>BSBK01004467.1:1200000-1937500 GCA_027943335.1 Chamaecyparis obtusa
ATCTTCAAGTTGTCTGCCTCTTCTCTGGGATGTTTCAACAGCTTCTAATCTAGCAGAAAGTTGTCTCAACATGCTTGCCAATCTTTGATCTACTTCTCACCTCCCATGAACCATCTTGATAACCCTCTGCAATTACAGGTCAGATCACAATCTGGTACCCTAAAATAATTCAACTAGGGATTCACAAGAAGGAACCTACAAACCTAGATCCACAGACCTAGATCCAGATCTCAGCTCACTTTGATACCACCTGATGCAAAGAGAGAGAGAAGAAGGGGAAAAAAGAATGGTACACCTCACCAGACCCACCTTGCTCAACAACACATGAAATCAACAACACAGTGAGAGAGAGAAAGCAAGATCATTCATATATTAACTCAAATTGATTCATACATGTTGGGATGTAAGGCCTTCCCAGTTACAGATAGATATTACAATGAATTCTAGAAGTCCTCCAACATGCGAGGATCTATGAACAATCTTGATTTGACTATCTTCTATCTTCTATCCCAAAAATTGACCCCCTAAACTCTAACCAAACATATATACTTATACAAGAGGCTATTGAATTGAGTTGGCCTTCAGATCCATAATCAACAGAAGGAATGATTAGATCTAAGACCACACACTTACCAATGATGGATACCAGCATTAAATCTATGACCCACAATCAATGCACAAGTCAGCCTCAACAAAAACTCAAAAGAATCCTGCTGGTAATCAAAGCCAACCGAGTGCCAGACAAGCATCACCGAGCACTAGGGAATTACCAAGTGCCAAATAGATAACTAAACAACACTGGTGAACACAAAAAACCAAGCAAGACTAAACCAACTCGGTCAAAGCAGGAACCGAGCAACACAAACAAGCTCAAATATGTTTTTGGTGACACAGGATTTCCAAGGACCCGAGATGCTCTTGCATTAGATTTCAACCATCAGGAATTCTTTTTTGAGTCTCTATTTTTTCCTATTTTGATTCTAGGTCACAAGTACATTCAAATATATCCCAGTCTCTTTCTACATCTATTTTTAGTCTTATTAGATCATTTTGTTTTTCATTTAGTCATTTTCACACTAGTCTCATTCACTCTTTTCAAAATGTAAGCAACAAAGGAATAAAATCCCCTCAAGTAAGAGTATTGTATTAGCATTCCTACCACTAGGTGTTGCCGATCTATTCTGTGTTGAGGTGTTTTTGTATTCTAATGTGTACCTTATAAATTGGGGAAAACTATATATTTAAGTGATCCCCTTTTCATATTTTACATTTTGGTGAACCCATCTTATTGCTTTTATTTTGGATAGTTAGATCTTGCATGTGCATGTTTTTCAATCTAAAAAGAAAAAAAACATTGTGTTTTTCATTTTATTAGTTAACATGTTTCTTTTTCTGATTTGGTATTTAGATATGATTTCTATGCATTTTATTGTTACATTTTATGTTATTTAGTTTTAATTTATGCATTCATTGATAAAAGGACAAAAAAATTGCATATTTGTTTCAAAGGTCTAGTTCATCTTTGCACTGCATTTACATGTTAAAAACAATAAAAATCTAAAAATATTTTATTTTCATGCATTTCTTTGTGTGTTTAGATTAGTTTCTTTTATGCTTTATTTCATTGCATTAGGTTATTGCATTGAAAAATGTCTAATTTTCTTGTACAAATATTTACTATATTTGATGATCCATTTAGTAGTCAAGAATTTGATATGATGGATGAAGTCCTGGATGACTTCATCTCTACTAAGTCTTCCTCTCAACCTCCCAAACTATGTTTTTGCCAAAATGTGATTGATGTGATAGAAGGGTTTAGGGTTTATAAAAATCCCCTTTATGAACATCTCAAAGATTTATCTCCTAAAGCTTCTCCCCATCATGAGGACATATTAATGCAACAAAATAATATTAACACTCCTCTCAATGATCTCCCTTTTTGGGATGAACCATTGGAAAATAATGTGGATTATTCTCTTGATATATATATATATATATATATATATATATCACCTATGAGATTCATTTGGTTTAAGAGGATGATAATGTGGTGGAAGAGGATGATATATTTCCTAATTCCCTAAATGACACGTCCTCTTTGATGAACTACAACTAATTGATTATCTGAATGAACTGAAGAAACAATGATTAGAGATCATTGAGTACTGAAATGATATGTAAGATGATTAAATCAATCAATATGTTGTCATTGATGTCAACTAATCTTGACAGTACTTATCATGTTAGTTACAAACATCTAAACATTTGTTGAATAAAGAAAAGATGAAGAACTGAGATATCTACATGAGGAAAAGATGGATAGGAAAAATAAGGATAATAAAGACATTGGGGTAACTTACTTGATGAGTCTTTGGCTTTATATTGTTGACTTGAGCATGTTACATTAATCTATTATGAAGAAGAGATCTAAAATTGAACAAGTCAATGTGGTCAGTAATTGAAGATTTTTGTATACACCGAGCCATTGCAGTATATACCGACTTACAATATTAACTAAGCTAGTTCAACTAGTTATTGCTGATGCATTTCTATATCAACTAAATATGGATGAAAACATTAAATGCTAAGGACAACCGACTGAATTTGATGAGATGGAAATTGTTATGATTTTGAGATTAAGGATAAAGTTTGTTATGAGATCCATGGCTGAAAAAATTTGGAGAAGATCTAAAGGATGAGATTGAAACATGTTAATGACACATCTACCGAGGAAGGTTTAAGAGGCAAAATGGATGAAGAAGATTAAGCGACAAAATCTAATGGTTGATATGAAAATGATTTACTTGTCTATATAAGAGATATGAGTTTCATTATTGAAACATGCCAAAAGAAGAAGACTATAGAGAATTCATGTGAAGAACTTATTCATGCATGCCTGATCAGACTAGTTTAAAAGAACTGAGCTGCAGAGTTTACCAAGCATCAAAGAACCATTTACCGAGTGAAAGTAAGTTGAAGAATATTTATGAAGTGAATTGATTAATGATTAGAGGATTTGTATGGGCTTAGGATAGATTTGAATATCTAGAATTGAGTTGTATTTGAATAAGATCATTACTGTATCAGTTTAACTATTGATTTAGAAAATATCTTAACTGAGTGGACTTAACCGTCTTATATTCTTCCCTATATTATTTAGAGAATGTACATTGTTATCTTGTTGAACCCATAGTGAATGCTTGTCAAAAGTTAACTATTAGTGATAAATCCTCCAACTAGGTCACACCTAATAGTGTGTATTACAACCTTTAACAGGGTTGGCTCTTCATAGAGCTCACTTCAGAAGAGTGAATTATTTTGGGTTACTGGTCCTAGGTAGTTTTTCCCTTAACATGGTTTCCATGTTAAATCATTATGTTATGTATTATTTGTGATGATTGTTTTGATATCATACATTACATACTACATAGTTGATTTAGTCAGTAATCACATTTGGATAATTACAAGTAATCGGTAAAGTGAATAGACAGATTGATATTTTATGTTATTGAGCTACATAATTGGTTGGAATTGTTTTATAAGGTACATCTTCATATTTGGGACTATAGGATAACTAATCTAACTGATTCACCCCCCCTCTTAGTTATTCTAACAATTGGTATCAAAGCTCATTGGTTGCTTGGAAGAAAGTTTTAAGGACTTGAGCAGAAAGATTACAAGATGTATAAGAGGGAAGAACCAAAGTTGAACAAAGAAAACTTTACTACATGGAAAAGCAGAATGAGACTTCACATATATGGAATTGGAGAATCTGCTATACATCTACTTGAAAATGGCTACATACAACTGACGGTTGGACCTTTGACTCTTAATCAGTTGAGAGACTGACATGAACACAATATCACTATGATAGAGATTGTTGTTGCTCTATCTGATGCTGTATTTGAGGATGTCAGGGATTGCACTACTATGAAGGGAATGTGGGATAAAATTTCTCTAGTTTATGGTGGTGATGTGAATGTGATGAGAGCCAGAGCTGAAAGCTTGAGAGGTAGATTTGATGACATGAAGATGAAGGAAGGAGAGAACATTACATTGTACACAAACCGAATCAAAGAGGTTGTTAATGCTATTTGAGGAGCTGGTGGTATTATATCTAAGGATACAATGGTAAGTAAAATACTGAGAACCTTGTTCCCTGTCTATGCAATCAGAATATCTGCTATTAATGAAATGAGGTCTACACCTAATAGCACTCTTACTCTTGATAGTCTGATTGGAAAGTTAAAAATTTTTGATTTGAATAATTTTGACAATAGTGTTGTACCGAGTGTTGAGTCTACTTTTATGTCTTCTCTGAAGATTGGTAAATCTAGCAATAAGTATAATATAAGGAATGAAAGTGATAGTAATACTGATGATGAGCTTGATGAGCTTGAAGCACTCATGGCCTAGAGACTACCTAAAGGTAAAGGTAGATATAAGGGAAAGTTACCTTTAGCTTTTTTTAATTGTAAACAAGTTGGCCATATTGCTGCAAGATGTCATAACAGGAAAGGGGATGATAAAGATAGAGACCGATCTATTGTTGAGAAGTATGGAGGAAGAAACAACATAGGTTACCGACACTACAACATAGACAACCGAGATCACAAAGATAATGTCAAAAAGGCATGTTATCTTGTTGAGGAAGATGACACCGACACTGACACTGATGATGATATTGAGGTGGTGTTTGTTGCAATGAAAGATGATTTAGAAGAGGATGAAAGGTATGTAGAAACATCACTTATTTCTAAAGTTAGTAAGAATGATACTTAGATCATTGATAGTGGCTGTACACATCACATGACTAGTGATGAAGATAAGTTTGATCATCTTGAGAATTATAATGGAGGTTCAGTGAAAATGGGAAATGACACACCATGCATGGTTAAAGGAAAATGATCTATTCTATTGAATGATAAAATTAGATGTGATAATGCATACTAGGTAAAAGGACTTAATTATAATTTGTTAAGTGTATCACAACTAAATAAATCAGGTCACCAAGCTGCATTGAGAGAAAAAATGTGAAAATATATGATGAAAATGGAAAGCTTATTGAAACAGGCAGACACTCAAAAGGTAATTTATTTTATCTTGACAATGCTAAGACTTCTTGTTTACTGGTGAAAAATGAAGATGGATGGTTATGGAATAAGAGGTTATGTCATGTAAATTTTGATAACATGATTAAGATCAGTAGAAAGAGAAAAGTTAGAGGATTTCCTAGTCTAACCAAACCTGATCATGTTATGTGTCATCAATGTCAGAAAGGGAAGCTGACAAAATCTAGTTTTAAAAGTAAGGACTACTCATCTAAAGGAATTTTGGAGTTGGTTCACACTGACTTATATGGTTCGATGAGAAATCAAAGTTACTATGGTGATAGATACTTTATTTTGTTTGTTGATGAATATACTAGATTGATGACTATTATGTTCTTGAAAAAAAAATCTGAGGCATTCAAATTGTTTAAATGGTATAAGGCTAAAGTTGAAAAAGAAACTGGAAAATAGTTGAAATTTTTAAGGTCTGATAGAGGAGGTGAGTTTGTTTCTAATTAATTCACTAACTTCTATAATGCGCATGGCATAAAAAGGAAGGTTTTTGCACGTAGAACACCGCAGTAGAATGGAATTGCTAAAAGGAGAAACCAATCTATTGTTGACTATGCTAGAACATTGATGATTGAGAAAAATGTTGCACAGATGTACTAGAGAGAGGTAGTGAGCACTGAAGTATATGTCCTAAACCAAGTTCAACTGAAGAAAGACACAAACAAGACACCTTACAAGTTATGGTTTGGATACACACAAAGTGTAAGTTATTTCAAAATATTTGGTAGCAAGTGTTATATTCTGAAAGATGACAGGAATGGAAAATTTGACTCTAAAGGTGATGAAGGTTTATTCTTAGGTTATTCTACTAAGTGTAATGCCCCTCCAACCCTATCAAGTCTTGGTTATGTTCACTTGAAATTAGGAAGGACTATATGTGAGAATGATCCTTCTTGAGATGGTTTCTTAAACTGAACCTCTTCCAACATACCATAACTTCATATTTTAATGTGGGAAATAATAATATTTACTTAAGCATGTTCCTTTATATCTTCATATGTGTCAGTGATACGATCACTTGATAGGCTTATATGCTTTCATGTGAAATGCTCATTATTAATATTTATGTGTTCATTAGGTTAAATTGATTATAATCATTTAAGGGTTAGATGGGTTACATTATCTAATAATGTTACTTGGGATTAGACATGATTAATGCATTTATCCAGTTATATGATTTGTTTATCTTGATTGGATAATGGGACATTTTGAGTATAGGTCCAATGATTAAATGGGTTTGTGAAAGATAATAGATGATGTATATTTACATGATTATGTTATGATTCATTATTGTTATACAATATAGAAAAGAGATCATTTTTGATACTAACCACACTAATCCAATTATGCTTTGTTGATACGACTATCTGATGTGATTGTCGGATGAGGGGAGGTAGTTGTAGTTACTCCTCTAGGAGGTCCACACAATGCCACACTCTCCCTCCTTGTTTGAAATTATTTGTACATATGTATATATATTGGTGTACTTGGTTGGTGTTGTAGGATGCAGGTACCAGGCATCGACTCCACCTAGCTACACAGGTTTGAGTGTGCCTTGAAAATCCTCAAACTATTGTTGTGTGGAGATGTTACCAAGATTCTCTCAAGATTACCCATGGACTTAGATTTTTGTTTAGGGGTTACCCTAGTTGGGGAATTTGAATGCAGTATGTGATGTGGTCTTGTGATTAATGATTTGATGTCATTTTGTGATTTATGATGTGAGTTAGATTTATCCTTATTAGTATATGTATTTATATATATTTATATATATATAAGTGTATATTGATTGTATGTTATATAGGTATGTGTATATGTGGGTGCACACACATATACCCATGCTTATATAAATAATAATATTTGTATGTTTTTATTAATTATGTAAATGGGTTGTTATTTAAAGTGAATTCAATAAATGTATTCAATAAAAGTGAAAATAATATTAATAATAGTAGTTAATAAAAGAAATGCTCTTGTAGTAAAACTAGCTATCTTGGAGGGAGTTGAACTCAAGACCTCCTAGAAGTTAGGCTATTTAGTTTCCATGTGTGCTATGTGTTTTCCTTGATAGTTAATTGTTGAGTTTTCTTTTTATGGTCTTATTTTAAGATTATTTTAATTAAATTAATTAAAAAACCTTGATTAAGTCTTTTACAGGAAATTATTTGGTTAGCCCTTCAACCAACTATGGAAGTTGGAGAAGTTGCTCCCCGTAAAGCAACTCCTCCAACCACATAGTTGGAGGATAAATAATGGAAGATTTTGTGTGTGGTGGAGGAGAATTTTGGGAAGATTGGTTTTCTTTTAAGTGGTTTGTAATTGATTACTCCAGAAAAATGTGGTGAATGCTTATGTGAGGATGAGAGTCTCTGGTTGGTGAAGTCATCTGTGTGAGGATTGTTTGGAGTTGATTTCCAGAAGAATATTTTTAAGAGAATATCTACTCAAGGATGGAAATTTTGCAGAGAGTCTCCAACCAAGGGAAGATGATTCTCCGCAGGACCCCAAGTAGGGTCTAAACTGGTTTGAATCTCCATTCTTCCCTTGCGTATGATTATGTATATGAATGATATATTACTCGATGAGAATATGTTTATTTACTTTTTTTTGGAAATGAGAACTATATATATGTGTTGTTTTTCTGTGTATTTGAAATATGTTTTCGGGAAGTAATTTTTTGAAATTGTTGCATGTTCACTATGGTGAAATCTTCCTAGGAGGGTAGAAGTGGTTTTGATCATGTAGGATAGTGTTTTATATTGTTATTGAATGCATTATGAATGCTTCCAGAATTTAGAACTGTTATTTCAACCCTACTGGTTCATAACTATTTTGCACCACCTTTTCTTTATCCAGATCTAGAACATATTTATTAGATAGATAGGATGGATTGAGAAGCTATTTTTGAAGGGAAACTGGGAGATCTCAAATGGGTCATGCTCAAATTAGGCAACCATAGTTCCCATAATGCCCAGTTCTCCCCGCAAGTCAAAGTTGATAGTTATTTTTTGTAGTTCCTGTCAGTTTAGTATCAACCGAGCCAGGTCAGTTTAGTGTAAACCAAGCTAGGTCGGTTTAGTGTCAACCAAGCAAGAATAGTTTAGTGACAACCGAGAAAGGTCGGTATAATGTTAACTGACCAAAATAGTGTTCACCGAGCAGAACTGTGTTAACCGACCAATGCAGTGTAAATCGACCAGTTCGGTGATAACTGACCAATATAGTATTAACCAACCAATCCAGTATGAACCAACTGAGATAGTGTCAACCGACAGAGCTAGTGTAAACTGAGGAAACTTTACGTACTTTAATTTCTTATACTTTAAGGTATACTTGTATAAAGGGTTTAGGTACCTTCTGAGATGATTGGGATAGGTTTTAGATTCATGGGAGTTAAGATGCAATTTCTAATTTTGAGATTTCTTAAAAATTCAGACTTAACCAAATTTTAGGCTCGTGAGATTTCCATAGATGGATGATGTTTTTGTGCATGCAAAAGTTTGTATCACTTATGAATGTTTATTACTTGTTTTGTTGAGGTTATATGGTTTATTTATGATGTGGTTGCACTTGTCTTATACTTGAGTTTAGTTTATGAGGCTAGGACTTGTCTCAGTGGCCTATGTGCATGGGAGGGTTCCTTAGACCTAAAGATGAGCCTTGGGAAAAGTTTTACTTGGGCATGTGAAAATTTTTATGTTTCTCTTTGAGATGTCTTGTGATAGACATTCTTCTAATAGTTCCTATTATTTATATGGATAAGGTTAGGACTCGCTCTGAGGGCCTGAGTGCGTAGGGGAGTTTCCTAAACCTATGAATTAGGACTTGGAAGTGTTATCTTGTTTTGCAACTTGTGATGGGGTAAGGGAATAGGAACCTTAAGTGAGTGGCTCATCATAGGTGCTGGAACCCTAAAGTGGTTGCCAGATGATCCTATGGGTGGGTTTGTAAAAAGTGATAACTTTAAAAATTAACCTGGGAAGGGGGGATTCAAAAGGTAATGAAAGAAAACATAATAATGGCCACACAAATCTGATTAGAGTACCGAGACTAGGGATAACTGCCAGGGTGGATCCCTATTCATAAAGGGGGGACTGGGGTTACATGGTTGCCAGGGTGGATCCCAATACATAGGTTATGTGATGACATTCACTTAGGTGGTCTCCTAGAACCTTAACCTCGGTGTTATAATATGATGATATTTTATGTGCTTTATTCTTGTTCTTTTGAGCTTTGGTTTATTGGTATTTGAGACTTAGATTGCCTTAAGGTCTTGAGAGTACCTTGGTTCTATCTCCTAGCACGAGGGTGGAACTTTATCAGTTTCACATTGTTGGGTGGAAAATCTCTTTCGAGGTATTATTCATGGTTCGAGTCATGGCTTGGATTCTGAGTTGTTCAGTGGTGAAGATTCTATTCTTGTATCATGTATCTCTATCTTTTTTAATCAAGATGTAAAGATGTATTGTAATCCTTTGGGAAACTTGATGTAATTATCTTTCTTTATGCCTTTGGGAAATGTCCTGTAACTATAATTTATGTTTGTAAAAGGAAATTGTAAGAAATAAGTTATGGTAAGGGAAAGGTAGAATTATGAGTTTGAAAAGGGGATTGAATATGGTTAAATCAATGAGAAACTCCTACCTTATATCTCTTGTGAATTTTGAATGAAATTGAAAGTAATGATTCTATGTAAGCTTTTGCCTTTATACCAAGTGCAGCAGTCAAAGATATTTTCTCACAGCAAGAGGTGTCTAGGAGAAGATGCAGATGGATCAACAAGATTCAAGAGTTCAATATTGACATCTAGATTACCAAATTGGTTAGAGGACAAGGATTGGAAAAGTTGATGGCTCAATCCAATCTTGATGCAAATCAGATAAATCAAGCTGAGGTTGATTATACTTGTGATATGGATGACTGTATCTAGTATCAAGATATTATCTACTACTTGAGAAACATGAAATGTCAAACAGACATGGATGAAAATAAGAAGAGGACATTAAAATTACAGGCCATCAGGTATGTGATTGTGAAATGTAAATTGTATAGAAAGAATTTAGATTGCATACTTTTGAAATGTGTTGATGAAGATCAGGCTAACAAGTTGTTAAAAGAAATGCATGAGGGAGTTTGTGGTGGGCATTATATGGGTAAAACAACTGCTCTTGTATTCTCTTTCGAGGTATTATTCATGGTTTGAGTCATGGCTTGGATTCTGAGTTGTTCCATGGTGAAGATTCTATTCTTGTATCATGTATCTCTATCTTTTTTTATCAAGATGTAAAGATGTATTGTAATCCTTTGGGAAACTTGATGTAATTATCTTTCTTTATGCCTTTGGGAAATGTCCTGTAACTATAATTTATGTTTGTAAAAGGAAATTGTAAGAAATAAGTTATGGTAAGGGAAAGGTAGAATTATGAGTTTGAAAAGGGGATTGAATATGGTTAAATCAATGAGAAACTCCTACCTTATATCTCTTGTGAATTTTGAATGAAATTGAAAGTAATGATTCTATGTAAGCTTTTGCAAAGAACTTATAGTTGTAAACTTCTTAAGGAATACTCATTTTGATATGTGAATAGTGAAAAGATATGCTATGAGTTCAAGGGTATCTTTAGGTGAAATAACAAGGATAAGAAACATGTATGCTATTAAATTAGTAATGAGATGTGATTTCTTAAATGTATAATTCAATATGAGTAATGTGTGGTTATTTAAACTAGGTTTTAATCTCCATTCTTTACTAGACTTGTACAAGGTTATAGATGATATTTTGTGGAAGTTAAACTTATGGAAAAATGATTCATTTGATGATTTATGTTGGTTATCAATACATGGATAAGTACTTTGCACTCTTTTATTATCTTGAAATGAATATAGGAAGTAAGGACTCTTATTGGAAAAGTTTAATTGAGTTTTGATGGTGCAATTGAGTTGAGCTTAGATAATGTTTAGGAGTAAACAAATATGAAAGAATAAATGTGTTTAGTGGATGTGATAAGTAATGTATGCTTGTTTCACTTCCAAGGGTAAATTATGTGTTAGTTGGTAAGGAAAATTAATTCCACTAGTTCATTAGTGTAGTTGGTTTTGATGTGAAATGAACTTGATGTAATTTGAAGTTGTAATGGAAATAGAATTTGTTGGATTAAGTAATAAAATGAAATATTTAATAATGGTAATTGAATTCATTAAGGGAACCTTAAGGAATGTACTTGTGAATGGTAATGATGACATGTTAGAAAGTTAGGAATTTTTTTTTTGTTAGTTGTAATTTTAGGTCATAGACCTGATTCCTTATGAGTTCCCTAGCGGGGACATTACACTAAGAGTAAAGCTTACAAATGTCTAGACAAAGTTACTAATAAGATGATAGAAAGTTCTAATGTTAGAGTTGATGAGTTTGATAATAAGAATGATGTAGAAATCATGAAGGAGCTAGAAGATTATGGTAGGTTTACTTATGTTGAAGATCCAGACTATCTACCAAAGCCACAGGCTGAATCTATCTAGCATCAAGAAAATGCCATCAAGAATAAGCAAATGGACACTGAAAATCAGGCAGAAGCTATCAAGAAGAAAAATGATCTTGAATAGAATGATGAGTAGAGGAGAGATCAAGTACTAGCAAGATTTTTTAGAAGACATCATCCAAAGAACCAAATCATTGGAGATAAGCAAGCTGGCATGATAACCTAAAGTAAGTTAAGACAAAATACATGCTTAGTTTGTGAGTTTAAACCTAAGAATGTTAGGGATGCACTTGAAAATGAGGAATGGATAAATGATATGAATGAGGAAATTGAAAAAATTGAGAAGAATAAGACATGGACCTTAGTGCATAGACCAGAGGATAAAAATGTTATTTGTACTAAGTGGATTTTCAAGAATAAGCTGAATGAGAATGAAGAAGTTACAAGGAATAAGGCAAGATTTTTTTGAAAAGGATATGCACAAGAAGAAGGTATTGATTATGGTGAAACCTTTGCACTAGTTGCTAGACTGGAAGGAGTTCGTATATTACTTGCTTATACTGCACATAAGGGATTTAAGGTATATCTAATGGATGTGAAATCAACATTTCTAAATGGAATTCTTGAGGAAGAGGTCTACATAGAACAACCGAAAGGGTTTGCTGATCAGAATCAGAAAGACATGGTATGTAGATTGCATAAAGCCTTTTATGGATTAAAGCAAGCACTGAGGGCATGGTATGAAAGATTACATGCTTATCTTATAAGTATTGGTTTTGCAAGAGCTAGTGAAAACAATAATTTGTACATGAAAGGAGGATTTGATGATAACATTTTGATTGCTGAGATATTTGTTGATGATATAATCTTTGGAGGACAAGATCTAATTTGAAAATATTTTGCTGATGACATGAGAAAGGAGTTTGAGATGTCTATGTTTGGAGAGATTAAATTCTTTCTAGGATTGTAGGTTATATAATAGAAATATGGGATTTTCATCAGTCAATCAAAATACATTAAAGAAGTATTGAAAACTTTTGGTATGGAAGATGCTAAACCAGTGGGAACATCGATGGTAACTAGCTATACATTGACAAAAGATGATGAATATAGAGAGGTAAATCAGACTCTGTACTGATCTATGATTGGTAAACTGATGTATGTTGTACACAGTAGGACTGATATTGCACATGTAGTGGGGATTGTGGCTTGATTTTCTACCAATCCTAAAGATTCACATATGGTTGTAGTGAAAAGAATCTTGAGATAGTTGAAGAAAATAGAAGACTATGGATTGTGGTATACATTTGAAGGAAAATTTGAACTTAGCATTTACACCAATGTAGATTGGGATGGAAACATAGATGACTGGAAGAGCACAACTAGTGGAGCATTATTTTTAGGAGAAAGGCCTGTGATTTGGATTAGCAAGAAACAAGCATGCATTTATCAGTCTACTATTGAAGCAGAGTATGTTACTACTACTGCAAATTGTTCAAATATAGCTTGGATTAGACAAGTGTTGGAAGGAATGAATGAGGTAATCATTGATCTGGTGATTATATTTTGTGACAACACTAGTGCTATAAATATTTCTAAGAATCCTGGGATGCATTCAAAGACAAAGCACATATCCATTAAGTATCATTACTTGAGAGAAAAATTTCAAGAGAAATAGGTAAAATTAGAATTTGTAACATCTAAGGAACAACTTGCTGATATCTTTACTAAACCATTGCCGAAGGACACATTTGAGTATTTGAGGACTAGACTTGGGGTTTGTCCCCTATTTACCAGTCACTAAGGTGATTTGGAGGTTGCATCAACCTACACTTATTAGAAGATCATTCATGTTGATGCACATAGCTCACACTTTGGATTTTGTCTAAGGTTGTGAAAAATTGTAGAAGTTGGAATATAAATTTGTTTATCTATACACTGAAGGTACATGATACGAACCAAACAATAGAGAATTACTTAGCTACTGTAGAGCTATTTGTATATTTTCTTTGGAATTATTGTCAAAGGGAGAGAGAATGAATATGAAAAATTAGTTATTAAGAACACAAAGAAAGGGAGAGACATATTTGTTGCTGAGAACAAAGAGAATTTGAGAACTGAAAAGATCAAATCTGTAGGGAGAGTTTGCACTTGTAATGCTGTTATATTTTGTAGTGATTAAACATATCGAATTTTAGCTTATTGAGCTACAAAATTTTTCTTACATAGTTGTAGAATACATGTTTGGTATGTGCATGACATATTTTCATATTGCTTGTGTTGCCATCAATGCCAAAGGGAGAGATTGATGAACTACAACTGATTGAATATTTGAATGAATTGAAGAAATAGTGATTAGAGATCACTGAGTACTGAAATGATATGTAAGATGATTAAATCAGTCAATATATTTTCATTGATGTCAACTAGTCTTGATAGTACTTATCATGTTAGTTACAAACATCTGAACATCTGTCAAAGAAAGAAAAGATGAAGAACTAAGATATCTACATGAGGAAAAGATGGATATGACAGATAAGGATAAGGAAAACATTGGAGTAATTT
Organism: Chamaecyparis obtusa; assembly: GCA_027943335.1. Taxonomy (NCBI): domain Eukaryota; kingdom Viridiplantae; phylum Streptophyta; class Pinopsida; order Cupressales; family Cupressaceae; genus Chamaecyparis; species Chamaecyparis obtusa. The sequence goes on from BSBK01004467.1 coordinate 1,214,168, forward strand.
AATTGATGAGTCTATGGCTTTATATTATTGACTTGAGCATGTTACATTAATCTATTATGAAGAAGAGATATGAAATTGAACAAGTCAATGTGGTCAGTAATTGAAGATTTCTATATACACTGAGCCAATATAGTGTATATCAACCGATAGTATTAACCGAGCTAGTTCAGCTAGTTATCACTGACGTATTTCTATATCAACTGAGTATGGATGAAAAAATTAAATGCTAAGGACAGCCAATTGAATTTGATGAGCTGGAAATTGTTATGATTTCAAGATTAAGGATAAAGTTTGTTATGAGATCCATGGCTGACAAAATTCAGAGAAGATCTGAAGGATAACATTGAAACATGTTAATGACACATTTGTGGAGGAAGGTTTAAGAGGAAAAATGGACAAAGAAGATTAAGAGGCAAAATCTAATGGCTGATATTAAAATGATTTACTTGTCTATATAAGAGATATGAGTTTCATTATTCAAACATGCTGGAAGAAGAAGAATTCACATGAAGAACTTATTCATGCATGCCCGATCAGATTGGTTATTGAAAGAACTGAGCTGCAAAGTTTATTGAGTGTCAGAGAACCATTTATCGAGTGGAAGTAAGTTGAAGAATATTGATGAAGTGAATTGATTAATGATCAGAGGATTTGTATGGGCTTATCATAGATCTGAGTATCTACAATTGAGTTCTATTTGAATTAGATCATTACTGTATCAGTTTAACCATTGATTCAAAAAATCTCTTAACTTAGTGGACTTAACCATCTTATATTCTTCCCTATGTCATTTAGAGAATGTACATTGTTATCTTGTTGACCCCATAGTGAATGCTGGTCAAAAGTTAACTATTAGTGATAAATCCTCTAACCAGGTCACACCTAAGAGTGTGTATTGTAAGCTTGAATAGGGTTGGCTCTTCACCGAGCTCACTTTAGAAGAGTGAATTATTTTGGGTTACTGGTCCTAGGTGGTTTTTCCGTTAACAGGGTTTCCAAGTTAAATCATTGTGTTATGTGTTATTTGTGATAATTGTTTTTCTATCAAACTTTACACACTGCATAGTTGATTTAGTTGGTAATCACATTTGGATAATTACTGGTAATCGGTAAAGTGAATAGACAAATTGATATTTTATGTTACTGAGCTACATAATTTGTTGGAATCATTTTATAAGGTACATCTTTGTATTTGGGATTATAGGATAACTGATCTAACTGATTCACCCCCCCTCTCATTTATTCTAACACTCTTATCAATTTCAATAATCTTCCCTCTATAGATGAAGTATTAGTGAGTGATGTTTTTACCTCTACTAACATTTTTCATGAAAATGACTTAGAAGTAGAAGATGATATCCTTGATTCTCTCTCTTTTCCAAATGAATCTTTTGAGGATAAAGAACCTAATACCATTAAATATTCCCCTTAAAACAAAATAGTGATTTTTGTAAAAGGTGCTACACAACTTGGTTATCATGTAGTACCATACACATATAATAATAATCCTCAATAGAATCATATCCTTGATGTCCTCCCTTCTATAAATTCAACCTTATCACATAAGGATCCTAATCAATTCAACACTACTTAATACCCTCCTCTTTATTTAACTCTTTCTATGATACAAACATGCACATCCTCAACTCTCCAAGATGGTGATCGGGGAGCTTTAGACTTTACACCCACCTTCTATAGTAAAGACAAAAACATTGAATTTTAAAGTCAAACACCTTATTCTAACACATGCATGGATATTGATTGGGCCTCTTTACATTTCACTCTAATTTTTCCTAAAATATCCCCTTGTCTTTTTGATATTCAAAACTTTCATGATGGACATGGTATAGGATGTGTGCCAAAAAGCATTGAAATAAATGAGAAATATACATCACACTTTTCAAAAAAAAGTCTAGGTTTCCATCCTTGTCATTTGTCCAATCAATCTATAAACTCATCTCCTAGTTTCTTTTCACAACAAGAGAATTTTTGTTTATATATTTTTAATTCCAACTTAATTACTTTTTCTTTATGAAACAAATGAAAAAATAGAAAACACAAGAAAAATAATTCTTCCATTTGTATGTATCATCAAGTTTCTGGCCATAAGAATAATGAATGTTATGATTTGAAGTGTAAAATTAAAGGATTAATTATTTTTTATGCGATTCAAATGAAACATAAAAATGAATAGAACCTTTTTCATGATCATTAAAAATACCACCTAAGTTCCTATTATGTTTCTACTCACTATGTGACATTGCTAGCCTATCCTTTCGGGGCTCATTGTTATTTATGGTAGTGTAATTTTATTTGCAATCATACTTTATGAGAAACATAATATTATTCATTATTCCTTTTCTCCACATATGGGGTGCAATGTTATTATTTCATTCTCCTATCCCAAGGACACATTCACTTCCTTTGTTGAGTTGTGCCTTTTATAACATAATGTAATTTCCTCCATAGAATTGTTTGTTTACACAAGGATCTTCTATTTTTCAAGAGATTTACATTTTGAGTTTACAACCTTTTCTTTTCTTGAAAATTAATGTCTATCATAAATTACCTATTTACTTGGGGTTATTAATATTTTTTCCCTTACCATGTATTCCCTTACCTCACAATAGGGAAGGTGTATATACTTGATCATCCTTCCTCATTATCTCTTCCTTTTGAAAATATCAAATATCCCTTTGTTGATTTGTTTCTTTTATAATATCATGTCCTTACTTACATGGATTTGTTTAAATGCATGTGCATTTTTGGATTTGATTGTGTATTTTTTTTAGCATCAAAATTTTGGATCACACTTTGTGATCCATCATCAGGAAGAGAGAGTGCAATAATTGTAAAAGTAAAAGATCCAGATTTGTTTTTTTATCTAAGGATTTTCTCTTTTTCAAGAGATTTACACATGTAGTTACAAACTTATGCTTTCTTAAATGTTTGTGTCTATTATAAAAGATCCATCACTTAGAGTATATACAATGGGTTATCTTTGTTAGGAATAGTCCCAAGAGATAACTGAGGGAGGGGGGGGGGGGGTGAATCAGTTATCTACTAGTTTCAATTCTTTATCCAATTAAGTATACTTAAACATAAGCATAAATACAATGAGAGAACACATGAACACAACACTAATATTTTGGTTATGGGGAAACCCAAATAGGTAAAAACCCCGGTGGGAATTGACACCAACAAATATTCTGTACTAGTGTATTATGATCCTTGTTAGAAGATCCTTAACCCTGTTAGGAGTTGCTTTACAATATATTTAGTACAGTAGACTTGGTCAAGGGTCAGACCTTGTTAGGAGTCTTTTACAATAGTCCTTGTTAGGGGAGAGGACACACTATCTGAGAGCACACTACTCAAAGGGGTGAAGGCTACAACCTTCTGTTTAATAGATAAACACTATATCTAGGTCTTGGTGAACTACGCTTTGACCTGCTATCTGGATCAGTTCTAATGTATAGAACACATGCTCTACTTGGTCACATATATGTTCTTCTAATGGCTCAACACTTCACACACTCTGCTCTACTCTTATTGTCAACCATGAGCCACACTCAAGCAATCACAAATGACTACCTATAAATATCTTTCCTCTAAATGATATAATTAGGTTGGCCTATCAGAACCACCTTGAAATCATATTAGATAAACCATAACAAAATCCAATAACAATTTAGCCAGCTCTACTAAGAACGCAACTCATTCTGGGACCTATCTAATAAGATGATTATAGATGCACACTACATACTGTCGGCTCTACCAAAACAATTGGATCTTTCTCCTCAAGCTAAATTACTTCATGTGCTCTTAACCAAACATCACTGACTCTTCTCTAAGCTTAAATCCAAGGGCACATACTGAAATGATAGGTGCAACTCCAGAACCAATAAAATCTATATCAGCTCTTCTAAACAAACATGGTAAATTGCTACTGGCAAATAGCAACTACATTACTTTACTTCTACTAATCACCAAACTCTGTGTCCATGAATGTAACATTACTAACATGTCTCCATTACATATCCAAAGGTGCAAGGTGTTAGAAATTAAAGTCCACCAAGATAACTGAGAGGGGGAAGTGAATCAATTATTAGATAATCATAACCTTTATCAACTTCAACAGCATTTAACCATGTAAGAAATGTAATTACCAACCATACAAAGATATTCATACATAATGACACAATAACACAAGATATGTTGACTAGGGAACCTCTTGATTAGAGAGTAAACCCCGGTGGGAATGATGCCCACAAAAGATGCACTAATATGAATATTCCTTGTGAAAGGATGGACTCTGTTAGGAGTCTTATGAAATACATTCAGTACATATAAATCCTTGTTAGGAGATTTTGAATACCTGTTAAAAGATTCTAACCCTGTTAAGAGTTATGGAAGACAGAAGGACCCACTGCCCAAACAACTTCAGGGTAAGATCACTGAACACACTATCCAAATAACCTTAATATTATTTAGTAAAATAATATGAATTATTTTACCTCCTCACTGTGCCAAACTACACTCACTAATACACCAGATCTCAATTCTAGATCTCTATACTTCGCATGTCTTCCTTCACAATTTCGCTTTCATAATCTCTTAGCTCTTTTCTTCACTTCATGCTGACATTCGCATTCAACCATACCATGCTCACACTTCTTTCACATTTCTTCTTCATCTACACAAAATCATTAAAATAAGGAAAAATATTCCTTCCTTTATACCACACTCAAATAATTACAAATGAGTCGACACACAAATACAAAATAAAAGTTTCCACACGCTACATCAAAATTACACAAAACTGTCAGCTTCCAAATGCAATATCTCTTCACTTGTGTGACCTCAAATTTTGTGCTATGAAACACATCACCATCAATATGTCTCAAACTTCCCTTTAACTATGCAAAACTAGATTCCATCCCGATTAGGAGATATCATCCGATTTCCACAAACCGCTACTCAGGAACACTGCCTAAATACTGCTTCCACCAAAATGCTCATAATTTTCATGAATCAATGAATTACTATTTGTGCTCTTAACCATAGACATATAACATATCAAAGAGTATAACCTCAACATCACATAGCTCCAATTGTAATATCCCACATACGCTAATCAAAACACTGTCTGGTTCTCTACTAGTCTCTAGAAGATCACCGTGTTGACATTAATGACAATCATAGTCATGAATGTAACAACAACTACTATAGAATGACTACCAACTTCCAACATTCATTCCTAACAATCTTTCCCATTGGCATTGATGGCAACATAGATGAAAAACATCCAATGTTCCAAAAATCCAATACTGCAACACTGCTGCTCTGATGCTCTAAAAATTCTTCAAGTCCTCTTCATTAATAAAATCTTGCTTCATTTTCCTATTCAGTTCTCTCCATTAGATGGTACAAAGGGTTTTTCATGAACACTTCTCCCCCATTGACATTAATGACAAAAATTTCATCACTATGTCAATAACAACTCAATGTCAAAAGACACTATTCAGAAAATACATTCACAAGAGTCCTCATGACTCAGCTCAGATACACATACTCCCCCATAGAGGAAGTACCAACATCTAATCCAGAAAAAGATAGGGCTCATATACCACTAGATGAATGCAACCAAGTGCATCATTACTCAAAAGTAGGCTAGGGCATAACCCCAAGCATACCTCTCAAATACTCAAATGTATCCTTAGGCAAAGGCTTTGTAAATATGTCTGCTATTTGTTCCTTTGTGCTTATGTACTCCAATCTGACTTCTTTCTCAACAACTTTCTCTCTTACAACATGATACTTGATCTCTATATGCTTAGTCTTAGAATGCAATACAAGATTCTTAGACATATTGACTATGCTGGTGTTGTCACAATGTATGACAACAAGCTCAACAAACTTATTTCTAATATCCTTCAGCATCTGCTTCATCCAAATTATCTGGTTACAATTGTTTGCTACTACTACATATTCTGCTTCTGCTATACTCTGTGAAATACAATTCTACTTCTTGCTTAACCAGGAAACCAATCTTCCTTCAAGGAAAAAGGCTCCACCACTGGTGCTTTTCTTGTCATCAACACTACCTCCCCAATCTACATCTGTATATGCACATAGGGTAAAATCATCAGATTTTTCATACCATAATCCATAATCCATTGTGCCTCTTAAATATCTCAGTATCCTCTTTACTGCTGCATAATGTGACTCTCTAGGTTCAGCTTGAAATCTTGCTACCATTCCAACTGAGTGTGCTATATCTGGTCTAGTGTGTGTTAAGTACTATAATCCTCCAATCATGGATTTGTATTTCTTCTACTCAACTGTTGGTGTTTCATCTTTTCTTGATAGTTTATGTCATGTAACGATAGGTGTTCCAACTAGTTTACAGTTCTCCATTCCAAATCTTTTTAGCAAATCATTCAAGTACTTTGTCTAGCTAACAAAGATACCATCATTGTTATATGTTATCTATAATCCCAAAAAGTATTTCATCTCACCAATCATGCTCATTTCAAATTCAACTTTCATTTCATCAGCAAATTTGTCACTAGCTTCATCTTCTCCTCCAAAAATAATGTCATCAACAAAAATAACTATAACTAACAAACCATTTTCAATTTCTATTGTGTATAGATTTCTATTAGCTGTTCCTTTAGTAAATCCCAATTTCAACAAATACTTATCCAATCTAGCATACCAAGTTCTAGGTGCTTTCTTTAGTCCATATAATGCTTTCTTCAGTTTACATACCATATCTCCTTCTTGAGTCAAAGGAAAACCTTCAGGCTGCTCAATGTAGACTTCTTCTTCCACTTCACCATTGAGAAATGCGGACTTCACATGCATCTAATGCACTTTGAATTTCTTAAAAGTTTCATAAGACAAAAACATTCTTACTACTTCAAGTCTTGCTACAGGTGCAAAAGTTTCTTCATAGTCAATTTCTTCTTGTTGTGAGTATCCCTTACATACTAATCTTGCTTTGTTTCTTACTACTTCTCCTTGTTCATTCATCTTGTTTCTAAATACCCATTTAGTTCCAATCACATTCTTGTCTTTAGGTCTAGGGACTAATTCCCATGTCTTGTTCTTTTCAATTTGATCTAGTTCTTCTCTCATAGCATTAATCCAATGTTCATCTTCACAAGCTTCATTAGTAGATTTAGGTTCAATTTGAGAAATCAAACAGAAATGTACCTTATTCCTAGTCATAACTCCTCTATCCAAACTTCCAATAACTTGTTCAATAGGATGATGTCTAGATAGATACCTATTCGGTGTCATAGTCATAGATCTTGCTTCAACTGTAGATTCTTCTCTAGTTTCTTCTGTAGTATGATTCTCATTCAACAATTCACTGTCAGTCTCATAGAATAATTTAGTAGTTTCAATGTTAGGCTGAGGATTAGCTTCATCAGATTCATAATCAAGCATTCTTTCCTAAATTTTAAACTTCTCATCAACTTTAACATTTACACTCTCAACAATAGTTTTAGTTCTCTTATTGTAACATCTATATGCTTTTCTCTTCAAAGAATATCCAAGAAAAATACCTTCATCACTTCTAGGATCAAACTTTCCAATATCATCATCTCTCTTTATATAACATTTGCTTCCAAAAATTCTAAAATACTTAACTGAGGGTGCATGTCCAAACCATAATTCATAAGGTGTCTTGTCTGTGTCTGCTCTAATTTGTACTCTGTTCATTTTATTATACTGTTGTATTCACTGCTTCTCTCCAAAATGTCTTCGCCAAATCATTCTCAAACAACATAGCTCTTGCTGCTTCAGTTACTGACCTATTTCTTCTTTCTGCAATACCATTTTGTTTAGGTGTTCTAGGGGCTGAAAATTGTCTCTTAATACCATTCACTTCACAAAAGGTGTTAAACTCTCTAGAAGTAAATTATCCACCTCTATTAGACCTCAAACATTTAATCTTCATTCTAGATTCATTCTCAACTTTATTTTTTTTTTTATCTTAAACTTATCAAATGCTTCATATTTTTCTTTTAGAAATGCAATCCACATCATTCTTGTAAAATCATCAACAAGAATCATAAAATGCCTTTCTCCATAGAATCCTCTAGTCCTGGTAGGACTGCTCAAGTTTGTATGAACAATCTCCAACTTCTCTGCCGATGTGAACTTCTTACTAGGAAATGAACTTCTCTTTTGCTTAGCCATCACACATTCTTTGTAAATCATGTTAGTAGGCTTCATAATTTTAGGCAAATCCCTTACTACAAGTGTAGTACTCACTTTCACAATGTTATCAAAGTTTATATGAAAAAACCTTCTATGCCATAACCAACTGTCATCAATCTTAGTAACAAGCATGTCATCTCAGTAGGATTCAACTGAAATACATTACCTCTAGTTCCAGCTCCAGTTCCAATTAGATTTCCATCTTTATCCTTTATCACACAAGTTTTCTTGGTAAACCAAACTTGATATCCCTTATTTTCTAACTATCCAACACTTAAAATATTATGTTTCAATCCATCAAAAAAGTAAACATCATCAGTATTAGTCTTTCCATCAAGAGTAATAGATCCTATACCTTTAATCAAACAAGGTGCATTGTTACCAACTCTAACAACTCCTCCATCATAATTGTTAAACTTTATGAACTTCTTCATATCACCAGTCATATGATGTGAACAACCACTATCTATAATCCAATTAGCTTTCTTTTCAACTTGGGAAACTAATTCTTTTTCTTCTTTAACATCAGATTCAAAATTTTCTTCTTTAATTGCTACAAATCCTATTTCATCATTATTCTCAGTATCACTTTCACTCAAGGTTCTTTCTATACTAGCTTCAAGATCTTCATCATTAGCATAATAACATTCCTTAGATCTTCTAGGCTTGAAATTATTTCTGTACTTCTTAACTCTCTTAGGACATTTAGATGCAAAATGACCATATTCTTGACAAGTCCAACATTTAAAAAATTTTGTACCCTTTGGTTCTCTTTTCACAAGCAAGGCAATACCTTCTTCAATCTTCTTATCTTCTTCATTTCTAGATCTATTTCTGTTGGCATAATCTCCACTCACAGTGGTACTTCTTGACAAAGTAGGATGAATACTAAGAGCACTGACTATTGTCTCCATTCTAGGTAAGTCTCCTGATAACCTCAGGTTCATCTCTACTTCTTCCAATCTTCCAAGAAAAGTCTCTCTTGTAAAGTTTGTAGTACAAGGTATAACTTGTTCAATCATATGTGTTGTCTGCTTAAATACAGGAGTCAATGTCCTCAGAATTTTCCATATCACTTGATTCTTTGTCTTTGATCCTCCATAAGATTTTATCCCTGCAACAATTTTTGACATTCTACCAATATAGCTTCTAACAGATTCATCTTCCATCATTCTAATATCTTCAAATGCACATATCCAATTATGTAATCTAGCTCTTTTTGCATATTCATCACCTTCAAAAGTAGAGTGTAAAGCGTTCCAAATTTCATTAGATTTCTTAGAAAACTTTACCTAACTGTATTCATTTTTTGGAAGTGTTGTCAAAAGTGCTTCTCTTGCACGCATGTTACACATGAATAGATCTACCTCATCTTTAGAACTTGTTTCAAGACTATCTTCTTCAATTATATTACTATCATTCTTTATAACCAACCAATAGCCTGGTCCTAAACACAATAGATGTGTCTTCATCTTTCCCTTCCAGCTGTCAAAATTTACTCCATCAAACGTAGGGATTTTTTTTCTAAAATTCACCATGGATCTCCTTAAGCTGTTACACTTTCCTTTCAAGGACCTGCCGCTCTGATACCAATTGTTAGAATTTAAAGTCCACTAAGATAACTAAGAGGGGGGGGGGGTGAATTAGTTATCAGATAATCATAACCTTTATCAACTTCAACAACATTTAACCATGTAAGCAATGTAATTACCAACCATACAAAGATATTCATACACAATGACACAATAACAAAAGATATGTTGACTAGGGAACCTCTTGATCAAAGAGTAAACCCCAGTGGGAATGATGCCCACAAAAGATGCACTAATTAGATATGAATATTCCTTGTGAAAGGATGGAATCTATTAGGAGTCTTATGAAATACATTTAGTACGTATAAATCCCTGTTAAAAGATTCTAACCCTGTTAAGAGTTATGGAAGACAGAAGGACCCATTGCCCAAAAAGCTTCAAGGTAAGATCACTGAACACACTATCCAAATAACCTTAATATTATTCAGAAAAATAATATGAAATATGTTACCTCCTCACTATGCCAAACCACACTCACTACTACACCAAATCTCAATTCCAGATCTCTGTACTTCGCATTTCTTCCTTCACAATTTCACTTTCACAATCTCTTAGCTCTTTTCTTCACTTCATGCTTACATTTGCATTCAACCATACCATGCTCACACTTCTTTCACATTTATTTTTCATCTACAAAAATCATTACAATAAGGAAAAAAATTCCTTCCTTTATACCACACTCAAATAATTACAAATGAGTCGGCACCCAAATACAAAATAAAAGTTTCCACACGCTACATCAAAATTACACAAAATTGTCAGCTTCCAAATGCAATATCTCTTCACTCATGCGACCTCAAAGTTTTCACTATGAAACACATTACCATCAATGTGTCTCAAACTTACCTTTAACTATGCAAAACTAGATTCCATCCCAATTAGGAGATATCATTCGATTTCCACAAATTGCTACTCAGGAACACTGCCTGAATACTGCTTCCACCAAAATGCTTATAACTTTCATGAATCAATGAATTACTATCTACACTCTTAACCATAGACATATAACATATAAAAGAGTATAACCTCAACATTGCATAGCTCCAACTATAATATCTCACATGCGCTAATCAAAACACTACCTGCTTCTCTGCTAGTCTAAAAAAGATCACTGTGTTGACATCAATGACAATCATAGTCATGAATGCAATTACAACTGCTACAGAATGATTGCCAACATCTAGCATTCCTTCCTAACACAAGGCTCCATGATAACTATATGGATAACCATGCACATAACACTGCCTGTTACTCTGTCAAGAACATTGCTGACCATAGCTGCTATATAACTGTCTGTACTCAAAGTTAACCTCTACGCCCATGATATCATCCTGATATCATGTCCATGCTATATATACTGAAAGCTTATTGCATAAGACTTCCATGCATGATACTTTCCATATGTTGTCATCAATGATAAACATACAGTCACTACTGGCCTACTGGAAAATCTCCAACAATCTCCCCCTTCGGCATTGATGGCAACATATGAATGAAAAAATCCACCAATCCAAATGAATATTTCTTTTATAACATTCTCCATTTCCTCTTCAAAACTCCCCCAAAGATGAGTCCTCCATCAACTGCAATATTTCTCAACATTCTCCATTTCCTCAACTAAACTGCTATCATAACTGAATACTACTCCCCCTTAGTATATTACTCCTTTTGAATTCTATTTTTCATGACTATATATTACTCCCCCTTTGACATCAATGGAAAATGGAACCAATTAGTTTAAGCACTAGTACTACTCCATAAGTAGAGTAGTCAACCATCCATCAGTCCCTGAGGACTGATGCTTTTCCTTCTTTCTTCTAAGTAGAATTAGGGAAGGGAATTACACCTAGCTTTTCCCTGAGATACTCAAAAGTATCCTTTGGCAAGGGATTTGTGAATATGTCTACCAACTGATCTTTAGTACTCACATAGTCCAACTTGACTTCTTTCTCTACCACTTTCTCTCTTAGGAAGTGATACTTGATCTCAATGTGCTTTGTCTTTGCATGCATCATAGGGTTCTTCAACATATTGATAGTCTAGTGTTATCATAGTGAATAACAATAGGGTAATCAATCTGAATTCCAAAATCACTTATCATTTGCTTGATCCAAACAATAGTAGAACAATTTAGAGTTACTGCAACATAATCCACTTTTGCTATTGACTGAGAAATACAATTTTGTTTCTTTCTTGTCCAAGTGACAAGTCTATCACCAAGAAACAATGCTCCACCTGATGTACTCTTTCTATCATCAATGCATCTTGTCCAATCAGCATTAGTATATACATGAAGTTCAACATTTTCTAAATTAGGATACCATAGAGCATAATCTATAGTGCCCTACAAATATTCAAATATTCTTTTAACTACCATGAGGTGACTTTGTTTAGGTTCTGCCACAAATCTTCCAACTATGCCAACTGCATTGGAAATATCAGGTCTAGTTTGAGTAAGATATATGAGTTTACCAATCATAGACTTGTAAAATGTTGTATCCACTACTGTTGAGTCATCTTCTTTTGTAAGCTTAGATCTAGTTATCATGGGTGTTACTACTGGTTTGCAATCATCCATCTTGAATTTATTCAGTATCTCTTTCACATATTTGGACTAGTTAATAAAAATTCCTTTTTCTATCTACTACACATTTAGTCCCAAGAAGTATTTGATAGGACCAATCATACTCATCTCAAATTAACTCTACATTTCTTTAGAAAATTCTTCACTCAATTTGTCATTACCCCCAAAGATGATGTCATCAAAAAATATAGCCACAAGTAGTAGTCCTTCAGATGTTTCTCTTATAAATAGGTTACAATTTTCTGCTCCTTTCTCGAATCCAATTTTTGTTAAGTATCCATGAAGTCTCTCATATCATGCTCTAGGGGCTTGCTTAAGTCCATAGAGGGCTTTCTTCAATCTACATACCATATCAGGTCTATCTAATAGGGTGAATCCTTTTGGTTGCTCAATGTATACTTCTTCATTTAGCTCTCTAGTCAATAATGCTGAATTAACATCCATCTGATAGAATTTGAAGTTTTTGAATGTTTCATAAGCTAAAAATAGCTAAATACCTTCTAACTTGCCTACTGGTGCAAAAGTGTTTGAATAATCAATGCCTTCTTTTTGTGCATATCCCTTACATACCAATCATGCTTTATTCCTTACTATTGTACCTTCTTCATTCATCTTGTTTCTGAATATCCATTTTGTTCCAATTACATTCTTATCACTAGGTCTAGGGACCAATTCCCAAGTATCATTCTTAATAATATTATCTAGTTCTTCTTTAATGGCATCATGCCAATCAGAATCATTCCACGCATCTTCAACACTTAAAGGTTCAATCTGAGATAGTAAACATACTGCTTCATTATTTGCTTGATTCTTTGCTTTTGATCTTGTTGTGACTTTTCTACTCTGTTCTCCAATGATGTCATCCTTAGAATGATATCTAGAAGTGAACTTTGGAGCTTTAGGTGATGTCAAATCATCAGCCTTTGGAGTTTCTGCTTCACTTGTCTCAGGGTCATTGAATAACACATAAATGCTGTCAAACATGTTGGGTATTGCTAATGCATGGGTGGTGATTAAGACATTTTATATGTTTAATTACTACATTACTAAATGGACAATCATACTGTTGTCATTTGTGTTTTGTCACTAATGTCAACATATGCTTGTATGAAGAAACCAAACTAGTAATCACAGTGTACAGAAGGTGTACAAATGTTTTAGATGCTACAAAGTTAGATGAGAGTTCAAATGGATGTTTTGATCTTATATCTAAGATCACATCATTAATGGATGCATATTAAGGAAGATACAACTGTTTTGGTAAAGACTGGTCACTAGACTGTGACAGTGAGAATTGACAGAGTTAGTCTCTGAGGTTTTGGTATAGATATCAAAGGGATTGGATTCAAGGTATATGATATTAAAGGATGATGGAAGATGTACTAAAGAATGTTCATTGGTTAGCACAAGGTACAAAATGATTGGTGATGTCATTTGGGACATGTGCTTTGGTGATGGCTTATTCTAAAGCTGACTCAAGAAATGAAGCGTGTGTTTTGTTTGACAAGCATAATTCAAGGATGTCAGTCCTAAATTGTTGTAATATAATCATTGTAAACTTATTTTAGATACCGTGTGTATCTTAGCAAGGGCTTATGTAATTGTTTGTAATTAGGAAAGCCTTATGGGTTGACCTGATCTTGGTAAAATGTAATAAGGTATAAATGTAAGGTCTTTTCTTTGGAAAAGACAAGGATGGATATATGTGATAGAAGAATGTTGAAAACTTGTGTCTACTATATGTAGAGTAGAGGATTGTTGGTGGAATTCATTGGAACTAATCAAGCAAAGACAGTTGCTGGAAAACAGTTCAAAAGATTATGTATTTCTTCATATACACTTGTTGTGAACTAGTGAGTTCAAAAGGTGGACTTAACCTTCTTTGGGTAGTAAGCCTTGGGTAGTGAACCCTCTTTGTTTATGACTCCTAATAGGGTCTATCCTCTAACAAGGACTATGTACTATAATGTTTCAACAAGCTCCTAACAGGACTATATCTTATAACAAGGATTACTATACTCTCAGTACATTATTAGTGGGTGCTAATTCCCATCGGGGTTTTTACCTTTAACAGGGTTTCCTCGTAACCAAAATATTGTGTTATTGTGTTGGAATTCATTGTGTTCATTGGATCTGATATTAATAAGCTTAAAAGTTTAAGTTTAATATTCTATCATACAATTGATTCACCCCCCCTCTCAGTTGTATTGTGGACTGTTAATCCTAACAATTGGTATCAAAATGTGTGGTCCTCGGAGAGAAATCTTAATAGCTTGAGATGATCTTGGAAAATGACACTCTATAGGAAGGATAGTCCTATGTTTGATCCTGAAAACTTTGACAGTTGGAAAAACAAGATGTGAACACATTTGCTATGTTTGGGCATAGACTACTACATGATTGTGAAAAAGAAGGAAACTTTGAAGGCTGAGAATGACTTAGGGTCAGCTACCGATGATGAACATAAACTATTTTCATGCAACATGGTCACAAGAGAAGCATTGATCAATGCACTATTTGAGGGTGAGTTCACTAAAATTAAAGATCTGGATTTGGCACATGATATTTGGAATAGACTAGAGGCACTCTATGAAGGAGACAAATATACCAAACAAGAAAAATTACAAAATTAGAAGACAAAGATGGAGAAGCTGCAAATGAATGAAGATGAAAGCATTAGAGCCTATGTTCAAAGGGTTACAAAAGTTGTAGTTGGAATCATAAATTGTGGAGGTACTTATGATGAAGAAGAATTCATTGCAAAGATTCTCAAATCTCTAACTCCAACTTACAAATTCAAGGCAATGTCTATTCAAGAAACTATACCCCTAACTCCAAACTTTGGTAGAGAGATGTTGATTGCAAAGTTAACCAATTTTGAAGCTGTGGAATTGGGAGAAGCTACTCCTAAAGTTGAAACTACATTTAGGGCATCTACACACAAGAAAGTATCTGCACTTCCAAGCACAAGAAAAGAATACCTAAGAGAAGAGCTTGGTGAGTATGCTGAGGAATGGGAAAAAATAATAGAAGAAGAAAAGAAGATGGGAGAACTTGTTGCACTAATCACCAGAAGAGAGAAAAGAGGTAAGGGAAAATTTGAAGGAAAATTACCTTTGAAATGTTTTTCATGCAATAAGGTAGGTCATTTTGCATCTAGATGTCCTACAAGAGTTCCTAAATACAAACTTGACTATGCAAAGATTAGAAGAGATAAAGAATGTTATTATGCCAGTGAAGGAATCTCTGATGATGATGATGATTTAGATAATGAAGAGATTGGATTTGTTGCTATTAAAGATGAACCTGTTCATGAAGAGAAGGCATTAGTATCTCATGTTGACAAGAAAATTGAATGGATAATTGATAGTGGATGTTCTCATCACATGACTGGTGATAAGAATAAATTTGTTAAATTAGTAAATTATGATGGAGGTGTTGTAAGGTTTGGGGACAATCTCCCAAAATCCATCATAGGAGTAGGATCTATCACTCTGGATGGAAAGACTAATATGGACAATGTACTACTTGTTGAAGGACTAAAACATAACTTGTTGAGTGTTCGACAGTTGATGGACAAGAAATTTTAGTTAATTTTTACTGATGGTAAGTGCTTTATCAGAAGCAAGGAAGGAAAACTAGTTGCTACCAGATCAAGATCTAGAGGTAATGTATTTGAACTAAACACATTTGGAGCCTCTTTTTTTGTTGCAAAGGTAGATGAAAACTGGTTATGGCATAGAATATTTTTTCATGTTAACTTTTATAATATTGTGAAAGCAAGCATGGCCAATGCAGTAAGAGATCTGTCGAAGATTGTGAAACCTTCTAATGTTGTATGCAGAGAATGTGTTATGGGAAAGAAAACCAAAAATAGTCATAAAAGCAAAACATTTACATCAAAAGGGAAGTTGGATCTAGTACATACAGATCTATGTGGGCCTACAAGAACAAAGTCATACTACGGTGAAAGGTATTTCATACTCTTTGTTGATGACTTTTCTAGAATGATGTGGGTTACTTATTTGAGAGAGAAATCATAAGCATTTGACAAATTCAAGTTGTTTAAAGAAAAAGTAGAGAATGAATCAAGATTGGAAATAAAGTGTTTAAGATCAGACAGAGGTGGAGAGTTTACATCAGATTTATTCAATTCATACTGTGAAGAGCATGAAATAAAAAGACAAACATCTACTCCTAGGACTCCACAATAAAATGGGATAGCAGAGCAAAGAAACAAAACTATACTTGATGTTGCCAGAACAATGTTGATTGAAGGAAATATATCTCATGTACATTAGAGAGAGGCTGTTGGAACAACAGTGTACACATTAAATCGAATTCAAATCAGAGATGGCACAAGTAAGACTCCCTATGAACTATGGTTTGATCACACTCCTACTGTAAAATATTTCAAAATTTTTGGTAGAAAATGTTATATCAAGAGGGATGATGAGATAGGGAAATTTGATGCTAGAAATGATGAAGGTATCATCCTTGGTTACTCTATTAAAAGCAAGGCATACAAATGTTTCAATCTGAGATTAAGGAAGATGGTTGAAAGTAACAATGTAAGAATAGATGAGAAATTTCAAATACAAGAAAGAATGTATGATAGTAGTTAGATATCAAAAGTGAAAGAAACCTCTATTGCTATCAAAGAAGAAGAACTTGTTGAGGAAGAAAGTGATGAGACAAGCAAGACTACTCCTAAAACTCCAAGGTATGTAAAAAATAACCATCCTGAAAAATCAAATTATTGGCAATACCAGTCAGGGAGTACTAACTAGATCTAAAGTTAGAAAGGAAATTTGTTTAATTTCTCAAGTTGAGCCAAATAATACAGATGAAGCCTTTAAAGATGAATCTTGGATAAAAGCCATGCAAGAAGAATTGGATCAGATAAAGAAAAATAATACTTGGGAATTGGTTCCAAGACCTAAAAATAAAAATGTTATAGGAACTAAATGGGTCTTTAGAAACAAAATGGATGAAGAAGGAACAATTGTAAGGAACAAAGAAAGACTAGTGCATAAAGGTTACTCATAGAAAGAAGGCATAGACTTTGAAGAAACATTTTCTCCTGTTGCTAGAATAGAGGTAGTAAGATTATTCCTATCTTATGCTGCACACAAAAACTTCAAAGTGTATCAGATGGATGTTAAATCTACATTTCTAAATGGAGATCTTGAAGAAGAAGTATACATAGAACAACCAGATAGATTTCCTCTATGCGAAGACAAAGACATGGTGTGCAAATTGAAGAAAGCTCTGTATGGGTTGAAGCAAGCTCCTAGGGCTTGGTATGCAAGGTTGGACAAGTATCTACTTGGACTCAAATTTAGAAAAGGTAATGCAGATAGTAATTTGTACTTGAGAACTACTGAAGATGGAATTCTAATAGTAGAAGTATTTGTGGATGACATTATCTTTGGAGGTAATGATGATCTATGTAAGAAATTTGAAAAAGAAATGGAAAGTGAACTTGAAATGTCCATGATAGGTGAAATGAAAGTCTTCCTTAGACTGGAAATAACTCAAAATGAGAATGGTATTTTCATTTCTCAAACCAACTACCTCAAAGAATTACTTAATAAATTTGGTATGGAAGATTGTAAACTGGTAGGAACACCTATGGTGACTGGAAACAAGCTAACAATTGATGATGAATAAAAATGTGTCTTTTAGACTCTATATAGATCAATGGTTGGAGGGCTAAAATATCTGACTCACACTAGACCAGATATTGCTAATGCTATTGGAATTGTTGCTAGATATCAGGCAGAACCCAAAGAGACTCATCTAGCTGATATGAAAAGGATACTGAGGTATCTCAAAGGAACCATAGACTATGGTTTATGGTATGATAGAAATGATAGCTTTGAACTTCATGCTTATACTGATGCTGATTGGGCAAGAAATATTGATGATAGAAAAAGTACAAGTGGCGGTGCATTTTTCCTTGGGAAAAAGTTGGTTTCTTGGCTAAGTAAGAAACAAGATTGTATAGCACAATATATTGTTGAATCAAAATATGTTTTGATTATGTAAAAATATGTTTTGAAAGGACCCAAAACCTTTTATAAATAGAGAAAGATATAACAATTAAGCTCTAGTAGGATAGGTGCACCAGCACCAAAAAAAGCTACACAACCGAGTTCATAAAATAGAAAGAACAACCAAAATACAAAGGACAACAAAAAAGGAAAGCAAGATAGCAAGCTACTATCTAAACACATTTCATCAGTTCTGTAGCCTGATCAGCAAGAATCTACATATTTGTAGCAGACAACTTTAGTTCTTCCATGTCATTCTTATTGCCATCCTCCATCATCTTGAACCTGGATCTCGTACACCTGCTAGGTCCCTAATCCTGTTTGGTCTCTATAATCTCTTGGATCCCTTTCCCATTATCAAACTTGTCAACCGGGATCTTCATGTGCTCATTTGAAGCCTTGTAGACTGCAAAGCTCTGTTATGCAATGTTCCCCATGGTCTTCTCTAGCTTATCAATTCTCTGTTCCATAGTCTCAACTTTCCTGGTTATAACTTCACTGCTTTGAATTTTCTCCTCCACAGCAGTAAGTCTATCATTGAAGATAGCAACACCCTCAGCTCTAGTAACAATGTCAATGAGCTCATCTATTGTCTGGCCCATAGTTTTCTCCCCCAAGTTCATCCTTTTAAGAACTCCCATCTCTTTTTACAGCTAGTGGATGTTGGTCTTCATCACAGTGATATAATTTTTCATTATGCTAAGGGTAGATAGGAAGGCTAAGCATCCCAAATTCTCAAAATTATTGTTCCTCCCCTCATCATTCTCCAAAGCCCTATTCTCTTCCTCCCTATTCTCCTTAGGATTTTCCACCTTCTCCTTCTCTAGGTTGGCCTTATCCTTCTCAAACCCATCTTTCTCAATATTTGTCACATCCTGTGCAACCTCTTGCAGGATTTTTTCCTCAACCTAGACATGTTTACCAGTACCCCCACTCTCCTCCATAGTAGGGTTGTTTTCCACACATATTTCCTAATCAATTTTGTCCTGGGAAGAAGAACCCTCATCCGAGGATATAAAAACCCTTTTCACAACTTTCTTCTTTCCAATCTTTGTTCTAGTACGTTTGCTAATAGGTTCCAGTCTCTTTCTCCCCTGCTTCTTTAAACTCTCCTCCCTGCTCTCTTCTTCCTCTAATTCCATATCCATAGTAGAATCCACCATCTTCCTTTTCTTTTTCTTATCCTTAGGGCTGACCTCCTTGTAATCCTTAGATTCCTCCTCTTCATCTTCCGTATCCTCCATAAAAGGCTCCTCAGACTCTTTCCCATCATTGTCATAGTCCTCTAGAGCTTTTCTATTGAGTCTGGATCATTCCATCTTCTTCAACTTCAACACCTCAAAGATAAGGACCATAAGCCCTTCATGGAAGGCATGATCACCCTTCAGATCCCTTTTCCAGTGAAGGAGGGAGGCATTCAAAGAACTCAAAAAATAAAATGGAAAATTAATCTAAACCCCATGGCTAAAATGATTCAGAAGGATAAGATGGTGGTTGTAAATTTTAGTATACCGACCATCGAGGGTAATGTAGCCTATTATAACAAATAAAACAAGGTGCCAAGGCCTGGAAATGAACTTAGGGTTGAAGTACAAATTGTCCACCTTAACCATATGACTTCTCTCCTATTTCTTGGGTGCAAAAGCCTCCAAAGCTTTGTTTGATATCTTCCTATCCCTGTAGAAGTTGATGCCTTTAGCCATCAAGCTTGTTGCTTTAGCAATCACCTCCTTAGTCACCTCCATACTTTGCGTGCCCACCATAACACTCCCCTTATTCCATGTTTTGATGAATTTCTTGGTCACCGCAACTTTCCCCCCATGTAGTCTCTCCAAAAAATCTGGCAAACCCCCTTCCTTGACAATTTTCCATATCTCCTTGTTCTATTTCTAGTCACTACAATCCACCAGTTTGCATCTCCTTTTCTGAATCAAAATATGTTTCTGCTGCTATAAATTGCACTCAAATTGTTTGGATGAAACAAATGCTGAAGGACATTGGAATAAATTTTAATGAGCCTATGGTTATCCATTGTGATAACACTAGTATAGTAAACATGTTGAAGAATCTGGTAATGCACTCTAAAACTAAACACATTTCTATCAAGTATCACTTCTTAAGAAACAAGGTGGTAGAAAAAGAAATCCAGCTTGAATATATCAATACAAAAGAGCATATTGTAGAAATCTTTACAAAGACACTACCGAAAGATACCTTTGAATATCTCAGAGGTATGTTAGGGGTTCAGGCCCCTCCTAGTTAGAACTAAATGATGTAGAGATGCATCAGTCTAGAAGTGCTCAGAGCCTCATCATTTTCTGGACTAGATGTAGGGATCTACTCTTTAGGTGGAGTGATCATGGAAGAAATTTTATATGTGAAGGTAGTTGGCACCCTTTTCCATTGTTGTCAAAGGGGGAGTGATGTTATGAGAAAATCCTCACTGTTTGGGGGGATTGTTCAGTTGAAGGACTTTTGGGTTGATACAACTTTGGGATAAGATTTTCCCATATGTTGACATCAATGCCAAAGGGGGAGATTGTTGGATATTTCTAATGCATGGGTGGTGATTAAGACATTTAATATGTTTAATTACTATGTTACTAAATGGGAAATCATACTATTTTCATTTGTGTTTTGTCACTGATGTCAACATATGCTTGTATGAAGAAACCAGACTGGTAATCATAGTGTACAGAAGGTGTACAAATGTTTTAGATGCTATGAAGTCAAATGAGTGTTCAAATGGATGTTGTGATCTTATATCTGAGATTACATCATTAATGGATGCATATTAAGGAAGATATAATTGTTTTGGTAAAGACTGGTTACTGGACTGTGACAATGAGAATTGACAGAGTTAGTCTCTAAGTTTTTGGTATAGATATTAGAGGGATTGGATTCAAGGTATGTGATCTTGAAGGATGATGGAAGATGGACTAAAGAATGTTCATTGGTAAGCACAAGGTAGGGAATGATTGGTGACATTATCTAGGATGTGTGATTTGGCAATGGCTTATTCTGAAGCCCACTCAAGAAATGAAGCATGTGTTTTTTTTTACAAGCATAATTCAAGGATGTCGGTTCTAAATTATTGTTATATAATCATTGTAAACTTGTTTTAGATACTGTGTGTATCTTAGCAAGGGCTTATGCAATTATTTGTAATTAGGAAAGCCTTATGGGCTGACCTGATCTTGGTAAAATGTAATAAGGTATAAATGTAAGGTCTTTTCTTTGGAAAAGATAGGGATGGATATATGTGATAGAAGAAGGTTGTGAACTTGTGTCTTCTATATGTAGAGCAGAGGATTATTGGTGGAATTCATTGGAACTAATCAAGCAAAGATAGTTTCTGGAAAACAGTTCAAAAGATTGTGTATTTCTTCATATGCACTTGTTGCAAACTAGTGAGTTCAGAAGGTGGACTTAACCTTCTTTGGGCAGTAAGCCTTGGGCAGTGAGCCCTCTTTGTTCTTGACTCCTAATAGGGTTTGTCCTCTAACAAGGACTATGCACTGTAATGTTTCAACAAGATCCTAATAGGGCTATCTTCTAATAAGGATTACTATACTCTCAGTACATCATTAGTGGGTGCTAATTCCCATCGGGGTTTTTACCTTTAAAAGGGTTTCCCCGTAACCAAAATATTATGTTATTGTGTTGGCATTCATTGTGTTCATTGGATCTGATATTAATAAGCTTAAAATTTTAAGTTTAATATTCTATTATACAACTAATTCACCCCCCCTCTTAGTTGTATTGTGGACTGTTAATCCTAACAAAACATTTCTTCAACAACTGTCTCACTAGTGTAAGGACTGGGTTCATCTTCAATCATAGGTGATTAATCATGATATCTTTCTTGAACCATGAAATTTTTATCAATCTTAACATGAGCACTTTCAATGATCTTCTTTAACCTTATATTGTAACATCTATAAGCTTTGCTTTTCGTAGAGTAACCAAGGAAAATACCTTCATCACTTCTTGCATCAAACTTTCCTACTGCATCATCTCTCTTGATGTAGCACTTGCTTCCAAAGATTCTAAAGTATTTTACTATGGGAACATTACCAAAACATACCTCATAAGGTGTCTTTTCTACACGTGGTCTTAATTGTATTCTATTGATGGTATAGACTAATGTATTGATTGTGTCTCTCCAATAGGTGTGTGCAACTTTTCCTTCAATCATGATGGTGCACACTGTATCAAGGATGATCTTGTTTCTTCTCTCTGCAATCCCATTCTATTGAGGGTTTCTAGGTGCAGTTAACTATCTCTTTATGCCATTTTCTTTGCAGTACTCATAGAATCTATTAGAGGTGAATTCTCCTCCTCTATCTGATCTTAAACATTTTATCTTTAGTCCAGATTCATTCTCAACCTTAGCTTTGAATATTTTGAACTTCTCAAATGCTTCTGACTTATCTTTTAAGAACATAACCCACATCATCCTAGTATAATCATCAACAAATAAAATGAAATACCTTTCTCCATAGTATGATCTTGTTTGAGTGGGACCACATAGGTATGTATGAATTAGATCCAACTTGTTCTCAACTAAATTGTGCTTACTCCTGAATGGGTTTCTCACATGCTTTCCCATCACACATTCCTTGTATATAGTATCAACTGGTTTTGCTAGGCTAGGTAGATCTCTTACTTCCTTTACATTGCTTATCTTTACTATGTTATCAAAATTGATATGGCATAGTCTTTTATGCCACAACCAACTATCATCAATTTTAGCAATGAAACAACTTGCTTCTGAATTAAGTTGGAAAATATTACGTTTAGTTTTTGAGCCTGATGCAATCATAACACCATCCTTGTTTTTAATGATGCATTTTTTGTCTTTGAACTCCAACTAATAACCTTTTTCAAGTAACTATCCAACACTAAGAAGGTTATGTTTCAAACCATCAACATAGAGAACATCATCAATATTGTTCTTTCCATCCAATGTGATAGCTCCTCTACAAATGATAGGTTTAAGAGTGTTATCTCCAAATATAACCATGCCACCATTTTATTTGTCCAGATGAACAAATCTAACTTTATCACCTGTCATGTGATGTGAACAACCACTATCTATAATCCAGTCTGTCCTTATGTCAGCTTGTGAAATTAATGCTAGCTCTTGTTCCTTTTTCTTATCTTCATGATCTATCTTATTATTTATTTTCTCTATAATAGCAATGAATCCAATTTCTTCTTCAGTTGATTCATCATCTAAGACTCCATCTCTAGCATAGTAACTTTCCTTAGAGTACTTAGGCTTGTAGTTATTTTTGAATTTTCTAGTTCTTGTAGAACACTTAGATGCAAAGTGACCAATTTTATTACATGAAAAGCACTGAAATGGTAATTGAACTTCATATTTTCCTTTTCCTTTCTTTTCTCTTTTGGAAATCATAGCAATGAAATCATCTAGTGTTTTCTCTTCATCAATATCATCAAAATTACCAAAAGTGTTTTCAGATTTCTTACCATAGACTGTTGCTTTGAAGGCTGTCTCACTTTTAGGTTCTATCTTCAATCTTGAAATCTCAAAAGCTGAGATTTTACTGATCAATGTCTCTCTCTTAATATTAGATGTGATCTAAATGGTTTCATCAATGATGTTGATCTTTCTTTCATATTCTGGAGTGAAAGTAGTCATTAAATTGTCCATAATGTCTTCCTCTAAAATTTTTCCACCATTGTTCTTGATTCCAGGAACTGCTTCATTGATCCTTTGATTGTAGGCTCTAATGTTTTCTTCAGGTAGCATTTCTAATGCATTGTATATTTTCTTCCATGTCTTTCTGCATGTATCCTTTTCTTGTCTATCTCCTTCAAATATGTCTTCAAGGTGCTTCCATATCTTGTGGGTGGTGTCTAGCTTCTTTATTTCTAAAAACTCACTATCAGAGAGGGTGCTGATAAGGGCTTCTTTGGCTATTGCATTTTGATGAAAAAATTCCTTCTACCTTTTAGTAGCATCATCCTTTGCAAGATCTTATAAGGTAGGGATCTTGGCCACTTTTATAGTTACATTAAAAACTTCAAAGGCAATGCATTGCAAATGGGTCACCATCTTGTTCTTCCAATCAAGATAATTCTCTCCATCAAACTTAGGAATTTCTTTTCTGAAGAATGCCATCTAATCAACCTCAAGCTATGAAAATTTCTCTCTGAGGCACTTGGCTCTGATACCAATTGTTAGGAATAGTCCCAAGAGATAACTAAGAGGGAGGGGGGGGGGTGGTGAATAAGTTATCTACTAGTTTCAATTCTTTATCCAATTAAGTATACTTAAACATAAGCATAAACACAATGAGATAACACATGAACACAACACCAATATTTTGGTTACATGGAAACCCAAATAGGTAAAAACCCCAGTGGGAATTAACACCAAAAAATATTCTGTACTAGTGTATTATGATCCTTGTTAGAAGATCCTTAACCCTGTTAGGAGTTTCTTTACAATCTATTTAGTATAGTAGACCTGGTTAAGGGTCAGACCCTATTAGGAGTCTTTTACAATTGTCCCTATTAGGGGAGAGGATGCACTATTTGAGAGTACACTGCTCAAAGGGGTGAAGGATACAACCTTCTATTTAATAGATACACACTATATTTGGATCTTGGTGAACTGCGCTTTGACCTGGTATCTAGATTAGTTCCAATGTATAGCACACATACTCTACTTGGTCACATAGACCTTCTGATGGCTCAACACTTCACACACTCTGCTTTGCTCTTACTATCAACCATGAGCCACACTCAAGCAATCACAAATGACTTCCTATAAATATCTTTCCTCTAAATGATATAATCAGGTTGACCTATTAGAACCACCTTGAAATCATATTAGAGAAACCATAACAAAATCTAATAACAATTTAGTTAGCTCTACTAAGCATGCAACTCATTTTGGGACCTATCTAATAAGATGATTATAGACGCATGCTACATATTGTTGACTCTACCAAAACAACTGGATCTTTCTCCTCAAGCTAAATTACTTCATTTACTCTTAATCGAACATAACTTACTCTTCTCTAAGATTAAATCCAAGGGCGTATACCAAAATGATAGGACTCTAGAACCAATAAAATCTCTGTCGGCTCTTCTAAACAAACACATGAAACTCCTACTAGCGAATAGCGACTGCATTACTTCACTTCTACTGATCACTAGACTCTATTTCCATGAATGTAACATTAATAACATGTCTCCATCACATATCCAAAGGCACAAGGCTCTATGATAAATATACGGATAACCATACATAGAACACTGCTTGTTACTCTGTCAAGAACACTGCTGATACTAGCTGCTATATAACTGTCTATATTAATAGTTAACCTTTGTGCCCATGATATTATGCTGATATCATGTCCATGCTATATATACTAAAATCTTACTACATAAGACTTCCACACATGCTACTTTCCTTACGTTTTCATCAATGAAAAACATACAGTCAGTACTGGCCTGCTGGAAAATCTCCAACAATTTTTTCCCTTTCCTTCACTCTTGAGGGGAAAGGTTTTGTTTCTCAATATATTTTTCTTTTTTAAGATTCATTTTCTCTTATTTATATCATATTTTTTATCGCATCATATCCTTTCTTGCATGGAGTTATTTGTTTACTCAATGATCTTTTCTTTTCCAAGAGATTTACATCCTGAGTTTACTACCTATTCCTTTCTTGTAATTTCATGTCTATCCTAAATAAATAATCCTAGTTGGGGACTTAGAGTGTGTTATCTTTCATTAATAATCTCATTTTCACCTAGCAATAGGGGCTAAATGGGTGTATTCTTTTTCTCCTCCCCCTTTTTGTCTTGAAGATTTTATCTTTGTTCAATTACTCCTCTTGAAGGTAGATGTTTTGTAACCAATATCTCTTCCTTTAAAGGGTCTCTTCCCACTTGCATATATCCTTTCATGATTATCTATTCCTATTTTAATAAGGGTTTTCACTCTTTTCTAGGGTTATAGAATATATTTTTGTTTTAAGGATATCTCCTTATTGTTGGAAGTAGGTGTCCTTGTTCTCTTTCCTTCATGATGCCACTTCTTGGCACCTACAAAAAATTTCATGGCTTTACCAATTCTCTTCTAGTCTCTGCAATTATTTTCCTAGTTTCTGGCTTAAACCCTAGGCAAAATTTCAAATTTCTAGCCGTTATGTGCAAAAAACCCTAAAAAGCCTTGGCCTTGTTCTAATTTGTCATTACCTTTTTAGGCCACTGAAGTTCCATTTTAAGCATGTGCATTTTATCCTCTTGGTTAGTCACATGTTCACTTATCTCTAGTGATTAGCACTTCTTTTCTACGATCACGCAACTATGTGTTTGCGTAATCTCCAAATCCCTGGCAGTTATATCTTAACATTATGCAAGCCTATGAGTGGCTTATTTCTTCTTTAGTCACTGATTCGTGAAGTGCTAGGCCCTCTTTATAAATGATAACATATGTGGACCAGTTGTTAGAGGATGGTCGATGTGTCATGCAGTTATTGGTTGCTAGCAATGACTTGTTTCCTATCAATGGGCCCGGGTTTTCAATTCCCTTTTGATCCAATGGTTGGCGTATTAGTGCATAGAACCTGTTAGAGGTTTGTGATCTTATGCCAGCCGTTGATCTTCCTTTATGGCATAGTTCTTGAGACAGGTGGGTCCGTTGACACGTATGCACAAATGGTGGCTCCTCATTGGCCAAGATAAATGATGATATGGCATGGATGTGTCAGAGGCACTTTTGAATGAAGAAAAGTTGCATGTCCGCTTGTCAGATTTTGCAACGTGGTAGTCCCTCATTCATTGAAGTGTTCTATACAGCAGGGTGGGGTCACAACATCTTGATCTAATGGTTGGTGTAAGCTCGCAAGAGATGTGTCGGAGACTTGTGATCTTATGCTGGCTATTGATTTTTCCTATGACATGACATTTCAAACAAGTGGGACCATCTGACAGGTATGCATGGTTGACAATCTGTGATTGGTCCACCTATTGGTGATTTGGCAAGGGTTGTGGGTCCTATTTGTCAGCATGTTAGAGGGTCCTGACATTTGCAAAGATTGACAATGGGCATGTCTTCGCAAGGAATGTGTCAGATATATGCGAACTTAAGACAACTGTTGATCCTTTTCCAAGAAGGTGGGTCTTATGTCAGAAGTGACTGGGTGAAGACAATGAATAGTGTGATGACATGTGATGGTTTGCAAGTGGGCCCAGGGGTATCAAAGTTTTTGGTGGCTTAGACAAAAGGTTTAGTGGCACCGACAAAGTTCTCTATGTGTTCGCTCATTCATGAAGTATTCTGGTAGATTTCTAAGTCTTTTAGTGATTGCGTGAATGTCTATTCATTGAATATCCAAATAAAGTGGTGAAGCCCTAAATTTTTATGCAAACATGTAGTTGTCTTTGGTTGCTGATTTTCCAAATGTTTCCTAAGGTGGGTTAAGAAAAAAGATCTTGCAAATTGGCGAATGAGGATTCTTGTATTCATAGAATGTAACCAAGGCTTAACACATGACTCAGTGATTCAGCGAAGGTCTTTGTTTGCTAAATTTTTTGACTTAACTATAGTTAAGGAAAGTATTAAGTGACTTGTATTTTCTCTTCAGTACCATATTCGCTAAATGGTTAAAGGTTAAGAGTTAGCCGAGAAGTGGGGCCATCTAGTGATTCATTGCTAAGTTGTCTTATTGTGATTGGCTAAGCTGGAAAGGGACATGGACATGTCAATGGGCCCAAAAGATTCATAGGATGCTGTGATGGAGGATCTAATGGTTGGCATATTGTCGCATAGAATCTTTCGAGGCTATGCAATCTTACACCAGTTGTTTGATGAGAACCCTATAAAGAGCAGGTCTAGTGTGTTGATTCATCACTAACATGCTTATTTTTCACTGGTTCAAGGCTTTAATGATGTGGAAAGAAAATTTTAAAGGGTTTCATCGACTATTGAGGGAATTTTGTGAACCGCCTGATCTACCGGGAAGAGATATAATCAACGGTAACATTTTAAGTTTGTCGACTAACCGTTACCACTGGGAATTTGAATTTTTAAATGGTTTCCAATGACAGAAGGGCTGAAAATTGATTGTTTTAGCGATAGGATGTGATGAGGTTAGTTGTGCTGGCTGCTGCAGAGTGGTCTAGAGGGTTTGATG
The DNA here is from genome assembly GCA_027943335.1 of Chamaecyparis obtusa. NCBI lineage: Eukaryota > Viridiplantae > Streptophyta > Pinopsida > Cupressales > Cupressaceae > Chamaecyparis > Chamaecyparis obtusa. The sequence goes on from BSBK01004467.1 coordinate 1,242,815, forward strand.
ATGGATTATAGAGAGGTTTGTGCCATGACAAGGTGGGTATGTAGTTGCTTGAGGCATGTTGCAGGTGGCTAATTTGATTGATTTTTAGGGCAGATTCATGGTCTTTGGTACATTCTTAGTGTTTTAACATAATGGAAGATCATTCTCAGATCTGATTGTCTAGGTTGCTTGGTTTTCTCCCCTGGAATTAATTTCTAATTGATATTGGTTGGTTTAGTGGGTGAAACCCTAACCCTAGCTATCTGAAGCTTGTTGCATCCTGATTTCTTTGAGGATTCCAAGATAGCTAGTGGTATAAGTAGTAGGAGTTTGGATTTTGTAAGGGTTCCAAGATTTTTTGGTTTTCCTAGCTTTGTGGTTTTCCAATCCTTTGGTTCTTGGTTCTAGTCTTTGGAAATCTAAGGGATTCTATTCTCTAGTTCCATACTCTTGATGGTTGAATGCTGATAATACAAACATTTTAGAGTAGATTATTGGTCCTAAGATTTTGAGCGAAGAGTTTCCTTGTATGTATTGATACACTTTCATGAAATACAATACAATTTCTACCTTGGTTCTATTATTGTCTCTCTGCTTTTTATTTATTCTTGTATGTCTCTATTTGTAAGGCATATAGAACACACTAGTTGTAAGGTAGATATCTAATTGTTGCATGATTTTCTTTCAAGGAAAGAATTAAATCCTTATGTGCAATTTCAAGGAATGAACACATCTATGGAGATCTTGATGGTAGCAAACCTAGATTGAGAAGATAGTTTGTTAGGCACTCTATCTGAATTATATGTGGTTTGTAAGGCATACCACTGTATTTCTTAGAAATCCCCCTATTGATTTATGTTAGAATTTTTTTCCCAAAGGGTTAGGCACTGGTCTAATCTCTGTTATTCAAACACCTTTTAGTCATCAAGCACAAAATTCATCATCACCAATACATTTTCATTTTATGTCCATGCACCTAAAAAATAGGACTATCCCTAATGTTTTACAGTCCATAGTTATTGATTCCTTGAAGAGTGAATCAAAGGTTAGCCTTCCTTGAGTTCAGTTCATAAAAAGAAGGATTCATCACCCTTATGCCATTGTTCATGTTATCTCATTAGCAGTTTCATTAGTCACATTCTGCAACAAGTTATTCTCAGCTATTTTCAGAATCGTATCCCATAAAATATGTTTGAGAAACTCAATAGCATGACAATGAAGACCTAATCCACTCATCCATAGCTTACTTGAAAGATAGTAACCTATTTGTAGGCAACACCCGCCTGAGTCTTGTGGAGCTCAAAGTAGAAGGAGGATCTTATCCAATCCTCATTAATTAGGCTTTTCTTGCAAACTTGGAGACCTTTAAATTGAGAATCAAGGCTATGCCCTTGCCAAGTTTGACCCTCAAGAAAAATCCCTAACACCACCATAGTCCTATTCCATTATCATAATAAGGGGGGAATATATGTATCCTCCTTGTACATTATAAAATCTTATTGATCCCTAAGGAGACAATATTTTCCCTAGGATAGATCATCCTTATTAGTCCCTAAGGAGACAATGATTTTCTTAGGATTGATCATCCTTATTTATCCCTAAGGAGACAATTCTTTCCTTAAGAATGATCATTCTTATTTATCCCTAAGGAGACAATTCTTTCCTTAGGACTGATCATCCTTATTGATCCCTGCGAAAACAATGTTTTCCTTAGGATTGATCATTTATATGGATCCACATGGAGACAATATTTTTGGTAAGACTAGTCCTGTAAGGAAAAAACCTTTCAAGACACTCATGAATGAAAAAAATTACAAGCTACCCCTTTGCACAAAATTTTAAAGGTAGCATTAAATAACATAATTCTACTTGCTAGACCATCATTTCTCCTTCCCTTTTTCTTTGGGATGAGTGGAGCTAGCATAACACAAATTTATAGCCTTTCTACTCTTCTCCTCCTTTTCTTCTTCCATGAATCACCTAGCATAACACAACTTGCTAGCCTATTGAATTCATTGTATCTCTCTTCCTTCCATGATCTCATAGCTTTTCTAGTGAGTTAGATTCTGAAGTGTGGTGTGTCCTTGGTATATACTTATTGGCTTAATCACTCATATCTTGAGATAGAGATCTTCAATTCTCACAATATTCATTGCACTAAGATTTTGATTTAATTCCCTATCTATCCAAATTATCTATAATATTTTTTCAATTCATCCTTAACCCTATTGATATCATTTATCAACAACTTTTCATTCACAATTTTTTGTGGTAAACATGATACCTTGTTTCACCTTCCTAATAAGAAAGCCAAAATAGGGGGAATATAGCTACCTACAAATTTCATCATTATCTTAGCAAGACTTAGGTGGTATGTGGTTTTCAACTAATAAAGTGGTTTTTTAGAAGGTAGTTCATAACATTTTGTTGCAGGTATTGTACACTAGTAGCTTCTGTTTGACAACTTTGGAAAATCCTTTTTCATTTAATATTTCTATACTTTAGCTTGCATATTCATGTAGTGTCATATACAACTAAAGTGGGGGCTAAATGTAGTATTGTAAATTGTAAGCACCTAGGTGGTGTATGATTTCATGATTTTTTTGCACCTACCTTATTGTGTTTTTATTATAGCTTGCAAAATATGACTTCATAATTGCACTTAATGAGCACCTAAATTCAAATATGGGTCCTCTATCCCTTAAATATTTTTTAAAATTTAGGTAAGTCCTTATTTTTAAGTATTATCCTCTATTTATTCTCTAATCAAATAATTCATTTCATCTCCTAGGTCCTATGTCACCATTTACATCCTTGGTGTTCTATCTTGATCTCCAAACTGATTGTCAAAACTTTTCTCACATCCATTGAGTATTTGGAACCCATTGTTTTAGTTTGGGCCTAAAATAGGTGGTATAGGTGGGATTATCCAAGCTATATCCCTAATTTTGGGCCTAAATTTAAATTGGGCCCCTGTCTTAGTGAATTAATAGGGGATTGATATCTAAAGTTGGCCCTCTCAATTCTATATCCCAATTTTGTATAAAAAAAGCCTCAAACTTCATTTTGGTAAGATGAAAGAAATCTCAAGGTTTGAGCCCCAATTTGAAGACATCCCATGAAGTGAGGAATTATTGACCAAGGCTACATCAATCTTCAATTAAGAATTCAAGAATTCAAACCATTTTCAACATCATTATGGAGCCACAAGAGGACTATGATGATGACTAGGAGATCACTGATTGTTGATTGGATTGTATCCTTCCTATTTGGAATTGTATATGGTTTCTTGTTACCTTCATATCTACATATTTTTACTTCATATCTATGCTTTTTACATTCTTTTAATGAAACATTGATTGTATTTTCATATATGATTTGTTCTATCAGATTAGGGTAGATCTATATATTACATTTATGATTTTAGCTTATAACAATTTATACATATTCTAGATTCATAAGCATTGTACAAACATTTATATTTTTTATATTAGCTATCCATAGAGGTATAAATCACCAAAATGGGGGTTAATGAAGGAAAACCCATAAATGGCTACCCAAACACACATTTCTTAGATTTGTAGGTGAAAAAGATCTCAAAAACAATTATAATTTTTTTTTGGTATCCCAACACTAAGATGGTTAGTCTACAAATTTTCCTAATTGAATACATCTATGTCAAACCCCATCCATCAAAAAATACATCTATCTCAACCAACCTATCAGTTACACCCATCCAACTCATCCCTTCCTCAAAATTATCTAACCACTCACTATTTCTCACCCCAACCTAAATCTCAAGATAATCCCATAACCTCATATCCCTCCACCATATCTCCATCTACTCCCCTTCAACAAATTAAACCCAATCCTCCCATTCTATATCTCCCCCATACATTTAACAAGGGGAACCTATCTTATTATCCCTCACCCACATATGATTCCCTCTACAACCAACATAAGCCCTCCAACATACCTAACCTTTCCAAGAGATTTAAGAACTACAAAAAATTATGTTTTGTTTACAAAATAGAGGTCAAAATAAAAAAATTTCCTTTAAAGAAATATGTCCTTCCCCTTTTGTCCAAATCCATAATCTTCATCTCCCATATAATCTCAATCCTCCACATAATCCCTGACACATTAATCCTAAATTCCTAAAAGCATGATCCCAATCCTCCAACCAATTCTAAAGCTCCAAATAATCTTAATCTTCCAAAACCCATATCATGCCCATCTTACAAGTACTTTTCTCTTAATTGGATCCAAGGACTAGAAAAGAACCATAAATCCCCAACTCTAAATAAAGTTTTTTAATCACCCAAAGTCATGCATCCACCTCTATCCCTCCAAATAAAGACAAGCCTAAATATCCTAAGCCTCATGAGTCTCCCATCCCTCTATATACCTAATTATAAGATTCCACCCCCTCCATCACACCATCCTCACAAGTCCAAACATGCCAAAACCTTGCTCCAAATAATGATAGAATGGATTCCTCTTCTCCTATAGATCTAAGTATTCCTCCATATTATGATAAATTCCCATCTCAAGATCCAATATACTTTCATAATTAACCCCATGATCCCCTTCCTAATCAAGATCATGCAATCTATTTTACCCAATCCATTGATTTCCCTCCATGTCAAGATTAAACCACTCCATCGACACATAACCCCATTCCACTTCAAGAGAAATGTAATCCCTCTACCCCTTCCAATGATCCAATTCCACCTCAAATTTTATCATCCTCTCCCCCTCCACCTCATGATCCAATTCTTAATAAAAATCAAGACATTCCTTTATTCCATCGAATACCATCTCTAGATCCAATCACACCTTTCACTCCACCACATAATTCTCTCCAATGTCAATATCAAAGAACCTCTTCATCTCCATGTCATGACCCTCATTCATCTAAAGATCCTATTATTCCTCCTAATGTTCCTAATAATCCTCGTCGTCTATATGATCCTAATCCTCAACAAGATCCCATCATACCTATCCAATCCATCCATGAATCCCATATATATAAACTTGGTTCCTCCACCTTTATAAAAAATGGCTTCCTCCAAGAGATTATACTTCCTTCCATCTCCCATCTCCCATCTCCCTCAACATGGACTTGTATTTTATTTCCAAAATAACAAGTATCTCATTGTAAAAATAATTTTTGAACAAATTAACTATCAAGGAAAAGGATTAGACCTCCATGAATAAGGAAAATTGGAACCTATAAAAATTAAATAAAATCTAGGTTTATATGGCCTTGGCTACCAAGTTCATGCTCAATATGTTGTTGTGCCTTCCATACCTCCTAAATCTACAATCCCTTAATATAAATCTAAATCCCCCCCATCCTTGATGAAGGGTACTCCCCTTAATACCAAAAACACATAATAGAAACAAAGAAACAACAATAATTTGCAAGAACAAAAAATGGGCTTCTTATTATCTCCACAAGTGTATAATTACAAATTTCAGAATTACGACATGAAAAACCACATGGGCATTTCCCTTACAATATTGTATAGCAAAAATCCTCAAATCATTACTCTGATCTACCTAGAACTACCCAGAACTACCTTAGACAACACTATGAGCCTTCCTTATATTGACAATTTCCACCACCCGAGAAGGTTCTATTAATTTTAGCCCTTAAGGCTGACCAACCCTATAATTTTTTTATTTTTTATTTTATTACATCAGAGCCAGCTCAAAATAAATTTCAGAACTCAAAAAGAAATTTTGAAGGAAATTCATTTTCTTCCATTTCAGGTGGCCCAACTTTTGGAGACCATAAGTCATCGCTCGTTGACCAGATTGACTATTATGACCCCATTTTAGAAATGGTGTGAAGTTCTCTACTATGCTTAACTCACACATGCTCCATTGAGATGAAGTTTTGACCTCATTTGGGGCCTCTAAAGCCTTCAAAACTAAGTTCAAAGTTTCTGTACCCTGCTGCCAATACCAAATTTTTTTAATATCTTCAAAACTAAACTTGATCTAGCAATGAAACTTTACTAGTAGGCTAATATGACCAAAATGAACCTCCAAGGAAGAAAATAGACCATTTCGAGCTCAAATGAAAAACTTACTAAAATATTAAATTTCCAAAAATAGAAGCTCTGTACAAGATAACCCTTATTGAAAAGAAACCAGAAATATTTTTGGGTGATGCAAGATTGCTCTTACACCCAGGATGCTCCTGCATCAATCCCCCATCCTCCCAATCCATTTTGGTCCCTTATTTCCAAGATTTTTTTCCTTCCTCATCTAGATCCATTTTGGATCCTTATATCCCAAAATCAAAGCCTTTATCCCTTCTATCCATTTTGGGTCCTTACATACCTCCATCCATCACATCCAGCAACTTTACCTCAAAACCCACCACTCCATCACCTCAACTCCATAAAAAAGATCAAAAGAGGAACATATTTTTTAATTCCATCCTTAATTTATCCACACCATCCATCCTCATACAACCATACCATGGCTATTGGAAGAAAATTTTATGTCAAACCTATAATTCAAAAATCCACAAATCTAAGGATCAATATGTCCAATAAAAAATACATGTTCAAGAAAATAAAAATATTATCCAAAAGTAATAAAAATACAAAAGTCCACAAAGGCCTAAAAATAAAAATTCAGAAACCATGTGGATTACCAACCTATGCGTTCAAGAAATACATCTTAAAGAAAAAACCAAATTGGAATCCAACCTTGCTAATCCAAAATCTTCCTCGACTCCTAAGTCGTCCAATCCTCCACATAAAAATCCCTAATCTTCTAAGTCCATTTTGAGTCCTTATTGTGTGATCAAAAGTGTGATACACTTCTATGAACCATTACACTTGAGAGAATCCATAGAAGAGGAGATCTCAAGAAGAAGTTCATAGCTTCCTAGTTGAAGTGAGTTTAATCTTTCTCACGATTCTCACAAAATAGGCATAGAGGACTAGTGACTTGACTACTCCAAAATGGAAGATTCAAAGTGCAAGAATGAAACTAAGATGCAAGATAAACAAGCTAGAATGAGCTATTTAAGCTAAGAATATATGCAAGCAACTAGTAATCTAGAATGAGAATGAAAAAGTTATTCTATGAATAAATGCAAGAAAAGAAACTAGATTAACAATGCATGATTTAAGCTAAGAAATGAGAGCAACTAAGAGATAAGAATTAAAATTAGCAAGATTAGTCTAAAAATGAAAGAAAGATAGAAAGTAAGAATGCAATATGACAAGAGTGCAAGATAACAAGATTTAAAGATTAAGGACCCTTGAGCAAGGGAAGAGCTTCATTTTGATGGAATTACCTCAAGAATAAAGGGTGGAGATAAAGAGGCAAAAGAATGAGTGGCTAAGATGAAGAGGCAAAAGGATATGCAAGGTTAGGTAGAGATGAATGGTGAGGATTAAGAGGCAAAAATAGATGTTCGGTAAGATAAGAAAAAATAGCATTTGCAAGCACAAATCCCTTTTAATTTCTAATTAATCAAGATTAAGTGGGTGCACACATGTGAATGTGTTCTTTTAATAAAAGTGTAGGAACATGTTAAAAGTAATGTTTTAGAAATTAAATAAATATGCAAGCTCTAGAAATTAGACCATAGTATAAACTTGATATGAGCTTTTAGATTTTTAATATAATTATGCAAAGGTGATTTTAAGAGTTAATTTGCACAATTAGGTCTAGTATATATTCCTTTGAGATTTAGGATTTAAATTGAGGAAATTTGATCTAAAATGGGGTTCAAGTTCTACTAGATCAATTTTAGTTGATTACATTTTCCCCTCTTTGACTAATTTGTGAGTAATATGGGAACACAATAAGTCAAAGATTGATGATGTCAAGGATAGCTGATAGAGATCTGACTCTGAAGCTAATTGAATGAAGCCTAATAAGCAAGACAAGAGTATCCATGCTGATATGAAATGATGAGACTAGATATCTATCCAAGGAGATTGAGATAGCTAATCAATTGAGAGACAATACCAGATTGATATGGGTGATGATGAACCTGATATGCCCCAAGTGATCTAAAGGATGCTTGTCCGAGTGAATTGATATGAAGAAATGAGAACACTCTTCTAGAAAGGAGATGTGGAGAATCACAACTTGATGTGAAGCAATGAAGTTGAGATGCCCCAGGAAATGATGTTTCATCCTGATTGAATTTATCAATTTAATCTTTGGTTTGATTACTAGATTTATAGATTAGGAGATTTGACCAATGAAAATATTTGTCATATTGTCATGCCCCCTCAGGATTGAAATGGAAATTAGGTGCAAGGGGAAAATATTATCCTAGAAGATCCAAGAAATGAAAGCACAAGTGAGAAAGAAGTGATAGCATTAGTAGTCAACTACATTTAACAAGGAAATAGATCGCAAATTTAGATTTCAATCCAAAAAATAGGATCAAGATAAGGGTTTGCAGTTGAATACCTCGGTAGAGAGGAAGGCACGATGAAAAGAAAGATAGCTCAAGGGAACTAGAAATGTAGAGGTAAAATGTATCCTAAGAATGAAATGCATCCTAAGACATGAGAGAAGTCAATTCACTAATCTTGTAGCCATTAGTTTTCATCATTTGAGTGTTTGGGACATTTGAGGTCAGTACAACCTTCAATGGTACAAGAGAGATCATGGAGATGTGAATGCGACCTTATTAGATAAGATCTAGGAAATACATGTATAAATGTTGGGATGACCTGAACATAATTTCTAATTTAATATTGTAAGATAAACACCCACATCAAGGCACAAGAAGCCAAGATAACCAACAATGTCATCACACATGCTACACACAAGAAACATACAAGGAGATAATTCCAACCTCACCTAAGTGTCTAAATAAATAGGGTCGAGGTATGTGTGGAATTCCAATCATGATGGAGGCTCTTACCATAGACACCTAGTTTATTAGATAGTCTTAGGATCATTGAAATCATACCACAAGAAGAAATCAAAGAAAAAGATGTTATTCCCCAAGTCATGAATCTCTAGTCAAGTAGACATCATCGAGAGGCCTTAGAAGACATAGAAAGAAAAAATAAATGATAACAGTCAGAACACAAGAAAATAGTTCAACATATCTTAGACATTTTTTCACTTTTCTAGGATGTAGCTTTGTGCTAGTGTCAAAGTGCAAGTGCCCAATGAATAGTGCAAGATCCGATGTGTGTTGAGAAACACAATGATGTCTAGGTTGGTAGTGTCAAGAAACACTGAAGGATTGGGGTGTTGAGAAACACCAAGTAGTGTCAATGAGAAATTGTCCATCAAGAAGGACTGATAACTGACTCATGTTAAGCTCAAGGGGTTGACCAAGAGATAAATCACTAATAGCTTAGTGAGGCATATGATTTCCCCTAGATGGCAGATAAGAACTGAGGACAACACAAAGATAAGTTTGAACCCAATATGGTACAAGGAAACAAAAAGTGAGATAGATGCAAGGAAAAGTAAAAGAGCTTAGCCACATATTGATAGATGGAGTGCTGATTACAAGTGATACCTATTTGACAGGTTTTCACAACCTGGAGATTATTCTATTTTTTCTACCAAGGCACTTGTTTCTAGATTTTCATCAAGGAATGATTTTTTTCTCTTTTTTCAATTTTTTGTTCTTTTCATTTTTTTTCTTTTTTTGTATTTTTTGATATTTGATTTTTTTGATTGATACATCAAGGTGTCTATTTCAAGGTTTTCACCAAGATGATCATTTTGTCAGGATATTTTATAATTTTTAGGATTTTATATGCTTTTAAAGATTTTTTTAGGATGATAGATTGTTGTACAAGAGAAAAAATCTTAGTTGCAGTGCCATTGTAGATGAAGAGAATTTAGAAACTCTTTGAGGACATAGCTATATGTAGTAACTAGTTGAGAAGCTCCACAACCAAATTTTGTAGTAGTGATAGAAGGATCCAACCAGTAGGGTCCAACTTTTAAAAGTTTCTTAGCCAAGGAAAGACCATTCAAGTGTGATCTAGAAATATCTTCATGGACTTCTCTTAATGCTTTGTCAGATTCCTCACATTTAAAATGCTTAAGGAGAGTATGATCTAGACTTCTCTTAGAATGTCATGAGTGATAAGTAGATACCAATATGAACTTCTTGGAAGGGTAAGATAGAGTGAAAAGTAGCATGAGATATGGGAGGTAATGATGGTCCAATATGCACTTCTTCTTTTCTTTAGGGACCCTTGTGGCCTTTTGAATATTGCTTTTTGTTTTGTTGTCACATATCGATTAGATGGGACATGGTGATCTTTAGAGATAAGTGGATTCTAATTTTTATGTTGCACATCCAAGTTACTTCTAGAAGACTCAAGAATAATTAATGAATGAGATTGATACAAAGGTTTTCGATGGAGAGATGGATGGGAAGTGGGCCAACCACTTAGCTTAGGAAGGATGAGAGGTAAGGGGTCAATAGGTTCAAGTGAAAAGATACTGGTATTATCCTTATCATTCATGAATGAATTAGATAGATCAAGAAAGTTGTCCTCCATAGAATGTTTTCGATCATGAGTAATCCTAGAAGAGTTAGAGGAGTATTATGTGAGTCTAACCAAGATGGATGATTTTGAGAACTAGGTCCCTCTTCTTGTGGCATAAGTGCATGAATAGGAACTAGGTCAATTCTAGATCTTCCCAAGTTCCAAGAAGCTTTGACAAGATGGGGTCATACATATCCATGATTTGTCTAAGTAACTGAAGAAACATTTTGATTATATGGCCTAGGATCCATAGGGATGATTTACACAAAAGGGTGGAAAGGGTCATCATTATTTTATTGATTGTGATAGTTAGAGCTTTCTCCTCTTTCAATGTTTGTAGCAGGAGCATATCTATGTACAAAATCAACTGGTATGTCCATTATAGCATATGAAAAGGAGTACCACTCATACTCATGCAAGTTTATTTTACTATTGTGATACTACTTGATGTAATCAACTAGAGACATAGTAGGAGGTAGGTTCTCTTCATCAATTTTATCTATCATAGGAGATACATTTTCAGCATCAACAGTTTGTTCAGTAGTAGGTTTAGTAGTAGGACCATCTATAGTAGCATAAGTGTAATTTAGAATAGGCATGTCTGAGATATAGGTGATAGAAACAAGGTTCCCCTAAGTAGGAGTAGATTCAATGATGTACTCATTAGAAAGAGTGATAGCAGTAGTACTAGTGGTAGCAACGGGAGTTTTTTCATTAGTTTGGATGAGATCCTCCTAGTTAGGACCAGGGTCATGCTCTTGAGGCACTTGAAAAAGTATGTAAAGCTCTCCCTGATGGTCTAGATTAGAATTTTGGATATTCATGATCCTTTCATATGTCATAGGTATAATTTCTTCTTCTTCATCATCATTTGAAACTTCATATGCATGCGTGTTGCTACTAGGTTTGTTAAGCTTATGTCCATGGTAGCCAACACCAGTTTTATCCTTAGGATTTTATAATTCAGCATATAAAGGTTCAAGAAGACCTTTTTATTTTCAAAGAGGACTTTTTCCATCATGTCCCATTTTTTGCATAAGTTAATAGCCTATACCATACTGTTCAGGCAAGATTTTAGTATGTTTGTTTGTTTGTTCAAGTTCTCTGCTCTTGTAGAATGAGGTAGAACTTTCTTCCCTCGCTATCTCTAGGGGAGTTGTAGCCTTAATAATTCCAATACCTTCATGAATAATAGGTTTTGTGACTAATTGAGATGATTTTCCATAAGATTTTGAAGAGATGGGATAAGTTTCCACTCGATAGGTTCTTGTATGAGTAGGCCTGACAAGTATTCTTTTCCCACAATATGATAGAGGTTCTTTTCCTTTTTCTTATGATTTTTTAGGAGGATATCCTTCTTTATTGTGAGGAACCATCCTATCTAACTATTTAGGATTGTTATAGGCACATGTTGAGTCTGTAGGAATAGTAATCTAAGTTTTGTCATTAGGGAATTTGATGTAGTGATGGTATGTAGAAGGAACTACTTGCATGAAATGGATCCAAGGATGACCCAAAAGTATATTGTATGCCAAAGGATTATCTAGGACCTGAAAGATGTCATCCCACTTGTTAGTGCTCAGATCTATAGATGATTTATAATTCAAAAATTCTTGATAAAACTATAAATCCAATAGTCTGAATAGATGCATCTAACAAAAATGCAAGCACTAAGGTATTAAGGCTTCAAGCCTTCTTCACTTTTAGTATAAACTCAGGTGGGTTTACCTATATAAATGAGCCTTAGATTGTGAATTAGCTCCTTCAATGCTATGCTATCTTCTTCCAAGATTCTTTCAATAAAACATCACCACTCTTAGTGCTCCCCAAATTACACTGATACATGATATTATGATAAAAACTATGAAAGAAATAGCATAAGACAATGGCACAAGGACATTCATCCTTCTTATTTTTCTGAGTTGAACTCAAGGAAGGATAACCTCTTTGAAGGGCTTCTTTAAAGAATTACAATAAACATCCATGAACTTGTCATAGAATGATTTCACATAGAAACTATGCAATAAAAGTAAAATTGATCAGTTGTTTGTATTTCTTGGTGATACAAATGTAAATACAGTTTAAACCAGTGCCTTATTTATTGGGCAATAGAGTCAAACCCTACATCCACTGAATCATACTAAGACAAGTATACTAAAAACCAAAATGAAATGCCTGACATTTCACTCCTTCAATTCCCATATCTTTCATCAAATTCATACTCAGACAATTAATTCCCAGAGACCTCCCCTAAGATTTGTTCTTTCCTTGAAATATACTTAAGCTCAACCCCTATATTTACTTAGTAAATAATGCATTGAAAAGCCTTGTGATTAAATGCATACGAAAATCAAAACACCCAGATATGAAGACAACAAATGATAAGAAAGTAGTTCCAGTATTTTGTATTAGTATTTCAAAAGTTTCAGTATAGTTTTTCCAAACTTAGCAAAAAATAAAGCTCTATATTCAGAACCTTCTTTACAAAATTGTATCTGTGTACTCTAAATAGTGCACTTCTATGAATCATTACAATCAAGAACACTCAAGAATGAGGTCTCAAAAATTGATCCATAGCTCCCTAGGCATGGAGTGCAAGGGTGTTTAAGAATGCTCTCAGCTAGAGCTATTAAGCCTACAACCTTGCTAGTAAACCATGCAATGGGAGATTCAATGAAGACAACGACAAGAATGCCAATATCCTCAAGAATCAAGAATGAAAATGCAATGCAATGCTATGCTAGAAATGGAAATGCAAGCTAAGCTATGAAAATGAAAGATGCAAGTATTACAAAGCCTCGTAGTTAAGCTAGATGAATTAATCTAAAGCATAAAGGAAACTAAGCTAAGTATGAAGCTATGAATGCCATGATAATGCAAGAAATGAAACTATGATATCATGTAGATGCAAAAGCCAAGAATGCTCCAAATCTTCAAAAGCTCCAAAGTGACCTAGAAAACCTGCAACATAACATTAGCATAAAAAGTTGGGGATCTAGAATGAAGAAGAGAGCTCTCCTTTTAAAGGAAATGAGAAAGGATGGACCGTGGAGATTAAGAGGAAAAATATTTAATCAAGGGTGGAGCTTGAAAGAGGAGCAATCCATGTGCAAAAATATCTCCAATGAGAAAATAATGGTTGACTTTTGAGCCTCATGTGAGACAAAAAGTGCTTTTTCCCTTTTTATAAAACAAGAATAATGATTTATTTGTGCAACTTAGGATTAGAGGAAAAGTGGGGGATTTTAATTTAATAAAAGGGGAGGGAATTCCTTTTAATTAAATAAAGACTTAGGATAAAATGTTTAGCCCATAGAAAATAATTGAATAAATGATAGAACTAGGATTTGATCAAGAATAAGCAATTAATGATTTAGCAAAAGGGGCTAATAGTCTAGGTGACCATTTTTGGGTGTATACAGTATCCCCCTATGAATGAGCAAAAAATTTCTATATATAGCCACAGCCATCTTGGAATCCTTGAAAGGATGCAACAAGCTTCCAATGGTTGGGAAAAGATCTTGCACTAAAAATAAAAGTACAAACTCAAAGATATTTGATTATGACAACCGAATGTAGTTCTCAACTACTTAATAATTTTGCAGGTGGCACCTTCTTCTAAAAATATTTCAGAGCAGTTGCTAAATTTGTTGCATGAATGATGACCGCCAATATAGGATAACTTACATCATCCTTTGTTTGAAATATGCTCTCCCTCAAATTCTAGATCAGGTGCCATTTGTAACTCTATTCTTCTTCCTCTTCTGATTCTGCTTCTTGGACATCTGGTTTCTGTAATACCCCAAAAATGGGCTATAAGTTCATTAACCTCCTACATTTACAATTCGAATGAAATCAACATCAAAGTCCTAATCTAAGGCACATCTAAACATCATCGAATCATAATTGATTATCTTAAATTCTGCATTGGGGAATATTCCTAGTAATATTCCTAATCATCATAATTATCTTTAATTTTATAATTATTTGGCAATAAATCACATTTATCCTAAAGTTTGATTAATTGAATATTTTCATATTTAATTAATTAGATTTAATATTTGCCACTTAATTATGTAATTAAATTTAATTCTATCTATTATTAATTGTATTATTTAATTTTGACAATAAATCTAATATCCTATGAATAATTGATTAAATTTTTATTTAATTAATTAAAGCAAGTTGTCATTATTTAATAATATAGTTTTTAATAAAAGTTTGATAAAATAGTTAATTAACCCATAAATTAATTATTTTATTTCAAAAAGCAGTTAAGTTGATAATAAATCACTTTATTTATTTATTAAATCATAATTATCCATGTGCACATTCAAGGACCAGTTAAACTTAAAATTGGAAAATCAATGCAAGTTGTTAGCTTTTTGAAACTCAACATCTTTTTGAGTTTTAAAGTTGATCTAAACTTCTAATTCGAGTAAACTGTGCTTTTGCATGATTTTTGTGACTTAATTATCTGTTATTTAAAAATAACTCAAAAATCAAGATGAGTTAATTTAAGTGATTTATGGCTTTTTCCATGCACCTCCAAAGCCTAGGATTTCTATAAATTAAGGCCTCAGCTCTTCATAATTCATCTCTCAAATTTGCATCCAAGAATCCACAAATTTGCACAATTACGCTACCAAGATCAATTCAAGAGTTGCACAATCACGTTGGAGAATTGGAATTTGGAGAATCAAAGCTCTTGTGAATCAACATCTTTGTGAGATCAATCTTATTTTTGCATTCATATTGCATATCATTGTTAGATTAGCATTGCATATCAATTTTCAATAGCATTCATAGCATATCCATTTCATCTAGCATAGATTCATATCAAGTTTTCATTTCTTATTGCATCATAAAATCCAAAAAAAAATAGCTTAATTGCATTCAATCTCATATCTAGATCAATTGCATTCAAATCCTTCATTAAGGTGTCGTCTAGGTCACTGATCTCGATTACAATCTGAGAACATCAATCTCGCACCTATTAGAAGGCAGTAAATCACTTGGTTAGATTAGATTTCAATTTTGCACGATTTTGATTATAGCTAACCTCTAATGTTTTACTGAAGTGTTCTGTCTATAGATCAGGTACAATTTTCACACACACAGTTTCTTCTTCTTTTTCTTTGTCAATTTACCCCAAGCTGCCACATCATCATCAGATGGCCAGTTGAAACTCTGCAACTCCTAGAGTAATTTGATTTGTAGGTCCTAGTTGGAGTCAATTATAGCCTTGACCTCTACAAAAAACCATATGCAATCTCCTTCAACATTGATCAAGCTGTCAATTACATCATTGCATCCATCTAGGTCTAAAACATTTTCACCCTTGATGAAAACTTCATGCCTGATTGCTAACTGATCCATTGAAGTTTTCCACTCATCCAAACTAACTATGCTTCCATCATTGGCAAAAATAGAAGGCATAAACTTACTATAAACACTATAAAAAATAGTCAATTTAGCTCTTACTTGATTGGACTTTCCTTTAAAAAACCTTGAAACTGAACCAACTAATCCAATCTTCTCAAAAACAACAGTCACTATCTCAAGAATGTCAGACCTGTGCTCTTGTAAACTATCAAGTTTATCAAATAATAAACCCCTTCTAGACCAAATGCTATGGAGTGGCTCTAGAACAGCTAATGAATCATTTATCTTATCATTAGTGTTATGCAACATAATTATCGATTGATGAACTAACTCCATCTTTTCTTTTATCTTGTCCCTTCTATGTTGCACAATTTCTGTTATGGTCTTCAAAGCAGCTTCTAGTCTTATTTTGTCCAACTCTTCTACTGGGCACTCATGAACCTATGTTTCCAACTAAGGTGGAGCTTCAATCAACAAAGGATGGGAAGGCACTACCTTTATTGCTTCTTCTAGCTTTTCTTTTAGCTCCTCTAACTCACTTTCCATTTTCTTGATCATCATGAGTTTGAGATCTCTATCCTTGGCAACCTTCATTGAATTTTCAAACAATTTAGTATATCTCTTAGATAATTGGGTGGTCTTGGCCTCATTGAGATGATCTAGGTGAGTTACTGCCTTTGAAACTTCAAGATCGGTTGTATTCTGCACTGTCCACACAATTTTATCACCCTCCATTTTATCTTCAATACTGACCAGAGAGGGTTTATGGTTTTTGGGGCTAATGACCAAATTTCTACAACTTGTGACTTTGGGTCATATCCACTTCCTCTAATCATGTCATCAATGTGTACTTCATAGGACAAGCCTCCTTTTGGTTTCTTTTTGATCTAATCAATAATAAAGGTAGAGGTTAAATCCCAATCAGGAGTCAGAAGCATACCACTTGTTTTAACCATCTCTCTGGCTTCCTCAATAGAGATTTTCTCAAGGCTGGGATCATATGAAGTTAAGGCCCTCAAATTTTCTTCACTTGGTTGCATACCTTCAGGTAGAGCTTTCTTTACTTCCTCATGTTTTTTCCAAATAAGGAAATCCATGAATTCCTTAGTTTGAATAAATTGATCATCATTGAGAAACTCTTCTTGGTACAATTCCCTTTCATCTTGCCCCAGTAATAGAGTCAAGTCCTTTGTTTCTTGTGTCTTTATCTTCTTCTTCCTAGAGGGCTCACCAATCTCAACTTTCTATTTCTTCAAAGGTGGCTCTAGAATGGCCTCCACCTCTATTGGATCTAAGGTCAAATCAAAAATTTGTTCCTCACCTACTAGAGGTGGACTGTCAGCCTCTTGTGAGTCATCAGTAAATTCCTCAGGCTCTAAAGTGGAATAGTTCCTTGGTACTTCTAATTTCTCCTCAAGCATCCCTTCCAACTGGTTGGATAGGGTGCCATGCATCTCTACCATTTTTTCCATTTTTTGCAAATATGAAAACTCAGGGAAAAACCCACCAAAAGGAATTTTAGCCTCCTTTAATTGTGTCTCCAAGTCCAATAAATCAAAGTACTTAGTCCATTTCCTTTTGGCTTCATCAAAGTCTATTATATTTCTTACTACATCTTCCTCATCAAGGCACTCATGTTCCCTAATTGTTCCAATGTTTGGAATGAAGGTCTACCTGGGCATCTTAATGAAACCCTCAGAGTCAGTATACCTGTATGTCCTTGTAGTCATCTTGAAATGATGTAGCCAACTGTTAACCTGATCCAATGCCCTTTTTCCATTAAAAAAACTATCAAACTTGAACTACTGGGGTGTGAAGGTACCTTTCCTATGTGGCCCTAGATGCTCCTTGTCAGTCCACATCAATTGCCAAATAAATTCCATCATGCCCACCCTAGGAGGCACATATCTTGGAAGTAGGTGTGGAGGCTGAGGGCATCCATAGACTCTAATGACTATGGAGTTATTTCACAAATAAAAATCTCCCTAATTATGATTCCCTGGCTACTTGTCTTCAAATTGCAATGGTCTTAAAATTCTCAAAACCCTAACTGGTAATCTTACCACATTTGTACCCAACGTTTCTAGCACCGAGTGGATAAAATAATTCTCAAAAATGGAAAAATCACATTCATTAGATGTAGTATTCCACTTCTTTACCCAATACTGCACTGGGCTAGGAATGTCCTTGAAATGGGTTTTTATCTTCAAAACCCTAGAATCAAAATCATTGACATGCTGGTATAGAATTAGATGCATAAGACAAGAGTAATGCAAGAACTTAATGGGCCTCTTTTTCTCTTTAACAGATACAAATCCTTCATGCATTCTGTCAATTATATACTAGATATAATCATAGTCAGTATTAGTCTGTGTATTCTGAATATCTAGGATTATCATTAGAAGGTCAGCAGGTAGCTTGTCATCATCCCCATCTATACCAAAAACCCTACACAATCCATGGCATAAAAGCTTCATATAATAGTTGAGAGTTGTAAAGGAATAGGGGGCATTCATACTTGGTGGGAGAGGGGATATGTATTTATCATTTTTAGGCATATGCCTAACTATCTGGTTCTTCACTATCCCTATATTATTAGCATACTTCTCCCTCTCTTTCCTTAAATCAATCTTAGTAGAGGATGATGCATAAAAATTGAAAGCCCTCATAAAAGACCCATTGTCTAAAGAGAGAAACATTGACTGGTCTGCATGTCTAATACACCTAGACATAGGGTCATATAGCCTAGCCAATTCAATGATTAAGTCAACATCTACAAATAGATCTGGCACAATGAATTTCACCATTCCCAGTACCCAGGCATTACATACAGGCATAGGTTTATTCCTATTGTTATAAAAATATGAGAACAGGGAAAAACCAAAACCTATAGAAGTATTGGGGTCTCTGCACCTATCCTTGAGATCTTTGAATGCAGTGTCAATGGCCTTCATATTCTGATTCAAGCTGGGAAGCAGTCTAACAAACTCATCTGAATAGTTTGGCTTCCCTCTCTCATCTCCACTTTGCTCTTTTTTAGCTCCACCTTGTTCCTTTTTGGCTCCATTGGATGATGCTGCACTTGCTACAGGATGACTCATCTTTTAATAGAACAGGAACTCTTAGCTCTGCAATTGTTTGCACTACTTGCTCACTGCTACGACAACAAAAACTCAATTATTTCCAAAATGAATTGAGCATAAAAAGATATGCAACCCTACCTATATACTTGGAAATTCATGTGCATTCGATCACCAAATCATGGAAAATCCAACCTAAATCACCTTAGCATTCAATTTTGCATATTGCCAACTTTCAAATCAGAGCTAGTCATGGTGTGGATGTTGACAGAATGATTTAAATAATCAAAAACATGGCACGAGCTATAATCATGGCTTTTCTTGCATTTAACCCCTTATTAACTGATGTAAGCCTTTGTTAAGACTTGATTGGATGGTTTTCTACTCCCTTCCAACTTGGCATAGTACTTTATTCTAGGTCACAACTGCTTTCATTAATGACATGAATACTCAACCAGACAAAATTTAGCGATCATGCAGGCAAAGGGTTTCATAATCTCTGAAAGAAAATCTAACCCAAGGTTGAGTCACGAGATCACACGACAAGCCAATTTGCTTAATATGAAAAGAATTTAGTAAGTCACAGCTCTGTCTCAAGACTTTACGACCACCGTTGATCCCAAAGATGATCGACGGTTCATTGGCAACCCTTTTAATAATCATGTTCAAGCCCCATCTACTTCAGAGATTCATCGATTGCATGACTTCACCAGTTCTCAGAAACATGCTTTAACCCAATATTTATTTGGAGAATCAACGAACAAAGTATTCTAGTATTCTCATGAAGAAAATTCTAACCGTAGTCAAGCCTTGAGAATGGGAAAATGACTTGCATTTCTAATTCACTGAATACCTTTCAAATTGGAGGTTAAATCCCGAGATTACATGCTGGCCGTTGATCTTTATCATAATCGGCGATTGGCATTGAATCATTTAAGAACTTTGACCATACCCTTTTCACTCTGAGAATTAGCGACTACTAAGAAAAACTCTTTAACCTTTGCTTCCTTCATCGAGTCACTAGATTATTTGGGGTTCCCCTAAAACCTCCAAGATCTTGCAAATATCACATTCACTGAATCACTACATAACTTAGAGACATTTCCATTTTCTTGAGATTAAGCGATAAGTGAAAACTTAGCCATCCGCAAGAATTTGTTGTCAAATCCACCAAATTTAGAGGATATCAAACATGACTTAGTCGCTGAATCGCTTGATGAACCTGAGTAGGACCCAATCTTCATGAGATTAAAACATAGCTGTAGGATGAAAAGATAATCAATGGTGTTCACTAGTTCACTGAGTCTTTTAATACATAACCACTTGATTGGGAGAATTAGAGATAACTGACATGCTGAGTCGCTGAATGCTAACCAGAAACCACTAGGAGATGAGAAAATAGGAGACCACACATTCACTAATTCGTGTAAAGGTTTTGCGTAACCATTGAATGACTTGGAGACTTAGTGAAATATTATGACATATAACTGGGATTTAACACATTCACCAGTTCATTAAATGACTCACTAATATGAAACAAAGATTATACGATTTAGTGAAAACTTAAAAGAAATGAGCACGTGCATTGTGAAGACACTTAAGTGACCAAAAAGTAATGATGAAACATGAGAAACTAGGGCCAACCTAAGGGTTTATATGAAGGAGGAAGACTTTCTAAAAGGACAAGACCTAGGGCAAGGATTTTCAAACTTGGTTATGGAAATTTTGATGAATTTTAAGAACCCTGGACCAGAAAAAAACACTTGCATGGAGATTAAACCAAAATTTGAACAAAAACCTCATAAAACTAAGAATATACCCAACAGTGGCTCTATCTGAGGATGCTTGAATGCAAGATCATAGCAAGAATTTATGAATCTCTGGGAGGTAGACCACAAAAACCCTAACCGAAAGCAAGGAAAGAACACACAACAAAAACAAACACACCTATACATATATACACATCTACTGTGCATGGAAGAAGAATTAATTGAAAAAGTATTTCAAGAACTGTCCATGCACTGGCAATTCCTACTCTTCACCATCCAATTTTTTTAGAAAATATGAATCCTTTCCATGAGTATGATAAACAGTAAAAGGTCCTATCCACAATGACTCAAATTTTTTGTGTTTCCCCTTGTCTTTAGCTCTGGCATTCCATTGAAGAACCATGTCACTAGGCTGGAACTTTCTCACAGTTGCTCTTTTATCAAAAAGATATTTCATTTTTTGTTGCAACTTCACATTTTCCTTTTGTCCTTCTATTCTGATCTCATCCAATTCAACCAACTGAATCATTCTATCCTTTAATGGATCACTGATTTTGATGCCTTCTTCTTGCATGAATTTTTAAATTGGCAAGAAGTTGTTTATTGGGAGCCTAGACTTTAAACCATATACCATTTCAAAAGGGGATTTCCCTTTAGCTCTTTTTTTAGCAATCCTATCAACCCACAATGCTAGTTTCAATTCTATATGCCAACTCCTTTTATTCTTTTCTAGTGTTTTCTTCAAAATTTGCAGGATACTCTTATTACTGGAGTATGCCTACCCATTGGCTTGTGGATGGTAAGGAGATGAATAAGATAAAATGATTCCCATTTTTGAACAAAAATCAATGATCTCCTGAGATCTGAAACTCATGGCATTATCTACAACCAATTTGATGGGAACACCAAATCTAGTGATTACAATATTCATTAAGAACTTAATTACAATAGCACTGGTTGCCATTTTAGTTGGAATTGCTTCAATCCATTTAGTAAAATAGTTAGTGGCTACCAGAATATGACTATGTCCCCCACTAGATTTTTTAGAAAATTCTCCAATAAAGTTCATACCCCACATTGCAAAAGGAGCTTCTGCAACAACATGGTTTAATAATAATGCACTTGAGAATTTCATTTTCTTAGAAAATCTTTGACATGGCTCACACTTTCTAACAAAAGAATGAGCATCTTTAAATAACACAGGCCAATAATATCCTGCCCTCAAAATCTTGTGAGCTGTAGACTGAGCAAAATGATGTCCGTCACACAATCCCGAGTGCATTTCTTTCAGTACCTTTTCTGATTGGTGTTTGTCTAGACAAAATAGTAGAATTCCATCATTATCTTTCCAATACAAATCACCTTGGATTAGTACATACCTACTAGCTTGTAGTCTCAGACTTCTCCTTTGATTATCATTCAAATCTTGTGGACACTTAGCATTTTTGATAAAATAAATAACATCTTTGTACCATGGTTGCATTTCAATACTAGTGATTGTAGTCTCCTTGACATCAACACCATTCACTTGTACTAGATCCATGTTCTCCTCAGTCATTAATTTTGCAAGTCCCAAACCTCTTACCAATTTGGTAATGTGGAACTCAATATCAAACTCTTGAATCCTATTGATCCACTTGCATCTCTTTCTTGTGACCTCACTTTGCACCAACATATCTTTCACTGCTGCATGAGGTACATGTGCATTAAACTTTGCAAAAAAAAGATAGGGTCTAAAAGTTTTAACAGCCTTTACTAGTGCATATGCCTACTTTTCCATTAACTCATAATTTAATTCAATAGACTGTAAAGACTTACTGAAAAAGGCTATAGGATGTTCAAAACCTTCTTGATCCTTTTGTAACAGGATGGCTGCAATTGTGTGAAAAGATGCAAAGGAGAATAGAGAAAATGGCTTTGAATAATCAG
Organism: Chamaecyparis obtusa; assembly: GCA_027943335.1. Lineage (NCBI taxonomy): Eukaryota > Viridiplantae > Streptophyta > Pinopsida > Cupressales > Cupressaceae > Chamaecyparis > Chamaecyparis obtusa. The sequence goes on from BSBK01004467.1 coordinate 1,265,474, forward strand.
GAGACACCAAAATAGGGGCTTCCTGGATTGCTGGTTTAATTTTCTCAAAGGCCTGCTAAGCCTCAAAATTCGAATCATATTTTGCATCTTTTTTCAAAAGTTTGACTATAGGCTTCTCTGCAAAATTAGCAATAAATCTCCTAACAAAATTAATCCACCCTAGGAAAGAGTGCACATCCTTTACATTTTTTGGTGGAAAGACCTTCTTGATGAACTCTACTCTTTTAGGGTCAATCCTGACTCCTTTTGGTACTATATGTCCAAGTAATTTCCCCTTTGTCACATTAAATTGACATTTTTTTGGATTTAAGGAGACACCAAATTCTAAGGCCTTGACAATGACCTTTTCCAAGTGACAACAATGGTCCTTAGCCCTTTTAGAATAAGTAGTAAGATCATCTTGGTATACAACCATCAAGACATTGATCAGTTCCTTGAATGCAACATCCATTGCTCTCTGAAAAGTTGCTCCAACATTTTTTAAACCAAAAGGCATGCGAATATATACATACATTCCCCATGGGGTTGTAAATATTATTTTGAACTACTCTGATTCTTTAACAACACTTGATTGTAACTTGAGAAACCATCCATCATTGACAAGAGCTCACAACCAGTTACCCTATGCAGCATGGCTTCCATATTAGAAAATCCATAATTATCTTTTAATGAAGCCACATTCAGGTTCCTGAAATCAACACAAAGTCTTATGTAACCATTCTTTTTTCTCACTGGCACAAGATTGGAAACCCATGTAGAATTCCTAATTGGTTCTATGATGCCAGCATCTCTTAATTTTGTCAATTCAACCTGCATCTTTGTAGCTAGTAGAGGGTTAATAGGTCTTTGTTTCTGTGTGAATGGTTTAGTCCGTTCTTTTAGAGGGATCTCATGTTGAAACAGATCGGCCCTATATGCTTTGAGATCATCATAAGACCAAGAAAATACATGCTTGTATCTCTTCAAAAGTCTTATCAGATTTCCTTTGACCTCTTTGCTCAATTTTTTTCCAATGTACACCATTTGTGGGGAGGTTTCAGATCCTAAGTTTATTCCTTCTATGTCCTCCATTTTAGTGTTAGACTTTTGAGATAGATAACCATCATTTATTTTAAACATTCCCTCCAGCTCCACTAACCCTTTAGGTATATGATTTGAGGGTAATTGTACTATCTCATTTCCCATGATACACTCTTTTCCCTCAACACACTATTGTGCTTCCTTGAAATCTATTTGCTAGCCATCATACTGATCAAGGCCCTGAAGAATTCTAAGGATATCACAATCATCCTCAAAAACTTGCCAATTATATACATTGTCAGGCACCGCAAGCCTACTTTTGACCTCTAGTATAGACACACCAGTGAGGGTAATATCATCACTCTTAAGGGAAACATTAGCAAGAAAATGTTCCATGATATTATTGGATCTTTCTACACAAAGCAGATTGAAAGCATCAAAAAACTCTAGTCTGTCCCAGACAGTATGTTTATACAATTTCAGTCTTTCATCCTTGGCAACATACTAAGATCTTACTTGGGCTATAATTAATTGGGAGTCACCATGACCCTTTTAATATTTGATACCATGCTTTATGGCTACATCTAATCCTAATATTAAAGCCTCATACTTAGTAGTATTATTGGTACATTCAAAAGTCAACAAAAAGGAGTATTTAAATGTAATACCTGATGGGGAGATGAACACAACACCAGCTCCTGATCCTTCCTTGGAACATCCACCATCAAAGAACATTTTCCAAAGGCCATCTTGCTACAATATTAACTCATCCACAATTGGCTCTGTGTTCTTGATCTGAGGTACCATTTCTTCAACCATGAAATTATTCATGTCAATATCTACACAACAGTTCAAATCTTCCGGTGCAACCATTTCAATCATAACTGAGGAACGGGGCTCCCTATACAACTTTACCTTAGTCCCATTGACTGGAATAGTAGCATATGATAAATCTAACTACAATTTTCCATGCATTGTTGCAGCCCATTATCTTGATAGTAACATGCCATAATGGGGTTTTGTGTCAACAACAACCACATCCATTTTGTATGTGGCCTCTGGGAATACAACAATTTTTACTTCAATTCCAATAAAAGTTCCTACAATAGGAACTTCCCTATTGTCCATAGCATAGCACCTCCCATTAGAAGTGTCAACTTGTAGCCCTAATTATTTTATTACATGATAGGGCATTACAGTTGTGGCAGCACCAGAATCAAGCATACAATTCTTTAGCAGAAAATTATTTACAATCAGTGTCACATAGAAAGGGTCAATGGAAGAAGGCTCTTGTGTTACAATAGTTCCAACACATACATCAGAGATGTTATCAATTGCAATAGGCCCTTATGCTAAATTCCCCTTTTCTTGCAAAGCAGGAGTGATTCTTTGCTCACTTATAAGAACCAAGGTTGCTGTCTTGTGCTCCTCAATCTTTAACATTTCAAGCAAAGGGATTGAAAATTTCATTTGGGACAAGGCTTGTCTTATGTCAAAGGTAGGGGGATCAACAGAATAAATAGGGTAATCCTTAGACCTACCAATTTTCCTTTTATTCTTGTCAGCAATAATTTCCACTCCCTTTTTCTTTTCAAATACAAGCCCTTCGTCCTTATTATTTAACACATTAGGCTCCGGGGAGTCTTTATTTTGAGGGCTAGTTTTAAAAAATATTGACCTAGGGACTCCTTGATCAGTTCCCACCTTTTTGTTCCTAAAATTGTATGAGGATTTGGCTTGGGTTATAGCATCCATAGTCAGAGTTTTTATTTCTTCTTCACTGGGCTTTCTCCATTGCTTCTCATCTAATACTGATTCTACCATATGAGCTTTGCAATTATCATTATTAGACTCATCATGATCAGATTGAGTAAATACTTGTTGTTCATAATTTGAGAAAAACCTCCTCTTATGATCAACATCAAAACAAATCTCTTCATCATCTGAGGACAAAAGATCCCCCATTAGTTCAGTAGAAAGCATGTTAATAGCAGGCTTTTCAGATCCTTCATAATCTCCTGCATATGAATCATTGGCCTCCTCTCCCAAGGCGTGAGCCACAACACATTGGAATGGTGAATGAGTTATATTACATGTTGGGAATTTGGCTGAGGTATGTACATAGATGTTGTCATTATGGCAACATATGTTCCCTATGAAGATCGCATAAGCTGGAAAGTAAGTATGGAAGATCACAAACTAAAATTGTCTAAGTATGAAACAATGATTTTGATAGAGCACCCAAGATAGTTTGTTTTGGCAATGTTCACTGGAGCATGATCATAGTTTATGTAGTTGAACATAGACTCTATGATGTCTAAGAATACCCCATCTTAGTGTGCAAAAGGTTTTAGACAGCACAGACAAAGTTATGAAGGTTTTATCAATGACAATGTATAAGCCGACAAAGCAGTTTTGAAGGCAGAACTAGTAAATGAATTAAGGGATTATTTTTCTTGTCAAAATGATGACTTGATATTATAAAGAGCCAACATCCTAGATGTTTACTCTTGGATTATGATGTGGAAGCTGACAGAACAAAGATATTATGTTTGTACCTTGTATAAAGATGTGAAGTTGTAATGACCGAATAGACTTGGAATACATACTTGAAATGTAACTTGCGAAAGCTATAAATTGTGATAGAAGTGAAAGTTGTTGATGTGAAGTTATAAGAAGCACCTTATTGTAATCAATAATTAGTTTGTATTACTTGTTTGGGTAGTGAGCTCATCTGGTAATCAGGTTTTGTATCTACAACTCCTAACAGGTTTGAGGCTTCTAACAAGGCCTAAAGTCCCTTAACTAGGACTGATACTCAAAGAAGGAATATTCAAGGAAAGCCTAGTAGCTTGAGTAAGATCTCTATGGATATGTAACAAGTTTGGACACACAACAAAATTTTTCAGAATGAACAATAGAGGTTATCATCATAACCCTAACTCTAGAAACTATGCAAGAAGGAATGAAAATGTAGGAAACAAAGAGAAAGGTTGCTGTAGCAATAAAGATGAAGTAAAATTAGTTAAAGGCATAGATCAAGGAGGCATATTTCAGAACTGAAGGTAATCAAGAAGGTAATTTATCTGATGGTAAGAATGAATCTTTACCTAACCCTTCTTTAAGCACTTAAATTATGTAAATTTCTATAGTTTAGGAACTTAGAATTAGTGTAGAATTAGATTTTGAAAGAGTTAAGTTTTGCACAATTAGATGAAGGTTTGTTATGTTATACTAATGGTATGGTTAAGTGTGCAAAAATAAATATGATATTTTGTGAGGTTGCAAGAAGATTTATGGTTGCAGGTTTACAAAATCATCTTTTTGGCATTTTAGCGGTAAAGGAAATGAATGCGATGTCATATCGAGTAAATGCTAAGTGTTAAAAGATTGAAATCAAAGTTATTATGATTATCAAGTGATTAGAAGTGATTTGAAGAGAAAATAAATGAGTTTAGAAGTGATTTGTAGTGATTTGGAAGAAGTTTGAAGCACCGATCAAATGGAAGCCCAAATTTTGTGAATCTGAGGTATTTATCCAATCAAGATCTTAAATTAGTATTTGAAATCAATTTTAATCATGGATGTGTAATTGATTCATAACATTAAGGATAAGAATAGACCTATAATTAAGAAAGATCCAGTTGAACCCTTGGAGAGTGATGCTAGTTTAGCTTTGTCATCCGTACCAGACAGAGTTCTTCATATTGAGAATGTTAAGAGTTATCTTGGATGCAAATATGAAACCCTAAGGGAGAGTAATTTAATGGAGAATATCAGACATTGTACAACAAAGATATGTTAGTAAAACAAGGTTATGAGCACCTAGAAAACAATGAAATTATTAAGTATTCTATGAATTATGAGTTTGATGATGAGGAGTGTACAAAGATCATTTTGAGTAGGATACATAATGGTAAATTTTGGCTACAAGATAGAGTCATAGACATTACTACAGACCTTATTCATGATGTGACTGGACTATCAAAAGTTGGTGCAATTCCACTTAATGAGAAAAACATGAGAAAGATTGTGATTGATAACACCGGTTCAATATATAATGGCAGAGGTATAGTCATTAGTAAAATCAAGCAAGATGATGTAAGATACCTATGTAATATTTTGACAACAAAATTCTATGGAAGTTCTAGAGAAGATGATATGGCAACAGGTATGGTACACATTGCTTATTTGATGTGTGTAGAGAAGAAGCCTATGGATATGTGTGAGATTTTGAGGATACAATTGTTTGAGAACCTTGAGAAGATAAAGAAAGCTAAATACACTCACTTTAGATTTTCATCACTGATCACTTATATATTTTTCCACTTGTTAAGAATATTTCCTTATACTATAGATTGGAATAATGGTGAAAGCACTATGGAAAGGATAAAAAAAGTCTACATGAAACACCTAAATGACAAGGTTAATGACAGTGTGAAGCTTGTATTGAAAACTTTTCAGAATATTGTGGTGAATAGATCAAGAATTCCTCCATCCCTAGTTGAGAAATACAAGGAAGATATCTGTTTTATGGTTGATACTAATTTTACCTATATTGAAGTAGTAGAGCCTAGACATGAATTCATAGACCCTCTTGGCTATGAAATATCAGAGATTGAAATAGAAGGATATGTTAGTAGATTGTTGAAAAGTAAAGTGGATGCTCATAGCAACAAATTTGGAACATATGATGAAAAATTTGATTCAACAAAGACTCTTAAGGATGAGAAATAGTCAAAGAAGAGAGTGGAGACTACAATAAAGAGAATTCTAAAAGAAATAGGTATGAGTGAGCAAGAATTTGATATTGCAAAGAAAACTGCAGAGGCAATCAGACAAAGTGAAGTTCTATCAATCCCACCTTTGGCATCTAGTGCAAACCCTGTAGAACCTATTCAAGTTAAAGTTAAGGTTGAAGAACCTAAGAAGAAGCAAGAGAAACTCTCTTCTTCTATACCTATCAAAAGGATGAAGGACAGTGCATCAAGACCCGACAAGAGTCAAAAGGTAATTGGTCCACCAGTACCTAGAAGAATTTCTAAAATTAAAGATGATGAAGTTACAGTTAAGAAGAAAACATGGAAACCAAAGATAGAAAGAGTGAATGAAGATATAATGCAACATGGAGACTTTACAAAGATGAACAAGTATTATGACTTGTATGGACATTGAAACAGATTGAATCTTAAGAATGCAATGGTAACACACTTGATTTTGGCAAACAAGAAATTTGACACCATTCATGGAAAGATACCAGAAGATCTGTATAACAAACTTGTGAATAGAAAGATGAGAGCACAGGAAGAAGATAACAAAATGAGAGAAAATATAATAAGGCAATTTTGTGACATTAGAGATGATGATCATTTTAAACAGATCCTCAAGCCACTTGGAACTCTCATGAGAACCAAAAGGAGGATAATACAAATCATGGGAGGAAAATATGAGCAGGTAAAAATTAAAACTGAACAGGTAGCAGTGAAAGTGCTAGCAGACTTGGTTGCAGAAAAAGATCAATCAGTTGTAGTAGAGGAACAAAGGATAGAACAAGCACAAATAGAGGTAGCAGTAGAAGAAGTTGAAGTTGAAGAAATACCCTCTTCTTCACCTATCAATATTAGCACAGAGTCAATGGATATTGAAGGAACCAAAGTCACCCTAGATTCAGATGATGTAGTGTTCAATGACTTGGACAACATTGTTGACAATTTGCCTTTAGGAGAATAGGAAAAAAACATTGAAACAAAGGTAAAGCAATCAGAAGAAATGCAATTAGAGAAGAAAATAGTAGAGGTCACTACATCTAGTACACCTATTGCACCTATGATACCACAAGAGAGTCTTACCCCTAAGACTGGATAGAAAAGAGAGATTGATTCTATTTTTAAAGACTTAGGAAGAGAAGCGGATGATAATGATCAGCTGGAACTGATCACATCTTTAAACAAGATAATGGGAAAGAACAAAAAGGTTAAAAATCTGGAAGGTAGTTTGAAGAACATGACTGAGAAACTACAAAGTGTTATATCTACAAAATTATTTGATTCAGATCCACTTGAAAGAGCTAAAATGGTAATAAATTCTTTTGATGTTGAGTTTACAAATTTGATAGATATAGCTAAGGTTAAGGCTCAGGCAGCTTATGAAGCTGAGATGTTGTAGAACATTAGTCAGAATATCAAGAATGACATTGGTAGCCTTGATATTTATATTAAGAATTTGAGGAAACACCTTGAGACTGGAAAATGTTTGTACTTTCAGTGTACAAAATCTAAGAATATAACAATTGAGGAAGAAAAGAAGATAAAGGAGAAGCAAGATGCAATTACAGCAGAGACAAATTCATTATCTAGCCCTAATGTAAAGATAAGTTCAATTGAAAAGAAAATCAAAAAACTGTATGATGAGATAAGGACTTTAAATGATGAAAAGAATAGGAAGATTATCAGGATAAACATCTTAAGAGAGCATGTCTCAATCAAGTTGACTATAGTAGAAGAGAAGATAGAAGAATGTCTTACTACTAAGACATCATTTCAAAAGTTCAATTTTGAATCTCTTCAAGCTTGTCAGATTGCAGCATACAGATTGAGTACTTTACTCTATGTAGTAGAATCTATTAAGAAGACTTGGGAGAATGAATTTGAGGCTTGGAAGTCAGATTTTGTAGATTGTGTTGCAAGCCTACTGGCTTTGCAATAAGACAGTAAGGTAAAAGTTTTGACACAATTTTGTATATCCCTTTCCACCCTTTATTTTGTCATTGTTGTCAAAGGGGGAGAGATACTTAGAAAATTTTCTATATATGATAAGGAAGGATACTCATAGGGGGAGTTTCTATGGAGTATTATGAAGTATTATAGATTATGTATGGCCATAATTTTCATATACAAATTTTGATATTTTGACTTGTACACTTAGCCAATTTTCTCATATGTTGCCACCAATGACAAAGGGGGAGATTGTTGGAAATTTGGCTGAGGTATGTACATAGATGTTGTCATTATGGAAACATATGTTCCTTATGAAGATCACATAAGCTAGAAAGTAAGTATGGAAGATCACAGACTAAAATTGTCTAAGTATGAAACAGTGATTTTGACAGAGCACCCGTGACAGTTTGTTTTGGTGACATTCACTGGAGCATGATCAAAGTTTGCGCAGTTGAACATAGACTCTATGATGTCTAAGGATACCCCATCTTAGTGCACAAAAGGTTTTGGATAGCACAAAAAAAGTTATGAAGGTTTTACCGATGACAGTGTATAAGCCGACAGAGCAGTTTTGAAGGCAAAACTAGTAAATGAATTAAGGGATTATTTTGCTTGTCAAAATAATGACTTAATATTATAAAGAGCTGACATCCTAGATTTTTACTCTTGGATTATGATGTGGAAGCCAAAAAAAGAAAGATATCATGTTTGTACCTTGTATAAAGATGTGAAGTTGTAATGACCGAATAGACTTGGAATACATACTTGAAATGTAACTTGTGAAAGCTGTAAATTGTGATAGCGGTGAAAGTTGTTGATGTGAAGTTATAAGTAGCACCTTATTATAATCAGTAATTAGTTTTATTACTTGTTTGGGTAGTGAGCTCATCTAGTAATCAGGTTTTGTATCTACAACTCCTAACAGGGTTGAGGCTTCTAACAAGGCCTAAAGTCCCTTAACCAGGACTGATACACTATATGTTTGTAATAGACTCCTAACAGGTTCAACATCCTTAACATGATACTTTTTATTAGTGGATCTTTGTGGGTACCATCCCCACCAGGGTTTTCCCTTGGCAAAGGTTTCCTTGAGAACATATCATGTGTTATGAGTTCTTTACATTCACTACTATGTATGCTATTTAGTTTCCTATGCTTTGTATGCACTAAAGTAATATGTTATATCCATAAGTGGGCAAAAGTAAAAGTTTGAGAAATACTGATTCAACCCCCCTCTTAGTATTTCCTATTTCTAACTTTACAAGCCACACACCAAGGGGTATTTTCCACATTATGTGCTATATTTTTCTTCAAGGGATCATGTGTATCTCTTCCCTTTTGGGGCTCATTATTGTCAGGAACAGGCCTCCCATCTTTCCAATTTGTCTTGTAGGGCATATCTCTCAAGTTGGAGATTCTATCCTACCTCTGATAAGGTGGTCTAGTATCTTGAAGATTTCTACCACCCTTATCAAACTTTAGTGGGAAGTCTTTGTTAATACCAACCCCTTTGTCTATTTTATCCTCATCTTTGGATGGCCTTGCAGGTTGTGGCTTGGTTTCTTTCCATAGTCTACCCTCATCCCTCTTGTACATTTGACTACATGCCTTTCAGTTTCTTTCAATATTTATGGCCAATTTAAATGCATCCCTAAGGGTACGGGGATTCTTATCTCTTAATAGATAAGACATTTTACCATCCATAGAATTGAAATATGTGGTTAGGCAAACTACATCATCTAATGTTAATACTTGGAACAATTTATACATAGCCTTTTGGAATTTGCTATTAAACTCTGACATGCTCTCATTGTAATGATTCTTGATATTGTTAAACTCATTGAGCATGTAGCTTGAATTCACATATTCTGTATATTATTCTTTAAAACATTTAACAAATTCTTCCCATGATGCAATATTGTTCTCTGGCAAGCCTCTATACCAATCCCGAGCATCCTCAATTAATGACTAGACAAAAAGCTTCATTATAACATCCTCATGCTCAATCTCATAGTCATTAACTTTATCTATGAAAAATTTCAAGTGCTCTTCACAGGTAATCACATTGTTTCCAGTGAATAATGGAATTTTCTTTCTGATTTCATTTGGGACAGCATTGGGTTGACCAGGAATACCATCAAAAAATAAAGGCCTATACCTATCCAAATGGACTGGTCTCCTTTGGAAGTTTGGTTGGATTGGAGGGGTTGCTACAATATTTTGACAAGGTACAGTCCCCATTGTACCACCAACCACAAGGGGAACTTGACTAGTATTCAGATTTGATCGAAGTGTATTTTGTCCAAGATGAAGGGCTTGAGGATTTGGAAGTGAAGTGTTAGGCTGATTGGGTGGGATTATTCTTGTGATAATAGGGACAGCGCTACTAGTATATGTGTTTATATTGGTGTGCAAGAAAGCAATCTTACTCTTCATCTCATCTGTAGCAACTTCCAATTCTAGTTTCTCAAGTTGAATAGCTAAATCCTCTTTAGCTTTTCTAGCTTTTTCCAAATCTACACTTGTTTGAGAAGGTACACTAGGAACAACAACAATTTTCTTAGGCTCATTAATATTCACACTCACCATTTTTTGTTTTCCCTTATCAGGGACTTCTTCGGGAGCATTTTTAATATCCTCATTTCTCTGGATTTTGAAAGGGTGGAATTGCCTGAGAACATGGCCTGTTCCTTCAAACTCATTTTGTTTAAGTTTGATATCCTAAGCCTTTTTCCTCAAAACCTCCATATCACCAAACAATTCCTTGTCTAAACCCTGAACATTTTGGCTTAGATCCCTAGCTTGGGCTTCATTTCTCCTAGTTTTGATGATAAGTTCTTGCCTCTCCAAGAGAAATTCATAAATTTGTTGTTCCCTTATTTTCACTCTATTAGCAATATCTACCAGTTGTTCACACTCCTTCTTTCTTAAAGCAATCACCTCTTCCCTCAATTTTTTAGAATCATATGAGGTAGTCTCAGTAGAAAAAGTTTCTCTTGGTTGTTCTAGGGTTTCTCTCACAGGGAAATAACATACTTCAATGATTTCTTCTTCTTGGAAAAAGTGTACACTGGGTGTGACATTCTTGTCATGCTCGGGGTCATCAAAAGAAGATGAAGCTTCATGGGGACATGGTGTAGGTACTCTATCTCTTAAAGGTCCTAGGGAATTGGTATTGATGTGATTTCTCCTAGACCATTGCTTTCTACTAGGTGTACAAAGCTCATCACCCATATTACTCTGAGGGTGATCTTTGAAATATGACCTAGTGAACCTCAGCCGACTCATGGTATGTCACCCAAAATATATCAAAACTTACAGATACCAGCGACTGGTAAACATAGATTATTAGAGTCACCACCCACTAACAAGTGGGAATCAAATTATTAAATTGGCTTGCAAACACACAATGAACAATATTGCACCAACTTATTGTACATTTGCATTCAGAGTCTCCCTAGTTGAGTCACCATTTTTGTTAGTGCTCAGATTTGTAGATGATTTATAATTCAAAAATTCTTGATAAAACTATAACTCCAATAGTCCCAATAGATGCATCTAACAAAAATGCAAGCACTAAGGTATTAAGGCTTCAAGCCTTCTTCACTTTGAGTATAAAATCAGGTGGGTTTACCTATATAAATGAGCCTTGAATTGTGAATTAGCTCTTTCACTGCTATCCTATCTTCTTCCAGGATTGTTTCAATAACACATCACCACTCTTAGTGATCCCCAAATTACCCTGATACATGATATTATGATAAAAACTATGAACAAAATAGCATAAGACAATGGCACAAGGACATTCATCCTTCTTCTTTTTCTGAGTTGAACTCAAGGAAGGATAACCTCTTTGAAGGGCTTCTTTAAAGCATTACAATAAACATCCATGAACTTGTCATAGAATGATTTCACATAGAAACTATGCAATAAAAGTAAAATTGATCAGTTGTTTGTATTTCTTGGTGATACAAATGTAAATATAGTTTAAACCAGTGCCTTATTTATTGGGCAATAGAGTCAAACCCTACATCCACTGAATCATAGTAAGATAAGTATACTAAAAACCAAAATGAAATGCCTGACATTTCACTCCTTCAATTCCCATATCTGTCATCAAATTCATACTCAGATAATTAATTCCTAGAGACCTCCCCTAAGATTTGTTCTTTCCTTGAAAGATACTTAAGCTCAACCCCTATATTTACCTAGTAAACAATGCATTGAAAAGCCTTGAAATTAAATTCATAAGAAAATCAAAACACCCAAATATGAAGACAACAAATGATAAGAAAGTAGTTCCTATATTTTGTATTAGTATTTTAAAAGTTTTAGTACAGTTTTTCCAAACTTAGCAGAGAATAAAGCTCTATATTCAGAACCTTCTTTACAAAATTGTATCCCCCTATGTGTTGGAATTCACCTTCTCATTCTACTTGTAGGTTTACACTATGATTTACAATTCAATGTCACTGATTGTATCACCACTCCAAAGTCTGCAAGGAGAAGGGCCAATTAACAAGGATCAGAGAGATCCTTCTACACTTTGAGTCTAAATGCTCAGGTGGGTGTACCCTTGATTCACTTCTTCAAAGGAATCAATAAAATTCTATACAATTATATCCTTTAGTTAACTAATTTTAAGATTTATCATTTATATGTGTGTGTGATTGATGATGATAGACTGCTTCCAGAGAATGGACCAGTGCCTTAACCAGGGCATAGAGTCACTCAATAACATATATCAAATGCAGACCCTAAATCAAATACACTTGAATTTAGGATAAGTGCTTTACCTATTATCCTTCTCCCTAACATATTAGGACATCAAATTCTCACTTAGCCATGAACTCATTGAAACCACCTTAAAGACTTTAATCCTAACTTTTTTAGGAACTTAAAAGATAATTCCAAAATACTCTTTGTTTACCATATGCTAACTCACTTTGTGAAATCAACATATATGAGCCCAAGAACAAAATAAGAAGACATACACAACTATGAGATTGGAATCCAACTATATTCTCATTAAAATCTACATAATCAATACATCATCAAGACAACAAAATGCTAAGGAAAAAGACCGAAAATCCAGGCTCTCCTTGTTCAGTTAATTAACATCAACAATCAGGGACCAAAAAGAAATTTTTGGAACACCAAAATCCTTTTGGAACCCCCAGTAAGTCAAAATTGCTACCCTTTATACCACTAGCTGCCTTGGGATCCCAAAAATTAGGATGCAACAAGCTTCAGATAGCTAGGGTTAGGGTTTCACCCACTAAACCAACTAAAATAGATTAGGAATTTATTACAGTGGATGGAAACCTAGGCGATCAGATCCAAGAATGATCCTCATTCATGAAAAATTCTGAGAAATGTACCAAGGACCTTAAATCAACCATGCCAATCAGTCTATTCACCTATCTGCAACATGCCTTGAGCACTTTTACCCATTCCTTTATGGAATAAACTTTCTGCAAATCAATCATGACAATCCCTGGACCACTCTGCAATAGCTAGAAATCACTTCTACCAAACACAACCGCTAAAAAAATCAATTTTGGTCCTTTCAGTCGCTGGAAACCCTTTAAAATTTTGAATCCTAGAGGTAACGATCAATTCCATGGCGCCAGCAGTGTATCAACTATCACAATTTGAAATTAGATCAAGTTTATAACCTGACCATCAGATCCTTTTATTTCATGGGCTTAAAGTCTTAACTATTTAGGGAACCCTGGGTTTGCATTTGGCGAACATGCGAAAAAGCATTTCACATTCACAGAAAGAAATCTAAAATCACCGTTTAACCCAGCGACTTAGCGAAGAAAGGGAAGCAACTAACCCCGGTCCTTTTTAGTGAATTGGTGACTAAAGGCCTTTTGCCAGTTTGCAGAATGTTTTATGTCACCGCTAAATTTTTTAGCAATTGCATGACACTCCTTCATTGAATCACCAGACCATTTAGTAGATCACCATCTTATTTAGCGAATGAGAAAACCCTTTGGACATTGTCGGCACCACTAAACATATTTATCAGGACCGCCAGACCTTAGACCCCCACCTTGGGCCCACTTTATGCCACTTGTCATTACGCTATTCCCTGAATACCACCTAGTCACTTCTAACATAGGACCCACAAATCCCTCGGCATCAAAATGGATGGCTGGTGCATGATCACATGGGGCAAGAATATTCCATGCGATCACACGCCGACTGTCGATCTAAATCTCTGACATCGGACCCACTGACAAGATCCATGTCATTCTCTTCGACCAATCAAAAGCCACCAAATCATGTACATGTAGCAGTGGACCCACTTTAATTTTCTACTTTTGAAAAAGGTAAAATCAACGGCCAACACATAATCTCAAACCTCTGACACATTCTATGAGAAAACATGCCCGTCATTGATCCTCTGCAAGTGTTAGGACCCTTCTAACAAGCTGAGAATCAAGTCCCATTGACAACTACCAAATCACAACCTCGTGGACCAATTATAAATTTCCAACTATGCTTACATGTTATTTTGGACCCACCACCTTGACTGACTTGTACACTTGGACAAACAGATAGTTGGCTCATGATCTCATGGGCTTGAAAGATTCTATGTGCCTTCACACCAACCGTCGATCTTGAATCTTCTCTTGATGATGCAAAGCTCGACCCCACCCTGTTGATTAAAATGCCTAACAAATCAGGGGCCACCACATTGCAAAATCTGGCAAGCGGACATGCAAAAATTTCTTTGTTCAAAGGATGTTCTGACATCCCTGCTACATCAACAATTTTTTTGGCCAATGAGATAATGCCATTTGTGCTTATGTGGCATCGAAACCACCTTTTTGAAGTGCTATGCCATAAGGAAAAATCAATGGTCGGTGTAAGATCACATAGCTCTGACACATCTCTTGCGAGCTTATGCCAACCATTGGATCAAAAAGAACTTAAAGTTGGGCCTGCTAACAGGATATAGGTCATTGATCCTGGCCAATACTTGCATGACACATTGGCACTTTTCTGACACAAGTCCACATATGCTATTGCTTATAAAGAGGGCCCAAAATTTCATGAATACGCAACTGAAGCAAAGGATAAACCACTCATCGGGTCACATGAAGTTATCTGGTAATCGCTAGACAATGGCATAATACATGAACACATAGTTGCATAATCACCGAACCGAAAGATGTGACTGCCAAAAATAAAGGGAACCTACAACTAACTAGGAAATGAAATGTGTACATGCGTTAAAGGGGACTTAAGTGGCCCAAAAAAGTAATGAGGAAATATAACAAGGCCAAGGCATGACTTAGGGTTTATTTGCACTAACAGCTAGATTTTTGAACTTTGCTAAGAGTTTGAGGCCAGAGGCAAGGAAAATAGTTGCTGAGACTAGAAGAAAATAGATAGGACCATGAATTTTTTTGTGGGGGCTAATAGTGGCTCTTTCTGGGGATGCATGTCTCTTGCAAGCATGGAAAGAATATAGAATCACTGGTTATAATAGACCATCCCACAACACAAAAACTGAACAACAGAGAGCAGCTGGAAAAAACCCTAAGAACTAAAGCAAAACAAAATAGGGGCAAACAACTATGTACAAAAATTACAACATATACAAACCTAACTACTGTTCATGGAAATAAAAATACCTTCAACTAAAGTATTGCTTCAAAAATTGTCCATGAATTGGCAATTCTTGAACTTCACCATTTAATTCCTTGACAACATATGAATCTTGGCCCCATTTCTCATGAATTACATATGGCTCTAACCAGAGTGGATCAAATTTACCATGTTTTCCTTTATCCTCCAGTTTGGCATTCCATATTAACACCAAATCACCAAGTTCAAACTTTCTCTCAATAGTCTTCTTATCATACAAATTTTTAATTTGCAATTGCAATTTGGCATTTTTTGAAGCTGATTCTCTTCTAGTTTCATCCAGCTTGATGAGATCTTCAATTCTTAATTGCATTTCATCATCTATATCATCATCATATAACTAAATAAACTTGTACATTTCCAATAAATTATTTTGAGGCATTCTTGCATGTATTCCATATACTAGGTCAAATGGTGCACAACCAATTGCCCTCTTTATAGTCACCCTATTAGCCCATAGAGCTAATGGAAATTTTGAATTCCATGCCTTCTTATTCTTTTCAAGAATCCTCTTTATAATTTTCATTAGGCTCTTGTTAGATGATTCTGCCTGTCCATTTCCTTGTGGATGATAAGGTGAGGAATTTGACCTCTGAATTCCTAGACCTTTGCAAAATTCCTTGTACTCAGCGGACCTAAAGCACATTGCATTATCAATGACTATCCTTTCAGGGTAACCAAACCTTGTAACAATATTATTCAATAGAAAATCAATTACCACCTTACTAGTTGCATTTCTTGTAGGGATAGCCTCTACCCATTTAGTAAAGTAATCAGTGGCAACTAGTATCCAAGAGTGTCCCCCACTGGACTTGTTTGGTATTTCCCCTATGAAATCTATTCCCCATTGTTGGAAAGGAGCTTGTACTTCTACTGGCCTTAAGGGTATATTGCCTAAAAATTTAAGCTTACTAGAGAACCTTTGACAAGCATCACATCTCCTCACCAACTGTTTTGCATCCTTGAAGATTGTGGGCCACCAGAATCCTGCTCTCAAAATTTTATGAGCAGTTGTTTTACCCATATAATGCCCACCACAAACTCCCTCATGCATTTCTTTTAACAACTTGTTAGCCTGATCTTCATCAACACATTTCAAAAGTATGCAATCTAAATTCTTTCTATACAATTTACATTTCACAATCACATACCTGATGGCCTGTAATTTTAATGTCCTCTTCTTATTTTCATCCATGTCTGTTGGACATTTCATGTTTCTCAAGTAGTAGATAATATCTTGATACTAGATATAGTCATCCATATCACAAGTATAATCAACCTCAGCTTGATTTATCTGATTTGCATCAAGATTGGATTGAGCCATCAACTTTTCCAATCCTTGTCCTCTAACCAATTTGGTAATCTAGATGTCAATATTGAACTCTTGAATCTTGTTGATCCATCTGCATCTTCTCCTAGACACCTCTTGCTGTGAGAAAATATCTTTGACTGCTGCACTTGGTACAAAGGCAATCACAATTGCTCCCATCAAATAACATCTAAAAGCCTTTACTGCCTTGACAAGCACATATGCTTGTTTCTCATTGATATCATATTTCAATTCAGCAGCCTACAAAGATTTACTAAAAAATGCAATAAGCTACTCATAACCTTCACTATTCTTTTGCAAAAACACTGCAGCAATAGTGTGAAAAGATGTAAAGGAAAAGATATGCATTGGGATACTATAATCAGGTGCCTTAAGCACAGGTGCATCTTTAATAGCCTGCTTGATATTCTTAAAAGCTTCCTTAGGCTCACCTTCCCATGTAATAGAAGATCCCTTCTTCAACATATTGGATATAGTTCTAGTGACCTCAGCAAAGTTTGTCACAAATCTCCTTAAGAAGTTTACCTGACCAAAGAAGGACTAAATTCCTTTGATTTTCTTTAGTCTTTGAATCTTATCAATGGGTACCACCCTTTTAGGATCAATTATAACTCCTTTCTTGCCAACTAGGTGGCCAAGCAACTTACCCTCAGTGACACCAAAAGCACATTTCCTTGGGTTTAATGAAATGCCATATTCCAGAGCCCTCACAAATATTTTCTCTAAATGAGTACAATGGTCTTCTTCCTTCTTGGAATAGGTAGTTAAATCATCTTGATAAACTACAAGGAAATCATCAATAAAATTTGAAAAGGCAGCATCCATTGCCCTCTGAAAAGTTGCACCAGCATTTGTGAGACCAAAAGGCATTCTCACATAAACATATGTCCCCCAAGGCATTGTGAAAGCTGTCTTGAATTGCTCTGATTATTTTACAATTACCTGATTGTAACTAGAGAAACCATCCATCATAGACATTAATTCTGATCCAGTTACTCTCTACAACATAGCTTCCATATTGGGTAGGCAATAGTTATCCTTTAGGGAGGACACATTTAGGTTCCTGAAATCTACACACAATCTAATATCACCATTCTTCTTCCTGATAGGAACCAAATTTGAAACCCAACAAGAATGCCTAATAGGCTTGATTATTCCAGCATCTCTTAGCTTCATTAATTCTTCTTGCATTTTGGGTGCTAAAGTGGGATTAATAGGCCTTTTTTTCTGCCTGAAAGGTTTAGCATCTTCCCTTAATGGAATAATATGATGAAACAAATCTTCTCTATAAACCTTTAGGTCATCATATGACCATGAAAAACATGCCCGAATCTTCTTAATAATTCAATCAAAGACTTCTTTACCTTCTAAGAGATGTCCTTACCAATGTACACCTTCTTAGGTGCTTCTTGTGTTCCAAGGTTTATCTCTTCTAAATCCATGTGATATTTCTTTTTAACATCCCTCTGAACTCTGTCCTGGTTATCTAATATAGTTTTTAGAGCAACACGTCCCTTAGGAACCTTGTTAGTTTTAAGTTGAATGAATTCATTACCAAGGACAACCTCCTTTCCTTCTATAGTCTCAATCAGAGCTGAACAATCTAATTCTTGACCATGGTACTGCTCCTCACAACTCATAAATTTCAAAATATCCTGGTCATCCTCAAAGACTTGCCAATTCTCAACATTGTCTGGTATACTAGGCCTAGTCTAACATTTCAACTTTAGAGAGACCAACAAAACTAATATCACTGGGATTGATTGCTATATTGGCCAACAAATCAGCCATCTTATTATTACTCCTATCCTTCCATTCAATATTGAAGGCATCAAAACATTCAATCATATCCCACACAACATTTCTATACTATTTTAGTCTCTTGTTCTTGGAAGCATACATGGATCTGACTTGAGACACCGCCAATTCAGAATCCCCAACAACCCTAATGCATTTAATTTCATGCTTTTGTGCCAATTTCAGTCCTAACAACAATACTTCATATTCTGCTATATTATTGGTACAAAAGAAATTCAATGTGAAAGAAAACTTGTAGGTGTTACCATCAGGAGAAATAATTAAAATACCTACTCCTACACCATCTTTGCAGCTAGCACCATCAAAGTACATCACCCACAAATCACCCTTCATAGATTTAGCATTTACCTCAACAGAGATAAGTGGCAACATAGATTCCTTTTCAAGCATAGGGATCTCTGCCCTGAAAGCATTAATGTCAGTATCTACAAAGCATGTAGTCTCATAGTCAATGTTTCTTTCAATCATGTGGCATACTCTTGGCTCTCATTCAATCTTGATAAACTGGTCATCAATCTTGAAAGTTGCATAGGACAAGTCACACTGTAAACTTTCACCCATGGAAACACTCCATCTTCTAGATAATAGCATCCCATAATGAGGAGGGATGTCCACCACTAAGACACTCATTGTCAATTCTTTCTCTGGATAGGCTACCAATCTATAGGGCATTGCATTTATGGTCCCAATAACTGGCACTTCTCTCTGATCCATTGCACAACATCTACCTTGAGCTGTGTCAACTTTAAGGCCCAACTTTTCCATGATTTTGAAAGGCATGACAGTGTTGGAGGCACCTGAATCAATCATACAATTTCTCAATTTCATTCCATTCACAAGGACACTAAAAAAAAATGGATTTATATTCTCAAGACTAGCATTGACAGAACTATCCAAATATATAGGTGGAATTTGAGATTCCAATCCCTGAGCTTCTATTCTTTTCAAAACTTTAGCTTGAGATTCATTGCATGCTACATCACTATGATGAACATTATCTACCCATGCAATGGCTCTTTCCTTATGTTCAGGGATCTTCAATAATTATGACAAAGGAACCTTAACAGTTATTTGAGACAATACAGCTAACATATCAACAAGAACAAAGGGAGGGATCTCAATCTCCATTGCTTTAGTGTCCTTCTATCTATCTGATACATTAGGTGTATTGGTGATTTTCATCTTTTCATTTTTAGCCATTGTATTAACTGGCTTCTTGATTTCATTAGAATTTTTTTCAACTCCAACTTCCTTAGGTTTCCAATTTTTACCTTTTACATCCTTGAATATTGTCATATGATCATTTTTTAACTTACTCTCACCTGGTTCTTTGGAGTTGGTGTTCTTTATAAACATTCCTACAGCTTTCCCATTTGCATCCCTTGCTACCATGCCTCTAGTTTACACTTGGGCAATCATCTCTGCAGTAATTCTATCCATCTCTTCTCTTGAAGGTCTTCTTAAATTCACTGGCTTAGAGGAAGAAATCATGTTACATGTCTTTTCATCAATGCCATCATTATCAGAAAAGACCTCTTGATGGAAAAGTGCCTGATTGTGTCTCTTTGAGCATACATCTACTTCTTCATCAATATAAAAATCATCTTCATATCCTAGATATGAAGTTTCCATATTGCACCCAATGTCATCATGAGTTTCTTCTTGATCTAACTCTTCATTACTATCCTCTTGATATGCTAACATGGATTGTGCAACCACACAATGCTCTGCAGAATGAGGGGATTGGCATGAAATGCACCATGGTGTATCCTCTATAACATTTATAGAAGAATTTTGTAAAGGATCAGGGACAACTTTGTCATTATTATTTCTTGCAGTAGAGACAATAGGCTTTCCATCCTTCCATTGGGTGTTGTAGGGATAATTCTACAATCTATTCTGCCTATTGAAATTGTTGTTGAACTAAGGCTTTTCATTAGTAGGAACATTACTATTCCTATTGGTAGGTGCTTTCAAATCCTTCAATGCATTCAACACGTTGTCCAATTTATCTTCTTCTTGCTTCTTATTTCCAACACTTCTCTCATTATCCCTTTTATACTTTCTATCTCCAAACAACTTTGGATCATCTCTTTTTCCACCCAATTTTCCTAATATCTTCATATTGTTTTCAATATTGATAGCAATCCTAAAATCATCTCTAAGAGATCTTGGTTCCTTGTCCCTCAAAAAATATCCCATCTTTCCATCAAATGCATTAAAGTATGTGGTTAAACAAACATTGTCATCTAACCTCATAACCTAAAATAACTTATGCATGCCCTTCTAAAATCTCATATTAAATTCAGCTGCAAACTCATTCTAATTTTTTCTTATGGTGTTAAATTCATTCAGCATAAAACTAGCATTAGGCCTATCACCATATTGTTCTTTGAAACATTTCTCAAAAGAATCCCATGTATCAATACATCTGTCAGGAAGTCTCTTGAACCAGTCTCTAACATCCTCCATCAAGGATTGAACAAATAGTTTCATGACTACATCCTCATGCTCAACCTCATAATCATTTAGTACATACACAAATAACCTAAGGTGTTCTTCACAACTAATGGAATTGTTACCAACAAACCTAGGTATCTTATCTCTTATATCAGTTGGAAAAGCATTTGGGTAGCTAGGTATTCCATCAAAACTAATTTGCCTATAGCCTTCTAATTGCATAGGTCTTCTTTGAAAACTTGAACTAGTATTACCACTAGTATTAGCATTGTTATCTACATTCCCACCCATTTTAATATTTGACTGTCTATTAGGGTCAACAAATGGTTTGGTGGATGTAGTAGGAATAGAATTACTAGTAGTAGCATCATTAAGTGGAACAGTGGTAGTCATAGATGGCATACCTAATTCACCAATAGATGGACCAAAAGTATTTGCTGATGAAGCCCTCAAGAACTAGATCTTTCTTCTCTTTTTTTCAATAGAAGCCTCAATTTCAGCTTTCTCTAATTCTTTAGCTAGATCTTCATCTTCTTTCCTTTTCCTTTCTATCTCTATGTCCTTACTTGAATTAGGTGGTGGGATTTTAGGTATTGCCACTGGCTTGTTTGTTTGGGTTCCCACCATCTTCTACTTTCCTTTTTCTCCTATGACAACAACAGGTTTGGTAATCACATGCCCATCTTTATCCTTAGGCAAAGGAGTGTAACTTTGAACCTGTCTGATCATAGGGCCTTCTTCATCAAACTCATGATCTTGCAGCAAACATTCCTGCTCACTTCTCAAAGCTTTAAGATCACCAAAAACATCATGCTGCAAAGTTATAGGAGTAGAAGCAAGAATCTTGTTTCTCTCTTTCATTTCATTTATTTTTTTAAGAAGAGAATGCCTCTCCATCAAAGCATTAACCTTTTCAGCCTCTCTTTCCTCTTATATCCTCTTATATATGGCATCTTGCTCTACCAACTGCAACCTCAAAGCATTCAAATCATTTGGATCTACCAAGATATCATCAGAGCTTCATGACACCTCTATATTAGTAGGGCCATGGTATGGAAAATGGACATGTCTTGGTCCCATGGGCTGCCTTCTAAACCTATCCTCCTCAGGATCTATATTTGGCCTGATACCCACTCTTCCTGCTTGCACATTCTATCCTGCAGGTAATGGACCTTTATCTTAAAAAACTACTTTTGGGGTATGATAAAATTTGTCCTCAGAGTGACCACTATCATATTTTGAAATCTTATATTGTGAATCTTCCTCACTTGAAGATGCTTGTGGTGCTCTACTTCTAGCATTACCCTGCTCCCTCACAAGAGCACTTGTAGATTCTTCATTTCTCTTGATCCAACTTTTCCTTTCTAATCTAGGTAATTGTTCCAAAGCGACCTCTGGATTCTTCTTAACAAAAGACCCAGTATTCCTTCTTTTATCCATAATTTCAATCTTTAAACATTGGTTCTAACCCTTTGAGTCATCACCCACCTAAATGGGAAATCCTTTTAAGCTCAAGAAAACACTAAATACAGTAGGAGAAACACAAGAGTATTATATTAACTTTTTTCTCAGACTCTCCCCAGTAGAGTCACCATTGTGTTGGAATTCACCTTCTCTTTCTACTTGCAAGTTTACACTATGATTTACAATTCAATGTCACTGACTCTATCACCACTCCAAAGTCTGCAAGGAGAAGGGCCAATTGACAAGGATCAAAGAGATCCTTCTACACTTTGAGTCTAAATGCTCAGGTAGGTGTACCCTTCAAAGGAATCAATAAAATGCTATACAATTATATCCTTAACTAATTTTAAGATTTATCATTTATATGTGTGTGTGATTGATGATGATAGACTGCTACCAGAGAATGGACCAGTGCCTTAACCAGGGCATAGAGTCACTCAACAACATATATCAAATGTAGACCCTAACTCAAACACACTTGAATTCAGGATAAGTGCTTTGCCTATTATCCTTCTCCCTCACATATTAGGACATCAAATTTTCACTTAGCCATGAAATCATTGAAACCACCTTAAAGAATTTAATCCTAACTTTGTTAGGAACTTAAAGATAATTTCAAAATACTCTTTGTTTACCATATGCTAACTCACTTTGTGAAATCAACATATATGAGCCCAAGAACAAAATAAGAAGACATACACAACTATGAGATTGGAATCCAACTATATTCTCATTAAAATTTACATAGTCAATATATCGTCAAGACAACAAAATGCTAAGGAAAAAGACCAAAAATCTAGGCTCTCCTTGTTCAGTTAATTAACATCAACAATCAGGGACCAAAAAGAAAGTTTTGGAACACCAAAATCCTTTTGGAACCCCCAGTAAGTCAAAATTGCTACCCTTTATACCACTAGCTACCTTGGGATCCCAAAAATTAGGATGCAACAAGCTTCAGACAGCTAGGGTTAGGGTTTCACCCACTAAACCAACTAAAATAGATTAGGAATTTATTACAGTGGATGGAAACCTAGGTGATCAGATCCAAGAATGATCCTCATTCATGAAAAATTCTGAGAAATGTACCAAGGACCATAAATCTTCCATGCTAATCAATCTAATCACCTATCTGCAACATGCTTTGAGCACTTTTACCCATTCCTTTATGGCATAAACTTTCTACAAATCAATCATGGCACTCCCTGGACCACTTTGCAATAACTAGAAATCACTTCTACCAAACACAGTCGCTAAAACAATTAATTTTGGTCCTTTCTATCACTGGAAACCCTTTAAAATTTTGAATCCTAGAGGTAACAGTCGATTCCATAGTGCCAGCAGTGTCTCGACGGTCACAATTTGAAATTAGATCAAGTTTATAACCTGACTGTCAGATCCTTTTATTTCACAGGCTTTAAGTCTTAACTATTTAGGGAACCCTAGGTTTGCATTTGGAAAACACATGACAAAGCATTTCATATTCATAGAAAGAAATCTAAACTCACCATTTAACCCAGTGACTTAGTGAACAAAGGGAAGCAACTAACCCCGGTCCTTTTTAGTGAACTGGTGACTAAAGGCTTTTCACCAGTTTGCAGAATGTTTTATGTCACCGTTAAAATTTTTAGCGATTGCATGAAACTCCTTCACTGAATCACCAGACCATTTAGCAGATCACTATCTTACTCAATGAATGAGCGAACCCTTTAGACATTTTCAGCACCGCTAAACATATTTATCAGGACCGCCAGACCTTAGACCCCCACCTTGGGCCCACTTTATGCCACTTGTCATTATGCCATTCACTGAATACCACCCAGTCACTTCTAACATAGGACCCACAAATCCCTCAGCATCAAAATGGATGGTTGGTGCATGATCACATGGGGCAAGAATATTCCACGCGATCACACGCTGATTGTCGATCTAAATCTCTAACATCGGCCCCACTGACAAGATCCATGTCATTCTCTTTGACCAATCAAAAGCCACCAAATCATGTACATGTAGCAATAGACCTGATTTACTTTGCCACTTTTGAAAAAGGTAAAATCAATGTCTGGCACATAATCTCAAACCTCTGACACATTCTATGAGAAAAAATGCCCGTCGTTGATCCTCTGCAAGTGTCAGGACCCTTCTAACAAGTTGAGAATCAGGTCCCACTAACAACTACCAAATCAAAACCTCATGGATGAATTATAAATTGCCAACTATGCCTACATGTTATTTTGGACCCATCGCCTTGACTGACTTATACACTCAGACAAACGGATGGCTGGTGCATGATCTCATGGGCTTGAAAGATTCTATGCACCTTCACGCTAGCTGTCAATTTTGAATCTTCTCTTGATGATGCAAAGCTCGATCCCACCCTACTAAGTAAAATGCCTAACAAATCAGGGGCCGCCATGTTGCAAAATCTAGCAAGTGAACATGCAAAAATTTCTTTGTTCAAAGGATGTTCTGACATCCCTGCCACATCAACAATTCTTTTGGCTAATGAGATAATGCCATTTGTGCTTATGTGGCATCAGACCCACCTTTCTGAAGTTCTATGCCATAAAGAAAAATCAATGGTCGGCGTAAGATCGCATACCTTTGACACATCTCTTGTGAGCTTACGATAACTATTGGATCAAAAAGAACTTAAAGTCAAGCCCGCTGATAGGATAAAGGTCATTGATCCTAGCCAATACTTGCATGACACATCGGCACTTTTTTGACACAAGTCCACATATGCTATTGCTTATAAAGAGGGCCCAACATTTTGTGAATACACGACTAAAGGAAAGGATAAACCACTCACTGGGTTGCATGAAGTTATCCGGTAACCACTAGACAATAGGATAATACGTGAACACATAGTCGCGTAATCACCAAACAGAAAGATGTGACCACCAAAAATAAAGAGAACCTATGACTAACTAGGAAATGAGATGTGCACATGCGTTAAAGGGGACTTAAGTGGCCTGAAAAAGTAATGAGGAAATATAACAAGGCCAAGGCATGACTTAGGGTTTATTTGCACTAATCGCTATATTTTTGAACTTTGCTAAGGGTTTGAGGCTAGAGGCAAGGAAAATAGTTGCAGAGACCTGAAGAAAATAGATAGGATGATGAAATTTTTTGCAAGGGCTAACACTATGAGGGAGAAAAAACATGCTATATATACCCACAGCCATCTTGGAATCCTCGAAAGGATGTAACAAGCTTCAGATGGCTGGGAAAAGATCTTGCACTAAAAACAAAAGTACAAACTAAAAGATATTTGATTATGAAAATCGAATATAGTTCTAAACTACTTAACAATTTTGCAGGTGGCACCTTCGTCTAAAGATATTTCATAGTAGTTGCTAAATTTGTTGCATGAATGATGACCACCAATATAGGCTAACTTACATCATCCTCTATTTGAAACATGCTCTCCCTCAAATTTTGGATCAGTTGCCATTTATAACTCTATTCTTCTTCCTCTTCTGATTCTGCTACCTGGACAGCTGGTTTCTTCTTCTTTCTCTTTGTCAATTTACCCCAAGCCACCACATCATCATCAGATGGCTAGTTGAAACTCTGCAACTCCTGGAGTAATTTGATTTGTAGGTCCTAGTTGGAGTCAGTTATAGCCTTGACCTCTACAACAAACCATATGCAATCTCCTTCAACTTTGATCAAGCTATCAATTACATCATTGCATCCATCCAAGTCTAAAACATTTTCACCCTTGAGAAAAAATTCATGCCTTATTGCTAACTGATCCATTGAAGTTTTCCACTCATCCAAACTAACTATGCTTCCATCATTGGAAAAAACAAAAGGTAGAAACTTACTATAACCACTATAAAAAATAGTGAATTTGGCTCTTATTTGATTGGACTTTCCTTTAAAAAACCTTGAAACTGAACCAACTAATCCAATCTTCTCAAAAACAACAGTCACTATCTCAAGAATGTCAGGCCAGTGCTCTTGTAAACTATCAATTTTATCAAATAATAAACCCCTTCTAGACCAAATGCTATGGAGTGGCTCCAGAACAGCTAATGAATCATTTATCTTATCATTAGTGTTATGCAACATAATTATCGATTGATGAACTAACTCCATCTTTTTTTTTATCTTGTCCCTTCTATGTTGCACAATTTCTGTTATGGTCTTCAAAGAAACTTGCAGTCTTATTTTCTCCAAGTCTTCTACTGGGCACTCATGAAATTATGTTTCCAACTAAGGTGGAGCTTCAATCAATAAAGGAGGGGGAGGTACTACCTTTATTTCTTCTTCTAGCTTTTCTTTTTGCTCCTCTAACACACTTTCCATTTTCTTGATCATCATGAGTTTGAGAGCTCTATCCTTGGCAACCTTCATTGAATTTTCAAACAATTTAGTATATCTCTCAAATAATTGGGTGGTCTTGGCCTCATTGAGATGAGCTATGTGAGTTAATACCTTTGAAACTTCGAGATCAATTGTATTCTTCATCGTAAACACAATTTTATCACCCTCCATTTTATCTTCAATACTGATGAGAAAGGTTTTATGGTTTTTTGGGGCTAATGACCAAAGTGCTACAGCTTGTGACTTGGGTCATATCCACTTCCTCTAATCATGTCATCAATGTGTACTTCATAGGACAAGCCTCCTTTTGGTTGCTTTCTAATCTGATCAATAATAAAGGTAGAGGCTAAATCCCAACCAGGAGTCAGAAGCATACCACTTTTTTTAACCATCTCTCTAGCTTCCTCAATAGATATTTTCTCAAGGCTAGGATCATATGAAGTTAAGGCCCTCAAAGTTTCTTCACTTCATTGCATATCTTTAGGTAGAGCTTTCTTTACTTCCTCATGTTTTTTCCAAATAAGGAAATCCATGAATTCCTTAGTTTGAATAAATTGATCATCATTGAGAAACTCTTCTTGGTACAATTCCCTTTCATCTTGCCCTAGTAATAGAGTCAAGTCCTTTGTTTCTTGTGTCTTTACCTTCTTTCCCTCTCTGATAGCCTTTCTTAACTGGTGGTGATAGGCCCTTGTGCCTGGCACAAGAACTGATGCACTATCCAGGATCCTCTTTGGTTTCTTCTTCCCAGAGGCCTCACCAATCTCAACTATCTATTTCTTCAAAGGTGGCTCTAGAATGGCCTCCACCTCTATTGGATCTAAGGTTAAATCAACAATTTGTTCTTCACCTACTAGAGGTGGACTGCTAGCCTCTTGTGAGTCATCAATAAATTCCTTAGGCTCAGAAGTGGAATAGTTCCTTGGTACTTCTCATTTCTCCTCAACCATCCCTTCCAACTGGTTGGACAGGGTGCCATGCATCTCTACCATTTTTTCCATTCTCTACAAATGTGACAGCTCAGGGAAAAACCCACCAAAAGGAATTTTAGACTCCTTTAATTATTTCTCCAAGTCCAATAAATCAAAGTACTATTCCATTTCCTTTTGGCTTCATCAAAGTCTATTATATTTCTTACTACATATTCCTCATCAAGGCCCTCATGTTCCCTAATTGTTCCAATGTTTGGAATCAAGGTCTACGTGGCCATCTTAATGAAACCCTCAGAGTCAGTATACCTACATGTCCTTGCAGTCATCTTGAAATGATGTAGCCAACTACTAACTTGATCCAATGCCCTTTTTCCAATCAGAAAACTATCAAACTTGAACTACCAGGGTGTGAAGGTACCTTTCCTATGTGGCCCTAGATGCTCCTTGTCAGTCCACATCAATTGCCAAATAAATTCCATCATGGCTACCCTAGGAGGCACATATCTTGGAAGTAGGTGTAGAGGTGGAGGGCATCCATTGACTCTGATGACTATGGAGTTATTTCCTAGGTAAAGATCTCCCCAATTATGATTGCCTGGCCACTTATCTTCAAATTGCAATGGTCTTAAAATTCTCAAAAACCTGAATGGGCCTCTTTTTATCTTTAACAGATACAAATCCTTCATGCATTATGTCAATTATTTACTGGATATAATCATAGTCAGTATTAGTCCATGTGTTCTAAATATCCAGGATTATCATTAAAAGGTTGGCAAGCAACTTGTCATCATCCCCATCTATACAAAAAACCCTACACAATCCATGTCATAAAAGATTCATATAACGGTTGAGAGTTGTAAAGGAATAGGGGGCATTCATACTTTGTGGGAGAGGGGATATGTATTTATAATTTTCAGGCATATGCATAACTATCTGGTTCTTCACTATCCCTATATTATCAGCATACTTCTCCCTCTCTTTCCTTAAATCTATCTTAGTAGAGGATGATGCATAAAAATTGAAAGCCCTCATAAAAGACCCCCTATCTAAAGAGAGAAACACTGGCTAGTCTGCACGTCTAATACACCTAGAAATAGGGTCATATAGCCTAGCCAATTCAATGATTAAGTCAACATCTACAAACACATATGGCATAATGAATTTCACCATTCCTAGTACCCAAGCATTACATACAGGCATAGGTTTATTCCTATTGTTATAAAAATATGAGAACAGGGAAAAACTAGAACCTGCAGAAGTATTGGGGTCTTTGCAACTATCCATGAGATCTTTGAATGTAGTGTCGATGGCCTTCTTATTTTTATTTGAGCCAGGAAGCAGTTTAACAAACTCATCTGAATAGTTTGGCTTCCCTCTGTCATCTCCACTTTGCTCTGTTTTAGCTCCACCTTGTTTCTTTTTGGCTCCACTAGATGACATTGCACTTGCTATAGGATGACTCATCTTTTAATAGAATAGGAACTCTCAACTCTATAATTCTTTGCACTACTTGCTCACTACTATGACAATAAAAACTCAATTATTTCTAGAATGAATTGAGAACAAAAAGCTATGCAACCTTGTCTATATACTTGGAAATTTGTGTGCATTCGATCACTAAATCATGGAAAATCCAACCTAAAACACCTTAGCATTCAATTCTGCATATTGCCAACTTTCAAATCAGAGCTAGTCATGGCATGGATGTTGACAGAATGATTTTAATAATAAAAAACATGGCGCGAGCTATAATCATGGCTTTTTTTGCATTTAACCCTTTATTAACTGATGTAAGCCTTCATTAAGACCTGATTAGATGGCTTTCTACTCCCTTCCAACTTGGGAAAGTACTTTATTTGACGTCAAAATGATTTTCATTAATGACATGAAAACTCAACTAGACAAAATTCAATGATCACGCGGGCGAAGGGTTTCATAATTTTTGAAAGAAAATCTAACCCAAGGTTGAGTCACAAGATCATGCGACAAGCCAATTCGCTTAATCTCAAAAGAATTCAGTAACTCACAGTTCTATCTCGAGACTTCGTGACCACCGTTGATCCAAAAGATGATCGACGGTTCATGGGAAACCCTTTTAATAATCATGTTTAAGCCCCATCTGCTTTAGAGATTCAATGACTAAATGACTTCACTAGTTCTCAAACACATGCTTTAACCCAATATTTATTTGGAGAATCAATGAACAAAGTATTCTTGTATTCTCATGAAGAAAATTATAACCGTAGTCAAGCCTTGAGAATGGGTGAATGACTTGCATCTCTAATTCACTGAATACCTTTCAAACCAGAGGTTAAATCCTGAGATTACATGCTAGCCGTTGATCTTTATCATAATCAGTGGTTGGCATTGAATCATTTAAGAACTTTGACCATACCCTTTTCACTCCGAGAATCAGTGACTACTAAGAAAAAATCTTTAACCTTTGCTTCATTCACCGAGTCTCTAGATTATTTAGGGTTCCTCTAAAACCTTCGAGATCTTGTGAATACCACATTCACTGAATCGCTGCATAACTTAGAGACACTGCCATTTTCTCAAGATTAAGTGATAAGTGAAAACTTAGCCATCTGCCATAATTTGTTGCCAAATCTGCCAAATTTAGAGGATATCAAACATGGCTTAGTCGCTGAATCACTTGATGAACTTGAGTAGGACCTAGTCTTCATGAGATCAAAACACAGTTGCAGGATGAAAAGATAATCAACAGTGTTCACTAGTTCACTGAGTCTTTTAAAATATAACGACTTGATTGGGAGAATCAAAGATAACTGCCACGTCGAGTCACTGAATGCTAACCGGAAACTGCTAGGAGATGAGAAAACATGAGACCACACATTCATTGATTCACCCAAAGGTTTTATGTAACCATTGAATGACTTGGAGACTCAATGACTATTATGACATATAACTAGGATTTAACACATTCACCAGTTCATTAAATGACTCACTAATATGAAACAAAGATTATACGATTTAGTGAACACTTGATAGAAATGAGCACGTGCATTGTCAAGACACTTAAGTGACCAAAAAGTAATGATGAAACATAAGAAACTAGGGCCAACTTAAGGGTTTATATGAATGAGGAAGACTTTCTAAAAGGACAAGACCTAGGGCAAGGATTTTTGAACTTGTTTATGGTAATTTTGATAAATTTTAAAAACCCTGGACTAGACAAAAACACTTGTAGGGAGATTAAACCAAAATTTGAACAAAAACCTCAGAAAACTATGAATATACCCAACAGTGGCTTTATCTGAGGATGCCTGAATGCAAGATCATAGCAAGAATTTATGAATCTTTGGGAGGGAGACCACAAAAACCCTAACCTAAAGCAAGGAAATAACATACAACAAAAACAAACACACCTGTACATATATACATATCTACTGTGCATGGAAGAAGAATTAATTGAAAAAGTCTTTCAAGAACTGTCCATGCACTGGCAATTCCTACTCTTCACCATCCAAATTTTGTAGAAAATATGAATCCTTTCCATGAGTCTAATAAACAATAAAAGGTCCTATCCACAAAGACTCAATTTTTTTATGTTTCCCCTTGTCTTCAGCTCTGGCATTCCATTGAAGAACCATGTCACCAAGCTAGAACTTTCTCATAGTTTCTCTTTTATCAAAAAGATATTTCATTTTTTATTGCAACTTCACATTTTCCTTTTGTCCTTCTCTTCTGATCTCATCCAATTCAACCAACTGAATCATTTTGTCCTTCAATGGATCACTAATTTCAATGCCTTCTTCTTGCATGGATTTGTAAATTGGCAAGAAGTTGTTTACTGGGAGCCTAGACTTTAAACCATATACCATTTCAAAAGGGGATTTCCCTGTAGCTCTTTTTTCAGCAATCCTATCAGCCCACAATGCTAGTTTCAATTTTATATTCCAACTCCTTTTATTCCTTTCTAGGGTTTTCTTCAAAATTTGTAGGATACTCTTATTACTAGATTCTGCTTGCCCATTGGCTTGTGGATGGTAAGAAGATGAATAAGATAAAATGATTCCTATTTCTAAACAAAAATCAGTGATCTGTTGAGATCTGAAACTCATGGCATTATCTACAACCAATTTGATGGGAACACCAAATCTAGTGATTACATTATTCATTAAGAACTCAATTACAACAGCACTGGTTTCCCTTTTGGTTGGAATTGCTTCAATCCATTTAGAAAATAGTTAGTGGCTACCAGAATATGACTATATCCCCCACTAGATTTTTCAAAAAATTCTCCAACAAAGTCCATACCCCACATTGCAAATGGAGCTTTTGTAACAACAAGGTTTAATAATAATGCACCTGAGAATTTCATTTTCTTAGAAAATCTTTGACATGGCTCACACTTTCTAACAAAATAATGAGCATCTTTAAATAACATAGGCCAATAATATCCTACCCTCAAAATCTTATGAGCTATGGACCAAGAAGAATGATGTCCTCCACACAATCCTGAGTGCATTTCTTTCAGTACATTTTTTGATTGGTGTTTGTCTAGACAAAATATTAGAATTCCATCATTATCTTTCCAATACAAATCACCTTGGATTAGTACATACCTACTGGCTTGCAGTCTCAGACTTCTCCTTTGATTATCATTCAAATCTTATGGACACTTAGCATTTTTGATAAAATAAATAACATCTTTGTACCATGGTTGCATTTCAATACTAGTGATTGTAGTCTCCTTGACAACAACACCATTCACTTGTACTAGATCCATGTTCTCCTCAGTCATTAATTTTGCAAGTCCCAAACCTCTTACCAATTTGGTAATGTGGAGCTCAATATCAAACTCTTGAATCCTATTGATCCACTTGCATCTCTTTCCTGTGACCTCACTTTGCACCAAGATATCTCTCAAAAGCTACATGAGGTACATATGCATTAAAATTTACACAAACAAGATAGGGTCTAAAAGTTTTAACAGCCTTTACTAGTGCATATGCCTGCTTTTCCATTAACTCATAATTTAATTCAGTAGACTGTAAAGTCTTATTGAAAAAGGCTATAGGATGTTCAAAACCTTCTTAATCCTTTTGTAATAGGATGGCTGCAATTGTGTGAAAAGATGCAAAGGAGAATAGAGAAAATGACTTTGAATAATCAGGTGACACCAAAATAGGGGCTTCTAGGATTGCTTGTTTAATTTTCTCAAAGGCTTGCTGAGCCTCAAAATTTCAATCAAATTTTGCATCCTTTTTCAAAATTCTGACTATAGGCTTCACCAACTCTACAAAATTAGCTTTTTCAAAATTCTGACTATAGGCTTCACCAACTTTGCAAAATTAGCAATAAATCTCATGACAAAATTAATTTGCCCTACGAAAGATTGCACACCCTTTACATTTTTTGGTGGAAAGACATTCTGATTGTCTCTACTCTTTCAGGGTCAATCTTGACTCCTTCTTTTGATACTATATGTCCAAGTAACTTCCCCTTTGTCACAACAAATTGACATTTTTTTGGATTTAAGGAGACACCAAATTCTAAGGCCTTGACAATAACCTTTTCCAAGTGACAACAATGGTCCTCAGCCCTTTTAGAATAAGTAGTAAGATCATCCTGGTATACAACCATCAAGACATTGATCAGTTCCTTGAATGCAACATCCATTGCTCTCTAAAAAGTTGCTCCAACATTTTTTAAACCAAAAGGCATGGGAATATATACATACATTCCCCATGGGGTTGTAAATGTTGTTTTGAACTGCTCTGATTCTTTGACCAGCACTTGATTGTAACCTGAGAAACCATCCATCATTGACAAGAGCTCACAACCAGTTACCCTATGCAGCATGGCTTCCATATTAGGCAATCCATAATTATCTTTTAATGAGGCCACATTTAGGTTCTTGAAATCAACACAAAGTCTTATGTAACCATTCTTTTTTTTGACTGGCACAAGATTGGAAACCCATGTAGAATGCCTAATTGGTTCTATGATTCCAGCATCTCTTAATTTTGTCAATTCAACCTGCATCTTTGTAGCTAGTAGAGGGTTAATAGGTCTTTGTTTCAGTTTGAATGGTTTAGTCTCTTTTTTTAGAGGGATCTCATGTTGAAACAGATCAGCCCTATATGCTTTGAGATCATCATAATACCAAGCAAATACATGCTTGTATCTCTTCAAAAGTCTTATCAAATTTCCTCTGACCTCTCTGCTTAATTTTTTTCCAATGTACACCATTTCTGGGGAGGTTTCAGATCCTAAGTTTATTCCTTCTACGTCCTCCATTTTAGTGTTAGACTTTTGAGATAGATAACCATCATTTATTTTGAACATTCCCTCCAGCTCCACTAACCCTTTAGGTATATGATTTGAGGGTAATTGTACTATCTCATTTCCCATGATACACTCTTTTCCCTCAACACACTATTGTGCTTCATTGAAATCTATTTGCTGGCCATCATATTGATCAAGGCCCTAAAGAAATCTAAGGATATAACAATCATCCTCAAAAACTTGCCAATTATATACATTGTCACACACCGCAGGCCCACTTTTGACCTCTAGCATATACACACCAGTGAGGGTAATATCATCACTCTTAAGGGAAACATTAGCAAGAAAATCTTCCATGATATTATTGGATCTTTCTACCCAAAGTAGATTGAAAGCATCAAAAAACTCTAGTCTATCCCAGACAACATGTTTATACAATTTCAGTCTTTCATCCTTAGCAGCATACTAAGATCTTACTTGGGCTATAATTAATTGGGAGTCACCATGAACCTTTAAATATTTGATACCATGCTCTATGGCTACATCTAATCCCAATATTAAAGCCTCATACTCAGTAGTATTATTGGTACATTCAAAAGTCAACAAAAAGGAGTATTTAAATGTAATACCTGATGGGGAGATGAACACAACACCAGCTCCTGATCCTTCCTTGGAACATCGACCATCAAATAAAATTTTCCAAAGGTGATTTTGCTACAATATTAACTCATCCACAATTGGCTTTGTGTTCTTCATCTGAGGTACTATTTCTTCAACCATGAAATTATTCATGTCAATATCTACACAATAGTTCAAATCTTTCAGTGCAACCATTTCAATCATAACTAAGGAACGGGCTCCCTATACAAATTTACCTTAGTCCCATTGACTGGGATAGTAGCATATGATAAATCTAACTACTATTTTCCACCCACTACTACAGCCCATTGTCTTGACAGTAACATGCCATAATGGGGTTTTGTGTCAACAACAACCACATCCATTTTGTATGTGGCCTCTGGGAATACAACAATTTTTACTTCAATTCCAATCAAAGTTCCTACAATAGGAACTACCCTATTGTGCATAGCATAGCACCTCCCATTAGAAGTGTCAACTTGTAGCCCTAATTCTTTCATTACATGATAGGGCATTACAGTTGTGGCAGCACCAGAATCAATCATACAATTCTTTAGCAAAAAATTATTTACAATCAGTGTCACATAGAAAGGGTCAATGGAAGAAGGCTCTTGTGTTACAATAGTTCCAACACATACATCAGAGATGTTATTAATTGAAATAGGCCCTTCTTCTAAATTCCCCTTTTCTTGGAAAGTAGGAGTGGTTCTTTGCTCACTTATAAGAGCCAAGGCTACTGTCTTGTGCTCCTCAATCTTCAAGATTTCAAGCAAAGGGATTGAAACTTTCATTTGGGACAAGGCTTGTCTTATGTCAAAGGTAGGGGGATCAAAAAAATAAATAGGGTAATCCTTAGGCCTACCAATTTTCCTTTTATTCTTGTTAGCAATAATTTCCACTCCCTTTTTCTTTTCAAATACAAGCCCTTCGTCCTTATTATTTACAACATTAGGCTCTGGGGAGTCTTTATTTTGAGGGCTACTATTAACAAATATTGACCTAGGGACTCCTTGATCAGTTTCCACCTTTCTGTTCCTCAAATTGTATGAGGATTTGTCTTGGGTTATAGCAGCCACAGTCAGAGTTATGATTTCTTCTTCACTAGGCTTTCTCCATTGCTTCTCATCTGATCCTGATTCTACCATATGAGCTTTACAATTATCATTATTAGACTCATCATGATTAGATTGAGTAAATACTTGTTGTTCATAATCTAAGAAAAACCTCCTCTTATGATCAACATTAGGACAAATCTCTTCATCATCTGAGGAAAAAAGATCCCCCATTAGTTCAATAGAAAACATGTTAATAATAGGCTTTTTAGATCCTTCATAATCTCTTGCATATGAATCATTGGCCTCCTCTCCCAAGGCTTGTGCCATAACACATTGGAATAGTGAATGAGGCATATTACAAGCCACACACCAAGGGGTATTTTCCACATTATGTGCTGTACTTTTCTTCAAGGGATCAAGTGTATCTCTTCCCTTTTGGGGCTCATTATTGTCAGGAACATGCCTCCCATCTTTCAAATTTGTCTTGTAGGGCATATTTGACGCAAGGGTAGGGAGAAAGAGGGGCAAAAGGATGGCTCACCCTAACTTTCCAAGCCTGCAATACACACATGGAAGCAACAACAACAACAAAGTGAGAGAGAGAATGCTAGATCTTTCATTAGTTTTCATCAATAGGAATCATACATGTCGGGCTGTAAGGCCTTCCCGGTTACGGCCTGATATTACAATAAAACTCAGAAGTCCTCAAACATGTGAGGATTTTTTACCATCTCAATTCTAATGTCTATTATCTCCTAACTCCCCTGAACTACCTAAACTACTACCAAACATCTACATTAATACAAGAAGCTACCGAGCAACATCGACCTTCAGATCCATAATCAATGGAAGTAACAGTCAGATCCAGGACCACACACTTCCCAAAGATGGATTCTAGCATTAATTCCATGATCCAATATAAATGCACAAGTCAGCCTCAATAGAAAACAAAACTAAACCCGTCGATAAGCAAAGATAACCGAGCAGCAGACAAGCAATGCCAAGCACTAGCGAATTAACCGACCAAACTCAGTGACCGAAGAAACTACTAACATGATAGACTACCCAGGAGATGACTGACCAAACTTGGTAACTAAAGGAAACCAACCAAAGAACAAACTAAACAACTCGGTCAAAGGAGGGACCGACCAACACAGAAAACTAAAAATATTTTTGGTGACACGGGATTGCCAAGGACCCAAGATGCTCCTACATCAGACACTTGGGGTTGTTTTGAAATGATTCTTAGAATCATTTGGTATGCCTAGTTTGAGCTACATCCAACTCAGACTATGAAATCCAAGAACTGTCTTCCATCGGTCTATTCTTCCACTTGACTTGATATTCCATATACTATTTTCCTCTTGTGCTCTTGCCAACTACTCTTTCCTTCAAAATTTGTTCAACTTCATTATTTGACTTCTTAGGATATTCTGTCAGCACTGTCAATTCTTCATCAGGTTCATGATACCCATATAAATTAGTGATATATCCATGTCATCAGGTAACTCAATCTCATATGCATTTCCACTGTCAAATTTTCTCAAAATTTTACAAGGTCCAAACTTCTTCATCTTCAACTTTCCATATGTGCCATCAGGAAACCGACCTTTCTTCAAATGAACCATCACTTCATCACCAACATCAAAAGTCTTGTATCTCCTTGATCTATCAGCTTTGTCTTTGTATTTCTGATTACTACGTTCTAGTTTTATCTTCACAACTTCATGCAATGTCTTCATGTATTCAGCAAATTTCACTCCAACATTTCTTTTATTTTCATCATCAATGTCTCTCAAATTAGATATTCCTCTCAGTTGTGTGCCATTCACAATCTCAAATGGTGTCTTTCTAGTACTCCTATTCACTGAATTATTGTATGTAAACCCTGCTTGTGCTAATACAAAATCCCAATTACTTGTTGTGTCTCCAACTAAACATCTCAAAAGATTTCCCAAACTTCTATTCACAACTTTAGTCTGTCCATCAGCTTGTGGGTGAAATGTAGAACTATATTTCAACTCAGTGCCAAATTTCTTCCAAAGTGTTTTCCAAAAATAACCAACAAATTTACTATCTCAGTCAGAGATAATACTTCTCGGCAACCGATGCAATCTCACAATTTCCTTAAAGAAAAGATCTGCTACATGTATTGCATCTAATGTTTTTCTACATGGTATAAAATGTGCCATTTTAGAAAATCTATCCACAACAACAAATATAGAATCATTACCTCTTACTGTCCTTGGTAAGCCAAGAACAAAATCCATACTGATATCAATCCAAGGATTCTCAGGTACAACAATCGGTGTATATAATCCCATATTTTGACTTACTCCTTTTGCTACTTCACAAATACCACAACTTTTCACAAATTTTTGAACATCTCTATACAACTGTAGCCAAAAGTACTTTTCCTTCAATAGATTCCATGTTTTATCAATGCCAAAATGTCAAGCCAAACCACTCTATCTTTCTCCTTTATCAAATTAGTTCTCATTACTCCTCTCGATATACACAACTGAATACCTTTGAACAACATGCCTTCCTGAATAAAATATTCATCCTATTTAGTATCATGTTGATCTTGATTAGTTGCTCTGCACTTTCTCCATGGCTCAGAAAAATCAGGGTCATTTTCATACAAATCCTTGATCTCATCAAAACCAAGAACTTGAATTTTCATCTCGGTCATCAAAGATCTTCTTCCACTCAATGCATCAACAACTCCGTTAGTGACTCCACTCTTATGCTTTATCACAAATGTGTAGCTCTGCAAATACTCAACCCATTTCATATGTCTCTGATTCAACTTATTCTGACTACCCAAATATTGTAAAGCCTTATGATTAGTATACAACACAAATTCACTCGATATCAAATAATGTCTCCATTTCTTCAATGCTTGAACAAAGGCATAGAACTCTTGATCATACACAAAATATTTCCTTCTAGCATCATTCAAATTTTCACTAATGAAAGCAACAGGTTTACCTTCTTGACTCAACACAGCTCCAATTGCACTTCCACTTGCATCACATTCTACTTGAAATACATTACTAAAATTAGGTAACGCTAAAATAGGTAATTCAGCAACCTTCTACTTTAGATTCTCAAAACTTTTATCAGCTCCATGTGTCCACTTGAATTCTCTTTTGTCTCCTCTCTTAGTCTTAGTCATAGCATTAAAAATTGAAATGAGATTCCTTATGAACTTTCAGTAAAAAATTTCCAAACCATGAAATGATCTTACCTTAGTAGCATTCATAGGTGTAGGCCAATTTAGAATAGCTTCAACCTTTTCAGGATCCATTTTCAAACCATCAGCTGAAATAACAAATCCCAAATACACAATCTCTTCCTTCATGAATGAACACTTTTTCAAATTTATCAGCAACTTTTCTTCTTTCACTCTCTACAAAACATGTCTTACATGCAACAAATGTTCTTCTCTAGTCCTACTAAATATCAGAATATCATTAAGATATACAATCACAAAACTTACCCAAGAATTTCTTCAAAACTTCATTCATCAACCTCATAAAAGTACTTAGTGCATTAGTTAAACCAAAAGGCATAACCGACCACTCATACAAACCTTCTTTTGTCTTGAAAGTAGTCTTCTATTCATCACCTTCTTTGATTCTAATATGATGATACCCACTTTTCAAATCAATCTTTGTGAAATACTTTTCTCCAGTCAAACTGTCCATTATATCATCCATCCTCAATATAGGAAACCTAGACTTCACTATTATTTTATTGATTGCTCTAGAATCAGTACACATTCTCCATTCCCCATTCTTCTTTGGTGCTAATACAATAGGTACTACACAAGGATTTAAGCTTTCTCTGATCAAACCTTTCTCTAGAAACTCTTGAATCTGTTAGTTCAATTCCTGATTCTTGGTAGGTGTCAACCGATGAGGTGCCTTATTCGGTAAAATAGCTTGAGGGATTAGATCCATACAATGATCAATACTTCTTTTTGGTGGTAAACCATCAGGTACATTATCATAAATGATATTTTTGTACTTAGTGAGTACCTTATCAATCTCCTCAGGAACATTATCTTCTGTCTTCTTACTCAGTTTGTTAGGAATCACAACAAAACATACATCATCCCTTTTCAAGGAATTAACAAACTTTCTTCCTTCCATCAAAAAAATTTTCATAGATGTGCAAACATTACTAACAGGTTCTTCCATTAATGGTAACAAGATTTGTTTCTTTCCATCAGCCACAATAGTATACTTATGCAATCTCCCATCATATATAGCATGTCTATCATATTGCCAAGGTCTACCCAACAGAATATGACAACAATCCATAGGCATGATATCACACAACACTTTATCATAGTACTATCCAATCTTCAAATTCACATAACATTGTTCACTTACCAAGAGTGTATGTTCATCCTTGATCCATGAAATATGATAGGGCTTCAGATGTACCAATCTTTCCAACTATAGTTTACTAACCATCTCTTCAGATGCCAGGTTCTCTGAGCTACCACTGTCAATGATTACCTTCCATACTTTGTCAAAAATTCTACATCTGGTCTTGAACAAACTTTTCCTTACTGAATCTTCCTTCTTTCTTTTATTCCACAATGCTCTCCTCACCATTAGGTTATTCTCCCTTTTAGGTTCATTTAGTGGTTCTTCTTGCACTACAACATTCCTATTGCTACCAGCCTTGTTACTTGCCTATGTACATTCAAATGATCTATGTCCTTCTTCTCCACAATTGTAACAAATTCCTCAAAAACTTCCTCTGCTATAACCACCTCGGTAGTTACTGCCTCTGCCTCTAGATGAACTTTCACCTTTCCACTTAGTCTTGCCTTTGTCTAGATTTGTCTTATCAGGTTTAGATCTGCCATGTTCACCATTAGATCTACCTCTTCCTCTAGGGAATATACCACCTCTTCCTCTCTATCTTTGTTCATGTCTCTTGTTCAATTTCTCCTTAGCTTTCAAAGCAAATTGATAAGCCTCTTCAATACTTTCCAACTTGACCATACTAATTTCCTCTTGGATGGAAACTATCAAACCATTTACATATCTGCCGATTCTTTCCACATCATCTTCATCATGTCTAGATCTGATATCTAGTCTATAGAATTCTTTTGTATACTCTTTTACCGAGCTATCCTTCTTTCTCAAACTTTGCATTCACCAAACTAGGTTAATCTGATAATCATAGGGTAAGAACTTTCCTTTCAACTTATTAACCATCTTATTCCATACCTTGATTTTGTCCTTTCCTTTCCTCTTTCTATCCAATTGTAGATGTTCCCACTATAAGGATGCATGACTTTTCAACTTGGTGCTTGCAATCTTTACCTTCTTATCCTCAGGAATATTTTCATATTCAAAATAATTTTCCATCTCGGTGATCTAGTCCACCAATTCATCAGAATATAGCCTTCCACTATACTCAGGGGGATTAAAATGTGGTGTTGACTTCAGACTTGTCAAAGATTTCAAAAATCTTTCTTTACCTTGATCCATAACAGGAGCAGGTTCTACATTCACCTGTTCTTCTTCAATTTCATCATCACTAACATCCTCAAGATGTCTACCTCTCCTTTGGGCTATCTCAACTACTTCTAATCTAGTAGAAATTTGCCTTAGCATATCTACCAATCCTGGATCTACATCTCGCCTCCCATGAAACATCTTCACAACCTTCTGAAATTGTAGGTTAGATCGCAATCTGCTACCCCACAACAATTCGATTAAGGCTTCAAGAGGAACCAACAAACCTAGATCCGCAGACCTAGATCAAGATCTAACCTCACTCTAATACCACCTAACGCAAGGGTAGGGAGCAAGAGGGGCCAAAGGATGGCTCACCTTAATGTTCCAAGCCTACAACACACACGTAGGAGCAACAAAAACAACAAAGTGAGAGAGAGAATGCCAGATCTTTCATTAGTTTTCATCAATAGGAATCATACATGCTGGGTTGTAAGGCCTTCCCGATTATGGCCTGATATTATAATAAAAATTAGAAGTCCTCAAACATGCGAGGATCTGTTACCATCTCAATTCTAATGTCTATTATCTCCTAACTCCCCCAAACTACCTAAACTACTACCAAACATCTACATTTATACAAGAAGCTACCGAGCAATGTCGGCCTTCAAATCCATAATCAATGGAAGCAACGGTCAGATCTAGGACAACACACTTCCCAAAGATGGATACCAGCATTAATTCTATGATCCAATATAAATGCACAAGTTAGCCTCAACAGAAAATAAAACTAAACCCATTGGTAAGCAAAGATAACCGAGCAGTAGACAGGCAATGCCTAGCACCAGCGAATTAACCAACCGAACTCAGTGACCAAAGAAACTACTGGACATGACCGACTACCTAGGAGATGGCCGACTGAACTCAGTAACTAAAAGAAACTGACCAACTACCCACAAAAGAACAAACCAAACAACTCAGTCAAAGGAGGGACAGAGCAACATAGAAAATTACAAATATTTTTGGTGACACAGGATTGCCAAGGACCCAAGATGCTCCTCCATCAATATCTCTCAAGTTGGGGATTCTATCCTGCCTCTGATAAGGTGGTCTAGTATCTTGAAAATTTCTACCACCCTTGTCAAACTTTAGTGGGAAGTCTTTGTTAATACCAGCCCCTTTGTCTATTTTATCCTCATCTTTGGATGGCCTTGCAGGTTGTGGCCTGGTTTCTTTCCATAGTCTACCCTCATCCCTCTTGTACATTTGACTAGATGCCTTTTAGTTGCTTTCAATATTTATGGCCAATTTAAATGCATCCCTAAGGGTACGGGGATTCTTATCTCTTAATAGATAAGACATTTTACCATCCATAGAATTGAAATATAAGGTTAGGCAAACTGCATCATCTAATCTTAATACTTGGAACAATTTATACATAGCCTTTTGGAATCTGCTATTAAACTCTAACATGCTCTCATTGTAATGCTTCTTGATATTGTTAAACTCATTGAGCATGTAGCTTGAATTCACATGTTTTGCATATTATTCTTTAAAACATTTAACAAATTTTTCCCATGATGCAATACTATTCTCTGGCAAGCCTCTATACCAATCCCTGGCATCCTCAATTAAAGACTGGACAAAAAGATTCATTATAACATCCTCATGCTCAATCTCATAGTCATTAACTTTATCTATGAAAAATTTCAAGTGCTCTTCACAGGTAATCACATTGTTTCTAGTGAACAATGGAATTTTCTTTCTGATTTCATTTGGGATAGCATTGGGTTGACTATGAATACCATAAAAAAATAAAAGCCTATACCTATCCAAATGGACTGGTCTCCTTTGGAATTTTTTTTGGATTGGAGGGGTTGCTGCAATATTTTGACAAGGTATAGTCCCCATTGTACCACCAACCACAAGGGGAACTTGACTAGTATTCAGATTTGATCGAAGTGTATTTTGTCCAAGATGAAGGGGTTGAGGATTTGGAAGTGAAGTGTTAGGCTGATTGGGTAGGATTATTCCTGAGATAATAGGGATAGAGCTACTAGTAGATGTGTTAATATTGGTGTGCAAGAAAGCAATCTTCCTCTTCATCTCATCTATAGCAGCTTCCAATTCTAGTTTCTCAAGTTGAATAGCTAAATCCTCTTTAGCTTTTCTAGCTTTTTCCAAATCTACACTTGTTTGAGAACATACACTAGGAACAAAAACAATTTTATTAGGCTCATTAATATTCACACTCACCATTTTTTGTTTTCCCTTATCAGGGACTTCTTTGGGAGCATTTTTAATATCCTCATTTATCTAGATTTCAGAAGGGTGCAATTGCCTAAGAACATGGCCTGTTCCTTCAAACTCATTTTGTTTAAGTTTGATATCCTAAGCCTTTTTCCTCAAAACCTCCATATCACCAAACAATTCCTTGTCTAAACCCTGAACATTTTGGCTTAGATCCCTAGCCTGGGCTTCATTTCTCCTAGTTTTGATGATAAGTTCTTGCCTCTCCATGAGTAATTCATAAATTTGTTGTTCCCTTATTTTCACTCTATTAGCAATCTCTGCTAGTTGTTCATGCTCCTTCTTTCTTAAAGCAATCACCTCTTCTCTCAATTTTTTAGAATCATATGAAGCAGTCTTAGTGGAAAAAGTTTCTCCTAGTTGTTCTAGGGTTTCTCTCACATGGAAATAACCTACTTCGATGATTTCTTCTTCTTAGACAAAGTGTACACTAGGCGTGACATTTTTGACATGCTCATGGTCATCAAAAGAAGATGAAGCTTCATGGGGATGTGGTGTAGGTACTCTATCTCTTGAAGGTCTTGGGGAATTGGTATTGATGTGATTTCTCCTAGACCATTGCTTTCTACCAAGTGTACGAAGCTCATCACCCATATTACTCTCAGGGTGATATTTGAAATATGACCTAGTGAACCTTGACCAACTCATGGTATGTCACACAAAATATATCAAAACTTATAGATACTAGCAACTGGTAAACACATATTATTAGAGTCGCCACCCACTAACAAGAAGGAATCAAATTATTAAATTAGCTTGCAAACACACAATGAACAGTATTGCACCAACCTATTATACATTTGCATTCGGAGTGTCCGCAGTAGAGTCACGATTTTTTTTAGTGCTTAGATTTGCAGATGATTTATAATTCAAAAATTCTTGATAAAACTATAACTCCAATAGTCCCAATAGATGCATCTAACAAAAATGCAAGCACTAAGGTATTAAGGCTTCAAGCCTTCTTCACTTTGAGTATAAACTCAGGTGGGTTTACCTATATAAATGAGC
Source organism: Chamaecyparis obtusa (assembly GCA_027943335.1). Classification (NCBI taxonomy): domain Eukaryota; kingdom Viridiplantae; phylum Streptophyta; class Pinopsida; order Cupressales; family Cupressaceae; genus Chamaecyparis; species Chamaecyparis obtusa. The sequence continues at coordinate 1,309,964 of BSBK01004467.1, forward strand.
CTCAGATTGTGAATTAGCTCCTTCACTGCTATGCTATCTTCTTCCAGGATTGTTTCAATAAAACATCACCACTCTTAGTGTTCCCCAAATTACCCTGATACATGATATTATGATAAAAACAATGAACGAAATAACATAAGACAATGACAAAAGGACATTCATCCTTCTTCTTTTTCTGAGTTGAACTCAAGGAAGGATAACCTCTTTTAAGGGCTTCTTTAAAGCATTACAATAAACATCCATGAACTTGTCATAGAATGATTTCAGATAGAAACTATGCAATAAAAGTAAAATTGATCAGTTGTTTGTATTTCTTGGTGATACAAATGTAAATATAGTTTAAACTAGTGCCTTATTTATTTGGCAATAGAGTCAAACCCTACATCCACTGAATCATACTAAGACAAGTATACTAAAAACCAAAATGAAATGCCTAACATTTCACTCCTTTAATTCCCATATCTGTCATCAAATTCATACTTAGACAATTAATTCCCAAAGACCTCCCCTAAGATTTATTCTTTCCTTGACAGATACTTAAGCTCAACCCCTATATTTACCTAGTAAACAATGCATTGAAAAGCCTTGCGATTAAATGCATAAGAAAATCAAAACACCTAGATATGAAGACAACAAATAATAAGAAAGTAGTTCCATTATTTTGTATTAGTATTTCAAAAGTTTCAGTACTAGTTTTCCAAACATAGCAAAAAATAAAGCTCTATATTCAGAACCTTCTTTAAAAAAAATTATCCCCCTATGAACGAGCAAAAACTTTCTATATATACCCACAACCATCTTGGACTCCTCAAAATGATGCAACAAGCTTCAGATGTTTGGAAAAAGATCTTGCACTAAAAACAAAAGTACAAACTGAAAGATATTTTATTATGACAATCGAATGTAGTTCTCAACTACTTATCAATTTTGCAAGTGGCACCTTCATCTAAAGATATTTCAGAGTAGTTAATAAATTTTTTTCATGAATGATGACCACCAATACAAGCTAACTTACATCATCCTCTATTTGAAACATGCTCTCCCTTGAATTCTGGATCAGGTGCCATTTGTAACTCTAGTCTTCTTCCTCTTCTGATTCTGCTACATGGATAATAGGTTTCTTCTTCTTTCTCTTTGTCAATTTACCCGAAGCCACCACATCATCATTAGATGGCTAGTTGAAAATCTACAACTCCTGGAGTAATTTGATTTGCAGGTCCCAGTTGGAGTCAGTTATAGCCTTGACCTCTACAAAAAACCATATGCAATCTCCTTCAACTTTGATCAAGCTATCAATTACATCATTGCATCCATCCAGGTCTAAAACATTTTCACCCTTGAGGAAAGCTTCATGCCTGATTGCTAACTAATCCATTGAAGTTTTCCACTCATCCAAACTGACTATGCTTCCATCATTGGCAAAAATAAAAGGCAAAAACTTACTGTAACCACTATAAAAAGTAGTCAATTTGGCTCATACTTGATTGGAACTTCCTTTAAAAAACTTTGAAACTGAACCAACTAATCCAATCTTCTAAAAAACAACAGTCACTATCTCAGGAATGTTAGGCCCGTGCTCTTGTAAACTATCAAGTTTATCAAATAATAAACCCCTTCTAGACCAAATGCTATGGAGTGGCTCTAAAGTAGCTAATGAATCATTTATCTTATCATTAGTGTTATGCAACATAATTACCTATTGATGAACTGACTCCATCTTTTCTTTTATCTTGTCCCTCCTATGTTGCACAATTTCTATTATGGTCTTCAAAGTAGCTTCTAGTCTTATTTTCTCCAAGTCTTCTACTGGGAACTCATGAACTTGTGTTTCCAACTGAGGTGGAGCTTCAATCAACAAAGGAGGGGGAGGCACTACCTTTATTGCTTCTTCTAGCTTTTCTTTCAGCTCCTCTAACTCACTTTCCATTTTCTTGATCATCATGAGTTTGAGAGCTCTATCCTTGGAAACCTTCATTGAATTTTCAAACAATTTAGTATATCTCTCAGATAATTGGGTGGTCTTGGCCTCATTGAGATGAGCTAGGTGAGTTACTACCTTTGAAACTTCAAGATTAGTTGTACTCTACACCATCCACACAATTTTATCACCCTCCATTTTATCTTCAATACTGACGAGAGAGGGTTTATGGTTTTTTGGGGCTAATGACCAAAGTGCTACAGCTTGTGACTTTGGGTCATAGCCACTTCCTCTAATCATGTCATCAATGTGTACTTCATAGGACAAGCCTCCTTTTGGTTGCTTTCTAATCTGATCAATAATAAAGGCAGAGGTTAAATCCCAACCAGGAGTCATAAGCATACCACTTGTTTTAACCATCTCTCTGGCTTCCTCAACAGAGGTTTTCTCAAGGCTGGGATCATATGAAGTTAAGGCCCTCAATGTTTCTTCACTTAGTTGCATTCCTTCAGGCAGAGCTTTGTTTACTTCCTCATGTTTTTTCCAAATAAGGAAATCCATGAATTCCTTAGTTTGAATAAACTGATCATCATTGAGAAACTCTTCTTGGTACAATTCCCTTTCATCTTTCCCTAGTAATAGAGTCAAGTCCTCTATTTCTTGCGTCTTTACCTTCTTTCCCTCTCTGATAGCCTTTCTTAACTGGTGGTGATAGGCCCTCATGCTTGGCACAAGAACTGATGCACTATCTAGGATCCTCTTTGGTTTCTTCTTCCTAGAGGGCTCACCAATCTTAACTTTCTATTTCTTCAAAGGTGGCTCTGGAATGGCCTCCACCTCTGTTGGATCTAAGGTCAAATCAACAATTTGTTCTTCACATAGTGGAGGTGGACTTCTAGCCTCTTGTGAGTCATCAGTAAATTCCTTAGGCTTGGAAGTGGAATAGTTCCTTGGTACTTCTAATTTCTCCTCAAGCATCCCTTCCAACTGGTTGGAAAGGGTGCCATGTATCTCTACCATTTTTTCCATTCTCTGCAAATATGACAACTCAGGGAAAAACCCACCCAAAGTAATTTTAGCCTCCTTTAATTGTGTCTCCAAGTCCAATAAATGAAATTACTTAGTCCATTTCCTTTTGGCTTCATCAAAGTCTATTATATTTCTTACTACATCTTCCTCATCAAGGCCCTCATGTTCCCTAATTGTTCCAATGTTTGGAACCAAGGTCAACCTAACCATCTTAATGAAACCCTCAGAGTCAGCATACCTGCATGTCCCTACAGTCATCTTGAAATGATGTAGCCAACTACTAACCTGATCCAATGCCCTTTTTCCAATTAGAAAACTATCAAACTTGAATTTCTAGGGTGTGAAGGTACCTTTCCTATGTGGCACTAGATGCTCCTTGTCAGTCCACATCAATTGCCAAATAAATTCTATCATGGCTACCCTAGGAGGCACATATCTTGGAAGTAGGTGTGGAGGCTGAGGGCATCCATAGACTTTGATGACTATGGAGTTATTTCTGAGGTAAAAATCTCCCAAATTATTATTCCCTGGCCACTTGTCTTCAAATTGCAATGGTCTTAAAATTCTCAAAACCCTAACTGGTAATCTTACCACATTTGTACCTAACAATTCTAGCACCGGGTGGACAAAATAATTCTCAAAAATGGTAAAATCACATTCATTGGATGTAGTATTCCACTTCTTTACCCAATACTACACTGGGCTAGGAATGTCCTTGAAATGGGTTTTTATCTTCAAAACCCTAGAATCAAAATCATTAACATGATGGTATAGAATCAGATGCATAAGACAAGAGTAATGCAAGAACTTAATGGCCTCTTTTTCTCTTTAATAGATATAAATCCTTCATGCATTTTGTCAATTATATACTGGATATAATCATAGTCAGTATTAGTCTATGTGTTCTGAATATCCAGTGTTATCATTAGAAGGTCGGCAGGCAGCTTGTCATCATCCCCATCTATACCCAAAACCCTACATAATCCATGGCATAAAAGCTTCATATAACGGTTGAGAGTTGTAAAGGAATAGGGGGCATTCATACTTGGTAGGAGAGGGGCTATGTATTTATCATTTTTAGGCATATGCCTAACTATCTGGTTCTTCACTATCCCTATATTATCAGCATACTTCTCCCTTTCTTTCCTTAAATCAATCTTAGTAGAGGATGATGCATAAAAATTGAAAGCCCTCATAAAAGACCCCCTGTCTAAAGAGAGAAACACTGACTGGTCTACATGTCTAATACACCTAGAAATAGGGTCATATAGCCTAGCCAATTCAATGATTAAGTCAACATCTACAAACACATCTAGCACAATGAATTTCACCATTCCCAATACCCAGGAATTACATACAGGCATAGGTTTATTCCTATTGTTATAAAAATAAGAGAATAGGGAAAAATAGGAACTTACAAAAGTATTGGGGTCTCTGCACCTATCCACGAGATCTTCGAATGCAGTGTCGATGGCCTTCTTATTCTGATTTGAGCTGGGAGGCAGTCTAACAAACTCATCTAAATAGTTTGGCTTCCCTCTGTCATCTCCACTTTGCTCTTTTTTAGCTCCACCTTGTTCCTTTTTGGCTCCACTGGATGACACTGCACTTGCTACAAGATGATTCATCTTTTAATAGAATAGGAACTCTCAGCTTTGCAATTCTTCACACTACTTGCTCATTGCTAGGACAACAAAACCTCAATTATTTCAATAATTAATTGAGCACAAAAAGCTATGCAACCCTATCTATATACTTGGAAATTCATGTGCATTCGATCACCAAATCATGGCAAATCCAAGCTGAATCACCTCAACATTCAATTCTGCATATTTGCAACTTTCAAATCAGAGCTAGCCATGGCATGGATGTTGATAGAATGATTTAAATAATCAAAAACATGGTGCGAGTGATAATCATGGATTTTCTTGCATTTAACCCCTTATTACCTGATGTAAGCCTTCGTTAAGACCTGATTGGAGGACTTTCTACTCCCTTCCAACTTGGCACAATACTTTATTCCACATGACAATGGCTTTCATTAATGACATGAAAAATCAACTAGACAAAATTCAATGATCACGTAGGTGAAGGGTTTCATAATCTCTGAAATAAAATCTAACCCAAGGTTGAGTCACGAGATCACATGACAAGCCAATTCACTTAATCTCAAAAGAATTTAGTAACTCACGGTTCTGTCTTGAGACTTCATGACCACCGTTGATCCCAAATATGATCAACGATTCATGGAAAACCCTTTTAATAATCATGTTTAAGCCCCATTTTCTTTAGAGATTTAGTGACTAAATGACTTCACCAGTTCTCAGACACATGCTTTAACCTAATATTTATTTGGAGAATCAACGAACAAAGTATTCTTGTATTCTCATGAAGAAAGTTCTAACCGTAGTCAAGCCTCGAGAATATGTGAATGACTTGCATCTCTAATTCACTAAATACCTTTCAAACCAGAGGTTAAATCCTGAGATTACATGCTAGCCATTGATCTTTATCATAATCGGCAGTTGGCATTGAATCATTTAAGAACTTTGACCATACCTTGTTCACTCTGAGAGTCAGTGACTACTAAGAAAAACTCTTTAACCTTTTCTTCATTCACCGAGTCACTGGATTATTTGGGGTTCCTCTAAAACCTTCGAGATCTTGTGAATACCACATTCACTGAATTGTTACATAACTTAGAGACACTGCCATTTTCTTGAGATTAAGTGACAAGTGAAAACTTAGCCATCTGCTAGAATTTGTTCCCAAATCCACCAAATTTAGATGATATCAAACATGACTTCATCACTGAATTTCTTGATGAACTTGAGTAGGACCTAGTCTTCATGAGATTAAAACACAGTTGCGGGATCAAAAGATAATCAACGGTGTTCACTAGTTCACCGAGTCTTTTAAAACATAACCACTTGATTGGGAGAATTGGAGATAACTGCCACGCTGAGTCACTGAATGCTAACCGGAAACTGCAAGGAGATGAGTGAACAGGAGACCATGCATTCACTGATTCATGCAAAGGTTTTGGTTAACCACTGAATGACTTGGATACTCAGTGATTGTTATGACATATAACTGGGATTTAACACATTTTCCAGTTTGTTAAATGACTCACTAATATGAAACAAATATTATATGATTCAGTGAACACTTGATAGAAATGAGCACGTGCATTGTCAAGAAACTTAAGTGACCAAAAAGTAACAACAAAACATGAGAAACTAGGGCCAACTTAAGGGTTTATATGAATGAGGAAGACTTTCTAAAAGGACAAGACCTAGGGCAAGGATTTTCAAACTTGGTTATGGCAATTTTGATGAATTTTAAGAACCCTATACCAAACAAAAACACTTGCAGGGAGATTAAACCAAAATTTGAACAAAAACCTTAGAAAACTAAGAATATACCCAAAACCACTAAATAGAACCTACCTAAATAGGTAAGACTACCAAGCCTTTAGAAGAGCATTCCTCTTTATCATATGCTTTGATCATTATTTTATGTTTGGGATCAACAAAATTCTCTGAGAAACCAAGAGCTTTAACTAGATAAAAAGTAAAAATGTTCAAACCCACACCTCTATCTATCAAAATGTGCTTCACTCTATATTGATGGATAGTGACTTCAATGTGGAGGGGATGATTGTGAGGATGACTGACATATGTGTCATATTTTTTAGAAAAAGTTAAATAGGGTGCTGAAGCAAGGTGACTGACCATGGACTAGAAATTATCAATGTCTAGGTCCCTAGGTACATTAGTCACAATAAGGGCTTGCCCAAGAATCTCCCTATGATAAGGAGAGGTTTCAAGTATCTCAAGTATTGAGATTTGATTTGAAGTATTCTAAAGTTGGTCAACTAGATTAGGATCTTGTGTAGTTGAAAAGGTAGCTGATGTAGTTGTTGAGATTGATATTTGTTGAGGAGAAGAGGAGGAAGATTAACCTTCTCTTGAGAGCTAGTTTCCACATTAGATGATTCAACTTTATCTTTTCCCTTAGTATGATCAAAAGATTCAATCATGTGGATCACATTGTCATTCTTAGAGTAGGTGCAGGCAACCTTGTTATCCTTTTCCTTAGAAGATTCCCCTTTTTAAAATTTAGCAAAAATCTCCTTGAAAGCCTTATGATCATTGTTCTCTTGTGGGGAATAAACCATAATACAATCATTTTCAATTAGATCTTGGATGAGATTCTTAAGTTTTATGAATTCATTAGTCTTATGGTATTTGTTGTGATGATAATCACAATAGTGGTTAGAATTCCACAATTTTGGCTTTACCTCAAGATCATAAGGTCATGAGTTATCAGGAAAAGTAATGATCTTCTTATCCAAGAGAGTCTTTAAATAATTCTTAAGTGATTCTCCAAGAAGACTGAAGTTTCTCTTAGGCTTAGAAGCCCAAGGCTTGTCTATTTTAGCTTCCAGAGTAGTAGATAGATTAAATGATGGCTCCTTAGTAGTGGTAGATATTAAAGTTGTAGCCATGATTCCGTCATTGATAGCATCTTTGGTCTTGTTCTAGAATTTTATTTTGTCTTTGTTATAGTGGTTGTTAGAAGAGGAAAAGATGGATATGACAAATAAGGATAAGGTAAACATTGGGTAACTTAATGATGAGTCTATGACTATGTATTGTTGACTTGAGCATGATACATTAACTTATTTTGAAGGAGAGAATGGAGATTGTATATGTCAATATAGTCAGTAATTGAAGATTTCTCTATACATCGAGCCAGTGTGCAGTTTGTACCTATTGGAGATTTGCCAGCAGGCCAATATTGACTGTATGTTTGTCATTGATGAAAACATATGGAAAGTAGCATGCATGGAAGTCTAATGTAGTAAAATTTTAGTATTTGATGTATGGACATGATATCAGCATGATATCATGGGCACAAAGGTTAACTGTTAGTACAGATAGTTATATAACAGCTTGTGCCAGCAATGTTCCTGACAGAGTAACAGACAATGTTCTGTGTATGGTTGTCTGTACAATTTTCCTATGGGAATGCACCCTTGGATATATGTTTTAGACATGTTAGTGATGTTAAGTTCATGGAAACATGATCTGATGATGAACGCAAGTGAAGTTATGTAGTCGCTATTCACCAGTAGCAGTTTCCTATGTTTGTTTAGCAGAGCCGATAGAGATTTTATTGGTTCTTGAGTTGCACCTATCTTTAGGGTATGCACCCTTGGATTTAAGCTTAGAGATGAGTTATTGATGTTTGGCTAAGAGCACATGAGTTAATTCTTCTTGAGGAGAAAGATCTAGTTGTTTTGGTAGAGCTGACAGTATGTAGCATGCATCTACATTTATCTTATTAAGATAGGTCCCAAAATATGTTGCGTGCATAATAGAGCTGACAGAATGATTTTTGGAGTTTATTATGGTTTCTATATTATGATTTCAAGGTGGGTCTAATTGGCTAACTTGATTACATCATTTAGAGGAAAGATATTTATAGGTAGTTATTTGTGATTGCTGAAGTGTGGTTCACGGTTGATTAAGTAGAGTAGAGCAGAGTGTGCGAAGTGTTGAACCATCAAAAGAAGTTCTATGTGACCAAGTAGATTATTTTTTCTATACATTGGAACTAATCCAGACAGCAGGTCAAAGCACAGCTCACCAAGATCTAGATATAGTGTGTATCTATTATTCAGAAGGTTGTAGCCTTCACCCCTTTGAGTAGTGAGCTCTCAAATAGTGTGTCCTCTCCCCTAACAGGGACAATTGTAAAAGACTCCTAATAGGGTCCAACCCTTAAGAAAGTGTACTTTACTTCATATATTGTAAAACTACTCCTAACAGGGTAAAGGATCTTTTAACAAGGATCATTATACACTAGTACAGAATATTAGTGGGTATCAAGTCCCACTAGGGTTTTTACCTATTTGGGTTTCCTCGTAACCAAAATATTGGTATTTTTTTCATGTGTTTTTTCATTGTGCTTATGCTTTATGTTTAAGTATACTTAATTAGATAAATAATTGAAACTTGTAGATAACTAATTCAAACCCCCCCCTCTCAGTTATCTCTTGGGACTATTCCTAAAAATTGGTATCAGAGCCAACTGCCTCGGAGAGAAAGTCTAATAGCTTGAGGTTGATCAGATGGCATACTTCAGGAAAGAGAGTCCTAAGTTTTATGGAGAGTGTAATGTCCTCACCAGGGAACCCATAAGGAATCAGGTCTTAAGACCAAAAATTGCAACTAACAATTTTTATTTAAAAAAAAAAAAACTTTACATCATTACTACACATTTACATTCCTTAAGGTTCCCTTAATGAAATCATTTACTAACATATTTAGATTACTTATCCAAATTGAATTTCATATCCATTCTTTACTTTCACATTTAGAACTTAAGAGACAGGGTAAGAAAATAACATTTCATTTACAATTATATTTCTTACTTCATGTACTAATTTCATTTCTCCTTCCTACACATGGAATAACTATTCATTACAAATTACATTTCAACCATAGCATAATAAACATTTTTCTTTCATTGCAACAAAGAAGAGATAGAAAAGATCATTCAAAATTACATTATACATTCGCAACTTTAATCTTTCAAATAGCAACCCTTGAAACAAAGCCTAGAACTATCCCTCCCAATTACATTGCTTTTCTTTTCAATTACATCTTTCTGATAATAACTCTCATTACAATAAAAAGTACATGAATGGCCCAAAGACATTACAACATATCTTTGCATCTTCATTTTTAGTAACAATGATACAATATAAAGGTCTTCATAGAATTGAACATATCCAAGTCACGAACCATGAATAGGACCTTGAAAGATTGTTGCCACCCAACCATGTGGAACTGATGAGGTTACACCCCCCATGCTAGGAGATAGAACCAAGATACTCACAAGGCCCTAAGCTATCTAAGGCTCAAAACATAAAGAAATCCAAGACTCAAAATGAACATAAAATATCATCATACTATAACATAGAGGTCAAGGTTCTAGGATACCACCTAAGTGAGTGTCATCACACAACCTATATATTGGGATCCTTCTTGGCAACCATGCAACCCAGGTCCCCCCTTGATGAATAGGGATCCATCCTAGTAGTTATCCTTGGTCCCGATACTCCAATCAGGTCTGTGTGGCTATTATTATGTTCTCTTTCATTATCTTTTGAATCCCCCCCTTCCTAGGTTAATTTTTAATTTATCACTTTTTACAAACCCACCCATAGGATCATCTGACAACCACTTTAGGGTTCCAACACCTATGGTGAGCCACTCACTTAAGGTTCCTATTCCCTTACCCCATCACAAGTCACAAATACAAGATGACACTTCCAAATCTTGATTCATAGGTTTAAGAGACTCCCTTGTGCACTCAGGCCCTCAGAATGAGTCCTAACCATATCCATATACATAACAAGAAACTATTGGAAGAAGGTCTAACACAAGACATCTAAAAAGAAATCATAAAAAAATTTCCATATACCCAAGTAAAACTTTCCCAAGGCTCATTTATAGGTCAAAGGCACCCTCCCGTGCACACAGGCCACCGAGACAAGTCCTAGCCTCATAAACTAAACTCAAATATAAGAAAAGTGTAAACACATCATAAATAAACCATATAATCTCAAAAAAACAAGTAACAAATATTCATAAGTGATATAAAATTCCGCATGGACAAAAAACAACATCCATCTATGGAAATAATATGAGCCTGAAATTTGGTTAAGTTTGAATTTTTAAGAAATCTCAAAATTAGAAATTGCATCTTAACTCCCATGAATATAAAACCTATCCCAATCATCTCAGAAGGTACCTAAACCCTTTATACAAGTATACCTTAAAGTATAATAAACTTATACTTAAATGTTATAATTGTATAAAGCCTATTTTTCCTCGGTTAGCACTAATCTTCTCGGTTGATACAGTTTGCTCAATTAACATATTCTGCTCAGCTAAAACTAGTTTTCTTGGTCACCACTAACTTTCTTAGTCACCACTAACTTACTCAGTCATCACTAACTTACTCGGTCATCACTAAATCGATTGCCAGAAACTATAAAATACGACTATCAACTTTGGCTTGCGGGTAAAACTGGGCATTATGGGAACTATGGTTGCCTAATCTAAGCATGACCCATTTGATATCTCCTAGTTTCCCTTCAAAAATGGCTCATCAATCCATCCTATCTATCTAAAAAATCTGTTCTAGATCCGAACAAATAAAATTGGTGCACAAACCAACATGAATTAGTAAGGTTGAAATAATAGTTCTAAGTTCTGGAAGCACTAATGAATATTATAGAAAGAAGGGAGATAAAAAGGAGAATATTAAGGATCCTACAGACCAAATTAACCCAAATAAAAGCATCAATTTCACAAAGAAGTTTGTAAAAGAAAAATAGTAAGGAAAAGACTACATTTCAATCCTACACCTTCATGACCCTTCCTATTTCTTACTAGACTTCCCTATTTAATTCAATAAAAGATAAAATCATCCTTCCACATGACCATAAACAAAAACTATATGATCATACATAGTTTTATTATCATATCATATACAAACATATTCACACACAAAGAGGAAGAATGGAGATTCTTCCCAGTTTAGACCCTACCTTGGGTCCTGTGGAGAATCCTCTTCCCTTGACTGGATAATCTCTGTAGAGCTTTAATCCTTGAGTAGATATCCTTCTAGAAATCTTCCTCTAGCAATCAACTCCTAGCAATCCAAAAACTCTCAAACTCACATAAACTTTCACCAAAAAATCTTGAAGAAATCAATTACAGACAACTCAAAAGAAAACAAATCTTCCAAAAATTAACATCTTCCCACACACAAAAATCTTCCAATATTAATCCCCCGACTATGTGGTTGGAGGAGTTTCTTTATGGGAAGCAACTTCTCCAACTTCCATAGTTGGTTAGAGGAACAACCAAATAATCACCCGAAAAGACTTAATCAAGATTTTTAATAAATTTAATTAAAATATCTTTTAAACAAAAGCATAACAAGAATAATAGACAAATACCTTTCAAGAAAACCACATAGCACAATAGGAAAACAAGTGGCCTAACTTCTAGGAGGTCTCGAGTTCAACTCCCTCCTAGATAGCCAATATTACTACAAAGGACATTTTCCTTTTTTTTTATTATTATTATTTTTACTTTTTATTTAATACATTTATTAAATATACTTTATTTAACCCACTTTATTTATTTATTATAAACAAAATACCATTTACACAAATAATGAAAACATACAATTATTATTATTTATATAAGCATGGATATATGCGTGTGCACCCACATATAGATATACCTATATAAAATACAAACAATTATAACATAATTATTTATTGAACATATAAAATAGATTAATTCTAACTCATAACATAAACTCAGACTGACATCAAATCAAGTCCATAACATAACTGCATTCTACTTCCCCAACTAGGATAACTTCCTAAATAGAATTCTAAGTCCATGGGTAACCTCAAGAATATCTTGGTTAAATATCCATACATCAACAGTTTGAGGATTTTGAAGACACACTTAGACCTGTGTAGCCAAGTGGAGATGATGCTTGGTACCTGCATCCTACATCACCAACTAACATGCATATACAAATATATAAATATAAACAGACAGTGGCAAACAAGGAGGGAGAGTGCGAAATCATGTGGATCTCCCATGGGAGTAACTATGAATGCCCCTCCTCATCCTACACTCACATCAACCAGTGATCATTAAACCATAATAGGGTCAGTAGGGTTAGATCATGATAAAACATCATAACACAAATTAATGTAAAACATTTTACTGATAGTTCATTTCTAGTCATTCATCATTAAAATTATAACTCATTTAATATTTCCAAATAAACTACAGTAACCAAATATATATGCTCAAATGTCTCATAAAATGCTAGCTAAATAATAATCATAGTCCATCATAAAATCCAAAGTGTCAAAGCAATAGTCCTGTCAGTCTAACATAAGAAGATGCTAGGGTGGGCATTACAGAGAGAATTATCTTGATTGGAAGAACAAGATGGTGACCCATTTGTAGTGTATTGGTTTTGAAGTTATTAATGTAACTATCAAAGCAGCCAAGATACCTACCCTAGAAGACCTTGGAAAGGATGATGCTACTGAAACACAAAAGGAATTGTTTCATCAGAATGCTATTGCCAAAGAAGCCCTTATCAGCACACTATTAGATAGTGTGTTTTCAGAGATAAAGAAGGTAGATACCACAAACAAGATATGGAAATACCTAGTAGACATATTTGAAGGAGACAAGCAAGCAAAGGATGCACATAGAAAGACTTAGAAGAAAAGATACAATGCATTAGAAATGCTGCTTGAAGAAAACATCAGAGCTTATAATCAAAGGATCAATGAAGTAGTTGCTGGAATCAGGAACAATGGTGGAGAGATCTCAGAGGAAGACATTATGGACAAGTTGATGACTACTCTCACTCCAGAATATGAAAACAAGATCAACATCCTTGATGAGACCAAGCAGCTTACAACCAATTTCAAGAGAGAGACCTTGATCAACAAAATCTCAACTTTTGAGATTTCAAGATTGAAGACCGAACCTAAAAGTGAGACAGCCTTCAAAGCAATAGTTCATGGTAAGAAATCTACAAACACTTCTGGTAATTTTGATGATGATGATGATGAGAGAACTTTAGATGATTTTATTGCTATGATTGCTAAAAGAGAAAAGAAAGGAAAAGGAAAATATTAAGGTCAATTTCCTTTTAAGTGCTTTTCATGTAATAAGCTCGGTCACTTTTCATCTAAGTGTCCCACTAGAGCTAAAAAGTTCAAGAAGGATTAAAAGTCTAAGTACTCTAAGGAATGTTACTTTGCTAGAGATAGAGTTTGTGATGAAGAATCGGGTGAAGAAGAAATTGGACTGATTGCTATTGTAGACAAAATGAATAGTAAGTCAGTTCCTAAAGATGAGAAAGTAAATCAAGAGCTAGCATTGATTTCAAAAGTAGACATAAGGAGAGACTGAATTATAGATAGTGGTTGTTTGCATCACATGATAGGTGATAAAGGAAGATTTGTTCATCTGGACAAATAAAATGGTGGTATGGTTAGATTTGGTGACAACACTCCTAAACTAATAGTTGGTAGAGGAGCCATCACCTTGGATGGTAAGAATAGTATTGATGATGTTCTCTATGTTGATGGTTTGAAACATAACCTTCTCAGTGTTGGACACTTACTTGGAAAGGGATATTAGTTGGAGTTCAAAGATGAAAAATGCATCATTAACAACAAGGATGGTGTTATGATTGCATCAAGATTAAAGACAAGAGGTAATGTTTTTCAACTCAATTTAGAAGCAAGTTGTTTTGTTGCTAAAGTTGATGATAGTTGGTTGTGGCATAAAAGACTATGTCATATCAATTTTGATAACATAGTAAAGATAAGCAATGTTAAAGCAGTAAGAGATCTACCTAGCATAGAAAAGCCAATTGATACTATATGTAGGGAATGTGTGATGGGAAAGCATGTGAGGAATTCATTCAGGAGCAAGCACAATTTAGCAGAGAACAAGCTGGATCTAATTCATACAGACCTATGTGGACCAACTCAAACAAGATCATACTATGGTGAAAGGTATTTTATTTTGTTTGTTGATGATTATACTAGGATGATGTGGGTTGCATTCTTCAAAGATAAGTCAAAAGTATTTGATAAGTTCAAAATATTCAAAGCTAAGGTTGAGAATGAATCTGGATTGAAGATAAAATGTTTGAGATCTGATAGAGGAGGAGAATTCATCTCTGATAGATTTTATGAGTACTGCAAAGAACATGGCATAAAGAGACAATTAAGTGCACCTAAAACACCTCAACAGAATGGGACTGCAGAGAGAAGGAATAGGATCATTCTAGATACAACACGCACCATCATGATAGAAGGAAAAGTTTCACACACCTATTGGAGAGATGTGGTTAATACAATAGTCTATACCATCAATAGAATTTAGTTAAGGCCTAGCATTGACAAATCACCTTATGAGCTATGGTTTGGTAATGTTCCCATAGTAAAATACTTCAGAATCTTTGGAAGCAAGTGCTACATCAAGAGGGATGAAACATTAGGCAAGTTTGATGCAAGAAGTGATGAAGGTATTTTCCTTGGTTACTCTACTAAAAGTAAAGCTTATAGATGTTTCAATTTAAGATTGAAAAAGATCATCGAAAGTGCTCATGTGAAGATTGATGAAAAGTTTATGATTCAAGAAAGATATCATAATTAATCACCCATGATTAAGGAAGAACCTAGACCCCCTACTGGTGAGACATTTATTGAAGAAATGTTTGATAGCATTGATGTGTTATTCAAAGACCCTAAGACAAGTGAAGAAGAAACTCCTAAGGCTAATGAGTCAGCATCAACTAAAGCTCCAAAGTTTACATCTAGAAACCATTCCAAGAAGGACATCATTGGAGATCAGAGTGGAAAAGTCTTAACAAGATCACAAGCAAAGAACATAGTTAGCAGTGATGCGGTATGTTTACTATCTCATATTGAACCTTTAAGTATTGAGGATGCTTGTAATGATTCAGATTGGCATGATGCTATGAAAGAAGAACTTGATCAAATTATTAAAAATGACACTTGGGAACTGGTCCCAAGACCCAGTGATAAGAATGTGATTGGTACAAAATGGATATTCATAAATAAGATGAATGAAGATGGTACAGTAGTAAGAAACAAAGCAAGATTAGTATGTAAAGGATATGTGCAAAGAGAAGGTATTGATTATTCAAACATATTTTCACCTGTGAGTAGATTAGAAGCTATTAAGTTGTTTCTAGCTTATACTATAGTTAAAAACATCAAAGTTTATCAGATGGATGTCAAGTCAGCATTCCTGAATGGAGATCTGAAAGAAGAAGTATACATTGAGCAGCCAGAAGGAATCACCTTGTCAGATAGACCTAATATGGTATGCATACTAAAGAATGCCCTCTATGGACTGAAGCAAGCCCCTAGAGCATGGTATGAGAGACTAGATGGATACTTAGCAAAGATTGGATTCAAGAAAGGAGCAACAGATTGTAATGTATTCATTAGAGAGACATCTGAAGGTTTGCTACTTGTAGCTATATTTGTTGATGACATTATCTTTGGAGGTAATGACAAACTTAGTGCTAAATTTTCTAAGGAGATGCATAATGAATTTGAGATGAGTATGATTGGTCCTATCAAATACTTTTTAGGATTGAATGTGCAATAGACATAGAAAGGTATATTCATTTATCAATCCAAGTATGTGAAAGAAATATTAAAGAAATTCAAGATGGATGATTGCAAGCCAGTAGGGACACCTATGATTACTAGATGTGATGCAAGGACAAGGAGAAAGAGGGGCCAAAGGATGGCTCACCCTAATGTTCCAATCCCACAACACACATGTGGAAGTAATAACAACAACACAGTGAGAGAGAGAATGCCAGATCTTTCATTAATTTTCATCAACAAGAATTATACATGCCAGCTGTAAGGCCTTCCCAGTTATGGCCTAGTATTACAATCAAATTTAGAAGTCCTCAAACATGTGAGGATCTGTTACAATCTCAATTCTAATGTCTACCATCTTCTAACTCCCCTCACTTGCCTAAACTACTACCAAACATCTACATTTATACAAGAAGCTATCGAGCAACGTTGGCCTTCAGATCCATAATTAAAGGAAGTAACGGTCAAATCTAGGACCAAACACTTCCCAATGATGGATTCTAACATTAATTCTATGATCCAATATAAATGCACAAGTTGACCACAACAAGAAACAAAACTAGACCCATCGATAAGCAAGATAATTGAGCAGCATACAGGAAATGTCGAGTGCCAGTGAATTAACCGACCACCCAGGAGATAATCGACGACACTCAAAAACCAAAGGAAACTGACCAACTTGGTAACCAAAGGAAACTGACCAGCTACCGACCAACTTGGTAAAAGTAGGAACCGGGCAACACAAACAAACTTTAACATTCTTTTTGGTGACACAGGATTGCCAAGGACCCGAGATGCTCCTGTATCAAACACTTGGGGTTATTTTGAAATGATTCTCAGAATCATTTAGCAAGTATGATCTGAGTTGCATCCAAATCAGACTATGAAATCCATGAACTATCTTCCATCGGTCTATTCTTCCACTTTACCAGATATTCCATATACTATTTTCCTCTTGTGCTTTTGCCAACTCTTTCCTTCAAAATCTATTCAACTTCATCATTCGACTTCTTAAGATATTCTATCGGTACTGTCATTTCTTCATCAGGTTCATGATATTCATACAAATCAACAACATTGAAAATCAGTGATATGTCCATGTCATCAGGTAAGTCAATCTCATATGCATTCCCACTATCAAATTTCCTCAAAATTTTGCAAGGTCCAAACTTCTTCATCTTCAGCTTTCCATATGTTCTAACAGGAAACCAACCTTTCTTCAAATGAACCATCACTTCATCATCAACATCAAAAGTTTTATGTCTTCTTGATCTATCAGCTCTATCTTTGTATTTTTGGTTACTATCTTCCAGCTTTATCTTCACATCTTCATGCAATGTCTTCATGTATTCAATAAATTTCACTCCTTCAGCACTTGTTTTATTTTCATCATCAATGTCTCTCAAATCAGATATTCCTCTCGGTTGTGTGCCATTCACAATCTCAAACGATGTATTTCTAGTACTTCTATTCACTAAATTATTATATGCAAACTTTTCTTATGCTAACACAGAATCCCAATTACTCAATGTGTCTCCAACTAAACATCTCAGAAGATTTCCCAAACTTCTATTCACAACTTCAGTCTGTCCATCAGTTTGTGGGTGAAATGTAGAACTATATTCCAACTCAGTGCCAAATTTCTTCCAAAGTGTTTTCCAAGAGTATCCAACAAACTTACTATCTCGGTCAAAGATATACTCCTCGGTAACCTATGCAATCTCACAATTTCCTTAAAGAAAAGATCTGCTACATTTACTACATCTGATGTTTTTCTACATGGTATAAAATGTGCCATCTTAGAAAATCTATCCACAAAAACAAATCTAGAATCATTACCTCTTACTATCTTCGGTAAGCCAAGAACAAAATCCATACTAATGTCAATCCAAGGTTTCTCAGGTACAACAATCGGTGTATATAATCCAGTATTTTGACTTACTCCTTTTGCAACTTGACAAGTACCACAACTTTTCACAAATTTTTGAACATCTCTATACAACTATGGCCAATAGTACTTTTCCTTCAACAAATTCCATGTTTTATCAATGCCAAAATGTCCAGCCAAACCACTACTATGTTTCTCTTTTATCAAATTAGTTCTCATTACTCCTCTCGGTATACACAACTGAATACCTTTGAATAACATACCTTCCTGAATAAAATATTCATCACATTTAGTATCATGTTGATCTTGTATAGGTGCTCTGCACTTTCTCCATGACTCAAAAAAATTAGGGTCATTTTCATACAAACCTTTCATCTCATCAAAACCAAGAACTTGAATTTTCATCTCGGTCATCAAAGATCTTCTTCTACTCAATGCATCAGCAACTCGGTTAGTGACTCCACTCTTATGCTTTATCACAAATGTGTAACTCTGCAAATACTCAACCCATTTCATATGTCTTTGATTCAATTTATTCTGACTACCCAAGTATTGTAAAGCCTTATGATTAGTATACAACACAAATTCACTCGGTATCAAATAATGTCTCCATTTCTTTAGTGCTTGAACAATAGCATAGAACTCTTGATCATACATAGAATATTTCCTTCTAGCATCATTCAATTTTTCACTAAAGAAAGCAACAGGTTTACCTTCTTGACTCAACATAGCTCCAATTGCACTTCCACTTGCATCACATTCTACTTGAAATACTTTACTGAAATCAAGTAATGCCAAAATAGGTAATTCGGCAACCTTCTACTTTAGATTCTCAAAACTTTTATCAGCTCCATGTGTCCACTTGAATTCTCTTTTATCTCCTCTCATAGTCTCAGTCATAGCATTACAAATTGAACTGAAATTCCTTATGAACTTTCGGTAAAAAATTGCCAAACCATGAAATGATCTTACCTCAGTAGCATTCAGGATCCATTTTCAAACCATCAGTTGAAATAACAAATCCCAAATACATAATTTCTTCTTTCATGAAGGAACACTTTTTCAAATTTATCACCAACTTTTCCTTTTTCAATCTCTGCAAAAATTGTCTTACATGCAACAAATGTTCTTCTCTAATCTTATTGAATATCAGAATATCATCAAGATATACAATCACAAACTTACCAAAAAATTTCTTCAAAACTTCATTCATCAACCTCATAAAAGTACTCAGTGCATTAGTTAAACCAAAAGGCATAACCAACCACTCATACAAACCTTCCTTTGTCTTGAAAGCAGTCTTCCACCCATCACCTTCTCTGATTCTAATCTAATGATACCCACTTTTCAAATCAATCTTTGTGAAATACTTTGCTCTAGTCAAATTGTCCATTATGTCATCCATTCTTGGTATAGGAAACCTATATTTCACCATTATCTTGTTGATTGCTCTAGAATCAATACACATTCTCCATTCCCCATTCTTCTTTGGTGCTAATATAGTAGGTACTGCATAAGGACTCAAACTTTCTCTAATCAAACCTTTCTCCAGCAACTCTTGAATCTGTCAATTCAATTCCTGATTCTCAGTAGGTGTTAACCAATGAGGTTCTTTATTCAGTAAACTAGCTCTAGGGATTAGATCCATACAATGATCAGAGGCAAACCATCAGGTACATTATTAGAAATGATATCACTATACTTGGTAAGTAACTTATCAATCTCCTCAGGGACATTATCTTCTATTTTCTTACTCGGTTTATTAGGAATCACAACAAAACATACATCATCCCTCTTCAAAGAGTTAACAAACTTCCTTCCTTCCATCAAGCAAACTTTCATAGATGTGAAAACATTACTAATAGGTTCTTCCATCAATGGTAACAAGATTTGTTTCTTTCCATCAGCCACAATAGTATATTTATGCAATCTCCCATCATATATAACATGTCTATCATATTGCCAAGGTCTACCCAACAGAATATGACAACAATCCATAGGCATGATATCACACACCACTTTATCATAGTACTATCCAATCTTCAAATTCACATAACATTGTTCACTTACCAGGAGTGTATGCTCATCCTTGATCCATGAAATTTGATAGGGCTTCAGATGTTCCAATCTTTCCAACTGTATTTTACTAACCATCTCTTCAAATGCTAGATTCTCTGAGCTACCACTATCAATGATTACCTTCCATACTTTGTCAAAAACTCTACATCTGGTCTTGAACAAGCTTTTCCTTATCGAATCTTCCTTCTTTCTTTCATTCCACAATGCTCTCCTCACCATCAAGTTATTCTCCCTTTCAAGTTCATTCAGTGGGTCTTCTTGCACTACAACATTCCTACTACTACCAAGCTTCTTAGTCACTTGTGTACATTCAAATGATCTATGTCATTCTTCTCCATAGTTATAACAAGTTCCTTGGAAACTTCCTTTCCTATAACCACCTCGGTAGTTACTGCATCTACCTCTAGATGAACTTTCTCCTTTCCATTCAGTCTTGCCTTTGTCTAGACTTGTCTTTTCAGGTTCAGATCTACCAGTTTCACCATTAGATCTACCTCTTCCTCTTGGGAATCTACCACCTTGTGTTGGACTAACCGACAACATCTCCCTTTAGGATTTGTGACATGGTTTAATAGCCTCCTGTGTTTTATAAGTCTAGTGTTTGTATCGGGCATTAATAGATCAATCTTTTGGTGCAATGACAACTACTACTTGTAACAAGTGGTATCAGAGCTTGGTCATAGGTTTGAATCCCCTCGGGTGATGCTGAGGGGGGATTGTTGGACTAACTACCAATGTCTCCCTTCAGAATTCATGACATGGTTTAATAGCCTCATGTGTTTTATAAGTCTAGTGGTTGTATCGGGCATTAACAGATCAATCTTTTGGTGCAACAACAACTACTACTTGTAACACCTTGACCTCTCTATCTTTGTTCATCTCTCTTGTTCAATTTCTCCTTGGCTTTCAAAGAAAATTGATAAGCCTCTTCAATACTCTCCAACTTGACCATACTAATTTCCTCTTGGATGGAAACTCTCAAACCATTCAGGTATCTACCAATTCTTTCCACATCATCTTCATCATGTCCAGATCTGATATCCAATCTATAGAATTCCTCAGTATACTCTTTTACTGAGCTATCCTTCTATCTCAAACTTTGCATTTGCTGAACTAGGTTAATCTGATAATCACAGGTTAAGAATTTTCCTTTCAATTTATTTACCATCTTATTCCATACCTTGATTTTGTCTTTGCCTTTCCTTTTCCTATCCATTTGCAGATGTTCCCACCATAAGGATGCATGACTTTTCAACTTGGTGCTTGCAATCTTTACCTTCTTATCCTCAGGAATATTTTCATATTCAAAATAATTTTCCATCTCGGTGATCCAGTCCAACAATTCATCAGAATCTAGCTTTCCAATACTCAGGGGGATTGAAATGTGGTGTTGATTTTAGACTTGTCAAAGCCTTCAAAAATCTTTCTGCACCTTGGTCCATAATAGGATCAAGTTCTGCATTCGCCTGTTCTTCTTCAATTTCATCATCACTAACATCTTCAAGATGTCTACCTCTTCTTTGGGCTATCTCAACTACTTCTAACCTAGCAACAATCTATCTTAGCATATTTTCCAATCCTAGATCTGCATCTCACCTCCCATGAACCATCTTGACAACCCTCTGCAATTGCAGGTCAGATCGCAATCTGCTACCCCACAACAATCAACTAGGGCTTCAAGAGGAACCAACAAACCTAGATCCGCAAACCTAGATCAAGATCTCACCTTGCTCTGATACCACTTGATGCAAGGGCAAGGAGCAAGAGGGGCTAAAGTATGGCTCACCCTAATGTTCCAAGCTTTCAAAACACATGCGGAAGCAATAAAAACAACAAAGTGAGAGAGAGAATGCCAAATCTTTCATTAATTTTCATCAACAAGAATTATACATGCCAGGCTATAAGGCCTTCTTGGTTACAGCCTGGTATTAAAATGAAATTTAGAAGTCCTCAAACATGCAAGGATTTGTTACAATCTCAATTCTAATGTCTACCATCTTTTGACTCCCCTCACTTGCCTAAACTACTACCAAATGTCTACATTTATACAAGAAGCTACTGAGAAATGTCGGCCTTCAGATCCATAATTAATAGAAGTAATAGTCAAATCTAGGACCACACACTTCCCAATGATGGATTCTAGCATTAATTCTATGATCCAATATAAATGCACAAGTTGGCCACAATAGGAAACACAACTAGACCCATCGGTAAGCAAGATAATTGAGTAGCAGACAGGAAATGCCAAGCGCCAGTGAACTAACTAACCACCCAGGAGATAACTGATGACACTCAACAACCAAAGGAAACTAACCAACTTTGTAACCAAAGGAAACTGACCAGCTACTGACCAACTCGGTAAAAGTAGGAACCAAGCAACACAGACAAACTTCAACATTCTTTTTGGTGACACAGGATTGCTAAGGACCTGAGATGCTCCTACATCAGGATGCAAGCTTACTAAGGAAGATGACTCACCAGTAGTTGATATAACATTGTATAAATCTATGATTGGCAAATAGATTTATCTTACTCAGACCAAACCTGATATTTCCAATGCAGTTAGCATAGTTGGAAGATTTGCAGCAGAGCCTAAACAAGGTCACCTTATGGCAGTAAAAAGAATATTCAGATATTTGCAAGGCACTATAGACTATGATCTATGGTATCCTAATTCAAATATGTTGAGCTTCATATGTATAATGATGTAGATTGGGCAGGATGTGTTGACGATAGAAAGAGTACATCAGGTGGAGCAGTGTTTCTTGGTGATAGACTTCTCACTTGGACAAGCAAGAAACAAAATTGTATTTCTTAGTCAACAACAAAAGAGGAGTATGTTGCAACAGCCTTGAATTGTTCTACAATTGTTTGGATCAAGAAAATGATAAAATATTTTGGAATTCAGATTGATTATCCTATTGTTATTCAATGTGATAACACTAGCACTATCAATATGTCGAAGAACCCTATTATGCATACAAAGACAAAGCACATTGAAATCAAGTATCACTTCCTAAGAGAGAAAGTGGTAGAGAAAGAAGTTAAGTTGGACTATGTGAATAATAAAGATCAGATGGAAGACATATTCACAAAGCCCTTTCCTAAGGATACTTTTGAGTATCTCAAGGGGAAGTTGGGAGTAATTCCCTTCCCTGATTCTGCTTAGTAGGAAGCAGGAAAGGCATCAGTCCTCAGGGACTGATGGAAGGGTGACTACTCTACTTCTGGAGTAGTACCGATGCTTAAAATGTATGGTTACCTTTTCCATTGATGTCAAAGGGGGGGTGTTAGTACTATGAAAAATCCATGTGGTTTTGAGCCCATGTTCATAAAATTTTCCTAAGGTAATGTTCAGTGCTTCAAAAGAGCAGTTTGAAAGGACCTAGTTTAAGAGCACACAAAGATGGGCCTGATGAATTTCATGTGACACAGCTTGGGGAGTGGGTTCAACACCTTTTGTTTTACATATGCAGTGGGTTCTAGCTCCTAATTTGTAAATCTGAAGTTTTTAGGGAGTAGCCATTCTGAGGTGTTCACCTGAATCTGCATTTTTTGCCTAGGTGTCAAATCGATGTAGCAGGCCCTATTTGCATTTGAATATCTTGTGTCCTGTTAGGTTTCATGGCCCGCAACTTTGGGAATGTTTACAATGTATATTAGAGAGCTTATGTTTCAAATCTTAAGTCATTTCAAGTTTGTTTGATAAGTTTTTGACTCCCCCAAAGTTGGCTTTCCAGATTGGTCCTATTTCTCTAATCTGCCTGATTTTAGTCAGTGGCCCTATTTAACTGGTTATCTTTTGACCCCGTGAACCTATTGAGAAATTTCCTTTTGCAACATATTCCAGGGGTCAAATACTCATTATGTTTTAGTTTTCAGGCCATGATGAATCCGTTTGCCTAGTTTGCCAATCTGATTCCGTTTGCAATTTCTAACATTTTAATGAGGGTTAGTTGCACAGTTTAGTTGGAGGCCCTATTTGGATGAGCGTATTATGTGCCCTATCATTGATCAAGATGTGCTGGTTAATGCATCATGTTGTAGGCATAAGAAAGAAGTACCATGCCCATTTTCAGCCTTCCACATGCTTGTTTGACAGGGCCATTCAGATTGCAGATTGTTAAGTTTCTTTAGTAGTGCACAGTTCAGTTTTGTGAGTGGCTCACTTTGAGATCTTGCCAGTTGCACTCGGATCGAGGTCAAGAATAATTGAAGATTGATCCATAATGTAGATATGAAAGTTTTTCTTCATCATGAGTTTCAGATTATGATGAATCCGATTGATGACTTTTCTCAATCGATTCCAAACCCAATTTCTATGAATTTGACTGTTTTCAGTTCAGGGTGTTCTAAGGGAAAAACTTTGGGGATTATTTTCGGATAACCAATTGATCGTATGATGAAACTAGTTATGGATTTGTTTTCTATATATGAGAGAGAATTTTTGTCCAATTTTTCACACTGTGAGGTTTCTATTTGATCAGATTGCCAGGCTAGACAGAAAAGTGTTTTACAATGATAAAAGTGTGGAAAGCATAATTCTTTAAAGTAGCCATTTTCTTAAATTCATAGCTTTTGGGCAGATGAACACTTTCAGATGAGCATTATTTTGTTGCGATCTGTGTTGATGAAGCTTTTTTCAGCTCTAGTGGCTCATCTCTAGTTCACTGTTTTCTATTTTTAGATTATCTCTTTTCGAGGCAGTTGACAGTGTTTGCAGTTTGTGGTTTTCTGGCAATTTTGAACTGGTGTTTTTTACTTTTAAAATCTTCTACCTCGTTCATTGTTTGGCGAATCCATTTGGTAGGGTTGTTGTCCATGGTACAAAGTTTGTGTTTGCTAGCTTTTAGCTTCTGGTGGTATGTTTTGATCGGTCATTTAATGGCACGATCGAGGTCATTTTATCAGGATTGAGGACTGGCGAAGTATTAAATTTTGAAGTTTTTAATGGTTTTCAATTTTTTTTGGTTGGATCCGTTTGCAAGTGCCAGTTGTTCTGGATCATTTTTGGGGCTGGTTGTTTGAGCTCAAATTTTTTTTAGGCTGGACCCACCTAGGGCCCGACCTATCTCTTTCTAAAAAAAAAATAGCTTTGTTGATTATGCCAGACAGGCCATTTATATTCTACATTGTCAGTTGCTCTAAGGATGAGTATGTTGGTAAACTCTTGGCACCTTTTCTTTGAATGTAATTAAAAGTGTTGAGCTTGACTCAATCACCATGGTTGGCTCACTTGGAGCATGTGTTCATGAGCAAAATAACACTTAAAGAAAGCATTGCACCAGGTTATGTTACATTCATGACTTTCCTATATGTCTATGATCAATTTCAAACTTTGCAACA
The DNA here is from genome assembly GCA_027943335.1 of Chamaecyparis obtusa. Lineage (NCBI taxonomy): Eukaryota > Viridiplantae > Streptophyta > Pinopsida > Cupressales > Cupressaceae > Chamaecyparis > Chamaecyparis obtusa. The sequence continues at coordinate 1,335,512 of BSBK01004467.1, forward strand.
AGGGAACTATGTATGCAATAATAATGATGAGTATGATTCCTTGGGTTGTGTAATCACATTCCAAGGCCTGAAGAATGAAGACTAGACACGCACTTGACAGAGAGTTGAGCGCACCATTCAGTGGCTATATACATTTTTCAGCATAAGGAAGATCTATGTGGGTTGTGCAAGTGTCTCAAGTGATAAGCATGTATCTTTCAAATGATGTCTTTGGTGCGCTCTAAAGAATATATCATGATTGAAGGTTTTGGGAGACACGAGTTTTCATAAGCGTGATACACACCAAATATCAAGTGCTGAATATATCAAATCAGACTACGAAGGTAAAGCTGGCTGCGTGAGGTTTCTTCATGGCTTGCATTAGTTTCTTTTGTGAATATGCAAGCCTCCATGTTGAGTGTGTGTATAGATGGAGGCATGAGTTTTTGAAGCACAATCATGTGCCAGGATTCAAGTGTGCTAAGTTAGAATGAAATACAACATATATACATGCTGGCATATACATGTCTAAGGGAAATGTGCCCCTCTCCTCATAGATGAAGTGCGGTTTTCTCCTTCACCCACGTATCCTCCATGATTTTTGTTGTTTGCAGGCTTCCATTAAAATGCCGTGAGTTTTAGAAGTGCTGCATTCACAGACCAGTCATATGCAACATATTAAAGGTTGGGCATCATGCATTGAGGTTTGGAGACCTCCAAATGTCACACATACATATGGAGTTGTGTGAGAAGGACCAGGAAGGGGCTACACTTTGAGACTGTTAAATCCCACATTCACCCCATATTGTCTGAATGAGATCTTTAAAATCAAGAACACTCCATTACATTGTAAAGTAATGAGAGAGGAAGGGCATGTGAAGAGCCATGCAGGTTTGGTGGGCTCTACTGATGCACACACAGAGGTAAATTTTGAAACAAAAAACTATTATATGCAATGGGATTAGTCCCGCATTCACACTGCGGAACAAAAATGAGAGGTTTATAACAAAAAACATACCATATCATATTGTATTAAGTGGATGCCCTGATTGGAGACCCTTCTCATACGTGTGTAGACCGAGGTGTTTGGATAGGCAATAGGTGGACGGATGACAAGGATTACGGGCCCCACCCATGCAGGTAAATGAAATTTTGATAGTAAATTGACCAATTTACTCAAGATCCATGCCCAGCATCCGACGGATGTCGCAAAAGTGCCAAGGAAAAGTTGCATGGAAATTAGCATAGCGGTATAGCAAGATGGTGACACCTATCACTTGATGACATGGAATGATGTTGCAGTTTGGCACCTAGGTGGATCCGCAAACCAACCAAAATGTGACACTTGGCAGAGGGTGATGACGAGGTGCTGATGAAGCAGAGCTTGCACAGATGGTGAGCCACCTTGGGATGCGTGCTGATCGAGTGATTGTCACTAAAGCATGAGGTTGAAGATGCTCAAAGTTTAACATGGTGGATTAATGACAGTGCAACATGTGTCCTGAGGTGAGCTATCAGGTAGGTGCATAGTCAATGAGGCTAGCCAACCGGAGAGTGACATGTGGCATGGGTGTGCTGATAGTTCCAGCGAGGCAATGAGGTGTTTGGTTGGATGAATCGAGTGATGCCAAGTGGCATGTGGGCCCATTTTGAATTTCAAATGGGCAAGAAATATTAAATTCAAAATTATAAAGTCTACACTATATAAAGATTCAAAATTTTAATTAATACAGGCTGCTCACGAAAATTGATGTTCTGGGTCTTATTTTTATCCAAATATAGACATATTATATGTTTTCAGATTCTGCTCAGAACGAGGAACACAATGGTAGCATTTGTTTTCAGTTTTGATAGATTTGGTGAGAGTAGCAATGGACTGTGTCTTCTGGGTTCAGTTTTGGTTAAAGATGAGATATTTTGCAGAAAGTTGTTCTAGAATAAAGTTATATCAGATTTGTTTTGAGATATTTTAGTAAGTCTTAGATTTGACTAAGTTGCCCTAAATGATATTTTATTGTTGTATCCTTGTCTCTATAAGAGGATTTTTGTGATCATTTGGAGGTACTGGCTGGAAATTCTTGACAGAGGAAGCTGAAAAGCTAAGTGTGTATCCTCAGTCTAGATTGTAATATATTTTGCAGGTTGTGTCAATGCAGTGGAAAAACCTTCTGCATCTTTTGCATATTGTCTAGCTGTTGTATTCTGAAATGGTTTGTAATACAAGAACTTGAGTCCTCATACTTAATGCAGTTTTCAGTTTTCAGATCTCTCCTTCAGTTGTGTTTCTTGGGTTTTGAATTTTCTGACTCTTTGCACAGGGTTTACTTGTGTATATGTTTTATCTCTCAGCCTTGATCTAAGATCAGGTTAAAAGTCTCTGAGTGAAACATAAATTCATTTGGTTCAGTGAGGAAGGATGTTTGTAAGCAGTGCATGAATCTATTTTAATGTGTTTATGGCTTGGAATCTATGTTCTTGTATTCTGCATCTATTTCAGATATATTTCCCAATGGATAAGGCACTGATAAAAAATTAGTATCTCCTATTGTGGTGCATCTTTGGCATGGTTGTTTACATTCTGCAAGAAATCATTTAATCATTACCAGTATTTAGTTTATTCACATTTATCAGTTTTCCTACCTAGTGATGGAGAGTCAATGAATAATAGGTTGTTATTTAGTACTTACTCACTGCTATCTATTGTAAGATCTAGTATTGAAATAAAAAATAGAGTTAAATCTATTGGATGAGGTGTACCCACCTTGGTTTTATAGAGCCAAAAGTGAAGAGGGCAGTCTTGTCCCTATAGTTGGTCTAGTTGCCTATAGATTTCTCACATTTGGAACTAACCCATCCTTAATATCAGTCATAGGCATATTGGTATCTCATGGAGTGTAAAATCTTATCCAGGAACCAACAAAAAGGTGACTCTAATGGGGAAGAGAACATAACAAAGAAATAAATCAGTTCAGAATCTCTGTTTGTATTACAAACTTTGAATATTTCATTACCTAGATTGATTCAGCCCATCCAAGTCACCAACAAATCAGTGACTCTATTGAGGAATAGAGATTATAATCATAAGCAAATAGTGCAGGTTTCAAGTTGAGTTAGACTCCTGACTTGCCTATTTTAGTCAGTTGATATCTCTAATGTTATAAACTTGTCATAAATAATGTGGGTACGAGTAGAGCTTTGACTCCTGGCCAGCTTATTATTTATCCAGTGGTTTCCATTGAAGTGCAAAGAGTCATTTTAAAAAATTTTGATATTATCTCACCAAGTTGTGAGTGGCGACTCTAAGATCGTGTTTGATTAGTGTGAAGTTTTAGAATAAAGATGTGATGTATTCTTCTCTGATAAATAGTATTTGAAATTTTGGTGAAGTTTGTGTTGGTTGGAAGAAGTATACAAAAATAGAGATAAAGTGTTTTTTCCTCTTCAAGGAGGTGGCGGCTCTATGAGAAAAGAACTCGATGGAGCTTTGAAGTAAGCTCTGAAAATTTTCCATCGTTTCCAGCCAAAGAAATAATTGTAGCATCAGAATTTACCAGGTATTCCTCATTAGATGTTTTTTATTTGTATAATCCTATTCGGTGAAAAAGTCACCACATAAAAGGATTTTAGAATTAAGGGTATGCATATCTCTCCGGATTTGTAAATAAAATATGGGTTGTATTGTTCAAGAAATATGTATTTGTGAGAAGTTTTATGACTGCATAAGTTGTTTGTAATAAAAATCTAAAATCTTCATTAAGAGGAAGTGTAGTCTATAATGGATTCAAGTAGAAGTATTTCTAGATAGAGGTATGCACCATTGTGTTTTGATGGCATACATGGTTTCTTGAATGATATTCCTACCAAGATTAGGAAGCATTTGAAAGAGTTTAAGGGGAAACAATCAGATTCAGCATGTGATCATCTGCAGGAGTTTGCTGATTTGATGGGAGACTTTGAAATTTGCCATGAAGATGTCATCATGAAGTTTCCCATTCAGACTTTGAAGGATGATCCCAGAGTCTGGTTTTATTCACTACCAGCAAATTCTATCTCTTCGCGGGAAGATTTCAAATCAGCTTTCATGGAATAGTTTGCTGAGAGAATAGATGTGAGTATCCTGCTAAACAAATTGATGGATACTCAAATTGAAGAGGATGAATTGGTTCCACCATTCAACATTAGATTTGCAAAAACATTAAATGAAATTCTGAAAGACTACAAACCTAATGACCATGTTTGTCTAATAATTTATTTGGGTGCATTCGGTAAAAAGATGAGTTTCCCGTTAAGAAATAAAGAGCCAAATAATTTGCATTAGGCTTTCATGACAGCAATGGATATTGAAAATAACTTGAAATATAAGATTGCCAAAGGGTTTTTATCCACTGGAGTCCGTGGTCATGATGTTCTAATAGAAGAGAATAGGTGTAAATCAGCAAATGATTTTCAATGTCAAGGGGTTTCCATCTCTGCCAATCCTATTGATCATGTTCTAGGTTATGCTTCTGAACATAATGTGAATGAAGAAAATTTGTAGAAAACAATGGATGTCCCTGATATACAAGTCAACATGGTTAGTGAAGAATTGCAATAATCTCTTAAAGCAGAGATAGACATATACAAAGGGTATATACCAGCTATATTTGAAACTATTTCTTCTAGTTGTGAGGCTGCAATGACTTATTGTTTGCAGTCAAGTATTGAAAATGAAGAGGGGACAAATCTTTCATCAGATGATGATGAAGCCCCAACAGATAAAATTTTATCAGATTTCAGTGATGTTGAAAGTGAGGAAGAGGATCCAAGGAGTCAGAGTGATCCTGATCTTCTTGAAGACAAGGCAATGGTTTATGGACAACCTTGTCAAGAAAATGAGCAGTTGTCATGTGCTGAAAGTGATTGTAAAAATGTTGACATGATTAGAGCACTAATGATTTCTTGTGTTTCAAATGACAGTGGTAAAGAGACAGATTTTTCAATTTGTATGTTTTCATCTTTTGATTCACCATGTGAAGTTATTGATGCAAAAATGGATGAAGTCTTCTATGAACCTGAATGTGAAACCATCATAGCTCAATTTGTCCTTGAACCAAAAATGGAGGTTAGCCGGTTTGATGAAGATATTGAGGAGTTTGATATTGTTAATAATATGGAATCAGTGTCCTATCAAGAAGAAGTTGATAGTACTGAGAATCTTCCCTTCAATAGTGAACTATGCCAAGGACACATTTGCCAAAAGAATAACATGTGCAATGGGTTGCCTTCCGATTTGTTTAAATCACAATTTGAGACATTCAATGAAAAGCTGAATGATGTTTCAAATTCCACATCATATTTTTTGATTCAGCCAGTGGTATGTTCTTTTATCCAAGATCTAGATGTAAAAATTGTTGATCTCCTTTTCTTAGAGGATGTTGAAGCAAGTCACCAAGGACATATTAGTTACCAATTAGAAAATCAAGCTTTTACTTTTCCGATTCAGTGTGATAATGTTTCCTGGAATGGTTTCAGTTTGAAGTCACAAGTCATATTTCAAAATGATCTTCTTGAAGACTTGTTTGATGTACACATGGTTGTTTCTCAAAGGTTTTCTTTTGATATTCGAACATGCAATGAAGATGCTGATTGTTTTCCATGTACAGAGCTGAAAAGTTGGGACATCATGTCTAGTGGTTCCAAATCTTGCATTGGTTATGATGTTTTGCTGGATAAAGAAGTATGCTCTTTTAGTGACAAAAAATCAAATTATCAAAATATGACAAAGGAGTTCTCTTGTGTCCAGCCCTGTGCAAATAAAGGTTATGATGTTGATAGTGAATCAAGTGAATATGAAGATGATGAAGAAGAGTCTATAGTTAATGATATTCTTGATGGGTTTGTAGACCTTTCTTTTTATTAGCATAAGAGGAAAATATTATTATCCTAGTATAAGAAAATTTTGTGCAAACAAAAAAGGGATGGGTATGATGCAGATGAGAGTTTTTGTAGTGATGGCTTTGCACAAGATGAGATGATCCAAGAGTGTGCAGCCCCTATTTCAAATAAGAAGGAAGTTTTCAGCATTGATCAAGAAACTAAAGAAAATGAAAATGAGGTCCAGTACACACTAAGCAGTGACGAAATCTCTGACCTTTTAGAAGCTGATTTTCAGAGGTATGCTCTTACATTTGATTTTAAACTTTCATGCTTGAAGGATATGTGTTTTGACAATGATGATGTTAGTAAAGGTGTGAAGTATGATGCACATAATGTCCATTCTTTTCCTATGACTGGATTAGATACTTTGCAGGATTATGATGCATATGATTGGGAGAAATTTGATTATGTCAAATATGATGAGTATGATGACTCATATGCTGTTATGGATTCAAATTTGGATGATTTTGGTTTGATTAATTCTTATTTTGATCAGGATGCTGAAGAAAGTAACAAATCTACATGTATATTTTCAGATTTGCAAATGTTAAATGAATTGTTAATTAATGATTCATTTTCAGATTTAGACAGTGTTGGTAAAGATCTTGATCAACAAGAAGTCTCAAATGTTATGCAATCATGTTTTGACTTGGATGGTTTGCAAGTTGTTGTTATGACTGAGATTGAGTCCTTTCTGCAAACTATCATCCAAGTTAGGTTTGTTTTCAGCCATGTAAAGGGGATGGAATATTGTCCTTTTCAACTTGTCAGCAGTGATAAAGAGTGTGACAATTTTGTGTTGCATAATGGTCAGTCTTCTCAGTATTGGGGTGACTTCCAAACACCTAATAACATGGAAGATGTTGATTATTTGTTATTTGAGATCATGAAAATATTGGGCAACATGTTGGATCAAGTTGCAAGAAATAATAAGTATCACTTCCCTCTGACCCATGGAAATGAGAATCAAGTTTTTGATAGGGGAAAGTGGTGATTTCAGATTGATGGTTGTTGGCCATTTGTAAATATTGTATATATTGTACAGTTTCTTTCTTTCAGTTGTGTGGTGTGTTTCTTTTAGCGAGGTTCCCAGTTTTTGAGAAAGAGAAAGTGGTCGATTTTCATTTTTTGAGTGGTCTGCTGTACCAAAGATTCATGAATTCTCTACATGCCCACAAGGGGCATGGGACCCCAATCAGAGCCACTATTAGTACTATGAAAAATCCATGTGGTTTTGAGCCCATGTTCATAAAATTTTCCTATGGTAATGTTCAGTGCTTCAAAAGAGCAGTTTGAAAGGACCTAGTTTAAGAGCACACAAAGATGGGCCTGATGAATTTCATGTGACATAGCTTGGGGAGCGGGTTCAACACCTTTCATTTTACATATGCAGTGGGTTCCAGCTCCTGATTTGTAAATTTGAAATGTTTAGGGAGTAGCCATTCTGAGGTGTTCACCTGAATCTGCATTTTTTGCCTAAGTGTCAAATCACTGTAGCAGGCCCTGTTTGCATTTGAATATCTTGTGTCCTGTTAGGTTTCATGGCCCGCAACTTTGGGAATGTTCACAATGTATATTAGAGAGCTTATGTTTCAAAGCTTAAGTCATTTCAAGTTTGTTTGATAAGTTTTTGACTCCCCCAAAGTTGGCTTTCCAGATTCGTCCTATTTCTCTAATCTGCCCGATTTTAGTCAGTGGCCCTGTTTAACTAGTTATAACTTTTGACCCTGTGACCCTATTGAGAAATTTCCTTTTGCAATATATTCCATGGGTCAAATAATCATTGTGTTTCAATTTTCAGGCTATGATGAATCCGTTTACCTAGTTTGCCAATCTGATTCCATTTGCAATTTCTAACATTTTAATGAGGGTCAGTTGCACAGTTTAGTTGGAGGCCCTATTTGGATGAGCGCATTATGTGCCCTGTCATTAATCAAGATGTGCTGGTTATTGCATCATGTTGTAGGAATAAGAAATAAGTACCATGCCAATTTTCAGCCTTCCACATGCCTGTTTGACATGTTTGCCAGGGCCATTCAGATTGCAGATTGTTAATTTTCTTCAGAAGTGCACAGTTCAGTTTTGTGTGGCTCACTTTGAGATCTTGCCAATTTCCCTCGAATCGAGGTCAAGCATAATTGAAGATTGATCCATAATTTAGATATGAAAGTGTTTCTTCATCATGAGTTTTAGCTTATGATGAATCCGATTGATGACTTTTCTCAATCGATTCCAAACCCAATTTCTATGAATTTGACTGTTTTTAGTTCAGGGTGTTCTAAGGGCACAACTTTGGGGATTATTTCCGGATAACCAATTGATCGTATGATGAAACTAGTTATGGCTTTGTTTTATATATATGAGAGAGAATGTTTGTCCATGTTTTCAAACTGTGAGGTTTCTGTTTGATCAGATTTTCAGGCCAGATAGAAAAGTGTTTTACAATGATAAAAGTGTGGATAGCATAATTATTTAAAGTAGCCATTTTCTTAAATTCATAGCTTTTGAGCAGATGAACACTTCTAGTTGAGGATTATTTTTTTGCGATCTGTGTTGATGAGGCTTTTTTTAGCTCCAATGGCTCATCTCCAGTTCATCGTTTTCTATTTTTAGATTATCTCTTTCCGAGGCAGTTGACAGTGTTTGCAGTGTGGTTTTCTGGCAATTTTGAACAGGTGTTTTTTACTTTTAAAATCTTCTACCTCATTCATTGTTTGGCGAATCCATTTGGAAGGGTTGTTGTCCATGGTACAAAGTTCATGTCTACTAGCTTTTAGCTTTTGGTGGTATGTTTTGATCAGTCTTTTAATGGCGCAATCGAGGTCATTTTATCAGGATTGATGACTGGAGAAGTATTAAATTTTGAAGTTTTTAATGGTTTCTAGTTTTTTTCGGTCGGATCCGTTTGCAAGTGTCAGTCATTCTGGATCATTTTTGGGGCCGGTTGTTCGAGTTCAAAATTTTTTTAGGCCAGACCCACCTGGGGCCTGACCTACCTCTTTCTAAAAAAAATAGCTTTGTCAATTATGCCAGATAGGCCATTTATATTCTACACTGTCAGTTGCTCTAAGGATGAGTATGTTGGTAAACTCTTGGCACCTTTTCTTCAAATGTAATTAAAATTGTTGAGTTTGACTCAATCACCATGGTTGGCTCACTTGGAACATGTGTTCATGAGAAAAATAACACTTAAAGAAAGCATTGCACCAGGTTATGTTATATTCATGACTTTCCTATATGTCTATGATCAATTTCAAACTTTGCAACAAGGGAACTATGTATGCAATAATAATGATGAGTATGATTCCTTGGGTTGTGTACTCACATTCCAAGGCCTGAAGAATGAAGACTAGACATGCACTTGACAGAGAGTTGAGCACACCATTCAGTGGCTATATACATTTTTTAGCATAAGGAAGATCTATGTGGGTTGTGCAAGTGTCTCAAGTGATAAGCATGTATCTTTCAAATGATGTCTTTGGTGCGCTCTAAAGAATATATCATGATTGAAGGTTTTGGGAGACACGAGTTCTCATAAGCGTGATACACACCAAATATCAAGTGCTGAATATATCAAATCAGACTACGAAGGTAAAGCTGGCTGCGTGAGGTTTCTTCATGGCTTGTGTCAGTTTCTTTTGTGAATATCCAAGCCTCCACGTTGAGTGTGTGTACAGATGGAGGTGTGAGTTTTTGAGGCACAATCATGTGCCAGGTTTCAAGTGTGCTAAGTTAGAATGAAATACAACATATATACATGCTGGCATATACATTTCTAAGGGAAATGTACCCCTCTCCTCACACTAGTCATTGCTTCGAGACCCAAAGAAGTCAGTGCCAGCCTAGCAGATTGGATCATGTTTTTTATAGAATGGTAGTGGAGTTGTTTGGAGTGGACTGGTCATACAGTCCCAGTGCCTCATGTCAGTAGTGCCCAAAACAAATGAAATGCAGTTTTCTCCTTCACCCGCGTATCCTCCTTGATTGTTTGTTGTTTGCAGGCTTCCATTAAAATGTCATGAGTTTTAGAAGTGCTGCATTCACAGACTAGTCATATGCAACATATTAAAGGTTGGGCATTGTTCATTGAGGTTTGGAGACCTCTAAACGCCGCACATACATATGGATTTGCATGAGAAGGACCAGGAAGGGGCTACACTTTGAGACTATTAAATCCCACATTTGCGCCGTATTGTCTGACGCACACACAGAGGTAAATTTTGAAACAAAAAACTATCATATGCAATGGGATTAGTCCCACATTTACACTGGGGAATGAAAATGAGAGGTTTATAACAAAAAACATACCATATCATATTGTCTTAAGTGGATGCCCTGATTGGAGACCCTTCTCATATGCATGTAGATCGAGGTGTTTGGATAGGTGACATGTGGATGGATGATAAGGATTGCGGGCCCCACCCACGCAAGTAAATGAAATTTTGATAGTAAATTGATTGATTTCCTTGAGATCCATGCCCAGCATTTGACAAACATCGCAAAAGCACCAAGGAAAAGTTGCATGGAAATTAGCATAGCGGTATAGCGAGATGGTGACACTTGTCACCTGATGATGTGGAATGATGTTGCAGTTTGGCACCTAGGTGGATCTGTAGACCAACCAAAATGTGACACTTGGCGGAGGCCGATGATGAGGTGTTGATGAAGTAAAGCTTGCACAGATGGTCGACCACCTTCAGATGTGTGTTGATCGAGTGATTATCACTAAAGCATGAGGTTGAAGATGCTCAAATTTTAACATGGTGGATTAATGATAGTGTGACACATGTCCCGAGGTGAGCTATCGGGTAGGTGCACAGTCAGCAAGGCTAGCCAACTAGAGAGTGACATGTGGCATGGGTGTGCTGACAGGTCCAACAAGGTGATGAGGTGTTTGGTTGGATGAATCAGGTGATGCCAAGTGGCATGTGGGCCCGTTTTGAATTTCAAATGGGCAAGAAATATTAAATTTGAAATTATAAAGTCTGCACTATATAAAGATTCAAAATTTTAATTAATACAGGCTGCTCATGAAAATTGATGCCCTGGGTCTTATTTTTATCCAAATATAGACATATTATATGTTTTTTGGAATCGGCTCAGAATGAGGAACGCAATGGTCTAGCTATTGTATTCTAAGATGGTTTGTAATACAAGAACTTGAGTCCTCATACTTAATGCAGTTTTCAGTTTTTAGATCTCTCCTTTAGTTGTGTTTCTTGGGTTTTGAGTTTTCTGACTCTTTGCACAAGGTTTACTTGTGTATATGTTTTATCTCTCAGCCTTGATCTAGGATCAAGTTGAAAGTCTCTGAGTGAAACATAAATTCATTTGGTTCAGTCATGAAGGATGTTTGTAAGCAGTGTATGAATCTGGTTTATTATGTTTATGGCTTGGAATTTGTGTTCTTGTATTCTGCATCTATTTCAAATATATTGCCCAATGGATAAGGCACTGATTAGAAATTAGTATCTCCTGTTGTGGTGCATATTTGACATGGTTGTTTACATTTTGCAAGAAATCATTTAATCATTACTAGTATTTACTTTATTCACATTTATCAGTTGTCCTACCCAGTGATGGAGGGTCAATGAATAATAGTTTTTTATTTAGTACTTTCTCACTACTATCTATTGTAAGATCCAGTATTGAAATAAAAAATAGAGTTAAATCTATTGGATCAGGTGTACCTACCTTGGTTTTATAGAGCCAGAAGTGAAGAGGGCAGTCATGTCCCTATAGTTGGTCCAGATGCCTATAGATTTCTCACATTTGGAACTAACCCATCCTTAATATTAGTCATAGGCATATTGGTATCTCATGGAGTGTAAAATCCTATCCAGGAACCAATAGGGAGTAGTATATAGAGTCATGAAAAAATAGGAGTAATATTATAAGGGGGAGCAGTATTTAGTTATGACAGCAGTTCAGTTGAGGAAATGGAGAATGTTAGAAAATATTGCTACAGATGAATGATTCATCTTTGGAGGAGTTTTGAAGAGGAAATGGATAATGTTATAAAATAAATGTTCATTTGGGTTGGTGGTGGTTTTTCATTCCACATGTTGCCATCAATGCCAAAGGGGGAGATTGTTGGAGATTTGCCAGTAGGCCAATACTGACTGTATGTTTGTCATTGATGACAACATATGGAAAGTAGCATGCATGGAAGTCTGATGCAGTAAGCTTTTAGTATTTGATGTATGGACATGATATCAGCATGATATCATTGGCACAGAGGTTAACTATTAGTATAGACAGTTATATAACAACTTGTGTCAGTAGTGTTCTTGACAAAGTAACAGACAGTGTTCTATGTATGGTTGTTTGTATAGTTGTCCTATGGGCATGCACCCTTGGATATATGTTGTAGACATGTTAGTGATGTTAAGTTCATGGATGCATGATCTGATGATGAACGCAAGTGAAGTTATGCAGTCACTATTCACCAATAGCAATTTCATGTGTTTGTTAAGCAGAGCCGACATAAATTTTATTGGTTCTTGAGTTGCGCCTATCTTTAGGGTATGCACCCTTGGATTTAAGCTTAGAGATGAGTTATTGATGTTCTATTAAGAGTACATGAGTTAATTATTCTTGAGGAGAAAGATCTAGTTGTTTTGGTAGAGCCGACAGTATGTAGTGTGCATCTACATTTATCTTATTAAGACAGGTCCTAGAATATGTTGCGTGCATAATAGAGCCGATAGAATGATTGTTGGATTTTATTATGGTTTGTCTATTGTGATTTCAAGGTGGTTCTAATAGGCCAACTTGATTACATCATTTAGAGGAAAGATATTTATAGGCAGTCATTTGTGATTGCTGAAGTGTGGTTCATGGTTGATTAAGTAGAGTAGAGCAGAGTGTGCGAAGTGTTGAACCATCAGAAGAAGGTCTATGTGACCAAGTAGAGTATTTGTGCTATACATTGGAACTAATATAGATAGTAGGTCAAAGTGTAGTTCACCAAGATCTAGATATAATGTGTATCTATTATTTAGAAGGTTGTAGCCTTTGCCCCTTTGAGCAGTGAGCTCTCAGACAGTGCATCCTCTCCCCTAACAGGGACAATTGTAAAAGACTCCTAACAGGGTTTGATCCTGAACCAGGTCTACTATACTTCATATATTGCAAAGCTACTCCTAACAGGGTAAAGGATCTTCTAACAAGGATCATTATACACTAGTACATAATATTAGTGGGTATCAGGTCCTACTGGGGTTTTTACCTATTTGGGTTCCCCCGTAACCAAAATATTGGTGTTGTGTTCATGTGTTCTTTCATTGTGCTTATGCTTTATGTTTAAGTATACTTAATTGGATAAAGAATTGAAACTTGTAGATAACTGATTCACCCCCCCTCCCCCCTCTTAGTTATCTCTTGGGACTATTCCTAACAGTATCAAGTAACAATATTAACCAGGCTAGTTCAACTAGTTATCACTGATGTGTTTTTGTATTGACCGTGTAGGGATGTAAGAATTAAATGCAAAGATCAGCCAACTGAAGATGATGAGCTAGATATTGTTATGATTAAGAGGTTGAAGATAAAGTTTGTTATGAGATCCATGGCTGACAAAATTCAAAGAAGTTCTAATGGATATGATTGAAACAAATATTTGATACAACTACCGAGGAAGGTTTAAGAGGCAAAACAAACGATGAGGATTAAGAGGAAAAGTTTGATGGATGAAATGAAAATATTTTACTTGTCTATTTAAAGAGACTTGTGGAGATAGACACGAATGCCAGACTGGAGAGATTTTGTGTGAAGACAGTATTCATGCAAGCCTGATCATATTGGTTATTGAAGAACCCGAGCTGCAGAAGTTTGTACTGAGCATCAGAGAACATTACCAAGGGGAATGTAAGTAGATATATTGTTGAAGTGAAATTGTTTAAGTGATCAGAGGATATATATTTTTGGCTAATCATATATCTAAATATTTGCAAGAGAGTTGTATTGAATTAGATCATTACTATATTAGTTTAACCATTGATTCAAAAAAATCTCTTAATAGAGTGGACTTAACAGTCTTTATTATGTTGCCTATGTCATTCAAAAAATGTACATTGTTACCTTATTGACCCATAGTGAATGATGGTTAAAATCTAATGATTAGTGTTAAATCCTCTAACAAGGTCACACCTAACAATGTGTATTGTAACCTTTAACAGGGTTGGCTCTTCACTGAGCTCACTTCAGAAGAGTGAATTATTTTTGGGTTGTCGGTCCTAGGTGGTTTTTCCCTTAACATGGTTTCCACATTAAATCATTGTGTTATGTGTTACTTGTGATGATTGTTTTACTTTCATATTATACATATTTCATATTTGATTTGATTGGTAATCACAGCTAGTTAATTGTTGGTAATCAGTAAACTAGATAGACAGTTTGATATTATATGTTATCAAGTTACAAAATTTGTTTAAATTTGTTTTTTGGATTACATCTTGTGTTTGGGACTGTGGATAATTGATTCACCCCCCTCCTCAGTTATTCTAACAATTGGTATCAGAGTGGGTTTTCTTGGAAAGAAAGTTTTAAGGACTTAAGCAAGAAAGATTTCAAGATGTATAAGAGAGAAGTGCCAAAGTTGAACAAAGAACATTTCACAACATGGTAGAGTTAGATGAGACTTCATATTACTAGAATTGGTGAATCTTCTTTATACTTATTAGATAATGGCTACATACAACCTACTATTGGACCTTTGACTCTTGATTAGTTGAGAGATCGTCATGAACATAACATTACTATGATAGAGATTGTTGCTGCTCTATCTGATGCAAAATTTGAAGATGTCAAAGGCTATGCTACTATGAAGGATATGTGGGATAAAATTATACTTATGTATGGTGGTGATGAAAATGTGATGAGAGCTAGAGCTAAAAGCTTGAGAGGCATATTTGATGACATGAAGATGAAAGAAGGAGAAAATATAGTGCAGTATATAAACCGAATCAAAGAGCTAGTTAATGCTATCCGAGGTGCACAAGGTTCTATTGATGAAGACATTATGGTAAGTAAGATATTAAGAACTTTATTGTCTATTTATGCAATCAGAATATCTGCTATTCATGAAATGAGATCTATTCCTAACAACAATCTTACTCTTGATAGTCTAATTGGAAAGTTAACAACTTTTGAGATGAACAATTTTGATAGTAGTGTCGTACCAAGTGTTGAGTCTTCTTTTATCTCTTCTCTAAAGATTGGTAAATCTAGTAGTAAACATATTATAAGAAATGATAGTGATAGTAACATTGATGATGAAATTGATGAGCTTGAAGCACTCATGGCCCGAAGACTGCATAAAGGTAAGGGTAGATATAAAGTAAAGTTACCTTTGGCTTGTTTTAATTATAAAGAAGTTGGCCATATTTCTGCAAGATGTCCTAATAGGAAAGATGATGATAAAGACCGAGACCAATCTGATGATGGGAAATATGCAAGGAGAAGCAACTGAGCTTACCGACATCACAAGAGAGACCGACACTAAGAACACAAAGATAAAGGAAAAAAGGTATGCTACATTGTAGAAGAGAATGAAGATGAGTCTGAGACCGATACCGATGATGACATTGAAGTTGTATTTGTTGTGATGAAAGATGATTCAGAGGAAGATGAAAGGTATGTAGAAACATCACTTATTTCTAAAGTTAGCAAGAATGATACTTGGATCATTGATAGTGGTTATACACATCACATGACTAGTGAGGAGGATAAGTTTGATCATCTTGAGCATTATAGTGGAGGATTAGTAAAAATGGGGAATGATATACCTTGCATTGTTAAAGGAAAAGGATCTATTCTATTGAATGATAAAGTTAGATGTGATAATGCATACTGGGTAAAAGGACTTAATTACAATTTGTTGAGTGTTGCATATCTGAATAACTCAGGTCACCGAGTTGCATTTGAGAATAAGAAAGTGAAAATATATGATGGAAAAGGAAATCTTGTTGGGGTTGGTGCACAATTGAAAGGTAATCTATTTTATCTTGACAATGATGAATCTTCTTATTTACTGGTGAAAAATGAGGATGCATGGTTATGGCATAAGAGGTTATGTCATGTGAATTTTGATAACATGATTAAGATTAGTAGGAAGATAAAAGTTAGAGGACTGCCTAGTCTAACTAAGCTTGATCATGTCATGTGCCATCAATGTCAGAAAGGAAAGATGACGAGATCTAGTTTTAAAAGAAAGGACTACTCATCTAAACGTATATTAGAATTGGTTCATACTGACTTATGTAGTCCCATGAGAACTGAGAGCTACTATGGTGATAGATACTTTATTTTGTTTGTTGATGACTATACTAGATTGATGGCCATCATGTTCTTGAAAGAAAAATATGAGGCATTGAAAATGTTTAAATGGTATAAGACTAAAGTTGAGAAAGAAACTAGAAAAGAATTGAAATGCTTGAGGTCTGATAGAGGTGGTGAGTTTTTTTTTTATGAATTCACTACATTTTGTAATGAGCATGGTATTAAAATACAAGTTTCCGCTCCTAGAACACCACGACATACTAGAATTGCTGAAAGAAGAAACTGATCTATTGTTGACTATGCTAGAATGCTAATGATTGATAAAAATGTTGCACAAATGTACTGGAGGGAAGCTATTAGTATTGTAGTTTATGTCCTGAACCAAGTTCAACTGAAAAAGGATACTAACAAGACACCTTACGAGTTATGGTTCGGTTACACATTAAGCGTAAGTTATTTCAGAATCTTTGGTAGTAAGTGTTATATTTTGAAAGATGATAGAAAAGGTAAATTTGATTCTAAAGGTGATGAAGGCTTGTTCTTAGGTTATTCTACTAAAATTAAAGCTTAAAAATGTTTGAATAAGGTTACTAATAAGATGATTGAGAGTACTAATGTTAAAGTTGATGATTTTGCTGAGAAAAATGAAGAAGAAAGCATGAAGGAGCTGAAAGATAATGGTAAATTCATTTATGTTGAAGATCCAGACTATTTACTGAAGCCACAAGCTGAATCTACTGAGCATTAGGAAAATGCTACCGACGATCAACAAGTAGAAACTAAGAATTAGGATGAAGAAACTAAATAATGGTAAAAAGGGATTCACCACTATGAATAAGATTAAAAAAGGGGGTGTGAATGATGTGAATGTGTGTAGGGTTGATGATATGATATGAAAAGGGGGAAAATAGGACCTATCCTTAATCCAAATTCCCAAAAGGAAATATCCAAATGGATTAATCACAATGAGGTGATCAATGCACAAATGAATCAAACAATGGAGAATACAAAGAAAGGAGGAAATCCTATAATCTATTATAGAAAGCATGTACTTGAAATCTAAAATGAATAGAAGGTAAATACTAACCTCAAATTAGGGTAAATCTAGAAAAGATTGATTTCTGATGTTTGTGCACAGTTTCAGGAAATTCTGCAACCTACTCTGGACTGGAAATGCCAAGATAGAGAAAACGCAAAAAAAATTTGTCCTTATAAGGTCAGGTCATCCTTGACCTAGTTAGTACGGCAAGGTCTTACCCTGGGGCATGATCCTACCCCTCACAGCTCTGATGGAAATTCTACTTGCGGATCTCAGAAGTTCACCGAAAAGGGTATCTAGATCTGAACTTCAATTCACTGTCCTGCACCTATACTTGCAAGAAAAATGGTTTTGTTGTTTAGATGTGGGGTTTTCCTTGGTCAAACCCCAATTTGGAATCAACCTTGAAATTGAATTGAAATTGCAGTGTAAATAAACAAAGTAAATGAAACTATTCACCTTACTTATGTTGAAACCCTTGTGGAGGATTTGAATCCTTGAATCCACAAGTATGGATGCTCCAAATGAATGCAAAAATGTGTAGGATGTCTCAAATCAATGGCATTAGATCTTAAACACCAACCTTGAATGGATCTTTTCATATGAAGAGGCTTGGATGAATATAAATGGAGAAATCTTCAAGGGGGCTCCAAAGAGATTGAATCCTTCAATAGCTAACAATGGACCTCCATGATGAATACTTGAATGCTTGAATGCTTGGCTTGAAGATGAATTAATGATTGGTTTCCTTCTCTTTCTTTCTTACTTGCACTTGAGAGCTTGAGAGATTATGAAACTTGATTTCATGATTATGAAAAGAGATGGATGAAATGAGAGAGAAACGCTTCCTTTTATAGTGATCTAGGGCACAAAATTCTAAAGAGGCTGACATTTGAGAATTAAATCCCAATTAACCTCAACCACTAGAAATGGACCCAAATTAAATTCAATTTAAGGATTTTCCATTCTGAAACCCAAAACAGGCGACCCGAAAGCAGGAAAATAAAACTTTTTGAAACTTGACATCCCAGAACTTCTGGATAATGTTGATTGGACCTGGGGTCAGGGATGAGGTATTCTCTACCCTAGGTTAGGGATAAGGTCATAAATGAACTAGGTTAGGGACTAGGTTGTCCTTGACCCTCCAGGTTGTCATTGACCCAGGAAGTCAAGATCTCCAGTTTCTTAGAGAAAATCAACCGAAAAGAGGCTAGAAATAAAGGGAGAGAAGCACAACAAGGGAGAAATTGCTAGATATATCCATGCAAAGACCTAATCAAGGCACTTGACATGACCCAAGACCACTTACTCAAAGGGCTAAATGCTCTTATCATGGAAGTGCTTCTATTTTAAGATGATACATTAAGCCCCCACTTTAGCAAGAGTGTGGACTCGACGCAAACTCTTGGTAAAGGAGATAAAAATGAAAAGATAATATTATTAAAATCAAAGGGAAAAAGAGATCCTCAAGCTCCTAGGGACTCAATTCTTTGTCAACTCCAAGATCACAATAAGAGAGACATCTCTAGAGAGAGAGAGAGAGGGTGTGATTATCTCACCCAATGAGAACTTATGTCCCATTGTGAACCACACAAGGAAACAAAGAAATTGGAAAGATGGAATTGAACCACCTAGTGAATGTGGCTACTCACTAGTCAACCCATCATGGATTCACCCTTAGGAATATTCTATTCCATAAGAGAAAAACAAAAATAAAAGAGATCTAGTCTTAAGGACACCTTCGACCTTAAGGGATCAAAAAATTTGAAACTGGAGGGATCAAGAGATCCTGAAATATAAATCCATGCTTTAAGGATTAGTCACTAATCCAAAAAGGGAGAAAAGAAGTATCTTGAAAAATAATATATGTCTATCGAAAAGTGTGTGTGTGCAAAAGGTGAGTAGAGCATATGCCCCCACATTAAAGTCATTTCTAACACTTTAACATGAGAAATGGCTTGAATGGAAACATAAACAACTCCACTGATTACATTTCCACTATGAGATGCCCCCAGACAAAGACAAATCAAGGGAAAAACCACATAAACATATAAAGAGCACAGAAGGGATCTACCTACCATGGGGTTAGTATGATCATAAGATAATATATATATGATATTATTGAAAATGAATTGACATCATTCCCCAAAGAAAGTAGAGCTACAATCACAAAGGAGGAAAGATCACCTAAGATATACAAAGAAGAATCTTTTCAGACCATAACCTGGAGACCAAAAAGAATAAGTGCTACCAAGTCACGGATCCAAGCAGATTACACAAGGAAACATTTACAAATAATAGCATAGGTACAACATAACATGAAAGAATATATAGAAGAGTAGAGATACATATAAAGGAAAGATACAATAGGTTTGATTCCTTTATCACCTTGCACCAACAGAGAAAAAAGGGTCGTATAAAATAATCTAACAACATTTAGCAAACACATTACAGGAGAAGCACAGTACAATAGGAAAACACACAACAAAGCTACCATAAAGGACCAGCCAATCAAGCATGCTGCCTACTCTCCCCATATCATTCTATATCATTTAGGGAAGTTGGGTAACTCGCAAGAGGGACTACATCCAACAAAGTAGGAATGATAGCCAGTTCTAAACAAGGATCCTCTTGAGAATCATCATGTTTGATCCTAGGTGTAAGTGTTAATTGTGATGAAAGCATAATAGGTAAATCAATGTCAATGTCAATAGTCTCATATTCATCATTAACATCATCAAGAGTATCTTCTTCATCCAACTTAATCAAAATAGGATCTAAGATATGAATAGAATCATAATAATCATGCATCTTAACATCATTATTAGTAACAACATCATGCATATGCTTATCAAAAGAAAGTAAGGAATTTTGAAGAACAGAATTAAAAGCTTTAGCTTGATCATGACGCTTTTTACAGCGTTCATTAGCAGATTGATTACGTTTCACTTTACTTGAAATATGTTGAGAACTAGGAGGAACAATCACAGGCTCCTTCATAGGTTCTATAGGAGGATTAACATGATTCTCAGTAGACTAAAAAGAAACACTATGAACTTGATTAACATATGTAGAAGCCATAGATAAAGGAGGTATGCAAGGTGTAGGAAAAAGACCATGACTAAGATCCATTAGAGGTACACTTAATTCAAGAATCTTATGATGTTTATAAATTTGATATGAATAGAAATGATTATCAGGTCAAGAAGGACATGAATTAGGTAAAGAAGGCCAAAAGAAATCAAGAGTAGCATAGTCTCTGGGCCTAGAAGTTTGATAAAAACTATGATTAACCATCTTCACTTCTTCATCATTAACATATTTAAGACATTTATGGATAGGTGAAGCAACAACATGCATGGAATTTAACCATGAAAAACAAAGCTTAACTTGAATATGATTAGAAGTAGGAACAACAACAAAGGTAGTGTTCACAATTTTTCCACAAAGTTCAACCGACAAGTTAATAGAACCAAATGATGGATAAAGAAAACCATTACAAGTTTGAATCCACACATCTGATGTATTATATGTTAGAAATTAAATTCCACCAAGATAACTGAGGGGGGGGGGGGTGAATCAGCTATCTGATAACTACAACATTTATCAACTTCAATAGATTTCAACCATGTAAGCAATGTAATCAACAACCATAGAAATATATACATACACAATGACACAATAACACAAGATATGTTGACTATGGAACCTCTTGATCAAAGAGTAAACCCCAGTGGGATTGATTCCCACAAAAGATGCACTAATATGAATATTCCTTGTGAAAGGATGGACTTTGTTAGGATTCTTATGAAATACATTCAGTACATATGAATCCCTGTTAGGAAATTTTGAATCCCTGCTAAAAGATTCTAACTCTGTTAGGAGTTATAGAAGATAGAAGGACCTAGTGCCCAAATAGATTCAGGTGAAGATCACTGAACTCACTATCCAACTAATCTTTGTATTACTCAACAAAATAATACCAAAAGATTACCGATTTCAACAATTCAATACTTCTCCTCTGACTATGCCAAACCGTACCAACTACTACAACAAATCTCAATACTAGATCTTTGTACTTCACATATCCTCTTTCACATTACAATTCAATTACATGATTATTACTTATTATAACATGGAAAACATTCCTCCCTTTATACCACACTCAAGTAATTACAAATGAGTCAGCATACATATTACAAAATAAAATCTTCCACACGTTACATCAAAATTACACAAAACTATCGGCTTCCAATTAAAATAATTCTTCACTTGTGTGACCTCAGATCTTGTGCTCTCATCCATGTCACTATCAAAATGTCATCAAATATTATCCAACCGCGCATAAGCAGATTCAATCCTGATTAGGAGATATCATCCAATTTCCACAAATCGCTACTCAAGAACAATACCTGAATACTGCTTTCACTGAAATGCTCATAAATTCCATGAATAAATGAATTTCCATCTACACTCTTGACCATGATCTCATAGAACATCATAGAGTAAGTCCTCAACTTTTCATAGCTTCATCTTCAATATCCCAAGTGCGCTAACTCAAACAATGTCTGCTTCTCTGCTAATCTTTAGTAGATCACTATGTTGACATCAATGACAATCACAATCATGAATGCAAAAAAAAATGCTATAGAATGGCTGCTAATACTCCCTCATAGGATATATTCAACATTCATTCCTAACAATCTCCCCCATTTGCATTGATTGTAACATAGATGAAAAATATCCAATGTTCCATTAATCCAACACTGCTGCACACACTGCTTCACTTCTGCCCAGAAGTAATTTCATATCCTCTTCATCAATCAAATATTTCTTTGTTATCTCATTGAAATTCTCAAATAGATGGTACAAATGGTTTTTCATGTACACTTCTCCCCCATTGACATCAATGACAGATGTTCCATCACTATGTCAACAACTACAATGTCGAAAGACACTGTTTAGAAAATACATTCACTAGAGTCCTCATGACTCAACTTAGATACACATACTCCCACATAGAGGAAGTACCAACATCCAGTCCACAAGAAAGATAATGCTCATATACCATTGGATAGATGCAACAATCTGAATCACTTCTCAAAATTAGGTTGGGGCATAACCCCAAGAATACCTCTTAGATACTCAAATGTATCCTTTGAAAAAGGTTTTATGAATATATCTTCTATCTATTTCTTTGTGCTTATGTACTCAAGTCTCACTTCTTTCTCTACTAATTTTTCTCTCACTACATGATACTTTATCTCTATATGCTTTATCTTAGAATGTAGTACAAGATTCTTAGACATACTAACTGTGGTGGTGTTATCAAAATGTATAACAACAGGCCCAACAAATTTTATTCTAATATCCTTCAGCATTTGCTTCATCCAAATTATCTGATTGCAATTGTTTGTTGATGCTACATATTTTTCTTCTACTATGCTTTGTGAAATACAATTCTACTTCTTTCTTAGCCATGAAACCAATCTTCCTCCAAGGAAAATGCTCCACTACTGGTGCTCTTTTTGTCATCAACACTACCTCCCCAATCAACATCTCTATATGTACATAGGGTAAAATCATTAGATTTTTTATGCCACAATCTGTACTCAATTGTACCTCTTAAGTACCTCAGTATTCTCTTTACTATTGCATAATGTGATTCTTTGGGTTCAACCTCAAATCTTTCTACAATTCCAACTGCATGTGTTATATCAGGTCTTGTATGAGTCAAATACTACAATCCTCCAATCATAGATCTGTACTTCTTTTGTTCCACTACAGGAGTCTCATCTATGCTAGATAACTTATGTCTGGTTACCATAGGAGTTCCAATTGGTTTACAGTTCTCCATTCCAAATCTCTTCAATAAATCATTCAAGTACTTTTTTTGACTTACAAAGATACCATCACTATTTTGTGTTATCTGTAATCCCAAAATGTATTTCATCTCACCAATCATACTCATTTTAAATTAAGTCTTCATTTCACCTACAAATTTATCACTGGCTTCATCTTCTCCTCCAAAGATAATATCATCAATAAAAATAACTACAACCAACAAACTATTTTCAATTTCTTTTGTGTACAAGTTACTATTTGTTGTACCTTTAGTAAATCCCAATTTTACCAAATACTTATCTAATCTCGCATACCAAGTTCTAGGTGCTTTCTTTAGTCCATATAAAGCTTTCTTCAATTTACATACCATATCTCCTTCTTGAGTTAAAGGAAAACCTTCAAGCTACTCAATGTAAACTTCTTCTTCTAATTCTCCCTTCAGAAATGCTGACTTCACATCTATCTGATACACTTTGAATTTCTTAAAACCTGCATAATCCAAAAACATTCTTACAACTTCAATTCTTGGAACTGGTACAAAAGTTTCTTTGTAGTCAATTCCTTCTTGTTGTGAGTATCCTTTGCATACCAATCTTGCTTTGTTCCTTACAACTTCTCCTTGTTCATTCATCTTGTTTCTAAATACCCATTTTGTTCCAATAAGATTCTTATCTTTAGGTCTAGGGATCAATTCCCATGTCTTGTTCTTTTCAATCTGATCTAGTTCTTCTTTCATAGCTTTAATCCAATGTTCATCTTCACAAACTTCACTAGTAGATTTAGGTTCAATTTGAGAAATTAAACACAATTGTTCTTGTACCTTATTCCATGTCAGAACTCCTCTCTCTATGCTTCCAATAATCTACTCATAAGGATGATTCCTTGATACATTCCTGTTAGGTTTCATTGTCTCAGATCTTACTTTAGGTGTCAGTTCTTCAACGATTTCACTGTGGCTTTCATTCAACAAATCACTGTCAGTTTCATAGAAGAATTTAGTAGTCTTAGGGTTAGGTCTAGGATGAGTTTCTTCATCTGATTCATAATCAAGCATTCTTTCCTAAATTTTGAACTTTTCATCAACTTTTACATTTGCGCTCTCAAAAATAGTCTTAGTTCTTTTATTGTAACATCTATAAGCTTTTCTCTTCAATGAATATCCAAGAAATATACCTTCATCACTTCTAGGATCAAACTTTCCAATGTCATCATCTCTCTTAATATAACATTTTCTTACAAAAATTTTAAAATACTTAACTAATGGTGCATGTCCAAACCATAGTTCATAGGGTGTCTTGTCTATGTCTACTCTGATTTGTACTCTATTCATTATATATACTACTATGTTCACTGCTTCTCTCCAGAATATCTTCGCTAAGTTATTCTCAAATAGCATAGCTCTTGCTACTTTAGCCACTAACCTATTTCTTCTTTTTGCAATACCATTTTGTTCAGGTGTCCTAGGGGCTAAAAACTGTCTCTTAATACCATTCACTTCTCAAAAAATGTTAAATTATTTTGAAGTAAATTATCCACCTCTATCTGATCTCAAACATCTAATCTTCATTCCAGATTCATTCTCAACTTTATTCTTAATGATCTTAAAGTACTTATCAAATGCTTCAGACTTTTCTCTAAGAAATGCAATCCACATCATTCTTGTAAAATCATCAACAAGAATCATAAAATACCTTTCTCCATAGAATCCTCTAGTCCTTGTGGGACCACTCAAATCTGTATGAAAAATCTCCAACTTTTCTACTGTTGTAAACTTCTTGCTGGGAAATTAGCTTCTTTTCTGCTTAGCTATCACACATTATTTGCAAATCATGTTAGTAGGCTTCATAATTTTAGGCAAATCTCTTACTGCAAGTGTAGTACTCACTTTCAAAATATTATTAAATTTTATATGACAAAATATTATGTGCCATAACCAACTATCATCAATCTTAGTAGGATTCAACTGAAATATATTACCTCTGGTTCTTGATCCAGTACCAATCAAATTACCATCCTTGTCTTTAATTACACAAGTTTTCTCAGTAAATCAAACTTGATATCCTTTATCAACTAGTTGTTCAACACTCAAAAGATTATGTTTCAAACCATCCACAAAGTAAACATCATCAGTATTAGTCTTTCCATCAAGAGTAATAGATCCTATAGCTTTAATCAAGCAAGGTGCATTGTTTCCAACTATAACAACTCCTCCATCATAATTGTTAAAATTTATGAATTTCTTCATGTCTCCAGTCATATGATGTGAACAACCACTATCTATAATCCAATCAATTTTCTTTTCTACTTGAGAAACTAAAACTTTTTCTTAACTTTTGTTTCAGAATTTTCTTCTTTAATTGCTACAAATCCTATATCATCATTCTCAGTTTCACTTTCACTCAAAGATTTCTCCAAACTAGCTTCAAGTTCTTCATCATTTTCATAGTAACATTCTTTAGATCTTCTAGGATTAAAGTTCTTTCTATACTTCTTAACTCTCTTAGGACATTTAGATGCAAAATGACCAAATTCTTGACAAGTCCAACATTTAAAATTTTTCTTACCGTCTGGTTCTCTTTTCACAAGCAAGGCAATACCTTCTTAAATCTTCCTATCTTCTTCATTTCTAGATCTATTGCTACTAGCATAATCTCCACTCACACTAATGCTTCTTGACAAAGTAGGGTGAACACTAAGTGCACTAAATGTTGTCTCCATTCTAGGTAAGTCTCCTGATACCCTTAGGTTCATTTCTGCTACTTCCAATCTTCCAAGAAGAGTCTCTTTGGTAAAGTCTATAGTGCAAGGAATAACTTGTTCAATCATCTAAGTTGTCTACTTAAATGCAGGAGTCAATGTCCTCAGAATTTTCCATGTCACTTCATTCTCTACCTTGATTCCTCCACAAGATTTTATACCTGCAATAATCTATGACATTATACCAATATAGCTTCTAACAGATTCATCTTCCATCATTCTTATATCTTCAAATGCACCTTATATCCAATTATGTAATCTGACTTTCTTTGCATGTTCATCACTTTCAAAAGTGGAGTGTAAAGCTAACCAAACTTCATGAGATGTTTTCAAATATTTTAGCTGACTGTACTCATTTTTTGAAAGGGCTGACAAAAGTGCTTCTCTGGCAATTATGTTATACATGAATAGATCTATTTCATCATTAGTACATGTTTCAATGTTATCCTCATCAATGATAGTCTTCTAATTCTTTGTGATCAACTAATAACCTAGTCCTAAATAAAGTAAATGTGTCTTCATCTTTTCTTTCCAATTGTCAAAATTTACTCCAAACTTAGGGCTTTCTTTCCTGAAATTCACCATGGATCTCCTTAAGCTATTAAACTTTATTGGAGATTTTCTAGCAGGCTAGTACTGACTATATGTTTGTCATTGATGACAACATATGGAAAGTAGCATGCGTGGAAGTCTTATGTAGTAAGCTTTTAGTATATGAAGCATGGACATGATATCAACATGATATCATGGGCGCAAAGGTTAACTATTAGTACAGATAGTTATATAGCAGCTTGTGTCAGTAGTGTTCCTAATAAAGTAACAGGAAATGTTCTATGTATGGTTGTCTGTACAATTATCATGGAGCTATGTGCCCTTGGATATATGATGGAGACATACTAGTGATGTTTTAGTTATGGACGCATAGTCTGATATTTAGTAGAAGTGAAGTTATGCAGTCACTATTTGCCAGTAGCAGTTTCCTATGTTTATTCAAAAGAGCCGACAAAGATTTTATTAGTTCTGGAGTTGCACCCATAATTGGGGTATGTGCCCTTGGAGTTAAGCTTAGAGAAGAGTTGTTGATGTTTGGTTAAGAGTGCATAAATTAATTTAGCTTGAGGAGAAAGATCTAGTTGTTTTAGTAGAGCCAAGAGTGTGTAGCATGTGTCTATAATTATCTTATTTAGATAGGTCCTAGAATGAGTTGCGTGCATAGTAGAGCCAATAGAATGTTTATATAAGTTTGTTATGGTTTCTCTGATATGATTTAAAGGTGGTTCTAATAGGCTGACCTGATTATATCATTTAGAGGAAAGATATTTATAGGAAGTCATTTGTGATTGCTGAAGTGTGGTTCATGGTACATTAAAGTAGAGTAGAGTAGAGTGTACGAAGTGTGGAACCATCAGAATAAGGTATATGTGACCAAGAGGAGTACTTGTGCTATACATTGGAACTAATCTAGACAAGCAAGTCAAAGCGTAGTTCACCAAGATCCAGATATAGTGTGTATCTGTTAAACAAAAGGTTGTAGCCTTCACCCCTTAGAGAAGTGAGCTTTGGATAGTGCATCCTCTCTCCTAATAGGGACAATTGTAAAAGACTCCTAACAAGGTCTGACCCTTAACTAGGTCTACTATACTTAACATATTGTAAAGCTACTCCTAACAAGGTAAAGGATCTTCTAGTAAGGATCATTATACATTAGTACAGAATATTAGTGGGTGTCAATTCCCATCGGGGTTTTAACCTTTTTGGGTTTCCCCATAACCAAAATATTGGTGTTGTGTTGATGTGTTATTTCATTGTGTTTATGCTCTATATTTAAGTATAATTAATTGGATAAAGAATTGAATCTTGTAGATAACCAATTCACCCCCCCCCCCCCCCCCCCCTATCAGTTATCCCTTGGGACTATTCAAAACAAACTTTTCCTTCAAGGACCTGCTGCTGTGATACCAATTGTTAGAAAGTAAAGTCCACCAAGATAACTGAGAGGGGGGGGGGGGTAAATTAGTTATCTGATAACTACAACATTTATCAACTTCAATAGATTTCAACCATAGAAAGATATACATACACAATGACACAATAATACAAGATATGTTGACTAGGGAACCTCTTGATCAAAGAGTAAACCCCGGTGGGAATGATGCCCACAAAAGATGCACTAATATGAATATTCCTTGTGAAAGGATGGACCATGTTAGGAGTCTTATGAAATACATTCAGTACATATGAATCCCTATTAGGATATTTTGAATCCCTGCTAAAAGATTCTAACTCTATTATGAGTTATAGAAGACAGAAGGACCCACTGCCCAAACAGCTTCAGGTGAAGATCATTGAACTCACTATCCAACTAATCTTTGTATTACTCAACAAAATAATACCAAAAGATTATTGATCTCAACAATTCAATACTTCTCCTCTGACTATGCCAAACCGCACCAACTACTACAACAGATCTCAATACCAGATCTTTGTACTTCTCATATCCTCTTTCAAATTACAATTAAATGCTTCTTACTTATTATAACAAGGAAAAAATTCCTCCCATTACACCACACTCAAGTAATTACAAATGAGTCAGCATACATATTAAAAAATAAAATCTTCCACACGTTACATCAAAATTACACAAAATTGACAGCTTCCAATTAAGATAATTCTTCACTTGTGTGACCTTAGATCTTGTGCTCTCATCAAAATCACTATCAACATGTCATCAACTACTATCCAACTGCGCATAACTAGATTCAATCCCGATTAGGAGATATCATCCAATTTCCACAAACCGCTACTCAAGAACACTGTTTGAATACTGCTTTCACTGAAATGCTCATAACTTCCATGAATAAATAAATTTTTGTCTGTACTCTTAACCATGATCTCATAGAACATCATAGAGTAAGTCCTTAACTTCACATAGTTTCATCTTCAATATCCCAAGTGCGCTAACTCAAACACTATTTTCTTCTCTGCTAATCTTTAGTAGATCACTTTGTTGACATCAATGACAATCACAGTCATGAATGCAACAACAACTGCTATAGAATGGATGCTAATACTCCCTTGTAGGATATATTCAACATTCATTCCTAACATTATAAGAATCATGTTGCAAGTTTTTCATAAAAAGATTTTCTTCAATAATAACATTGACTAAGGATGTAGGATCAATAAGACAACCATGGGTAGGTATCTTAGAAATCCTAGCATAAATGTAAAGGGGACCATTAGGAGCTTTAATAGTCTCATAATCATCAAAGGTAATCAAGACTTCCTGAGGTCTTTTATTCTTAGGTTGTTGTCGAGGTTTAGGTTGAGTTTTCATTTTAAGCTATGGTTTTGGTTTAGGTTGAAGCTAAGGTTGAGGCTGAGGTGGAGATACAATTTTGAACTACATGCTCTACTAATTAACTATGTGATTAAGATCATCCATCTTTGAATCCTAGACAATATCTATAGAAGATGGATGAGCAATGGTATTAGTATCATGTTGGTAATTTGGATGAGTTAGATATCTAGATGTTGTCATTATGGAAACATATGATCTACATGAAGACCACATATGACAAAGAGCAAGTATGACAGAGTGTAGAGAAAAATTGTCTAAGTGTAAGTAGTATTTTCCTAGTGTAACCCAAGATAGTTTTGATTGGTGATGTCGATTGGAGTAATTTCAGTGCTTGCACACTTGAAAATAGATACTATGATGAATATTGAAGACTCACCTAAGAGCACAAGTCTGTACAACATGTACAGAAGAAGTTATTGTAGTATTACCAGTGATAGAGTTGAAGCTGACATGATAAAGAAAGAAGACAAAACAAGTAAAGAGTTAAGGGATTGTTTTGTTTATCAAAATAATGTCTTAATAATATTAGGGATAACATCCTAGATGTTAACCCTTGGGTAAATATGTATTTTGTGTAATGCTTTATGTTTTGTAAAGTTAACTGTAAAAGTTATTATCCCTAATAACTTGTATAAATGTAAGAGATAGGTAATGCAAAGATAGAAGAAAAGTAAGAAGTGAAAGTAGAATAACATATTTATGCAAAAGCTATTGATGTGAAGTTCTATATATAATGAAAAGTGAAAGATCAGAATAAGAAAGCTATTTGGCAGTAGTGAAAGGTTATGTACCTTACCCTTTTGTAATCAGATACTATTGTACATTAATTTTTTGGGCAATGGGCTCATCTTGTAATCATTTTGTGTTCTACCAACTCTTAGCAGGGTTGAGGCTTCCAAAAAGGCCTAAAGTCCCTTAATCAAGACTAAGACACTATATGTATGTAACAAGCTCCTAACAAGGTCAACATCCTTAACATGATACTTTTGATTAGTGGATCTTTTTGGGTACCATCCCCACCAGGGTTTTGTCTTGGCCAGGGTTTCCTCAAGAAAAAATAATGTGTTATGAGTTCATTTTCTTTATTGCTATACATTTTATTTAGTTTACTCTATTATACATTTATCAAGTTAATCTATTATATCCATAATTTGGCAAAAGAGAAAGTTTGTAGAATACTGATTCACCCCCCCTCTCAGTATTCCCTATTTATAACAATTGGTATCAGAGCCAAGTTACTTGGAAAAGAATTATTTAGAGAAAGCATAGAAGCTTGAGTAAGATCTCTACGGATATGGATCAACTACAAAAGAATCTTGAAGAAGCTCTTGAATAGATTCATATGCTTAGTTAAGAAAGAGATACTCTAAAAGGGAAATATGATGATGTAAAGAATCTCATTGAAAAGCTGAAGAACTGAAATTAGAAAGGGAATCTACAATTCAAATTGAAGATTGTGATGATAATCTTGAAAAAGAAAATGAGATCCTAAAACATGAACTGAAGATAGAAAATCTGAAGTTAAGTCTGAAAGATGGAATCAACAAGAATGAAATAAATCTGAAATCTGAGAATGAAAATCTAAACTTTGTAAAGTGACATCTAAATTTGAGAAAACCAAACTACAATATGCCAACCTTGAAAAGTACAATACAATTGTGAAAGGTGAACTGACTCATTCTAAGCAACAACTTGAGAGACTATATTCCACTAGTGAGAAGATTGATGAACAATTATCTTATCAAAATCTATTCTATGATAAAACTAGTCTTAGATTTAACTCATTCAAGGTAAGTGAAGAAAGTAAGGAACCAGATCTGAAACTTTCTGAGAACAAAGATGAAAAGAAATTTGATGAAGCTAACAAATCTGAGGATATTCCTAAAGATGAAGAACCACCTAAACAAGAAGAATCATCTAAAGGTACGCATAGAGAATTTAAAGGTAGATGTTTTATATGCAATACTTTTGGTCATATGAAGAAAGATTATACAGGTAAGCAATTCAAACCTCTTAATGGGTATTGTTATAATTATCTTGGTTTTGGACATAGAGCTATTGAATGTAAAAAACCTAGTTCTAATGATAATAATATTAGTAGAATGTTTAGAGATACTAAAAATGTAGATAAGAGACCTACTAAAGATATGAATAGAAGAAATGTAGTAGTATGTTATAGATGCAACAAGGTTGGACACATTGCCAGGAATTACAGATCAAAAATCAATCAAATAGGACTGAGATATGGAAACAATGGAGTAGTTTGTCAGATATGTAACAAATTTGGTCATACAACAAGATTTTGTAGGATGAACAACATGAGAAATCCTAACAAAAGGAACTACACAAGGAGAAATGAGAGTAATAGTCAGAAAGGATGTTGTAGTAATTCAAAAAAAGTGCAATTTGTTAAAGGCAAAGATCAAGGAGACATATCTAGTACAAAAGGTAATCAGGCAAGTGAAGTATGTGATGGTAAGTGTGAATCTCTTCCTAACCCATCTCAAAGTACTTAATTCATGAAGAAAGCATTAGAATAGGAACTCAGGATAGTTTATAAATTAGTATAGGATGAATTGAGTCTTGCACAATTAATGTAAGGTAGTTTATGATATAATGATGGTATGGTTAAGAGCACATAAGCTAATATAAATTTATGCGAGTTCGCAAGAAGTTTGAAGTTTTGCAGGGAAGCAGGAACAACTTTTTGGAAAGAAGCGATAAAAGAATTGAATGCGATGTCAGAATCTTGTGAGATTGAAAGGTTAAAAGCTTATGATCGGTATTGGTTGATCATTAAAGCGAATACAAGTGTTAAGGAGATTGAAGTAGTAGTGATTGAAAGTAGTTTGCAAAGATTTGGTGAAAGAACTTCATGTTGGATCTACGCAAAGCCCTAAATCATAGAATTAAGGTATTTCACTAAGAAAATCTATCAGTCAATTAGAGAATTTGCAAAAGTCATGGATGTTTCATTGGTTCACACTATAAGAGATAAAATCAGACCTAAGATTAAAAGGGAACTAGTAGAACCCTTGGAAGAAGATCCTAAATTAGCATTATCATCTGTACCAGATGTAGTTTTATATTTAGAGAATGTTAGAGGTTATTTGGGATGAAAACTTGAAACCCTCAGTGAAAGTGACTTTACTAAGGAGTATGAGAAGCTATATAACCAATATATGCCATTGAAGTTGGGATTTGAACATTTGAATGAGAATGAGATTGTAAGGTATTCACTACAACATGAATTTGACGATGAAGAATGCACTAAGATAATTTTGAGTAGAATACATAATGGAAATTTTTGGTTAGATGAAAGAGTGATAGACATAACAACTGACCTAATTCATGAAGTAACCATTTTGTCTAAATCTGGAGTCACACCATTCAATGAAAAGAATGTGAAGAAAACTGTATTGGACAACACTAAATCATCTTACAATGGTAGAAGTATAGTGATTAACAAGATTCAACATGATGATGTTAGGTATTTATGAAAGATCCTAACAGCTAAATTTTGTGCTAATTCAAGAGAAGATGACATGGTAGCTGGAATGATTCATGCAACTTATTTGATGTGTGTTGATAAAGTTCAAGTGGATATGTGTGAGATTTTGAGAATTCAATTATTTGAGAATCTTGATAATATTAAGAAGACTAAGAATTCACAGTTTAGGTTCTCATCATTGATCACATATATGTTTTTCCATTTGATTAGAAGATTTCAATTTACAATTAGAGATGACTAGAATGACAACAGAACCACCATGGACAAAATTAAGAAGGTATATCTAAGATACCCTGTAGACAAAGTTGATGAGAGTGCAACTTTGGTGATTAAGACATTTCAGAACCTGATGAAGAATAGATCAAGAATCCCTCAAGAAATAGTTGAAAAGTATAAAAATAAGATATGCTTTATGGTTGACATTGACTTTACATTCATTGAATCAATTGAACCTAGAGTAGAGTTCATAGACCCTCTTGGCTATGAAATTTCTAAAGTTGAAGTAGAAGAATATGCAAATAGATTTCTTAAGAGCAAGTTGGATGTACATAGCAATAGATTTGGAACTTATGAGGAGGACTTCAACTCTGCAAAGTCTATTTAGGAAGAAACATAATCAAAGAAGAGAGTGGAAAGTACAATTAAGAAAGCTATTAAGGACACAGGAATGACAGAACAAGAATTTATGATTGTAAAGAAAACAACAACAACTATTAGAGACATTAGACAAAAGGAAGTTTTGTCTATTCCACCCCTATCATCAATTGCAGATTAGTCAGTAGACATTCAGAGTGTGGTGAAAGTTGAGAAAGAATAAGAAACTAGAAAGTCCACAAGATCATCCTCCACTCCACTGGGTAAAAGAGTAAAAGAAATGGCCTGTGGACCAGGTAAAAGGTAGAAAATAGTAGTAGCCCAAGTGCAAAGGAAAGTAGTAGAAATCAAAGATGATGAAGATACTCAAGTGAAGAAGAAGTTTAATGATGGAGATTTCTCAAAGATGAACAAGTATTATGAGCTTTATAACTATTCAGAGAGATTAAACTTGGAGAATGCAGTTGTGAGACATATGATCCTAGTAGACAAGAAATTTGATACAATCCAAGGAAAGATACCTAATGATCTATTTGAGAAGTTAGTTAATGGGAAGAAGGGAAAAGCTTAAGAAGATAAAAAAATTAGAGAAAACTTTGTGAGAAAACTATGTGATGTCAGAGATGAAGATCATTTTAAAGGAATGATGAAAGAACTTGGTACATATCTAAGGAAAAAAAGAAGAACCATTCAGATAATGGGAGGTAACTAAGAAGAGATAAACAAAGAAACTAAGAAAGCAATAGTAAAGGTAATGACAACAAGTGTTGCACCAGAACAAGCTAAGGAAGTTGACCATCAAAAGAGTCCCTCTCCACCATCAATTAACATTGAAGATGAATCAATGAATGTGGAAGGAAATAAGATCACATTGGATAGTGATGATGTTGGACTAACCACCAACATCTCCCTTCAGGATTCGTGACATGGTTTAACAGCCTCCTGTGTCTTCTATAAATCTAGTGGTTGTATCGGGCATTAATAGGTTGATCTTTTGGTGCAACGACAACTACTACTTGTAAGAAGTGGTATCAGAGCTTGGTCATAGGTTTGAATCCCCTTGGGTGATGCTAAGGGGGGGATTGTTGGACTAACTAAAAATGTCTCCCTTCGAGACTCATGACATGGTTTAATAGCCTCCTGTGTCTTCTATAAATCTAGTGGTTGTATCAGGCATTAATAGGTCAATCTTTTGGTGCAACAGCAACTACTACTTGTAACAGATGATAATCCTTTTAGCAACCTTGAGAACATTGTTAACAATTCGGCTCTAGAAGAAAATGACAAATCAATTGAAGAAGGAAGGAAAGAAACAGGGAAAGAAGAAGAAAAGAAAATATAAAATCAAGCAAGTACAGAGATTCAAGGACAAAAAGAAGCACCTAACAAAGA
Source organism: Chamaecyparis obtusa (assembly GCA_027943335.1). Classification (NCBI taxonomy): domain Eukaryota; kingdom Viridiplantae; phylum Streptophyta; class Pinopsida; order Cupressales; family Cupressaceae; genus Chamaecyparis; species Chamaecyparis obtusa. Next base: position 1,370,186 of record BSBK01004467.1, read on the forward strand.
TGAAATCAGTTCTACACCTGAGATTGTAGGAAAGAAACCATAGATTGAATCTAGTTTTGAAAGCTTTGGGAAAGAAGTTGATGATGAGGATCAAATGGAGTTGATCGCATCCCTAAACAAGATAATTGGAAATAATAAGAAGGTAAAAAGCCTTGAAGGATCATTGCTAGAAATAACAGAGAAGTTACAGAGTGTTGTGACTAACCAAGTAGCAGAGGTAGATCCACAAGTAAGAGCTAGAGAAGTTATGAAAGCATTTGATAATGAGCTCACTAACTTATCAGATATAGTAACAGTGAAGGCTCGAGTAGCCTATGAGGCCAAAATACTTGATATAAGTCAGAATATTAGAAATGATATTAACAATCTGGATGTATGCATAAAAGATCTTCGAAGGAATTTGGACAAAGGTAAAACTTTGTACATTCAATGTACAAAATCTGAAAATCATGTTTCAGAAGTGGTTGAGAAGATTAAGGCTAAAGAGGCAAAAATTTAGTCAGAGGTAAATCTATTAGCTAGCCCTAACGTGAAGATATTAGATGTTGAGAAAAGAATCAGCAAGATGTATGATGAAATAATGATAATTAATGATGAAAAAGATAATAAATTGAGAAGATTCACTCTATTAGAAAGTAAAGTCCACTAAGATAACTTAGAGGGGAAGAGGGTGAATCAGTTATCTGAGAATTATAACTTTTATCAACTTCAACAAAATTTAACCATGTAAGCAATATAATTACCAACCATAGAAAGATATTCATACACAATAACACAATGATACAAGATATGTTGACTAGGGAACCTCTTGATCAAAGAGTAAACCCCAGTGGGAATGATGCCCACAAAAGATGCACTAATATGAATATTCCTTTTGAAAGGATGGACTCTGTTAGGAGTTTTATGAAATACATTCAGTACATATGAATCCCTGTTAGGAGATTTTGAATCCTTGTTAAAAGATTCTAACCCTGTTAAGAGTTATGGAAGACAGAAGGACCCACTGCCCAAACAACTTCAATGGTAAGATCACTAAACACACTGTCCAACTGATCTCAAGATTATTCAATAGAATAATATCAAATATATCACCTCCTCTCTTATTGTGCCAAACCGCACTCTCTACTACACCAGATCTCAATTTTAGATCTCTATACCTCGCACATCTTCTTTCACAATTCGCTAGCTCTTTTCTTCACTTCATGCATACATCAATACACCAACCATATTAAAATAAGGAAAAATATTCCTTCCTTTATACCACACTCAAGTAATTACAAATGAGTTGGCATCCAATTACAAGATAAGTGTTTCCACATGGTACATCAAAATTACACAAAACTGTTGGCTTTCAATTACAATAATTCTTCACTCATGTGACCTCAAAGTTTTATCTATCATCCATGTCACTATAAATGTCTCTTCAACTTGCCTTTAACTGCACAAAACTAGATTTCATCCCGATTAGGAGATATTAGCCAATTTCCACAAACCGCTACTCAGGAACACTGCCTGAATACTACTTCCACCAAAATGCTCATAAATTCCATGAATAAATGAATTACTATTTGCACTCTTAACCATAAACATATAACATATCAAAGAGTATATCCTTAACATCGCATATCTCCAACTACAATATCCCACGTGTGCTAATCCAAACACTGTCTACTTCTCTGCAAATCTCCAGAAGATCACTATGTTGACATCAATGACAATCATAGTCATGAATGCAACAACAACTATTACAGAATGATTGCCAAACATTCATCATTCATTCCTAACAATCTCCCCCATTGGAATTTATGGCAACATAGATGAAAAACATCTAATGTTCCAAAAATTCAATACTGTAATACTGATGCTCTAAAAATGCTTCAAGTTCTCTTCATCAATCAAATCTTGCTTCATTTTCCTATTCAGTTCTCTCCAATAGATGGTGCAAATGGGTTTTCATGTACACTTCTCCCCCATTGACATCAATGATAGAAATTTCATCATTATGTCAACAACAACTCCAATGTCAAAAGACACTATTCAGAAATTACATTCACTAGAGTCCTCATGACTCAGCTTAGATACACATACTCCCCCATAGAGGAAGTACCAACATCCAGTCTAGAAGAAAGATAAGGCTCATATACCACTGGATGGATGCAACATTCTACATCACTACTCAAAAGTAGGCTAGGGAATAACCCCAAGTATACCTCTTAGATACTCAAATGCATCCTTAGGCAAAGGCTTTGTAAATATGTTTGCTATCTACTCCTTTGTGATTATGTACTCAAGTCTGACTTCTTTCTCAGCAACTTTCTCTCTTACTACATGATACTTAATCTCTATATGCTTTGTCTTAGAATGTAATATAGGATTCTTAGACATACTAAATGTGTTGGTGTTGTCACAATGTATGACAACATGCTCAACAAAATTTATTCTAATATCTTTCAACATTTGCTTCATCCAAATTATCTGGTTACAATTGTTTCCTATAGCTACATATTCTACTTCTACTGTGCTTTGTGAAATATAATTTTGCTTCTTGCTTAGCCAAGAAACCAATCTTCCTCCAAGGAAAAATGCTCCAGCACTGGTGCTCTTTTTATCATCAACACTACCTCTCCAATCAACATCTATATATGCACATAAGGTAAAATCATCAGATTTTTCATACCACAATCCATAGTCCATTGTGCCTCTTAAATATCTCAGTATCCTCTTTACTATTACATAATGTGATTCTCTAGGTTCAGCTTGAAATCTTGCTACAATTCCAACTAAATGTGCTATATCAGGTCTTGTATGAATCAAGTACTTCAATCCTCCAATCATAGATCTATATTTTTTCTGTTCAACTGCCGGTGTTTCATCTGTGCTAGATAATTTATGTCCAATTACCATAGGTGTTCTAGCTGGTTTACAGTTCTCCATTCCAAATCTTTTCAACAAGTCATTCAGGTATTTTGTCTGACTTAAAAAGATACCATCACTGTTCTATGTTATCTATAATCCCAAAAAGTATTTCATTTCACCAATCATACTCATTTCAAATTCTATCTTCATTTCATTAGCAAATTTGTCACTAGCTTCATCTTCTCCTCCAAAAATAATGTCATCAACAAAAATAACTATAATCAGCAAACCATTTTCAATTTCTTTTGTGTACATATTGCTATCAGATGTTCCTTTTGTAAATCCCAATTTTAACAAATACTTGTCCAATCTTGCATACCAAGTTCTAGGTGCTTACTTTAGTTCGTATAAGGCTTTCTTCAGTTTACATACCATGTCTCCTTATTGAGTCAAAGGAAAACCTTCAGGCTGCTCAATGTAGACTTCTTCTTCCAATTCTCCATTCAGAAATTCTGACTTCACATCTATCTGATATACTTTGAATTTCTTAAAAGCTGCATAGGCCAAAAACATTCTAACTACTTCAATTCTTGCTACAGGTGAAAAAGTTTCTTCATAGTCAATTCCTTCTTGCTATGAGTATCCCTTACATACCAATCTTGCTTTGTTTCTTACTACTTCTCCTTGTTCATTCATCTTGTTTCTAAATACCCATTTAGTTCCAATAACATTCTTGTCTTTAGGTCTAGGGACCAATTCCCATGTCTTGTTCTTTTCAATCTGATCTAGTTCTTCTTTCATAGCTTTAATCCAATGTTCATCTTCACAAGCTTCACTAGTAGATTTAGGTTCAATTTGAGAAATCAAACATAACTATTCTTGTACCTTATTCTGAGTTAGAACTCCTCTTTTAATGCTTCCAATAATTTTCTCAATAGGATGATTTCTTGATAGATTCTTGTTAGGTTTTACTATCTCAGATCTCACTTCAGCTGTCGATTCTTTAATGAATTCACTGTGGCTTTCATTCAACAAATCATTGTTAGTCTTACAGAATAATTTAGTAGTTTCAGTGTTAGGTTTAGGATGAGCTTCTCCTTCTGATTCATAATCAAGCACTCTTTCTTGAATTTTGAAATTTTCATTAAATTTAACATTTGTGCTCTCAACAATAGTCTTAGTTCTCTTATTATAACATCTATAGGCTTTTCTCTTAAAAGAATATCCAAGAAAAATACATTCATCACTTCTAGGGTCAAACTTTCCAATATCATCATCTCTCTTTATATAAAATTTGCTTCCAAAAATTCTAAAATACTTAACTGAAGGTGCATGTCCAAACCATAATTCATAGGGTGTCTTGTTTGTGTCTGCTCTGATTTGTACTCTATTCATTGTGTACACTGCTATGTGTATGTGGTTGAAGTGGACCTCTAATCCAACTACACATGCAACATAGTCATTACTCACACAATCGAATCATGAAAATGAGTATGGATTACTCAATTCAAAATTCATGGTGAAGTGACCTGTTGCCTCCTAATTAATCAGGGTGTTTAATTACTCTCAGATTGGAGAGCCAACAACCATCAGACCGAATTAATATGGAGGATTTGAAAGCTACAATGAAAAGAAAAGTACAATTAATCTAAGATGCAAATGCAGTTTGTAATCTAAAATGAAGTGTAGATTGTAAACTAATAACTTGAAAAGTAAATATGAAATACAGATTCTAGTCTAAAGAACTTGAAATAAAGATGTAAACTAAGCTATGAGCAAAAAAGAAAAATTAATCTATTATGAAATGTAATTACACTTAAATGAAAATTACACTAATATGAAATAAAAGCTTTGAACTAATTGAGACAAAAAAGTGCTATAGTTTTGGTACTCTCAAAATTTCTCTCCTTCGAATGAAGAATGAGGTTCAAGATATAGGCAAGCTTGGAAGAGGAATGAAGAGTTTCTTGATTCAAAATGGTGGACTCTTCATTTCCAATGGAGGAGAAAGAGACAAATATTAGAGAATTACTTAATTAAAGAAATGGATTATTGCCACATGGGTGACTCTTTGAATATTTGATTTATTAAATGATAATCCATTCAAATAACCAAGTAATTTATTAATTCCTTTTATGGGTATTTAGCTAAAGGGGTGAATTTAATTTAATTTAAAGCACTTAGGACTTTAGAATTAAATTGATTTATGATAGGGGTAATTTAGCTAATAAAAGTCAAAGACTTTAGGAATTAATTATAATATTTGATTAATGCAAATTAGGGTTTTTACAATTGACATCTAGTCAAATAAAGTCAGGTAGGAGAGAGAAAATTTCCTAGCAAAGTAGGACTTTGAAGATGTAGAAATTTGAGGAATGCACCAAAATTGATTGAAATTGATAGGTGCCAATTTTGGGGTATTACATTTACCCCTCTTTGAATTCATGTGCAAACAATGCATTGATTCAAAGAATAGTCTGATATGACAAATGAGTGAAGATTTCAGGAGTCTAGGTTAGATTGCCAAGACACCGATCAAAAAGAAGCATGATTCTCTGAAGTCTAAGTTAGATTGCAAAGACAACAATATAAAAGAGAACCAGAATCAGGGTTAGATTGCCCCAATACTAATTGAGCAAGTTATGACATATGCATATTTAGGACTAATCTCCAAAATTAGGGTTAGATTGCCCCAATATGAAGCTTAGCCCTCTAAGACCTGGGTTAGATTGCCCAGATAACGGTCCAAAAGAGATTTCAAGAGCCATCTCCAAAATGAAGCTTGACTCTGAGGAATTAGGGTTAGATTGCACCAATACCTTAAAGATTTCAAGAACCATCTCTAGAATGAAGCTTGGCCCTTGAGGATCCAAGTTAGATTGCTCAGATACCGAAGAGATAGATGATAAGATAACAAGATGCGAGGCATCGAGATGCCCCAAGCAATGAGAACTGATGATTCAGATTAGACTGATTCAAGAATTGATTTGACAATATTCAATGATGCAATCATCCTGCCCCCTTAGGAGCAAAATTGAAAGATGACACATCAGAAGATGATTGACAGTAAGAGGTTGCAGATAAAGATAAGATCAAAGATCCAGAATAATTTAGAGTATATTAAAGATGCATCGAGAAGATGCATAAGCAATTTGGAGTGATCCAGAGGTCCTACTAACCAAGTTTGACCATGGTTGACTAGATTTGACTAGAGTTGACTTTGATGAAAAAAAAGCAAAGATCCCGAGAACATGATGAAAAGATGAGGATCTGATAGGAAAATGATGCCAGAAGGCTAACTGCACAAGTGTCCGATCCTAAAGGATCCTAGAATTTAAAACATGATTTTGAGCTATCTAGAGATGTTAGATTTTGATTTCGATCCCACAAATGGATTCAGAATGGTCGATTTAGCCAAGGGTGCAATTTTTGCACAAAATGGAGCACTTTTGAAAATTAGGTCAAAAGTTATATAAGGCCTCGAGGGGTCACTTTCAATTCATTATTCACTTTTTTCTTCTTGCTGATTTTAAGCTCTGAGAGAGAAATGGAGGGTCTTCCACTACATATGCATCGATTTGAGCACTCCTGATGACACACCCAACCACCAGAGTATAACCCAACTATGAGTAGTTGATAACTTAACTTATATTTCAATTCGTACTACTTTCATAGGTCAATTTAGGAAGATCTAGCACAATTTAGGACATGTTCTTCCAATCTCACATGAGGAAGTATTTTCCTCACATTGGCCTGGATTTCCTTTTGTGCAAGGAAGTGGTTTCCTCACATTAGTTAGGGTACTTTTGTATGGTGTCAGTCTGGAAGCTCGCATGAGCTAAAAGTTGATCTCGGGCAAAATTTTAGCTTCTCGTGCAAGAACAAGTCCTGTCTCATGCGAGGGAATAGTTTCCTCATGCGTGAAACTACTGCAGTTTGAGAAATCTTTGTGAATGTTTGACAAATTTTCATGAAATCAGCCAAGTAGAGCATCACAGAGTTATTTCTAGGATAGATTCCTTGTTGTATTTGTTGTTATCACTTTGAGAAAGCACCATATTAAGATATTGATCCAATGTCATCACTTGCTTTGCAGGTTGACCTTCCTAATATCACATTCTGATCTCACCACCCCATCATCACCACACTTTTCTAGAGACACATAGATGCTAAGAGTGCCCATATTGATGCACTAGGATTGACATACTTACGTGATATACCCGACATTCGGGTAAATCATAGTCTCTTGGGTGCACTAGTAGAGTATTTCCATTTAGAGAAGAACACTTTTCACTTGCTGATGGGGAGATGATGGTGACTCCTCAGGATATATATCAGATTCTTCAGATACCATTCTATAGTACTCAGGTGGAGTAGGAGGTTCAGCCATGAGTGGGTACACTGGAGTTGAGGGCCACATTTCATGATGACTTGGTGATGGGCCGAGCCATCTCTTGGGAGGACCTGATCATAGATATGGTGGTGCTCACCTATTAGCTATTATTCTTGGTATGTTCTTGAGTTGTTACCTTGTTTTAGATAGAGGTCAGCATAGACTGGAGTGTGGTTGGGGTTCCATGTTGCAGAGGATGCTGGCCAGACCAACAATTAGATTCAGGTGGGGCGAGTGCATGCTCACATAGATGTACCATGAGCTTCATGAGATCATGTATTAGAATGAAAAGATAATGGTGGCATGTGTCTTTGTTCTAAAGATCTGGGCCTAGGAGCATCTCCCTTTTTGTAGGCCTATATTTCATGATACACGGTAGCAACTGGAGCTGTATATATATAGGTACACTAGTCTAATGATGCAGCCCTTGCTGGGTAAGATGGAGTAGTGGGTGGGACAAATTGATGACATGGCAGTGATCATCTGGAGGCCATGGATTGCTATGGAGCCATCAGATGATGCTCATTGGGAGCTGTCACACATCTTTGTTTCATGTCCACTGATCAGGTGTAGTGTCACTATCATTGGGCACTTTGTGCTTACACAAGCCATGTGCCAATTTGGTAGGTAGCAGGACATTTCTTAGGAGTACTACCCCTATGCCCGCTTCACCGATGAGGAGAAGAAGGGGTGGCATCCTAGACTAGATCTATGGAGGTGCGCCATTGAGGTGAGAGTACCAGCTGCATGATGGGACTATATGGTGGATATCACCAATGTAGGGATGATGCCTGCATACCGAGATCACATTCTGGCTCATCCCTTCCCTAGGTACATAGATCCTATAGGTATGGGATAGAGAGCATAGGAGAAATAGCTTGCATAGGAGGAGCTCACACAACAGTAGTAGTAGGCACCTATACAGTAGCCTATACAATAGCAGCTACACAACAGGGACCATAGCAAGGACCTTAGTAGTAGAAATAGGTACCACTACAGAGACCAGGGTATAGGGCATTGAGACCCCAGATAGGATAGGTGGATATCCCCACTAGAGCTATAGGGTTAGATATAGGTGTATGTGGCAATGGATCATAGTAGAGATCCATGAGATAGAGGATAGGGCCAACTTCACATCAGACACCTCCTAAGAAGGAGGAACAGGTATAGGAGGACATGGACATGACCGATATTCCTACAGGTGCATAGACACCATAGCTACAAGAGGCTCTTAGGAAGAGCCGAGAGAGGGTTTGATAGGTATATATAGAGAGAGAGAGAGAGCTATCACACCCAAGTCATCATAGTGGAGACCCATGTAGTTGAGAGGGATCAGGAGATCAAAGAGTTGTGTGAGGAGCTAGTGAGAGCACAGTTGGAGATTAGATATGAGTCTGCTCAGGCAGCTTATTATTATGTAGCTTATTATGGAGCCATTCCAAATGTATCAGAGTAGGTGCCTCAATTTGTTGAGTACACAAGAGCTCCATAGAGACCACCACAGTAGGCTCCTCCATAGCAGGCACCTTCACAGGCATCTCCATAGTGACCTATGCCTCCACCATAGAGACCTATGCCACCACCATAGGCAATAGTACAAGATCCACCATAATAGGCTCCTCCACCTCTACCTCCTCTAGGTGGTAGTGGATCTTAAGATATACATTGTTGTTGTAACTCATTTTTGATACTGTGCTCAAGTAGTACCATATTTTGTTGTACATGACATTGATCCGACCGTTATATATATGAGATGGAGTTTTGATATCATTGTACTTTCTTGTATATTGCTTGAGATATTTGATGTTTATGAGATGTTTCTTATATGATGTAGATGTATGAATTAGATAATGAGATGTACATGCTTTCTTTTATGATATGAATATGCAATATTTGTTTTATGTTGATGTATGAACATGTAATGAATGTAATGGTAGAATACTAGAATGTATGCATATAGTGAATGTAATGAAAAATATAATGTATGATTTTGAGTTATGCTTATAATGGATGTACATGTTATAAATATAAAAATGTATGCATATGGATTTATGATAATGCAATGGATATGCAATGAATGTGGTACTAATCATCTCATGCAGGATTATAGCAATATATGGCAGGTACTAATCAAAAGATATGTTCAAAGATCAAGAGCAAGGATTGGACACTTGTGCAACCAAGAAGAACCCGAGATGAAATATGAGAACCTTCGATGAATAGATCTAGAAGACAATCAAGAGAGCACCAAACACTGTCTCAAATGTAGGCCTAGAATGAAGAATGCAAGCCTAGAATGAAAATGCATGTCTAAGCTAAATGCAACCCTAGGACTTGGTTGTTAGACTCCCTATATTTTCATCATAGAGCCTTTTAGGTTCGAACAGTCACAAGATGCCATACAACCCTCACTAATATCACTATCATGAGAATATGAATATGACATAAGTCTTATATTTGTCAGAATGAGGTGTAAGCATTAAGGCACAAAAGCTAGAATGACCTAAACACCTATTCCTTTTGATTTAGCAAGTTAATATAAGCATTAAAGCATAGTTGCTTGAATGACTAGAATGTTTCTTGCATACAGACACACCAGACACATGAGAGTTCCTTCTTTTGCCAAAGATTACTCGCAGTGACCCTTATGTTCACTTAGCAGGATGAGCATCTACAATTTCACCTATAGCAGAAAAAAGTCACCCGAAATAGACAAGGAGAAGAACCAACCTCACCAAAGCATCCATATAAAAGGAGTCAAGGTACTCATGGCCATCCAATATGAGATGAAGGCTCTTATAGATGGACACCCCTCTTAGATAGATTCTTTGGATCATTGGAACTAAAACAACAAGAAAAAAGAAAAGAAAAGATCAAAGAAAATAAACAAGCACTCAAAGAGAACAAAGCTTAGCATGCCTCAAAGAACCACAAATCTAGTTTTAGTTTCAGTTTAAGTTCGTGTTTAAATGGATTGGAGTCGAATCGGAGAGAGATGATGTTTGAAGTCTCAACAGGATAGTGACAATAGGCAGACACAATGAAAACCACCGGTGACTATCGTGAGAGACAAAGTCTCAAGAAGATATTGGGGAGCTAAATGAAGTATCGATAGGTAGACGCAGTGAGAAATGCTAGTGACCAATACAAGAGAGATCCTTAGGGTGAGAAATCTCAGAGATACTAGTGAAACATCAGCAGGTAGACGTAGTGAGAACCACTAGTGACTGATGTTAGGAGGAGATCTTGAAAGAGAAAGCTCAAATGAAAGCTAGGTATCAGTAGGCAGGCACAGTGGGAACCACTGGCAACCGATACACAAGAGATCCTTAAGGAGAGAAATCTCACAAGTAGCTAGGCATCAACAAGTAGACACAGTGAGAACCATTGGTGACTGATGCACAAAAAGAGTCTCTAAAAGTGATAGGACAATGCCCCCTAGACCAGGCACGTGCCCCCAAGTGTTACTAGTTCCAATCTATGAAGAGTCAAGAAAAATCTCGAAGAAATACTAAAGGCGAAAGCATGAGCTAGCAAACCAAAGCAGGAAATGAACTAAAGCAGGAAACAAGCTAAAATAGGAAAGCGAGGAAAGCAAACTAAAGTAGGAAACTAAGAGCCAAGTGATGCTGAGATGAGATATGTCTTCAAGAAACAAGTGGCACTTGTTTACCAGGTTTTCACCATCTTGGCAAATATTCTATTTTTGCTACCATGATGCCTGTTTACCAGGTTTTCATCAATGGCACATTTTTTTCTTTTTCAATTTTTTTTTGTACTTTTCTCTTTTTTTTAATTTTTTTGTATTTTTGAATATTTCATTTTTTTGTATTTTTTATTTTTTTTTCCTTTTTTTCAAATTTTCTATTTTTTTTTTGTGTTATCAAGGTTCTTGTTTGCCAGGTTTTCACTAGGATAATAGATACATCAAAGTGCCTATTTACCAGGTTTTCACTAAGATAATCATTTTTTTAGGATATTTTGCAATTTTTAGGATTTTTTAGGATCAATAAGCATGTACATGAGCATGTAGAGAATGTTAGCTGTAGAACTTTTTCAGATGAAGAGATTTGATTGGCTCTTTAAGTTGCTCTCCTTCAGTGGTGGAGAGTCAATATGCGTCAGACCCAAATGCTGTAGTAACAATGTATGGACCAAGCCAGTTTGGTTCAAACTTCCCTTTCTAGACCCTCTGCTACTGATTCTTGGGGTTTTCTATAAGGATGAGATCACCCACTTGGAATTCCCTTTTTCTGACTTTCTTATTGTAAAATTTGGACATTCTCTTTTGATATGCTCAAAGATGATCGAACGCCACCTTCTGTTGTTCATCTAGTAACTCTAGCTCTTGTAGCCTAGATATTCTATTTTTTACATTAGTGAAGAGGCCTCTTAGAGAGATTTGCAATGTAGGAATCTTGACCTCAATAGGCAATACTACGTCTACTCCATAGACCAAGGTGAAGGGCATGGCCCCTTTTGGTGTTCAAATGCTTTTTCTGTAGGCCCATAAAGCTAGATTAATCTAGAGATGCCAATCTCTACCAAATTTATGAACTGTTCTGTGTAAGATTTTGAGAATTGTCTTATTAGAAGCTTATGCTTGTCCATTACCCTAAGGATAATAGATAGATGACCAATGTTGAATGATCCTAAATTTGGTGCATAAGTCTATCAAGTCTTTGTTCTTGAATTGTCCCCCATTGTCAATGATAATAGATGAGGGTACACCATATCTATAAATGATATAGTTTAGAATAAACATAGCCACAAACTTGCCATCATCTATGGTTAGAGGGACTGCCTCGACCCATTTGGTAAAGTAATCTGTAGCAGTGATTATTAATTTGTGTCCTTTGGAATAAGATGGGTGAATCTGTCCTACCAAGTTAAAGGCCCATTATTGAAATGGCCAAAAACTAATGAAAGGAATAAGTTCTTTAGCAAGAGCATGGATCAGATTCCTATGATATTGGCACTGCTTGAAAGTCTTGGCATATTGAATAGCTTCTTTCTCCATATCCGGCCAGTAGTATCCAGCTCTAATAAGTTTACAAGCTAACATCAGACCACTCAAATGAGAGCCACAAATACCTTCATGTATCTTAGCTAGTGCACATTTGGACTCATCGAGTTCTAGACATCTAAGGAGTGTACCATCTAGACCCCATATATACAAGTCATTTGCTATGATGACATACCATGAAGTAGTACGAATGAGGTGACATTTCTCATTCTAGGTATAGGTGTTGGGAATGATTTGGTCACAGAGGTAGGAATATATATGGTGGTAGTGGGATGAATCATGTCCAATGACTAAACATATCATCCTAGATTTAGGGATGTCATAAGCTAGGTAGTGTAATGTCTCCACCAGGAATTCATGCCTGAAGTCATTTTCTGGCATCTGTAACATTGAGGCAAGAGTGGCCATAGCATCGGCTACCTTATTGTCTTCTCTTGGAATTTTCTGGAAGGAAATGTGTGCAAAATATAGCTTGAGATCATCCACCATTCATTTTTAAGGCACTAGCTTGTCATCTTTTGTTTGATAGACATCATTAACTTGATTGATGATTAATTGAGAGTCTCCAAAAACCTTGAGCTCATCTACATGCCATTCAATGGCTATCTTCATACCATTAATGAGAGCTTCATATTCAGCTATGTTGTTTGTGCAGGGAAACAACATCTTATAAGCTTTAGTTAGTGACTATCTTTGAGGTGTTATAAATAGAATGCTTGCACCTGATCCTTGTTGAGTGAATGATCCATCAAAGAACATGCTCCAAGACTGATGTGTGAGAAGCATGATGGATTCATCTGGGAATTCAATGTTTAAAGGCTGGTGATCTTTTAGAGGAGCCTCTTCCAACTGATCAAAAATCACTTGTCCTTTAATAGCTTTTCTTTCCACATACTCAATGTCAAATTCACTGAGGATCATAACCCATTTTGCTAATCTACCCGTGAGGGCAGCCTTGCTTAGTAAGTACTTTAGTGGATCAATTTTTGCAATAAGCTTCGTAGTGTAAGCGAGCATATAATGCCATAGTTTTTGTGAAGCAAACACTATAGCTAGACAAGCTTTTTCAATGACTAAATAGTTCATCTCATAAGAGAACAATGTTCTACTGATATAATAAATTTCTCTCTCTTTGTTGTTATGATCTTCTTGAGCTAGAAGAGCACCTAAAGATGTGCTTGTGGCTGAGATGTATAGTATAAGTGGCTTCCCATGTATAGGAGGCATCAAAATTGGTGGATTAGCAAGATATTGTTTTATCTGAGTGATCCCCTTGTTACATTTTTCATTCCATTCATAGGTTACACCTTTATGCAGAGTTTTAGTGAATGGTTGTGATTTATCAACCAGTTGTGAAATGAAGTGGTGAATAGATTGTAGCCTTCCCTAGAGTCCTCTCATCTGACTAATATTTTTAGGTGGAGGCATTTCCATAATAGCTTGCACTTTTTCTGGATCAACTTCTATGCCTTTAGCTAAGATGATATAACCTGAGTTTCCCAGAAGTAACACCGAATGCACATTTATTTGGATTAAGTCTAAGACTAAACTATTCCATATGGTCAAGAATGGGACCCAAATCTACAAGGTGAGTTCTTCACTACATACTTTTGGCTAAAGTGTCATCCACATAGTCCTCCATTTTCTTATGCATCATATCATGGAAAATGGTAGTGACAACTCTCTCATATGTTGCTCTAGCATTCTTAAGCTCAAAAGGCATGACATTCTAGCAAAAGGTGCCTTGGACACATGTGAAAGTGGTCTTTTCTTGATCCTTTGGTGCAATTTTTATTTGATTATAGCCAGAAAATCCATCCATCAATGGATACATATCATAACCTACTGTTATGTCCACTATCATGTCAATGTTTGGTAGTAGGAAGTCATCTTTTGGACATGCATTATTGAGATCCTGGAAGTCCGTGCATACATGAATGGATTTATCATATTTGGTGACTAGAAAAATGTTTTAAATCCATTCGGCATAATCAATTTCTCTTATGAAACTAGCTTTAAGGAGTTTCTCTAGTTCAGCTTTAACCAAAAGTGCCACGTGAGGATGCATCTTTCGAAGTTTTTGTTTGATAGGTTTGACACCTAGTGCAATGGATAGATGATGCATAATCAGATTGGGATCCAATCTAGGCATATCAAAATAGGTCCATGTGAATTTTATTTTCTTTCTTTGAAAGAAGCTAGTGAACTCTTCTTTTTCTTGTGCAGACAATGACTATGCTAGATGTATAATTTGTGGAGTAGCCTCTGTACCCAAATTTATTGGTTATGTCAGCTCTATCAAAACTTATGACCTCTCTTGAAAATGTTGGGAGAGTATCAAGTATCTCATCTTTGGGTGCCTCAAAGAGCTTTTCACCGTTAGATACGTCTTTTATTTTTACTATTTTTGGCTCTAATATTGCCACAACATGGTTTTTACCATCAGAGCTTCTATTTTTTTTTCTTTTAATTTTTTGACTAAGATACTTGATATCCCCTTCTATCATGTTGACACTATATTCATTGGTAGAGGACATCATAGGTTCAATAGCATGGAGGTAATAGGCTAGAGTGTAATCATTCTGGAACATTAGGACTTCATTGGATGCGGAAGGGGAGTTCCAGTTTATCAGATCAGGATGGCGGAGTGAAAGAGTAGTAGTGGCTGGCTCAATTGCATTCATGGTATAACCATCAAAAGCATTGACAAGAAAGTCAAGACCTAGAGTGATTTTTTCCAAAGGAGTGTTTGAATCCCTATGAGACCTCACGTCAGAAGTAGAGGATATGTTAACACCAATGGCATCTAATTCACGTGTCCTAGCGCTAGACCTTTCACCTACTTTGAGAAATCTTTCATATACATGAATAGTATCTATGTCTATATCAAATGTAGCTTCAGATAGAGTCAAACTCATATTCATGTGAGTTAGTACTAGATGTGGGAATTCCATTAGCACTAGTAGCATCATTAGATTCATTATTATCTCTTGTGGCATTAACAACTTGCTAAAGTTGTTCTTGTTTAAGCCTCTTTTAAAAATGGGGTGGCCTATATTGTTCACCTTGAAAATTGGGATCATCATTTAGTGTTGCTTTCCATTGATCATATGTGAATTGATACATTGAAGAGGTTTCATTAGATTTAGTATCAGTCTCTACCATGTGGACAGGTATGATAGGCTCATTAGGTTCTTCAAAGAATGCAACAAGATCCGGAGGTATGGGATAAGGAAAGATGTCTTCATCAGAGCTGGCCTCTAGATTTACCTCTGGAGTAGTATCTTCAAATTATGGTTCAGGTTTAGGTTCAGGTGCTGGCACAAATTTTTTGGTCCCTAAATGGAAGGGAGTCTTTTTAAAGCCCAAGCCAGTAGTATCTTTCGTGTGGCAACCCATAGCTTCAATGGGTTTCAAAAAACCATTGTCATTCATTCCTATTGGACCACTCCCCTTGTACCCAAAGCGCTTCATGATCTTGAAGCCTTCCCTATAGGGCTCTTGTTCTAAATATGGAGGTGGAGTATTCATTTTAGATGTTTCTTTCCCTTCATAGATCCAGGCTGTGATAGCTCTTTCTTCTTCCTCATCTTCTAGGGGTGTTGTAGCCTTGACAAAGGCACCATCATAACTATCTAGGGGGAGCTAATGACAGATTTTTTATTCTTAGAAGGTCTCCCATAAGAACATGGAGATGGAGGAAAAGAAGCTAGAGATAGCACAGGTTCAATTTGATAGCCTCCCATGCCTGTATCCTTGAGTCTCAAAGTCTGTTCCATTTCTTTAAGCTTAGCATCATAGAACTCAGTGGATTCTCTATTTGTTGGAACCAAACTGTCAGTAGATTGCACAAGGGCATTGCAAGAATAGTTGGTATTAGCAGGAATAGTGACTTCTGTACCATGGAGAGGAAACTCGATACATTGATGGTAAGTAGATGGAACAACTTGCATCTCATGAATCCATGGTCTACCCAACAAGATGTTGTATGCAAG
Source organism: Chamaecyparis obtusa (assembly GCA_027943335.1). Classification (NCBI taxonomy): domain Eukaryota; kingdom Viridiplantae; phylum Streptophyta; class Pinopsida; order Cupressales; family Cupressaceae; genus Chamaecyparis; species Chamaecyparis obtusa. The sequence continues at coordinate 1,386,456 of BSBK01004467.1, forward strand.
AGGAATATCAAGGACTTGAAAAGTAACATCTCTCTCAATAGGTCCTATGTGGATAGGTAGCACAATTAAGCCTTGGGATTTGCATTCTTCTTCATCATAAGCTTTAATGGTAATCTTTTTATGGGAGTCTATGCAATCCTCATCATAACCTAGCTGGTTAAGCAATTTGGTAGAACATATATTGAGACCAGGACCATTTTCTATAAGCACGTGACAAACATGTTTGGGCCCTATCATGACCTCTATGTGCAAGGGAGCATTATGTGGATGACTCAAAGAGTGATCAACTTCTTTAGAGAAGGATAAATAATGCAGCAAAGTTAAATGACCCACCATAGATTGGAACCGATTAAGATCAAGATCTTTGGGAACGTTTGTCTCAATGAGGGCTTTATCCAGAATCTGCCTGTGAGCAGGTGAGATCTTCAACAACTCAAAAATGGTAATCTAAGCATTTATTTGCTGGAGTTGATCTAAAATACTATAACTAGTGGTGCTAGGTGCAAGGGCCGATTTCAAGGCTTTGTTGGTAGGACCAGAAGTAGTCTTATCCACTATTTGTTTTAGAGTAGTCTCATCTATAGTTTGTTTCAAAGGATCCTTATTCATAATTTTTTTCAGAGGATCAGGACCTTTCAAAACAACTCTTCCCCATGATCGAGCGACAATATTAGCACAATCTTGAGTTTGTTTAGATTTAGATGAATGAGATGTAGAACTATGCAAGATGAAAGGAGTATTAGGTTTGGGAGGATCGTCGCTCCCCTTGGAAGTGATCATATCGCAATACTCAACTCCAACAAGTTCAATCATGTTGATGAAATTATCATTAGTAGTGTAGGTATAATTAACCTTAGCATTGGTGTTCTTAGCTATGGAAGACTCACCTTTCTCATGAGGAGGGAAAGGTTCCTTAAACACCTGATGATCATAATTCTTATTATGGGTTTCCACAAGGATATCACTGTTATCAATGAGATCTTGAACCTTATGCTTCATTTGAAGACAAGTAGACGTCTTATGACCAATGTTTTGGTGATAGTCACAATAGGCATTATCATTCCACCAATGAGGTCATGGTTGTGGGTCATAAGGATGCTTTTTTGAAGGACTAAGAACCTAATTCTATATAAGAGTTTTATGGACCACATCAAGAGGCTACCCCAAAGGAGTAAAGTCATGCTTGGGTTGAGAGGCCTGAGGTTTGTTCTTAGAAAACATTGAATTTGTTGATTATTTATGGTGGTCTTTTCAACAACCTTAGCCACTTGTATGCTGGAAGTAAGATTAAAGATAGGCTTTGAAGGCTTTGAGGTGAAATTATCAACCACTCCATCATTTACTACATCTTTGTTCTTGTTGATGGCTTTTCCTTTATCCTTGTTTGTGGAGAATCCTTGTTTATTGTCCTTATTCAAAGTTAACACTCCCTTTTTAACCATAAAGGCCTCTATCCTCATAGTCTATTTGATCATGTTGTCAAAGGTCAAAGGACCTTGTAATTGTACCTGATATCCAAAGTCTGGGAGAAGATTGTCCAAAAAAATGTCAAGTTTCTCAGATTCAGGTAACTTGCATGGATACTTCATGAAAAGCTATCTCCATCTTTGAAGAAAAGACAAGAAAGACTCTCCTTGTTGTTTCAAGTTACACAAATCATCAATGTTGACAAGGTGTTGAATGTTGTGAGAATAATGCTGAAGGAAAAGATTTGTGATCTCATCAAAAGTATTAATGCTACGAAGGAATCGGCAAAACCATTCCATAGCTAGCCCACCCAGGCTACAGGGAAAGAGTCTCATAAGATAAGTTTGATCATGCATAAATTCCATAGACAAGGCACCAAACTCCTGTTACAAGTAGTAGTTTCTATTGCACCAAAAGATCGACCTGTTAATGCCTGATACAACCACTAGACTTATAGAACATAGGAGGTTTTTAAACCATGTCACAAATCATGAAGGGAGACATTGGTGGTTAGTCCAACAATTCCCCCCTCAGTGTCACCCAAGGGGATTCAAACCTATGACCAAGCTCTAATACCACTTGTTACAAGTAGTAGTTGCCATTACACCAAAAGATCAACCTGTTAATGCCTGATACAACCACTAGACTTATAGAACACAAGAGGCTGTTAAACCATGTCATGAATCCCAAAGGCAAACATTGGTGATTAGTCCAACAACTCCCTCAGATGATCTTGGGGATCAGTTGTACCCATGTACTTTTCATATTTGGGCAACTCCACTCCTTTTGGAAAAGGAGGCATGCGAATACTTTTGTCAAAAGGAAAAGGGTATATACTATCCATTGTGAATTGTTGTGTGGGCTTATCCTTGTCCATTGCAAGTTGACTAATATAATCTTGTATATTCTGAATCATCTTTGTAGCTTGGCAGTTTCAGTCTCTTCTTTTTTAGTTACAAGTGTTTCAACTTGAAAATTTGGAGGCAACTTGGCCCCTTGTTGAGCTAACTCAAGAAAGTACTTTTCCTTTTCTTCTAAAAGGATAATTTCCATCATTTTGATGATACTCTTATTAGCTTTGGTAGTGTCTATATCATGTTGAGTTATCACATCATTTTCATTCCCAAGGATCTCATAAATGCTTAGAATCTGATCTTGTTGTTGATCATCTTGGTTTTGATCGAATGGAGGAGGGCGATAGAAATATGTTGCTTGTTGATTGCCTTGAGTTTTGTTTTGAGATTGATCATCATTGTGAGACTTATTTTGGTCATGTTGGGATTGACCATGATGTTGGTCATTAGAAGATTGACCATGGTATTGGTTGTTCTGAGATTGATTATGAGCTTGGTTGTACTGGCCTGATTGGAAGTCAAATGGTCCTCCCATCTTTTTAGTGTAAGTTCCTATAGCAATGGAGGTCTCAATAAAGTGATATGAATGACTCAAAAAGGGCACAACTAAGGTAACCTTTGGTGAATGAATAGGATCAAAGGATCTAACAAATTCTAGTGGGAAGATATCGTGATTAGTATCAACAGATTCAATAATAGGAGCAGTCCAAGGGAATGGTCTTCCAAAGTCACAGAACAATGAATTGTCTTGGAAGAATGAGTTGTCTTGTTCATGAAATGAGAAACCAGGTTGCACTTCAAACAATAGATTAAAACACTCTTGGAAGATTGGAGGTGATTGAGATGAGCTACCTTTAAAAGTACTCAACGAAGAACTTGAGGATCCCTCACAAAGTTTAGATTTTACAATAGATTCAGGATGATCTATTTCTTGATTAAGAGGTTTGTCTCGACCTAGACCAGTATTCTGAATGGGGTAAGTTTTTCCACTTCAAGTTGTGATAGTCATAGATTAAGATGTGATGAGAGAAGACTTAGGATAATGCTAGACTCTATCTCTAAGATAATGAAAAGGAGATAAATGGCCAGAACAACCAAGATGCAAGAAGAACCTGGTATGAATCATCAAAAGAGGTGGCTAGAATAGCTGAGATAAGACTATCGCAATGCGAGGTACAAAAGCATAAATAGATAAGGTGAACAAGTGAGAGACAACATGAGTTAAAGAAAAAATTGATCGATTCTTAGTTTGGGACACCCAGTTTCTGACAGTGAACAATAGGAAAACAAAAAAATAGACCTCAGACAAAAAATAGATTAGGAAAAAGTTTGACCAGTCAATAGGAATTTACTCTCTATTTTTAAAATCTGGCTATAGGTTCACGCGAGAAAGTACCAGGTAACGTGAGAAAACACAAAACGTCATGTGAAAGAACTAAATCTCACATGAGAAAGTTCTCTAAAAGGTGAAACTTCATGCGGGAAAGATCCAAAGTCTGACAGTTTGACACCGTTTTTGAGGTAAAAGTTAAATTTTGAGATACAGCCTAAATTTATGTCTGACAAAAAATCCAGTTTCCTGACAGGTTTGTAGAATAGTTTAACCAACAATCTCATTTTGAGATTTCAAGCATTCATTTAAAGACACAAAGGTTTAGATCAGGCAGTTGTGATATAAGAAGTAGTCATTAATAGACCTATCAAGGACAAAGCAACCTAATAGCATCAGGGGAGTCTTTGTTTGATAATGATTGGACAATGTTTAAGACTTGATAAAAAACACATAGCTTATTCCTACCAAAAAAATGGTGAGAAGACAAAACCTTTTCCCCATTGCTTATGTGCATACATGCACCTCACACAGTCATGTCACCCCCTAGAGGGTGTCTATGTTTTTTGTGTTTCCAAGGACTCAATAGTATATGTTAAAAGGTTACCCTTGTGGCAGGGGCCAGTGTCATAAACCACCTTCAAGCATCTAGGTGTATGCCTATGATGGGAATCTACAAGAGAGATTCTTCCCCCTCTCTGTGCAAAGATTATGACTCATTTCAGAGGTGAAATGGGTAGGAACCTAACTAAGAAAAGTTCTTAGTGGGCTTCCATTCACACTAACCTTTGGTGCCCCCAATACAGGGCTAGGGCCTCACAGCCACACCAACACTTGAAAGTCATACACCCCTGCAAGAAGGTCTAGGAGCGGCATCACTTAGTACAATAGACAAGGCCTTCTCAAGATGATAGTCAAAATCATGAGAGGGAAGTTAACATGGTTTTGGAGTCTTTAGACTCAACAAAACATTCTTTATTATAGTGAGGTAGAATCACCAGTGATAGGTGCGTTCTCACTTGGGTCATTCCCAAAGGTTCAACTTTCGGTAGGCCCTCTAAAGGTGACACAACTTGGCTTAGATCTGAGGGTTTGATTTTCTATTTCTCTCAAAGAGAGAAGAGAATATTTCTCTACCTCATCACTTCACCTAAACACATCAAGGAGATTCATCACCGAGTTAGTTTCACTCCACCAAATCCACACGCTTTTGGGTTTCTAGTTCTTTCAAAGAGAGAAGAGCATAATCCCCTGGTGAGTAGAAGTGCTAAAGATTCACTACCTTTCTCCTCTTCCCCAAGAATCTATCATATTAGTAGGATCATTAGGTTTTCAGGTTCATTCATGGTCATCATGTCCATGTAATGAAGAGCCAAATTCCCTAGCCCACTATCAAAATTCTCAAGAAATTTTAACAGAGCCCTATTTAGACTATGTGAATGAAAGAAAGAAACAAATACAACATTTTATGAGATCTTAAACTATTGTCTTGCAATCAAACCATTAGCATGTTTCATGTTCTTCGAAAAACATCCTACAGAAAATTGTTATGCTGTGAAAATAATAGAGAAATGAAAATCAACAACAAACAAAAATTGTTGGAAATCTGGAACAGGAAACAGAGAAACTGAAAATTTTTAAAACACTGGAGTCAAATCTCGTGCAAAGAAGTACTCCACAACATGCAAGAAAACATAGGGTGATTTGTGAAGAAGTGAAATTTCATGCAAGAGAGTGCTACTAAGAGCAAAACTTTGCATGGTATGCTCTAGATTCTCATGCGAGAATCCATACACAGGTAATTACAGACACATGGTAGAGCTCAAATTTCCTATCATAAAAATCAAGAATGAGGTCATAAATTGATCTTTTCTACCCCATGATGGGTGCCAAAATGTATGTGTTTGAACCGGACCTCTAATCCAACTACACATGCAACATAGTCATTACTCACACAATCGAATCATAAAAATGAGTATGGATTACTCAATTCAAAATTCATTATGAAGTGATCTATTGCCTCTTAATTAATCAGGGTGTTTAATTACTCTTAGATTGGAGAGCCAACAACCATTAGACTGAATTAATATGGAGGATTTGAAAGCTAGAATGATAAGCAAAGTACAATTAATCTAAGATGAAGATGCAATTTGTAATCTAAAATGAAGTGTAGATTTTAATCTAATAACTTGAAAAGTAAATATGAAATGCAGATTCTAGTCTAAAGAACTTGAAATAAAGATGTAAACTAAGCTAAGAGAAAATAAGAAAAATTAATCTATTATGAAATGCAATTACACTTAAATGAAAATTACACTAATATTCAATAAAAGCTTTGAATTAATTGAGACAAAAAAGTGCTATAGTTTTGGTACTCTCAAAATTGCTCTCCTTCAAATGAAAAATGAGGTTCAAGATATAGGCAAGCTTGGAAGAGGAATGAAGAGTTTCTTGATTCAAAACGGTGGACTCTTCATTTCCAATGGAGGAGAAAGAGACAAATATTACAAAATTACTTAATTAAAGAAATGGATTATTGCCACATGGGTGACTCTTTGAATATTTGATTTATTAAATGATAATCCATTCGAATAACCAAGTAATTTATTAATTCCTTTTATGGGCATCTAGCTAAAGGAGTGAGTTTAATTTAATTTAAAGCACTTAGGACTTTAGAATTAAATTGATTTATCATAGGGGTAATTTAGCTAATAAAAGTCAAAGAGTTTAGAAATTAATTATAATATTTGATTAATGTAAATTAGGGTTTTTACAATTGACATCTAGTCAAATAAAGTCAGGTAGGAGAGAGAAAATTTCCTACCAAAGTAGGACTTCGAAGATGTAGAAATTCAAGGAATGCACCAAATTTGATTGAAATTGATAGGTGCCAATTTTGGGGTATTATACTGTGTTTATTGCTTCTCTCTAGAATATCTTCACCAAATCATTCTCAAATAACATATCTCTTGCTGCTTCAGTCACTGATTTGTTTCTTCTTTCTGTTGTACCATTTTGTTCAGGTGTCCTAGGGGCTAAAAACTGCCTTTTAATGCCATTTACTTCACAAAAGGTGTTAAACTCTCTAGAAGTAAATTCTCCACCTCTATCAGATCTCAAACATTTAATCTTCATTCCAGATTCATTCTCAACTTTATTCTTAATGATCTTAAACTTATCAAATGCTTCAGACTTTTCTTTAAGAAATGCAATCCACATCATTCTTGTAAAATCATCAACAAGAATCATAAAATACCTTTCTCCATAGAATCCTCTAGTCCTGGTAGGACCGCTCAAGTCTGTATGAACAATCTCCAACTTCTCTACAGATATAAACTTCTTATTGGGAAAATAACTTCTCTTCTATTTAGCCATCACACATTCTTTCCAAATCATGTTAGTAGGCTTCATAATTTTAGGCAAATCCCTTACTGCAAGTGTAGTACTCAGGTCATCACGACGTTTATGTTTTGATGCTTGTACAAATTGCTATATCAACATGGACATGATATTCAGGTCATCCTGGTGTTTATGCCTTGGTACTTATATCTAATCCAACATTTCGAATACAAATCAATATTCATATGTCCATGGTTGTTTGACCAGTAGGTGTTGTATTGATTCTTGCGCATACAAATTGATATTCATATGTCTATGGTTTCATGGCTAGTGGGCATTGTATTGATTTATCTGGTTACCTAAAAGTTCAATGATGATAACAAATTGACATATGATCAGTGACTAGGTCCTAGGTCTTAGGTTGCATTTCATATTGCATGCTTCTTTACATTTTTCATCTTTGCATGATCTCACAATGACTAAATGAACTTCAAAGCTTAAATAATTCTTCATATCAATTCTTCAAATCTAACAAGAGATGAATCTCACACGAAGGTGCCTCCAACGAAACAGCAAGTAGAATCCTTTTTCGGGATCAAAATTCAAATCTGAGATCATTCATATTATTAACTACTTGTATATTCGACCTTCAATCATCATAGAAATCTAGTATTCAACTTAACTGATTATCTTACATCAAACTATCAAAATTTCAACTTGGTCAACCATGGTCAACTCATGGTCAAACCTAGTCAAACTTGGTCTCCAAGACCTCTAAACGATGCAGAATACGTTCTTGAATGTGTTTCACCACACTTCTCAAATCAATTAACATGCTTCTAAACTCTCAACGCTGACTTTTCTTGTCAGATTTCAATTTTAATCCCGAAGGGGGCATGGTATTGCATATCATTCAAAGTCTGTAATCAAATTTGAAATCATATCTTTCTATCAATCAATTTCTATCAATATCTTTCATCAGTGATCAAGACAACAACCACATCTAGTTGCTGAATCATCAAAAGACCTCATCGCTCGGGGCAAATCTATCATCACTTGGGGCATATCAGATTCATCAAGATCCATATCAATTTGGTATTCTCATAATCTTGTAAACTGTATCAGTTTTTGCAACCATCAGATCATAGTGTTCTTTCCTTGGTTCTTCGACAACTGAAGGGTTTGGATGTGATACCTGCTAGTTCTACTAAGACAATCGAGTCTAGAATGGGTCACTCACTTCTTTGCAATCCTAAGGTTTGGAATTAGGCGTTTTGACACTTTTTCGCAATCATAGGTTCATTTGCTGTTATAGTGAAAATTATCTTTGGTCACTCAGGACCTATTATCTCCATATCAAATCAATATCAATCAGCTTCTGTCTCATATCAATTATCAATTTCAAACATCAATTTCATATCTTTATCAAACACAGACTATCTTTGAACCACTGCGCTTCGCACAGTAATTCAAAGAGGGGCAAAATGTAATACCCCAAAAATGGGCTATAAGTTCATTAATCTTCTACATCTTCAATTCGAACGAAATCGACATCAAAGTCCTAATCTAAGGCACATCTAAACATCATCGAATCATAATTGATTATCTTAAATTCTGCATCGGGGAATATTCCTAGTAATATTCCTAATCATCATAATTATCTTTAATTTTATAATTATTTGGTAATAAATCACATTTATCCTAAAGTTTGATTAATTGAATATTTTCATATTTAATTAATTAGATTTAATATTTGCCACTTAATTATTTAATTAAATTTAATTCTATCTATTATTAATGGTATTATTTAATTTTGACAATAAATCAAAATTCCTATGAATAATTGATTAAATTCTTATTTAATTAATTAAAGCATGTTGTCATTATTTAATATTATAATTTTTAATAAAAGTTTGGTAAAATAGTTAATTAACCCATAAATTAATTATTTTATTTCAAAAAGTAGTTAAATTGAGAATAAATCACTTTATTTATTTATTAAATCATAATTATCCATGTGCACATTCAAGGACCAGTTAAACTCAAATTGGAAAATCAATGCAAGTTGTTAGCTTTTTGAAACTCAACATCTTTTTGAGTTTTAAAGTTGATCTAAACTTCTAATTCGAGTTGAACTGTGCTTTTGCATGATTTTTGTGACTTAATTATCTTTATTTAAAAATAACTCAAAAATCAAGTTGAGTTTATTTGAGTGATTTATGGCTTTTTCCATAAGAACTAGTATCAGAATAATTATCAGAATCAGTATCAGAACCAGTATCAGAATTAGTATCAGCACTATTATCAGAATGATTATCAGAATCAGTATTAGAACTAGTATCAGAATAATTATCAGAATCAGTATCAGAACCAGTATCAGCACAAGTATCAGAAAAAGCATCTCATGATTAATCCAGCTCTATGGGCCTACAGAACAAGTATCAGAACACCTACAGGGGCTACACCTTTTACTTTAGTTTATGGGTCTGAAGCAGTACTACCTATTGAGGTCAAAATCCCATCACTAAGAATTAGAATGCATGGTCTCGTAACTGATGATGACTATAGAGCGTCTAGGTTACAAGAACTAGAACTACTAGATGAGTGCAGACAAGCAGCGTATGATCATCTTAGAGTATATCAGAAGAGAATATCTAGAGGCTACAACAAGACAGTCAGACAAAAAAAATTTCAGGTTGGTGATCTAGTCTTGAGAGAAAATCCTAAAAATCAATCCCATCGAGAATGCAAGGGGAAGTTTGAACCCAATTGGCTGGGTCCCTTTGTTATCACTGCTACTTTTGGCTTTGGTGCCTATCAACTCTCAATGACTGAAGGAGAACAACTCCGAGAACCAATCAACGTTCTCCATCTGAAGAAATTCTACACCTAAGGCATTCAGTGCTTGGTAAATGTCCTGAAAAAATCTTAAAAATTAGAAAAAGTCCTGAAAAAATGAACATCTTGGTGAAAACCTAGCAATAGACGCCTTGATGATTCACAAAAAAAATAAAAAAAATAAAAAATTCAAAAATTCAAAAAAAAAATCAAAAATTCAAAAAAATTCAAAAATATAAAAAATTCAAAAAAATAAAAAAATATCAAAAGTACAAAAAAATTGAAAAAATGAAAAATACAAAAAAAAAAGAAAAAAAAAATGCCTTGGTGAAAACCTAGAAACAGGCGCCTTGGTAGCAAAAATAGAATCTCTACCAAGATGGTGAAAACCTAATAAACGGGTGCCACTTGTTCCAAACGCTCCATCTATCGGCACAATCTTGGTCTTTCCCAGCTTTCAGTCTTGCTTTAGTTTGTACATATCTCCCGGTTTGTTTCAACATTTCTAGTTTTCAATAAGTCAGTCTGTACACCAACCAGCTCAAGCGTCTGTATCCTATCAATGTTTAACACTTGGGGGCAATCAATGTCATATCCTATAGTCTCCCATGTATCTTAGATGGATCATATCTAGTCAGAGTCCTTTGAAGCTTCATGTGAGTTAGTCAGTTAGTCTTGTCTCTAGAAAGGATTTTGCATCTACAACAATCAAACATCAAAACAAACTGAAAACAATCTATGCTTTGTACTTTTATCTCCTTGTATGCTTGCTGATTCGCATTAAGATTTTTGCATATTGTGTCCCTTCGAGCTCCTCAATGATGTCCTTTACAGGATTTAGAGAGTGATGACTGGGGGCATAATCTTTTCTTGGTTTTCTTCTTGTATGTGAAATCTAATAAATTTGGAAATTTTGGATTGAAATGGTGTCCGACTATAAGAGCCTCTATCTCGAATTGGATGGCCATGCATACCTCGACCATTGATACCAAAAAAATTCAAGGATGTTTGATCTAACTATTATCTTTTTGAAGTAAATTCTTTCTCCTACTGTGAAACGCGATCTTGCCTAAGGAGGTGAACGATAAAGGGTCACTACGGGTAATTCACACTAGATTTAGAATGATCTTTTGATTATTTGATGTGTATGTTAAACGCAAGGTGTACTCAGGTCATCACGATGTTTATGTTTTGATGCTTGTACAAATTGCTATATCAAAATGGACATGATATTCAGGTCATCCTGGCGTTTGTGCCTTGGTGCTTATATCTAATCCAACATTCCGAAAACAAATCAATAGTCATATGTCCATGGTTGTATAGCCAGTGGGTGTTGTATTGATTCTTGCGCATACAAATCGATATTCATATGTCTATGGTTTCATGGCTAGTGGGCATTGTATTGATTTATCCGGTTACCTAAAAGTTCAATGATGATAACAAATTGACATATGATCAGTGACTAGGTCCTAGGTCTTAGGTTGCATTTCATATTGCATGCTTCTTTGCATTTTTCATCTTTGCATGATCTCACAATGACTAAATGAACTTCAATGCTTAAACAATTCTTCAATCACCTCTTCCAATCTAACAAGAGCTAAATCCCACACAAAGGTTCCTCCAACGAAGCAGCAAGTAGAATCCTTTTTCAGGATCAAAATTCAAATTTGAGATCATTCATATTATTAACTACTTGCATATTCGACCTTCAATCATCACAGAAATCTAGTATTCAACTTAACTGATTATCTTCCATCAAACTATCAAAATTTCAACTTGGTCAACTATGGTCAACTCATGGTTTAACATAGTCAAACTTGGTCTCCAAGACCTCTAAATGATGCAGAATGCATTCACCGGACGTGTTTAACCACTTCTCTAATCAATTAACATGCTTCTAAACTCTCAATGCTGACTTTTCTTGTAAGATTTCAATTTTAATCCCGAAGGGGGCATGGTATTGCACATTATTCAAAGTCTGTAAATCAAAATTCTATCGATCAAGTCTATCAATATCTTTCATCAGTGATCAAGACAAACAATCACGTCTAGTTGCTGAATCATCAAAAGTCCTCATCGCTTGGGGAAAATCTCTCATCACTTGGGGCATATCAGATTCATCAAGATCCATATCAATTTGGTATTCTCCTAATCTTGTAAACTGTATCATTTTTTGCAACCATCGGATCATAGTGTTCTTTCCTTGATTCTTCGGTAACTAAAGGATTCAGATGTGATACCTGCTAGTTCTGCTAAGACAATCGAGTCTAGAATGGGTCACTCACTTCTTTGCAATCCTAAGGTTTGGAATCAGATGTTTTGACACTTTTTTGCAATCATAGGTTCATTTGCTGTTATAGTGAACATTATCTTTGGTCATTCAGGACCTATTATCTCCATATCAAATCAATATCAATCAGCTTCTGTCTCATATCAATTATCAATTTCAAACATCAGTTTCATATATCTATCAAACATAGACTTTCTTTGAACCACTGCGCTTCACACAGTAATTCAAAGAGGGGCAAAATGTAATACCCCAAAAATGGGCTATAGGTTCATTAATCTTTTACATCATCAATTCGAATGAAATCGACATCAAAGTCCTAATCTAAGGCACATCTGAACATCATCAAATCTAATTGATTATCTTAAATTCTGCATCAGAGAATATTCCTAGCAATATTCCTAATCATCATAATTATCTTTAATTTTATAATTATTTGGCAATAAATCACATTTATCCTAAAGTTTGATTAATTGAATATTTTCATATTTAATTAATTAGATTTAATATTTGCCACTTAATTATGTAATTAAATTTAATTATATCTATTATTAATTGTATTATTTAATTTTGACAATAAATCTAATATCATATGAATAATTTATTAAATTCTTATTTAATTAATTAAAGCAAGTTGTCATTATTTAATAATATAGTTTTTAATAAAAGTTTGATAAAATAATTAATTAACCCATAAATTAATTATTTTATTTTCAAAAAAAGCAGTTAAGTAGAGCATAAATCACTTTATTATTAAATTAATTCATAAATAAAACATGCACAATCATAAAAGCAAACAACTATCAATTATCAATTAAAGCTAAACTCTATTTTGAGTTAAAGCTTAGTTTTTGCATGTTTTTGTGAGTTAATTATCCTTTATTTAAAAATAACTCAAAAATCAACCTGAGTTATTTGAGTGATTTATGGCTTTTTCCATGCACCTCCAAAGTCCTGGATTTCTATAAAAACAAGGCTCAGCTCTTCATAATTCATCTCTAAAATCTCTCAAATTTGTATCCAAGCATCTCATCTTTTGCACAATCACGTTGGAGAATTGGAATTGAAGAATCAAAGTTCTTGCGAATCGACATCTTTGTGACATCAATCTTATTTTTGCATTCATATTGCATATCATTGTTAGATTAGCATTCATTGCATATCAATTTTCAATAGCATTCATAGCATATCAAATTCATCTAGCGTAGATTCATATTAAGTTTTCATTCCTTATTGCATCATAAAATCAAAAAAAAAAAAAAGCTTAATTGCATTCAATCTCATATCTAGATCAATTGCATTCAAATCTTTCATTTAGGTGTCATCTAAGTCACTGATCTTGATTGCAATTTGAGAACATCAATCTCGCACCTACTAGAAGGCAGTAAATCACTTGGTTAGAGTAGATTTCAATTTTGCATGATTTTGATTACAGCTAACCTCTAATATTTTATTGAAGTGTTGTGTCTACAGATCAGGTACAAAATTCACACACACATTTCTGGCGCCCACCGTGGGGCCCTGAAATAGGTTTCCCTTCATTTCTATCAATTTTCTATCTTTTGAGGATAAGGGTTTCAAGGGTCCTGGTATACTCTGTAGGACGTTATTTTTTGTTTCTTTTTTCTATCAAAGTTGTCTGTACACAGTAATTTTTCTATTTTCTATTCAACTTGGTTAGTGTGTCTTCTCTTATTGATCGACACATTCTCTCTCCAGGGAGGTTGATAGATCACATGGGGTTGATATCATGTGGGGTTGAATCACGTGGGGTTGATATCACGTGGGGTTGAGAGAATGTGTCGATCAATAAGAGAAGATGCACTAACCAAGTTGAATGTGAAATGCACTAAGTATCCTCCCTACCTACAAGGATTCTGTCGTCAAGAAAGATTTTTCTAGGAATCCAATCTCTCAAGAATCACAAATAGTGTTCATAGGGCCTAATTACTATGTGAGCACAGATATATTCCCGAAAGCAAATCTACCAAAAGTACCCAAAAAGCAGAAAGAGGAACACTTAACACTTAAAGCGAATATGAGATGAGTCCACAAGGTGGAACACTTAACACCTCACACAAGCTGAAAATGAGTCCCCAACTTAGAAAACAAGTGAGTTCCTAAAAGCACAAAAGGGTTGCCAAGTGGAACACTTAACGCTTCTGTCCTATTGACCCCTCCCCTTTATGGTGCTAAGATTGCAACTACGGGGTGGAAATGAGGGGCCGACAGATTAGCGAGTCCAATAACCCAAGATAGCAATCAAGATCAATCACAAGTATTCTAAGACTACTTAATGAATCTTTAAGGGATCACAACCTAGTATCAAATTATGCAAGTGTGTAGAAATAGATGAAAAGATGCACACAAGCTTGACACGTGAGAGATTTATTTTAGGATCCAAATTGAAATATTATTAGCTTGAGAAGAATACCTTAGATCCAACACTCTGCAATCCAGAATTTAGCACACGTCTGAAAGGACAAAATCAAGACAAATCAATAGCAAACTGTAAGTGTTAGAAATCAATAATCTGAAAGTACAAATCTATAAATTCTGTGCCTCTATAGAAAAATCTCGCGCGAGGCAGGATGCAGTCCCGCGTGAGGAAACACTGTCTCACACGATGAAGAATGAAGTCTCACGCGAGGAACTACTATCTCGCGTGATGAAGGATGAAGTTTCACGCGAGGAAGTATAATCTCACGTGACAAAAATATGAAGCCTCACCTGAGGAAGTTGAGTCTCGCGCGATAAAAGATAAAGTCTCGTGCGAGGAACTACAGTCTCACGTGAGAAAGTGATTTTTTTGCGCACAAAAATGATACCAGTGAAATTTCGCGTGACACAGAAAGAAATCTCGCGCGACGCAAGTGAAATATAGGGCGAGAATTCATACAGAGATGTACGGAAGTACAGACAAAATGATAAAAATTGCTGTGTACGGATAACTTTGATAGAAAAAGTGCCAATTTTTTTGTCCTATAGAGTATACCAGGACCCTTGAAACCCTTATCCTCAAAAGATAGAAAATTGATAGAAATGAAGGGAAACCTGTTTTAGGGCCCCACGGTGGGCACCAAAAATGTGTGTGTGAATTTTGTACCTGATCTGTAGACACAACACTTCAATAAAATATTAGAGGTTAGCTATAATCAAAACCGTGCAAAATTGAAATCTACTCTAACTAAGCGATTTACTGCCTTCTAGTAGGTGCGAGATTGATGTTCTCAAATTGCAATCGAGATCAGTGACCTAGACGACACCTAAATGAAAGATTTGAATGCAATTGATCTAGATATGAGATTGAATGCAATTAAGCTATTTTCTTTTTTGGATTTTATGATGCAATAAGGAATGAAAACTTGATATGAATCTATGCTAGATGAATTTGATATGCTATGAATGCTATTGAAAATTGATATGCAATGAATGCTAATCTAACAATGATATGCAATATGAATGCAAAAATAAGATTGATCTCACAAAGATGTCGATTCGCAAGAACTTTGATTCTTCAATTCCAATTCTCCAACGTGATTGTGCAAAATATGAGATGCTTGGATACAAATTTGAAAGATTTTAGAGATGAAATATGAAGCGCTGAGCCTTGTTTTTATAGAAATCCAGGGCTTTGGAGGTGCATGGAAAAAGCCATAAATCACTCAAATAACTCAGTTTGATTTTTGAGTTATTTTTAAATAAAGGATAATTAACTCACAAAAAAATGCAAAAGCTAAGCTTTAACTCAAAATAGAGTTTAGCTTTAATTGATAATTGATAGTTGTTTGCTTTTATGATTGTGCATGTTTTATTTATGAATTAATTTAATAATAAAGTGATTTATGCTCTACTTAACTGCTTTTTGAAATAAAATAATTAATTTATGGGTTAATTAACTATTTTACCAAACTTTTATTAAAAATTCTATTATTAAATAATGACAACATGCTTTAATCAATTAAATAAGAATTTAATCAATTATTCATAGGAATTTTGATTTATTGTCAAAATTAAATAATACAATTAATAATAGATAGAATTAATTTTAATTAAACAATTAAGTGGCAAATATTAAATCTAATTAATTAAATATGAAAATATTCAATTAATCAAACTTTAGGATAAATGTGATTTATTGCCAAATAATTATAAAATTAAAGATAATTATGATGATTAGGAATATTACTAAGAATATTCCCCGATGCAGAATTTAAGATAATCAATTATGATTCGATGATGTTTAGATGTGCCTTAGATTAGGACTTTGATGTCGATTTCATTCGAATTGAAGATGTAGGAGATTAATGAACTTATAGCCCATTTTTGGGGTATTACAGTTCTCTCTTCACAAGCAAGGCAATACCTTCTTCAATCTTCCTGTCTCACACTAATGCTTCTTGACAAAGTAGGGTGAACACTAAGGGCACTGAATGCTATCTCCATTCTAAGCAAGTCTAATGATAACCTCAGGTTCATTTCTGCTACTTCCAATCTTCCAAGAAGAGTCTCTCTTGTAAAGTTTGAAGTACAAGGTATAACTTGTTCAATCATATGTGTTGTCTACTTAAATGCAGGAGTCAATGTCCTCAAAATTTTCCATATCACTTCATTCTCTGTCTTTGTTCCTCCACAAGATTTTATGCCTGCAACAATTTCTGACATTCTACCAATACAACTTCTAACAGATTCATCCTCCATCATTCTTATATCTTCAAATGCACATATCCAATTATGTAATCTAACTTTCTTTGCATGTTCATCACCTTCAAAGGTAGAGTGTAAAGCTTTCCAAATTTCATAAGATTTTTTTAAATATTTTACCTGACTGTACTCATTCTCTGGAAGGGCTGTCAAAAGTGCTTCTCTTGCAAGTATGTTACACATGAATAGATCTCTCTCATCGCTAGTACATGTCTCAAGATTGTCCTCTTTAATGATAGTCTTATCATTCTTTGTAATCAACCAATAACCTAGTCCTAAACATAGTAGATGTGTCTTCATCTTTTCTTTCCAGCTGTCAAAATTTACTCCATCAAACTTAGGGCTTTCTTTCCTGAAATTCACCATGGATCTCCTTAAGCTGTTAAACTTCTCTTTCAAGGACCTACTACTCTGATACCAATTGTTAGAAAGTAAAGTCCACCATGATAACTGAGAGGGGGGGGGGTGAATCAATTATCTAAGAATTATAACTTTTATCAACTTCAAGAATATGTAAACATGTAAGCAATATAATTAACAACCATAGAAAGATATTCATACACAATAATGCAATGACACAAGATATGTTGACTAGGGAACCTCTTGATCAAAGAGTAAACCTCGGTGGGAATGATGCCCACAAAAGATGTAGTAATATGAATATTCCTTGTGAAAGGATGGACTTTGTTAGGAGTCTTATGAAATACATTCAGTACATATGAATCCCTGTTAGGAGATTTTGAATCCATGTTAAAAGATTCTAACCCTGTTAAGAGTTATGGAAGATAGAAGGACCCACTGCCTAAACAACTTCAATGGCAAGATCACTGAACACACTGTCCAACTGATCTCAAGATTATTCAACATAATAATATCAAATATGTTACCTCCTCTCTTACTATACCAAACCACACTCTCTGCTACACCAGATCTCAATTTCAGATCTCTATACCTCGCATGTCTTCTTTCACAATTTCTCTTTCACAAATCGCTAGCTCTTTTATTCACTTCATGCATACATAAATACACCAACCATATTACAATAAGTAAAAATACTCCTTCCTTTATACCACACTCAATTAATTACAAATGAGTCGGCATCCAATTACAAGATAAGAGTTTCCACACGCTACATCAAAATTACTCAAACTGTCAGCTTTTAATTACAATAATTATTCACTCGTGTGACCTCAAAGTTTGTGCTATCATCAAAATCATAATAAATATGTCTTCAACTTCCCTTTAACTATGCAAAATCAGATTCCATCCTGATTAGGAGATATCATCCGATTTCCACAAATCGCTACTCAAGAACACTGCTTCCACCAAAATGCTCATAACTTTCATGAATAAATGAATTACTATCTGTGCTCTTAACCATAAACATATAACATATCAAAGAGTATATCCTTAACATCACATAGCTCCAACTACAATATCCCACATGTGCTAATCCAAACACTGTCTGCTTCTCTGCAAGTCTCCAGAAGATCACTGTGTTGACATCAATGACAATCATAGTCATTAATGCAACAACAACTGCTACAGAATGACTACCAAACATTCAACATTCATTCCTAACATGCTCTTCGTAGAGAACACATTTTAGTAAAGATTGGCATACTTGAAGGACAACTGGAAGAATGTCTTTCATCCAAGACATCCTATGAGAAGTTCAACTTTGCAAATTTTTATGCATGTGAGATCACATCTTATGGTCTATGTGCACTCCTTAGTGTTTCAAACATAGTAAAGAATGATTGGGATAAATTGATAGAGAAAATTAAAGTAAACTTTGTAGATTGTGTCGCAAGCCTACTGGCTCTGCAATTCTGAATCAAGGTAAACATTTTTTGAGATCATAGTTTTGGCACCTTTTTTGTCATTTTTGTCAAAGGGGGAGTGATAGCAGAAAATTGATATGTATGTTAAGGAAGTATTTTCCTAGGGGGAGTATAGAATATGGATAAGATATATGGAGTTATTATTCCTAATAACTTGTATAAATGTAAGAGATATATAATGCAAAGATAGAAGAAAAGTAAGAAGTGAAAGTAGAATAACATATGTATGCGAAAGCTATTAATGTGAATTATTATATGAAATGAAAAGTGAAAGATCAGAATAGAAAAGCTATTCAGCAGTAGAAAAAGGTTATGTACCTTACCCTTTTGTAATCAGATACTATTGTACATTACTTGTTTGAGCAGTGGGATCATCTTGTAATCATTTTGTGTTCTACCAACTCTTAGCAGGGTTGAGGCTTCTAACAAGGCCTAAAGTCCCTTAATTAGGACTGAGACACTATATGTATGTAATAGGCTCCTAACAAGGTCAACATCCTTAACATGATACTTTTGATTAGTGGATCTTTGTGGGTACCATCCCCACTGAGGTTTTCTCTTGGCCAGGGTTTCCTCGAGAACAAATAATATGTTATGAGTTCATTTTCTTTATTTCTATGCATGTTATTTAGTTTACTCTATTATGCATTTATCAATTTAATCTGTTATATCCATAATTAGGCAAAAGAGAAAGTTTATAGAATACTGATTCACCCCCCTCTTAGTATTCCCTATTTCTAACATATCATGCATAGGTAAAAGATTCATATAGATTTGAAGGTTCTGATTAGGAGGAGAGACAAATTTGTTCCCACTACCATCAATATTATCAATAGATAAGGCATTAGAATCAATTAAGTCTTGAACCTTATGTTTTAAAGAATAACATTTCTTAGTATCATGACCATTCTGACGATGATATTTACAAAAAACTTTAGGATCAAAGGATTTAGATGCAGTCGTAGTAGGTAAGAGAGGTCAAATAGGAGGTAAAGTAATCATATTGGCAGTTAACAACCTATTCATAATAGCATGTAAATATTCAGAAAGAGGAGTGAATGTATGATTTAATCAAAAAGTAGTGGATGCGAAAGTGGCATTGTGAGATGCAACAAAAACTTGATCAACAACTACATTCGCTTGTTTGTTTATCTTGACATAGTTGTTAAATTTTTAAAATTTGTTTGGATTAGGAGTAGCATCACTTTTATCAATTGGAACAGGAGCCATTGGAGTGGTGCTCTCATATTGACTCACTTGTAATTGATAATGATGAAGCACTACAAAAAGTTGTTGAAAAGAGGTAAATTCAGTAAGCAGAATCTTATCTCTAATATCCTTTTGCAAATTTGAAAAAAACATATGTTGAATATAAATATCAGGAATAGGATAGGAAATCTGAGCATGCAAATGCTTAAATATACCAATAAATTCAGTCAATTTTTCCTTAGCACTTTTTTTACAATGCATCAAATTAGTCAAAGACACTTGCGGGCCAATGTTGTTTTGAAATTGTTGAATAAAAGTATTAACAAGTTTTGGAAATGCATCAATAGAATAAGGAGGCAAGGAAAAATACCATTATAAGGCCTTGTCACAAAAAGTTCTAGTAAACAACTTGGCTAAAATCCTATGGTCATGAGCATAATCACTACAAAGGATTTGAAATGTTTTAACATGATGAATGGGGTCTCCTTTTCCGTTGTAATTCTCAAGATGAGGCATATCAACTTGCTAAGGAATAGGAGTATGAATGATATCTAAGGACAAAGGACTTCCCATGTCACATGTAGGAATGCTAAACTTTTTTTGAGTCAAGGATGCAAGTTGTTGTTGTATGGATGACACAATTTGAGCCAAACTGATGATTGTTGAATCATTAGAGGAAATAGGAGGAATAGAAACATTAGAAACACTATGTAAAGTGTAAGAAGTTGTAGGAATAGAAGACACAACTGGAGGAACACTTGGAACTATAGTTGGAAGAGGATTAGAATAAGTAAAAGGAACATTATGATAAGAAGGTTGTGATGTAGGAAGGGACATAAGAGGAACACTCATAGGAATAGAGGGAATTGTCACAGTCACCAAAGAAGGAGTATAAGTAAGAATACTAGATAAAGGAACAAAATAAGGTTCTATACTAGTAACAGGAGGAGTCAACCCTAACTCTTGAGCTTCTTGAGCTAAAGGTTTAACATTTGAATGCATGAGGTGAGTAATACCATGAAAGAGGTTAACACCTTGATCACTATCATGAAGAAATTTCTTAAGAGCCTCTATAAATTGAATAGAATCTTGATTATGGTTTTCTTGAATAAGCCAATTACCCATTTTATCAAGTTCAGTTGAAAGTTTTTGGACTTTTTCAGGAGGAACTCTTAAAGCATCATCCTCATCATGAGATGAGTGAGAAGATTTTTTCTCCATAATAGGATTGGAATCAAGAAGAATCAAATTATCATCTAGGATCCTAAGGAAATGAGAGGAAGACTTGGGATCAAAGGCACCCATAAGTCTATGAATTCATCTAACTAGAATATTATAAGTAGGAATAGAAGTAGTAAAGCTCATAAACCAATGCAATTCAAATGAACTAAACTAAGAAAACATAAAGTATGAATATTTTTTTATTTTGAAAGAAATTTTGCAATTTTTTTGTATTTTTGAAATGTAAATGTAAGAAATCTAATTAGCATACAAGATTTAACATAAAAGAGAAATATAATACCAACAAGATAATATAAAGAGAAATCTAACACCACAAAACACAATAGGGCATCCAACTCCACAAAAGAAAAGAGGGTAAGTATGTCGGGTTCACCAAAATGAATAGTGGTAAAAATGGATTCACCACTATGAATAAGATAAAAAGGGGGTGTGAATGATGTGAATGTGTGTAGGGTTGATGATATGATATGAAAAGGGGGAAAATAGGACCTATCCTTAATCCAAATTCCCAAAAGGAAAGATCCAAATGGATTAATCACAATGAGGTGATCAATGCCCAAATGAATCAAACAATGGAGAATATGAAGAAAGGAGGAAATCCTATAATATATTATAGAAAGTATGTACTTGAAATCTAAAATGAATAGAAGGAAAATACTAATCTCAAAATAGGGTAAATCTAGAAAAGATTGATTTCTTATGTCTGTACATAGTTTCAGGAAGTTCTACAACTTGATTCCAGGTTGGAAATGTAGAGACAGAGAAAACCCAGAAAGCTTTTGTCCTTCCAAGGTCAAGCCATCCTTGACCCATATAGCGGGGCAAGGTCTTACCCTAGGGCAGGATCCTACCCCTCATAGCTCTAACAGAAATTATGTTTGTGGATCTTAGAAGTTCATAGAAAAGGGTATCCAGATATGAACTTTAATTCATTGTCTCGCACCTGTACTTGCAAGAAAAATGGTTTTGTTGTTTGGATGGAGGGTTTTCCTTGCTCAAACTCCAATTTGGAATCAACCTTGAAATTTAATTGAAATTGCAGTGTAAATAAACAAAGTAAATGGAACTATTCACCTTGCTTATGTTGAAACCCTTGTGGAGGATTTGAATCCTTGAATCCACGAGTATGGATGTTCCAAATAAATGTAAAAATATGTAGGATGTCTCAAATCAATGACATTAGATCTTCAATACCAATCTTGAATGGATCTTTGCATAGGAAGAGGCTTGGATGAATATGAATGGAGAAATCTTCAAGGGTGCTCCAAAGAGATTCAATCCTTCAATAGCTAACAATGGACCTCCATAATGAATGTGTTGAACCTCAAAAATTTAGTCTATATTTTTTAGTTCATATTGCAAAAAATTGTCCAAGTGTTGGAATTAGTCCTTTGAAAATCATTAAAGATGCTTAGTTTGAGGTGCATGGAAAATGTGGTTTAAAAAAAAAACCCTCAAGTAAATGATGACTTCATGAGAGATTATTTTCAGATTTATGCAAGATGTGGAGTCATAGAAAAATGCAAAGCATGTGGAGAAGAAGAAGATAAAAAAGAAAGGTTGAGGACAAGAGCCAGTTGAATGCAAAAAAAAAGTGTGCATGCACAACCAGTCACATTTTTTTATCATAACTCAAAAAATATAAACTGGGTTAGGCTGAATTTTACATATGTTTGAGATGACTATGTTTTCATGCTACATCAAAAAATTTAGAAAAACTCAATTTGAAAATCAAAAGTTATGATCCTTTGAGTACTACAACAATAAAAAAATCAGCATTACTTCTAAAAGTTTAGTCCCACATTGCTCAAGAAATGACCATTTCAAGTGTTTAAAAGATATACCACTCACATAATGAAATGACTAAAGAGAAGAAGGCTCTCAAGAGTGTGCACAACTAGTGCATTGAGATGTGTGCTAGAGACCATAAAGCACTAAATTTTGTAGAAAAATGCTAGCGAAAAATGCTAATGGTTAAGTCATAAACATTCAGAGAATTGGAGAATACACTTGGTTGCGAGTTCTCCCAATCCCTAACAGTTAGTCTCCAATTCTCCAAATACAAATGGTTAAGGAGATAACATTCAGAGAACTAGAGAATGCTTAGTCTCTAGTTCTCCAAATACAAATGGTTAAGGAGATAACATTCAGAGAACTAGAGAATGCTTAGTCTCTAGTTCTCCAAATACAAATGGTTAAGGAGATAACATTCAGAGAATTAGAGAATGCCTTGGTCGCTAGTTCTCCAAATACAAATGGTTAAGGAGATAAAATTTAGAGAACTAGAGAATGCTTGGTCACTAGTTCTCCAAATGGCTGGCAGTTAGTGAAAATGATTCAGAGAATTGGAGAAAGCTTGGTCGCTAGTTCTCCAAATGGCTGGCAGTTAGTGAAAATGATTCAGAGAATTGGAGAATACACTTGGTAGCTAGTTCTCCAAATGAGGTAATTAAACTTGAGTTTGTCCAAGCAATGAATGAAATTATGAAAAGTGTCAAGTTCTGGTGCATTCAGTGGTTAAAGTGCAAAAAATAATCTAAAATTGTAGATTGAAAAAGAATTCAAAAAATGATATAGTCTGAACTATAGGTGAAATATTCAAAAATTTAAATGGTCAAGCTTGGTCATGGAAAAGTGTCTCAGAAATTTATTTTTGGTCAAACATATAAGTATTATGTCACCAGAAAGGTCTTGGAATGAGGATTCTAATGGTGACGAGTATTTTTAGTTTTAGGGTGATGGATGAGAGCAGTCTGAGTTGGCAATTCTAAGGATCAAATTAGTTTGGTGGGAAGTGATTGCAGGATGTGTTTCAGTTTGGAAATTAGATGAGAGAAGGTTGAAGATATTTTGTGCCCAATGAACAGTTGTTAGTTCTGTAACTAATTTTGATTTTGCTATATCTATATTTTCTTCTCAATTGTAAAGGGATGTTGAAATTTATGCTGCAGGGTAGTATTTAGGCCTTTTTTTTTCTTGTTTTCTTTGTGTTTCCTTGTCATGTAAATATGTTGAACCAGATCAATTTTAATGGAAAAATGATGGAATCCCTATTCAGTTCTGGTTGATGTCTTTGTGTATCTGGTCTTAGTTCTTGTGTATTAGTTTGTAAGGCACTTTGATGCACTAGTTATAAGGTAGCTATGATCTTGTTTTCAAGTTTCTTTCAAGGAGAGAGTCAATCTTGAATGTAGGCTCTAAGAATTTGAGATTTATACATGAATTTGATGTCTAGGAACTGGAATGAAAAGGGTGATTTGTAAGGCACTTCACTTGGTTTCTTTGAGTTTGGAGTTAAGTTTTTCTAGGAATGCATGATCATTTGACTCTGATGCCTAATAGATAAGGCACTGGTCTCTTGCTTATCCTACAATTGTCATCATCAAGCATTAATTAAAAATCCATCTTTAATTTCATGTTTGAGAACATTCATGTTTATGACTTGTGTTTCCTGAATACAAGTGTTATTAGTGATTCTTTGAAGAAATGAATCCAAGGGTTAGCCTGCTTGAGTTCAAAGCTTGAAGAGAAGAAGGAGTTTATCCTTGTTGTCACATTGGCCATTTTCCTAGTTCTTAGTAGATCATACAGGTGGGATCCTGTATAAGATTGATTGAGTTGAACTCTCATGTTTTATAAGTCTGAGAACTATCCACGATCATGTTTGCATAAAGAGTTTTAGCTAGTGAGTTATATGTATGCAGATTTCAGCTTGTTTTAGGTGTATCCGTGTAAGTGTATGGAACTTGAATCAGAAGGAGGATCAAATCCTCATTAATTAGTCTTTTCTTACCCCTCATTTTCTATGAACAAGTGGAATTGTGTAACTAGACAAAGATCCCCGCATCTGGTTTTCATATTTCTCTTTTAGAGTTGAGGGATACAAGAAAAACTGCTAACAAATTGGCGACTCTACTGGGGAGTGCCAGTGTATAGAGTCAAGTTCTTTTAAAAATTGTTATATTATCTCACTAAATGTGAGTGGCAAATCTAAATCTCTATTTGATCAGTGTTTTGTAAGATGAAATTGGGAGGTATTTTGTGATCCTGAAAAATAGTGCATCCTGTGAAGTTCTATGTTTGCTGATAAAGAAATTCCAGGTGTGAGATAAAGCTTCTCAGCTGGTTTGAGATTGGTCCTCTACAAAAAGGTGGTGGCTCTACAAAGATTTTAAAGGTGATTTGAGAAAGGCTTCAGATCATTATTTACACTAGTAACAACACTTCCAGGTAACTTTTTATCAAAGTACAAAATCAGTCCCTAAATAGGTGAATCAGTCACTAAGAAAAGGGAAAATAATTTTAAGAAGTTGGAATCATATTTCTGAATTTGAGGTTTTCAGTTATTGAAAAAGAGTATTAGAAATATGCAGTGGTCCATGAAGTTAATGGTTGCATAAATTGGATAGAAATACTGTCATGAGAATAAGCTTTAGTGTTTTGTCAGTGTGTTAGAATGGAGTTTCCAGTTGTTATGAGTCAAGATGTTTCTGGATTTGAAGGTTTTCAGTCAGATCTAGAAAGTTATAATGTTGAACTTCATTTGATAAAT
This sequence comes from Chamaecyparis obtusa, assembly GCA_027943335.1. Taxonomy (NCBI): domain Eukaryota; kingdom Viridiplantae; phylum Streptophyta; class Pinopsida; order Cupressales; family Cupressaceae; genus Chamaecyparis; species Chamaecyparis obtusa. The sequence goes on from BSBK01004467.1 coordinate 1,412,122, forward strand.
TAGAAAATTTAGCATAATTGCATACTGATGTTAAGATATACAATAGGAGGAAGAAATGAGGAGTCTACATTATCTTATTACAAGAGATTTCTTATTGCATGTAGTGAACTACCTGTGGGTTTAGATTTTCAAGAATCCCACTATGCTGAGATGTTCCTAGAACTTTCAATGCCAGAATCAGTTAGTTGGACTGCATCTTTAAAAAATGAAGCACTAGAAAATCTTAAGGAATGGATAGACTCTTTTATAAATGTTGAATTCAGTGATGCCGAGTCTAGTTCATTTGGGGATGCTGAGTCCTGTGCTGGTTATTGTGCAGATGATGAAGTTTATGAGTGTCAAGGAGGGGAAAGTGAATATTCAGTTGATAGTGATTTTCTTGAGCTTGTGGATTTCCCCTTTTCTTAGTATGATGCTAATTTTTCCTTGTTTCAGTTTGATGGTGTTTTGTGTGAACATGAAGAACAAGAATATAATGCAGATGATAGTTCCTGCAATGGTTACTTCACACAAGGTAATCTGAGACAAGTAAATTCAGTCCCTATTTCAGATGGAGAAGAGATTTGCAGCATCAGTAGTGAGAATGGAGAAATGAAGTGTGATGATCAGTGCTTGTTAAGTTGCGATTAGATTTCGAGTCTCTTGGATGCTGACTTTCAGAGGTATGGTACTAAGTTTATTTCTAGAATTCCATGCCCAGTGAAAATAAGTTTTGATGAAAGTGATTCAGAGGATGGCATGATTGGTGAAACATATCTTGATGTATCTTCTCCTATTTTAATTCAGCAAGATTCAAGTGCATTTCATTATGATAATGTTGATAATGTCATTTTTGATGAATACAATGATGAGTGTGCTAGTGCATGTTCAGATTTGTATGAGCTTGTTGACTGTGGTTCTTGTGTACATTTTGATGCTGAAGAATAGGGTAAATCTGAAAGTGTTTTCTCAGATTTGCAAATGCCTATTGAGTTACTCACTAACGGAGCTTGTCCTTTTCTAAATGATGCTAATGTAGTTTGTGGTCAACAATATGTTCTCGGATTTATGCAATTAGAAATTTGTTTCGAGAAGTTTTGTATTAGTTTGCAAAGTGATGAGTTGGAAGCGTTGTATTCTTTCTTGCAAACTAATGATTGGAATGATAGTGTTCCCAGCCATGATGTTGAGTTGCAGTGTTTTCTTTTTCAGCATGATAGTGACAGTGAAGAATGTGATGCTTTGACATTACAAAATGATTAGTACTCATGGCAACCTGATGGCTCTCCTTTTCCAGATAATGGTGAGTGTATTGATTACTTTTATTATGATATGCTGAAAGTGAACCATGATGTTTCTAACCAGCTAGATGCAACATATGATCTCAGTTTGCCTCCGTTGTATGGAGATGAGAATCATTCATTTGACAGAGGTAAAGGCTGATTTCAGTTTTGGGGCTTTGGGCCTTTGTAAATAAGCTTCGTGTTTGTATAGTTGCTTTCTTTCCTTTTAGTTGTGTGTTTTCTTTCAGTAAGGGGTTCCCGGTTCAGAGTTTTGAGATGTAACTGGAAAGTGAAAAGTCTGATTCTCTTTGGGTGGTCTGCTTCTACCATGAGATTTTAGATTCTTTGCATGCTCGCATGGGGCATGCATCCCCAATCAGAGCCACTGTTGGACCTCAAAAATTCAGTCTATATTTTGAGTCCATATTGCAAAAAATTGTCTAAGTGTTGGAATTAGTCATTTGAAAATCATTAAAGATGCTTAGTTTGAGGTGCATGGAAAATGTGGTTTAAAAAAACAACCCTCAAGTAAATGATGACTTCATGAGAGATTATTTTTAGATCTATGCAAGATGTGGAATCATAGACAAATGCAAAGCATGTGGAGAAGAAGAAGATAAAAAATAAAGGTTGAGGGCAAGAGCCAGTTGAATGCAAAAAAAAAGTGTGCATGCACAACCAGTCACATTTTTTATCATAACTCAAAAAATACAAAGTAGGTCAGGCTGAATTTTACATATGTTTCAGATGACTATATGTGCATTCTACAAATTTTTTTTTAGAAAAACTTAGTTTGAAAATCAAAAGTTATGATCCTTTGAGTACTGCAGCAATAAAAAAATCAGCATTACTTCTAAAAGTTTAGTCCCACATTGCTCAAGAAATGACCATTTCAAGTGTTTAAAAGATATACCACTCACATAATGAAATGAATAAAGAGAAGAAGGCTCTCAAGAGTGTGCATAACTAGTGCATTGGGATGCATGCCAGTGACCATAAAGCACTAAATTTTATAGAAAAATGCTAATGGTTAAGTCATAAACATTCAAAGAATTGGAGAATACACTTGGTCGCGAGTTCTCCCAATCCCTGATAGTTAGTCTCAAATTTTCCAAATACAAATGGTTAAGGAGATAACATTTAGAGAACTAGAGAATGCTTAGTCTTTAGTTCTCCAAATACAAATGGTTAAGGAGATAACATTCAGAGAACTAGAGAATGCCTTGGTCGCTAGTTTTCCAAATACAAATGGTTAAGGAGATAACATTCAGAGAACTAGAGAATGCTTGGTCGCTAGTTCTCCAAATGGCTGGCAGTTAGTGAAAATGATTCAGAGAATTGGAGAAAGCTTGGTCGCTAGTTCTCCAAATGGCTGGTAGTTAGTGAAAATGATTCAGAGAATTGGAGAATACACTTGGTCACTAGTTCTCCAAATGAGGTAATTAAACTTGAGTTTGTCCGAGCAACGAATGAAATGATGACAAGTGTCAAGTTTTGGTGCATTCAGTGGTTAAAGTGTAGAAAATAATATAAAATTGCAGATTGAAAAAGAATTCAAAAAGTGATATAGTCTGAACTATAGGTGAAATATTCAAAAATTTAAATGGTCAAGCCTGGTCACAGAAAAGTGTCACATAAATTTATTTTTTGGTCAAACATATAAGTATTATATGTCACTGGAAAGGTCTCAGAATGAGGATTCTAATGGTGATGAGTATTTTTAGTTTCAGGGTGATGGATGAGAGCAGTCTGAGCTAGCAATTCCAAGGATCAAATCAGTTTGGTGGGAAGTGATTGCAGGATGTGTTTCAGTTTGGAAATTAGATGAGAGATCAGATGAGAGAAGGGTGAAGATATTTTGTGCCCAATGAACAGTTGTCAGTTCTGTAACTGATTTTGATTTTGCTATATCTTTATTTTCTTCTCAATTGTAAAGGGATGTTGAAATTTATGCTGCAGGGCAATATTCAGGCCTTTTTTTTTCTTGTTTTCTCTTTGTTTCCTTGTCATGTAAATATGTTGAACCAGATGAATTTTAATGGAAAAATGATGGAATCCCTATTCAGTTCTGGTTGATGTCTTCATGTATCTGGTCTTAGTTCTTGTGTATCAGTTTGTAAGGCACTTTGATGCACTGGTTATAAGGTAGCTATGATCTTGTTTTCAAGTTTCTTTCAAGGAGAGAGTCAATCTTGAATGTAGGCTCTAGGAATTTGAGATTTATATGTGAATTTGATGTCTAGGAACTGGAATGAAAAGGGTGATTTGTAAGGCACTTCACTTGGTTTCTTTAAGTTTGGAGTTAAGTTTTTCTGGGAATGCATGATCGTTTGACTTTGATGCCCAATAAATAAGGCACTGGTCTCTTACTTGTCCTACAGTTTTCATCATCAAGCATTAATTGAAAATCCATCTTTAATTTCATGTTTGAGAACATTCATGTTTATGACTTGTGTTTCCTGAATACAAGTGTTATTAGTGATTCTTTGAAGAAATGAATCTAAGGGTTAGCCTGCTTGAAGAGAAGAAGGATTTTATCCTTGTTGTCACATTGGCCATTTTCCTAGTTCTTAGCAGATCATACAGGTGGGATCCTGTATAAGATTGGTTGAGTTGAACTCCCATGTTTTATAAGTTTGAGAACTATCCATGATCACATCTGCATAAAGGGTTTTAGCTAGTGAGTTATATGTATGTAAATTTTAGCTTGTTTTAGGTGTAATTTCCTGAGTGTGTGGAACTCGAAGTAGAAGGAGGATCAAATCCTCATTAATTAGTCTTTTCTTATGCCTCAGTTTGTATGAACAATTGGAATTGTGTAACTAGACAAAGATCCCCGGGTCTGGTTTTCATATTTCTCTTTTAGAGTTGACGGATACAAGAAAAACCACTAACAAAATGCTTGAATGCTTGAATGCTTGGATTGAAGATCAATGAATGCTTGCTTTCCTTCTCCTTCTTGCTTACTTTTGTTACAAGTAGTAGTTGTTGTTGCACCAAAAGATCAACCCGTTAATGCCTGATGCAACCACTAGACTTATAGAACATATGAGGCTATTAAACCATGTCATGAATCTCAAAGGGAGATGTTGGCAGTTAGTCCAACAATCTCCCCCTCAACATCAACCAAGGGGATTTGAATATGTGACCAAGCTCTGATACCACTGTTACAAGTAGTAGTTGTCGTTGCACCAAAAGATCGACCTGTTAATGCCCAATACAACCACTAGACTTATAGAACACAGGAGGCTATTAAACCATGTCACAAATCCTGAAGGGAGATGTTGGTGGTTAGTCAGACAACTTGCACTTGAGAGCTTGAGAAATTATGAAACTTGATTTCATGATTATGAAAAGAGATGGATGAAATGAGAGAGAAAGGCTTCCTTTTATAGTGATCTAGGGCACAAAATTCTAGAGATGCCAACATTGGAGAATTAAATCCCAATTAACCTTAACCCTTATAAATAGACCCAAATTAAATGCAATTTAAGGATTTTCCATTCTGTAACCCAAAATAGCTGATCTGAAAATGGGAAAATAAAACTTTCTAAAACCCAACATCCTGGAACTTTTGAAAAATCTTGATTAGACCTAGGGTCAGGGATGAGGTAGTCTCTACCCTAGGTCAAGGACAAGGTCATCCTTGACCTAGGTCAGGGACTAGGTCATCCTTGATCTAGGTCAGGGACTAGGTCATCCTTGATGTCAGGGACTAGGTCATCCTTGACCCAAGAAGTTAAGATCTCTAGTTTCTCAAAGAAAATCTACCGAAAAAAGGTTGGAAATAAAGGGAGAGAAGAAGAATAGGGGAGAAGCTGCTAGATCCATACAAAGACCTAATCAAGGTGCTTGACATGACCCTAGACCACTTACTCAGAGGGCTAAATGCTCTTTTCATGGAAGTGCTTCCATTTTAAGACAATACAGAATTCAAGCAGGAAATTGAACCTGAACAAAATGTTGAGCCTAGCGGAGATAAAGTGCTAGCGAGATTTGTAATAAGACACCATTCTAAGAGCTAGATCATTGGAGATAAGAAAGCTAGCATGATGACCTAAAGTAAGTTAAGACAAAACCCATGTTTAGTTTGTGAGTTTGAACCGAAGAATGTTAAGGATGCAATTGAAAATGAGAATTGGGTAAATGCTATGAATGAAGAGATAGAAGAAATTGAAAAGAATAAGACATGGAGTTTAGTGCCTAGAGCAAAAGATAAAAATGTTATTGGTACTAAATGGATTTTTAGAAATAAGCTGAATGAGAATGGAAAAGTTACAAAGAATAAAGAAAGAATTGTTTGCAAAGGTTATGTACAAGAAGAAGGTATTGATTATGGTGAAACATTTGCTCCTGTTGCTACATTGGAAGGTGTGCACATATTACTTGCTTATGATGCACATAAGGGATTTAAGGTATATCAAATGGATGTCAAATCATCATTTTTAAATAGAATTCTTGAAGAGGAGGTGTACATAGAACAACCAGAGGGGTTTGTTGAGCAAAATCAGAAAGACGTGGTATGTAGACTACACAAAGATTTATATGGACTGAAGAAAGCACCAAGGGCATGGTATGAAAGGTTACATGCTTATTTGATTAGTATTAGTTTTGTAAGGACTATTGAAAATAATAATTTGTACTTGAAAGGTGGTTCTGATGATAAAATTTTGATTGCTGAAATATTTGTTGATGATATTAGCTTTGGAGGACAATATCAAATTTGTAAATCTTTTGCTAATGACATGAAAAAGGAATTTTAGATGTCTATGTTTGGAGAGATTAAATTCTTTCTAGGAATGCAGATTTTATAGTAGAAAGATGGGATATTCATCACTCAATCAAAATACATTAAGGAAGTATTGAAGACATTTGGCATGGAAGATGCTAAACTAGTTGGAACACTAACGGTCACATGATGCAAATTGACAAAAGATGATTAATTTTAAGAGGTAAACTAGACTTTGTATAGATCAATGATTGGGAAATTGATGTATATTGTACATAGTAAGCATGCTATTGCACATGCAGTTGGGATTGTGGCTAGATTTTTTGCCAATCCTAAGGATTCCCATATGATTGTAGTGAAAAGAATCTTGAGATAAAATAGAAGACTATGGTTTATGGTATACATTTGAAGGGAAATTTAAACTCAGAGTTTACACCGACGTAGATTGGGCTAGAAACAAAGATGACTGGAAGAGCACAACTGATGGAGCATTCTTTTTAGGAGAAAGGCTTGTGACTTGGATCAATAAGAAAGAAGGATGCATATCTCAGTCCACTACTGAAGTAGAGTATGTTGCTACTATTGCAAATTGTTCAAATATAGCTTGGATCAGACAAGTGTTAGAAGGAATGAATGAGGTAATCACTGACCCGATGATTATATATTGTGATAACACTAGTGCAATAAACATTTATAGGAATCCTCTAATGCATTCAAAGACATAGCATATATCAATTAAGTATTACTATTTGAGAGAGAAAGTACAAGAGAAGTAGGTGAAGTTAAAATTTTTAACATCTAAGGAACAACTTGCTAACATTTTTACTAAACTATTACCGAAGGACACATTTGAGTATTTGAGAACTAGACTTGGGGTCCGTCCCTTATCTACTAGACACTAAGGTGATTTGGAGGTTGCATCAACCTATACTTATCAGAAGATCATTCATGGTGATGCACTTAGGTCACACTTTGGATTTTTGTCTAAGGTTGTGAAGGATTGAAGAAGCTAGAAACAAAAAGCTATTTGTACATTGAAGGTACTAATTTTGAATCGAACAATAGTTATATTTGGCTACTAAAGAGCTATTTTGTTTTTTTTCTTTGGTATTGTTGTCAAAGGGAGAGAGATTGAATATGAAAATAGAGAAATCAGTTACTGAGAACAGAAAAAGAGAGATTACACAAAGGGAGAGACTTGAATATTTTGTTGCTGAGAACAAGACCCCGCAGATATAGGGAGAGTCTATATCTGTAATGCTATTATGTAATGTAGTGATTAAACATATTAAATTTGACCTTACCAAGCTACAAAATTTTATTACAAAGTTGTAGAATACATGTTTGGTATGTGCATTGCATAGTTTCATATTGCTTGTGTTTCCATCAATGCCAAAGGGAGAGATTGTTGGACTACAACTGATTGAATATCTGGAAGGACAGTGATTAGTGATAACCAAGTACTAAAATGTTATGTGAGATGATTAAATCCATCAATATATTTTCATTAATGTCAACATATCTTGACAATGCTTATTATGTTAGTTACAACATCTAATATCTATTGAAGAAAGGGAAGATGAAGAATTGAGATATCTACATGAGGAAAAGATGGATATGATAGATAAGGATAAGGTAAACATTGGATAACTTATTGATGAGTCTATGAATATGTATTGTTGACTTGAGCATGTTACATTAAATTATTATGAAGGAGAGAATGGAAATTAGATATGTCAATATAGTCAATAATTGAATATTTTTGTATACACTGAGCCAGTGCAGTGTGTACTAAGTAACAATTTTAACCGAGCTAGTTCAACTAGTTATCACTGATGTATTTTTGTATTGATCAAGTATGGATGTAAGCATTAAATGCAAAAATTAGCTGACTGTAGATGATGAGCTAGATATTGTTATGATTTTGAGGTTGACGATAAAGTTTGTTATGAGATACATGGCTGAAAAAATTTGAAGAAGATCCAATGGATATGATTGAAACAACTTATTGATACAACTTCTGAGGAAGGTTTAAGAGGCAAAATGAATGATGAAGATTAAGTGACAAAATTTGATGGATGAAATGAAAACATTTTACTTGTCTATTTAAAGAGACTTGTGGAGGCAGATGTAAATGTTGGACTGCAGAGATTTTGTGTGAAGATAGTATTCATGCAAGCCTGATCATATTGGTTATTGAAGAACCTGAGCTGCAAAAGTTTGTACCAAGCATCAGAGAACATTACTGAGGGGAATGTAAGTAGATATATTGTTGAAGTGAAATTGTTTAAGTGATCAGAGGATATATATTTTGGGCTAAGCATAGATTTGAATATTTGCAAGAGAGTTGTATTGAATCAAATCATTACTGTATCAGTTTAACCATTGATTCACAAAAATATCTTAACTAAGTGGACTTAATAGTCTTTATTATGTTTCCTATGTCATTCAAAGACTATACATTGTTACCTTGTTGACTCATAGTGAATGATGGTCAAAAGATAACAGTTAGTGTTAAATCCTCTAACAAGGTAACTATTATACACTAAGTTTGCACCCTTGTTTCAAGCTCTCGTAGTCTTGATAACCTAGTATAACATGGGAAACATCTCCAAGTGTGGGACCTATGCTAACTAAGATGAGACCTCTAGGTTCTAGGTTGGTTCCTCTTGGATAATCACCTTAATTTCCTTCTTGACAGGAAAGTAAACTCTTGAGGGAAAAGGGATAGAAGAAATGCATGAAAGGGAAATAACTAAAAAGAAAACTATCCTACTAGGTGATACATCAAAATGAAATGAATACAATACACTGACCAAATCATAATGAAAGGGCTCTCAGATCTAATAGAACACAATCTTCCTAAATAGGCTTGCATAAGTATTTCATAGAGGGGCCTGAATAAAAGACATAGACTATGACCTACAAGCAAATGTTCTCTTTAACAAAAGGGCACAGGAATGAGATAGAATGACAGAGGCTGAAGTATACCTATAAAATCACCTAAGTCAGATCATACACAATAGTACACACATAAGCTAAAAGAAAGAAGGGCCCTGGAACTCCAAGATTTCTCTAATAGAGTCAGCATATTATATTCAATAAGAGAAAATTCAGACAAGAAGGCATAGGGACAAAAAGAATGTCACAAAATACCTTTGCAATATCTAAACAATGAATGAAAGGTTACAGACTGTAGAAAGCCAAAGGGTAGAAAAGATGCCACGGATGACTCCTCAAAAAGAAAATCTCTCTTTTACAATCATAAACTCTGAGCTCCAAAAGCTCCAAAAAACTATTATATACATCTCCTTTTTTGCACATAGGCAAGAGTAAAAACCTAATTAGGGTTACATGGAATTGCATAAAATAATATCAAACCCTAATTCTATCATTTTTGGCCATAAATGCCCATGAAAATATCTTGATCTATCAGATATCTATGTTTGCATGTCCATTTCATTGTTACATCTACAAATTTTGAGCCGCCATGATCCATCTACCTTCCTGCAACTCAGACTTGCCATAACTATTCAAATCTGATACTTTTAGATATTTGAATTTAAAAAAGTAAATAGTCACAGGTGGCGCCAAGCTTTTGTCCATCAACGACAAATATTCAAACTTGAATTTATCTTTAAAATGCAACCGTCGAATCTTTCCATTTTACTTGGACACCATATCAGATCTTAACTTTAACTCGGCATTTACCTCAGGTTATCCTTTTCCTTCAGTTGCTGAATGTCCTAATCTTTGAACTAACCCTAACTTTGTCTAGTGATCAACAGATAGCCCTTTAGTCACCAATTCATTGAATACATTCTAACCCTGAGCCCATCCTACCACTTGTCATTATGTTACTAACCTTGAAATGAGCACATCAGCAATGTCTAGTAATGGAAGGTAGCAAGAATCTTACTTTGCATCAGATGGTGGGCGCATGATCTCATGAGCCCAAAAGATTCCTTCAAATCATGCACCAGTCGTAGATCTTATTTAACTGCCACCTCACTTAAGAAGTCCGGACCCACTCAGATGCCAATTGTAATACCCAGTGACCAATCACAAACATGCATGTCAGCAAAATGCAGCACCAAACCCACCTGCAATTTACCTTTACTTCAACAAATCAAAAGCTAGCATGTCATCATGACCTAGCATGAAGGACCCACTTGATGATTCCTTGATGTTGATACCATATCAATGGTTGTCGCATGATCTCATGGGCTTAGAAGACTCCATCAGATCATAAGAAAATTGTTAGATCTTAGGGAGGGATAGCTCACTAGGACCACTCTGCCAAGTGTTGCATTTTAATTCATTTTTGATTGCCTCCTCACTTGAAATAATTGGACCCACTAACAAATTTCCATCAGTATCCAGCTCAGGCCAATAAAACACGGGCACATCATAATAGAGGACCCACCACCAGAAGCTTTGGTGATAAAGAAAAATCAATGGTTGTCACATGATCTCATGGGCTCAGAGGATTCCATGAGATCATGAGACAACCATTGATCTTGTACAAGCTAGCACCCTTGCAAATTCCCTGACAACTGGATCCACCTGTATCATCCCTTATGCTGTGTCTCTATCTAGCAATTCAGTGACTGAAGGAAATAATAAACTACTCACTGGGTCACTGAATGTCACATTGAAACTGCTAGGTATTAAGTGACTACGAGAACACTATAGTCAGGCAATCGCCGAATAGGAAAGATGACCACCTAAGGATTAGGAGAACTAGCAAAAAATATGTATTTGCTAGTTCACTAAATGAATAAGAAGCATGAAATAATATTAAGTGATTCAGTGAAAGCTGAGAGGGAAATGACCATGTGCAGAAAGGAGACTTAAGTGGCCCAAAAAAGGTAATGAAGGATTAGGATGGGGCCAAGAGAGAAATAGGGTTTAAGCCTTCCAACGGCTATAAATATGAAGTTTGTCCTAGGGTTTGAGCCAAAAACATGGAAAATATTGCAGAGGCCAGAGGAAAGGACATAAAGCCATGAAAATTTCTCAAGGTGTTCAACAGGGCTTAATAAAATGCTAGACAGAGTAGACCAGGTCAATCTTGTATGGAACAGGAAAATTTGGGTAACATTTTGGTGATTTTTGCTATATGTCAGCCTGCTAGACATTAGATCAGTGGCATTGACATAATCCATTGGGCATAGGAGTCATCTCAGGAACACAAAACTTTATTGACAAAGAGATAGACCTGAAGGAGAAACAAAACTATGCACGAGCACTTCTTGGAAAATAGGAAAAACTAGGCTAGAAAACTGGAAGAAAGCAGGAAAACTAACCTACTCTAAACTAACCAGTGCAAAAGCTGGTCAAACAAAACCATTCACTGGTAGGCTAAAATAACTACCCTTCCTCATTAGGATATTTTTCATTGAGTGCACAAGGATAGCTACAAGGATATGAGGCACATAAAAATTTATCAAATAATTAAGACTTGTCTCTACAAAAATAGGGTCAAGTTTACCCTCCTCTAACTCATCATATGGAGAGGTCTCAATAAACTCCTTCTAGGCCAAGTATCAGATAGGGCAGCCTCTTGAAAGTCTGAAGACAGGACTCTCCTTGATGGCTTCTTTTTTATCTTCAAGGTTGCCCTTTATTATGGATAGCCATGTTAGCTCATCCTTTATAGTTAGGGGACTATCATCTTCTTGTTTTAAATAGGCTAAGAGATCATCAAAGTTGTCAAAATTCTAAAGATCTGGAACTAGCTCCAACTCTTGCTCATGCAGTAGCCCCTCAGAAAGAGAGCAATCCAAAACTAGGCCTCTTTCTACAGGCACATAACTTTGAACCTCCACTCCAAGGAATAGAGATTCATCATTCAATTTATCACAAAAAACCTCTATGATGTTGGAAAAATCATACTCTGCAAGGCTTTTGTCTATGCTCTTTTATTGGAAAGAATTTTACATAACTTTATCATCCTGCTCAACAAAACTAGGCAGCTCATCTAACAAGGACATGGCATCCTCCTCTATATCAATCTCTTGTGGATGGTGAACCTTTTTTTCTAATTGACCCTTAGCCAAAGGCAATGGCATGGTCTCTTCTTCATCATCAACAAGGAGGGGGAACTCATCAAACAAACCAACCAAGAGTTCAGGCTGAGCATCAATCTTCATCTCCCCACCTTGCTAGCTCACTCTATCACAATCATCACTCAGCACTGATACCTCCAATTTTCTCTTTTCCTCATCACATGAAAGCTTATTTACCATAGGTCCTTGCTCAGACACTAGACTAGTATCTTTAAAAAGACTTGGCATCTGACAGCCAGGAGGCAGAGTCCATTGGGGTATCCACAACACTTCATCATCTTGAGAGACCATAGGGGCCTCTTGAGATAAACAATTTTCTTGAACAAACTATTCTTGCAGAGTGGTAGACTGAATCTCAAGTATAGGCTCTTGGAAAGAACTTTTTGCCTTAAAACTTGGGATGTGAAATTGAGGGGGCTCAAAGGGAGGCATAGAAGGCATACCTATCTTGAAGCTTGGAAATGAATGCTTTTTTGGCTCTTCATGTGTAGGCTCTTGAGACAAATGGGTCTTCCAGCTTGGGATCTTAGGCCTAAAAGCCTCTTGTTCAGCACTTTGTGACCTCAGCCTTGCTAACTCAATATCAGCTTGGTGATTGATCTCTTCTTGAAACTGTCTCATTTGTTTCTTATCAACAAGAGATTCTATCACTTGGTAGGGAACTAACCCTTGTTCATAACTTTGAGCCTCCATCTCCTACTGCTCTCTGATCTCAGACACTTGCTTAATCAAATCAAGCAACACATTCTTTGTTCTTTCTTTCTCTTTCATGAGGTCTGAGCTCTGAGTCTATTGCCAATTAGGTTGAGAAGGGGAGGGTGGGTGGTGAGCAGGATGAGGTAGTTGGCCTTGCATTTCTTGTTGTGCCTTTTGCGCCCATGATCTCCCTTATTGGAGGGCCTTTTCATAATCTTGTACAAGGGCAAAATCATTTGGGGCATGTTGGATATATTGATAGCCTTGTATAGTATGAAAGCTTGGGGTAAAAGAAAGCTTTAGGTGGCTTTGATAAGGCTGAGAACTATCCCATTGAGCATTATTCTCATAATAGGATGGTGAGTAACCTAACCATCCATAATAACTTGACATGTCTACTCATGCAATTAGCTAGAATTTAAATATGAAAGATTTGAAACATACTAGCACTTGATCTTTGAAACCAATAGACTTTCCAGAGTCACCAAATATGTAGAAACATGACCTCTTCTAGGTCTCTAGCATGTTATCAGCATATCACAGATAGCATAGCTTCTACAATGAACTTCTTTTGTGGTCCCACTGGGTGTGCTAGAATTGTTATGCCCAAGGTGAGGTGTCTTTGAATCTGAGATTTTAAAATTATAGGAGCACCTTGAACATAAATCTGAACTCTGGTCCCACCGGGTGTGCCATAATTGTTATACACTAATTTTGCACCCTTGTTTCAAGCTATCATAGTCTTGATAACCTAGTATAAAATGGGAATCATCTCCAAGTGTGGGAGCTATGCTAACTAAGATGAGACCTCTAGGTTCTAGGTTGGTTCCTCTTGGATAATCACCTTAATTTGCTTCTTGATAGGAAAGTAAAATCTTGAGGGAAAAGGGATAGAAGGAATGCATGAAAGGGAAATAACTAAAAAGAAAACTATCCTACTAGGTGATACACTAAAATGAAATGAATACAATACACTAACCAAATCAGAATGAAAGGGCTCTAAGATCTAATAGAACATAATCTTCCTAAATAGGCTTGCATAAGTATTTCATAGAGGGGCCTGAACAAAAGACACAGACTATGACCTACAAGCAAACATTCTCTTCAGCAAAAGGGCATAGGAATGAGATAGAATGACAAGGGCTGAAGTATACCCATAAACTCACCCAAGTAAGATCATACACAATAGTACACATATAAGCTAAAAGAAAGAAGGGCCCTGGAACTCCAAGATTTCTCTAATAGAGATAGCATATTATATTCAATACCAGAAAATTCAAACAAGAAGGCATAGGGACAAAAAGAATGTCACAAAATATCTTTGCAATATCTAAACAATCAATGAAAGGTTATAGACTACAAAAAGCTAGAGGGTAGAAAAAATGCCACGAAGGACTCCTCAGAAAGAAAATCTCTCTTTTACAATTGTAAACTCTGAGCTCCAAAAGCTCCCAAAAACTATTATATACATCTCCTTTTTTGCATACAGGCAAGAGTAAAAACCTAATTAGGGTTACATGGAATTGCATAAAATAATATCAAACCCTAATTCTATCATTTTTGGCCATAAATGCCCATGAAAATATCTTGATCAATCAGATATCTATGTTTGTGTGTCCATTTCATTATTATATCTACAAATTTTGAGCCACCATGATCCATCTACCTTCCTACAACTCAGACTTTCCATAACTATTCAAATCTGATACTTTTAGATATTTGAATTTAAAAAAGTAAATGGTCATAGGTGGCGCCAAGCTTTTGTCCATCAATGACAGATATTCAAACTTGAATTTATCGTTAAAATGTAGTTGTCAGATCTTTCCATTTTACCCCAACACCATATCGGATCTTAACTTTAACTCAGCATTTACCTCAGGTTATCCTTTTCCTTCAGTCGCTGAATCTCCTAATCTTTTAACTAGCCCCGACTTTGTCTAGTGATCAAGAGATAGCCCTTCAGTTGCCAATTTGCTGAATACATTCTAACCCTGAGCCCATCCTACCACTTTTCATTATGTTACTATCCTTGAAACAAGCATGCTAGCAATATCTGGCAATGAAAGGTAGAAAGAATCTTACTTTGCATCAGACAGTGAGTGCATGATCTCATGAGCCCAAAAGATTCCTTTAGATCATGTGCTAGCCGTAGATCTTATTTAACTGCCACCTCACTTAAGAAGTTCAGACCCACTCAGATGCCAACTGTAATACCCAGCGACCAATCACAAACATGCATGTTAGCAACACATAGCACTGGACCCACCTACAATTTACCTTTACTTCAACCAATCAAAAGATAGCGTTTCATCATGACCTAGCATGAAGGACCCACTTGATGATTCCACGATGCTGATACTATATCAATGGTTGTCACATGATCTCATGGGCTTAGAAGATTCCATCAGATCATAAGATGACTGTTAGATCTTAGGGAGGGACAACTCACTGGGACCACTCTACCAAGTGTTGCATTTTAATTCATTGTTGACTGCCTCCTCACTTGAAATACTCAGACCCATTGACAAATTTCCATTAGTATATAGCTTAGGCAAATAAAACATGGGCACGTCATAACAGAGGACCCATTGGTAGAAGCTTTGGTGATAAAGAAAAATTGACAGCTATTGCATGATCTCATGGGCTTAGAAGATTCCATGAGATCATGAGATAATTGTAGATCTTGTATAAGCTAGCGCCCCTGCAGATTCCCTGACAACTGGATCCACCTATATCATCCCTTATGCTATGTCTCTATCTGGTGATTCAGTGACTAAAGGAAAGAATAAACTGCTCACTGGGTCGCTAAATGTCACATTGAAACCTCCAAGTATTAAGCTACTATGAGAATACTGCAGTCGGGCAATCACCGAATAGGAAAGATAACCACCTGAGGATTAGGAGAACTGGTGACAAACATGTATTCGCTAGTTCACTAAATGACTAAGAAGTGTGAAATAATATTAAGTGATTCAGCGAAAGCCAAGAGGGAAATGACCACGTGCAAAAAGGAGACTTAAGTGGCCCAAAAAAGGTAATGAAGGATTAGAATGGGGCCAAGAGAGAAATAGGGTTTAACCCTTCCAATAGCTATAAATATGAAGTTTGACCTAGGGTTTGAGCCAGAAACATGGAAAATATTGCAAAGGCCAGAGGAAAGGACACAGAGCCATGAAAATTTCTTAGGGTGTTCAACAGGGCTTAATAAAATGCTAGATAGAGAAGACCATGCCAAACTTGTATGGAATAGGAAAATTTGGGTAGCAGTCACACCTAACAATGTGTATTGTAACCTTTAATAGGGTTGGCTCTTCACCAAGCTCACTTCAGAAGAGTGAATTATTTTTGGGTTGCCGGTCCCAGGTGGTTTTTTCCTTAATAGGGTTTCCACGTTAAATCATTTTGTTATGTGTTACTTGTGATGATTTTTTTACTTTCATACTTTACATATTGCATATTTGATTTGATCGGTAATCATAGCTAGTTTATTACTGATAATTGGTAAACTAGATAGACAGTTTGATATTATATGTTACCAAGTTACAAAATTTTCTTAAATTTGTTTTGTGGATTACATCTTGTGTTTGGGACTGTGGATAACCGATTCACCCCCCTCTCTATTATTCTAACAGTTTCATCATTTCTTCTATTTGTTTCCTCATGATTTCCATTTTAGATGGTTCTTATTTGTTGATTAGATTATCAATGTCAAATTTGTGGGGTAGTTTGAATCCTTGCAAGGCTAGGTGCAAGAAATATTGATCTTTGTTTTGACTTGGAGTTAACTTCATAAGCCTTTGTAAGATTTCATCTTGTTGAAACTACAAGATATCTTCCTCAGTTATTTTTTTGTCTAAAAAACCACCTTGTGATCCATGTGATCCAATTCTAGAGTCTTGAGAGCTATGTTGAGAGCCATGTCTAGAGTTGGGATTCTCTTGGTTTTCTTGTCCAAAGTGTTTATTACTCAGTTTTTTCAAGTATTCCTCAATCCTCTTGCTTTGTTTGTCCATGGTTGGAGTGTAAGAAACACTATGTGCCAACCTAGGAGAGGATAAGGTAGATTCATTAAAGATGTTAGAAAAAGTTTTGAAACCCCAAGTTATAGGATCTTATTTACTTTAGTTGTCAAAGATAGCTTCGAGTTTTTTTGATTTATGGATCTAAGATCTAGTTGTGACCAACATGAAAGAAGGTTGTCAAAAGAAAAATAGGATGACTTATGATGACTTGATGTTCAAGCTAGGTAAGTAAAAGTGTTCACTTGTCCAAAGTGTAAGAGTGTAAGAGATACAGAGTAAAGATAACTTTACACAAGATGTCAAAGTTGCAAGGAGATCCCTATGTATGACACTTCTAAACAAGTAAGATATAGGATAAAGAATCTAAGAGATATAATGAAAGAGATGGTGAAAAAGTGCACATTCTACTAGCCAAGTATATAGTTAAGAGACCAAAGTAATCTTTTCTATCTAGAGGCAATTCCTAACATGTTGGAATGTACCAAATAACAAGATGAACTAAGGATAGCAATCGAGAAGAAATAATGACAATGTTTAAGATTAGTACAAAAGTTTGATTTCAAAGGGTTGCAAAGGTAATTGATAGGGTTGGAGCATTTCCTAGATAAGGTTTGTTTTGAAAGCATGTAATGTGAGTAAGAAATAGTCTTAAAAAAATCCAACAAGGTACAAAGAAATCTTGTGGATGCAAGCATATGTGAGGTATAGTAAGGTGTCAAGCATACCAAGTGTATGTTCAAAAAATAAATTCACAAGTCTTAGCACAAGAAGGCACATCAAGAAAACTACCTAAGGTCAAGCGGGAAGTGTTTCAACCTTTTCCCACAACTTGATACCCCTTTGCCTGACACAAATTGATGTTGGATTTGTCATGGATTTGCATCCAAGGGAGTACATATGGTGAGTGTCTTGGGGTGATCTGGGTAAAGTCCACTTGGATAAATCCTTGCACAAAGGAATCCAAATGGCCAAAAAGGATGGCTTCTAATTCCTAAGGTTCTTAGTAAATGTCTTTGTTCATGACCACTCCTTGTATATTTGCAAGAAAAATTAAGACCTTTTAGCCCTATAAGCACCCAAGATGCATAGTCTTGCAAGAAAGATTTATAACTCTCGGCCCTATACAAAGTGAATGTACCCCTCTTGTAGTCTTGTAAACAATATTTAGAACAAGAAGGCCCTATAAGCGCCAAATCAAGTGTATTATTGCTTAGAAAGATTTAGGCAACTAGGCCCTACACATGAAGAAGTATTAGGAATAGAAAGTAGCCAAGTCTTCTCTCTCTTTGGATTGAAGGAATATTTTGATTATAGTGGGGTGGAGTTAGTTGGCTTTGCTTGTTCCCCACTTGTGTCATTCCCAAAAGATTTCTCTATTTGCAGGCCCTCTAAAGGTAAATGAAAGAAAGAAAATGGATAGCTAGTGGAGGTCTAGATTTTTAAGTTTCCATGAGGAAAAGAGCATACTCTCCTACTCCATAATGTCTCCCAAACATATCAAACACATGTTCATTTACCCAAGACTAATTGCAAGTGATCAACTAAGTAGGTCAAGATTTCTTATTTTCCTAAAAGGAAAAGAGAATACTCTCCTACTACTCAAACAATCACAAAATAAGAATCCATCTAGTTAAGCTAGGTGTCTAGAAATTAAATGTAAGAAAACACAACATTGATTTGTATCTCCAAGGAAACCTACAAGACAAATAGAATTAGTGGTTTCAAGATGAAGGAGTCTTTATCAAGCATCCTACATCACAAAACATTAGTACTCATGAAGGAATTGATCTCTTTGAAAAGAAAATCTCACAAAACCATAAGTTAGAGCATTAAAAAAGAATGAAAATGAAAGAAATAGCCCTGCAAGATCACTTTTTAGTCATTGTTAGAAGACCAAAAAATCAGAAAATGCAAGAAAAGTCATGCAATCTTAGCTAAAACCCAGACTGTGATAGAAATTAATTTTGGGCAATAGTTAATCAGTCTATTAGAAAATCATACGATAGACCATAAAGAAGTATAATGATATTTTAGATCTAGATGATATATCTTATAAAGGAAGAATGATAATTTACTGTAAGGCAAGATGATACTCCTTAGAACCACATAATGATATTCCAAAAAATGTAAAGTTTTGCCTGGCGGTGTAATGGAATGTCTCCTAGGTATAGTAAGAAATGTCATATGAATTTTTGGCCTACAAAAATCAAAGTGACAAACCTATGACAACAAAGAACTGAACGTACAAGAAATGAAGCTAAAAATGAATATCAGCCCCACAGTGGGTGCCAAAAATGTGTGATAAAAAGTATGACACACTTCTATGAACCATTACACTTGAGAGAATCCATAGAAGAGGAGATCTCAAGAAGTGGCTCATAGCTTCCTATTTGAAGCAAGTTTAATCTTTCTCATGATGCTCATAAAATTGGAATAGATGAATAGTGACTTGAAGACTCCAAAATAGAAGATTTAAAGTGCAAGAATGAAAATAAGATGCAATATTAACAAGCTAGAATGAGAGATTTAAGCTAAGAATGTATGCAAGCAACTAGTAATCTAGAATGAGAATGCAAGAGCTATTGTATGAAGAAATGCAAGAAAATAAAGTAGATTAACAATACAATATTTAAGCTAAGAAATGAAGCTAAGCTAAGAAATGAGACTAACTAAGAGCTAAGAATTAAAATTGGCAAGATTCATCTAAAAATGAAAGAAATCTAGAATGTAAGAATGCAAGATGACAAGAGTGCAAGATTACAAGATTTCAAGATTGAGGACCCTTGAGCAAGGGAAGAGCTTCCTTTTAGAGAAATTTTCTCAAGAATGAAGGGTGGATATTAAGAGGCCAAAGAATGAGTGGCTAAGATGAAGAGGCAAAAGGAAATGCAAGGGGATGAAAGGTTAGGTATAGATGAATCATGAGGATTAAGAGGCAAAAATACATGTTAGGTAAGATAAGAAAAAATAGCATTTGCAAGCACAAATACCTTTTAATTTCTAATTGATCAAGATTAAGTGGGTGCACACATGTGAATGTTTTCTTTTAATAAAAGTGTAGGAACTTTATATTAAAAGTAATGCTTGAGAAATTAAATAAATATGAAAGCTCTAGAAATTAGACCATAGTATAAGCTTGATATAAGATTTTTAATTTTTGATTTAATTATGCAAAGGGGATTTTAAGAGTTACCTTACAAAATTAGGTATAGTAAATATTCCTTTGAGATTTAGGATTTAAATTGAGGCAATTTGATTGAAAAGGGGGTTCAAGTTCTACTAGAGCAATTTTAGGTGATTACACTTATGTCCCAAAATACACTTTCTTATACCCATCATCTCCATATATTTTAGGCCCTTATGTCCCAAAATCCACACTTTCTCTTTTATCTTATCCTCCAAAAATTCACTACCCTTCATGTTTTTTTTTAGGCAAAAGTGAATATACACCGCTATTATTTAATTAATAAAATTGATTCAAAGGCTCAACCGGGAAAGAATCAGGAATAAAACCCAAAATTGTCGCCATTACAAAGTATTTACATAGATATATAATCAGGCATGCACCTTGGCATACTACGAGTAGTAACCCTATTACATAGCCAAAGACCAAAAATGCACATTGTGAGACACATGTCTAAGATGTCAGAGTATGTTTGGAAAATCTTATTCCCATACAAAATAAATGTGCAGACAAATTCAAAATAATAAGAAACCATCAATGTCGAACTATTCCTCCATGTTTTTTAGGGCCAATGTATTAGTGATCAACTGAGTGTGTGAAGACCAGTCTGGGAGGTCAACCTAATCAATGACTAGTTCAACAACCATGCAGCCAGAGGGGGCAAGTGAGCTACAAGCATTATCCTCTACACCCTGGGTGATCATTGAGCACTCTATCCATTTGACAACAGATGATGTAGGAGGATTGGATGAGAGGGAAGGGTCACAAACATCCCTAGTTGGGTGTAGATTCAGATCATGGAGAACACTAGATAATTGCAACCAAGATGTTGAGGGAGCATGATTTTCCCCCAAATTGGGAACGTTTGGGATTTCCAGCAAATCTAGTAAGGCAAAGACAATAAATTTAACCCTATCCACCTGGTCTTTCCCTAAACATTGGCCATGAGAATGCAGTGCTTGTTTGATAAACTTGAAGATTTTTTTTCCATTGACCATTTGATATTGTCAAAAACCACCATGGATTCGTGATTACATAACAGAGCATTGAGAGGAAAGCCCACCAACAAGAGCTTGACCCTGCCAAATATCATACCCCTGGACATCAGCCCTAAGTTTGTTCTCCATCTAGAACTATGGCCTGATGACCTTGTGTGCAATGATGTCAAGGAGATGTGGAGATTGCAAAAAATCAAGTGCATTTGAGAGGAAAATTGAAACCAGTTGTGAAGGAAAGAGGAATTGTTTGGTCTAAGGAAATAGAGTTTCCTCACCAATAACTCACTTGATTGTGTGACAAATGATACTAGAGTGGCATATGAAGAAAGTATCCAAACCTGAGTCTTCAATTTTTCAAGGAAGAGGCTCTTCCACAATATCTGGTATCAATTTAACTCTAAAATTCTTTAGAAGCATACCATAGTGGTATACTTTGCATTTACCACACTTTACACAAATTTGATTGAAGGAATCCATAGCTATGAAGTGAGCACATTAGGAAACTTGAAGATTAAAATAGACATGTCGTGGTGTACTTCCAAGTGGGATGAAATAATTCCCAGATCCCACTCAATCTGGAAATGTTAAATGGTTTCAGTACCTTAAGCTCAACCTTCAAGATCTTTCACATGTCAGTATACAAAGCTACATTATCATCAAGACACGACGTTCTTGGTGACCGAAGCAAATGAGCCAGATAGTTCTCCACACACTTTGGGAAAATAACAATAACTATTAGTGACATGGATATTACTGGCATTATATAAATTGTTATTACTCATGATAATTAGGAAGTGATGTTGTGGGTGTGATGTGCTAAGTACAACTCAAGCCTCATCATCAAATGATGAGCAGTGTGTGCAGTCCAACTTAACAAGTTTTTGTAGATGTTGATGTTTTTGAAGGATGTCATCCGGTGTGAAGAACATGATGTCCTCACCATCGCAACCAATGTTAGAAAGGCAGTTCGCCACATCAATTCCCTCCCATAATGTGTGTGATAGGTACATTTTTGGGAAGGTGTCTAGGAGGAGCCAGATTTGGTGGAGTATGTAGGCTAGTTTCCAATTATGACATTCTCTCTTAAGGCAGGCATTGATAATAACCAAGGAATCCCCTTCTAAGTAAATATTTTTAAAACCACTCTGTTTGGTGAGGACCAGTCCAGCAAAAAGAGCTCTTTCTTTAGCCATATTGTTAGTGCCCTAAGGTAATAGAGAGGCTCTGAAGGCTATGATGTTGCCCTTATGATCTCTAATGCAAATTGCTAGCCTAGAAATTCCCAGATTACCTCATGAAGCTCCATCAAAGTTGATTTTAACCATTCCCAATGAAGGAGGTATCCATTTTATCAAAGCTCTATTGAATGGTGTATTAGAAGGAGATGTTTTTATGAGTCTACTTGGAATCCATAAGCCCTTCTAGTTGTGTAGAAGTAAACCATCCCACTATGAAAGAATTGGCCTACCTTTGATCTTAATCAAACTGGCATTGACTACTTCTAATATCAAATTTTCAATGCCAACTACAACTTTCTCATGGGTAGATTTGACCTTCCTAAATATACGTTTATCACGTTCCCACCATATTGCCCAGACAACTAGTGCAGGAGTGCAAGCCAAATTTTATTAAACATAGATTTGGGGTATAGGATTGGCCATGCTTGAAAGAGATCCCAGAGCTTTTGGGGGAGAGGTGATTTGAATTATAATTTACTAAGAACAAAAGTCCAGCATTCTTAGGTAAAAGGATAGTTTGAGAATAAATGATCAGGGTCCTCAAGAGCCTCATCACAAAGTAGAAATTTGAAAGGTTGTACAATGTTGAACTTACACAACCTATCACTAGTAAGAATCCTTCTCTTTAGTGCTAACCACATAAAGAATCCAGCTTTGGGAAGCATAACTTTATTCCAACAGAAGTGATAGGCATGGTGAGGGGATAAATTTGTATCTAACTATTGGATAATTCAGTAACCTTCTTTGATAGAGTACTCACCATTGTACCCAGGGGCCCAGACAACTTTGTCTTTCAAATCTAACAATAAAACTACCTTCTCTGATAAGAGATTCTGAAACTAATCTTTATGCAAATCAGATATGGGCAGAAGGTGTGGGTCCTTCCATATAACCTATCTTGAGAATAAAGTGACAACTACTACATATTTGATGAGATGATGAACCCACAAATCTTCTATAGCTATTATAATCTCCTGGGATACAACCTCATTGACTAGAGGGGGATGTCCACCCTAAGAGTCTCTCCAAAAATTGATGTCTAATCCATTGTTCACCTCCCAAGGGACATAATGACACATGATATCTCTAGCTGCCATCATGAAATTCCATATAGCAGATCCTTTTGGAGGATCTGAGATATTAAGCACCCAACATGGAGAGCTACAATTAAGGTAATTTTGTTACATAATGTGTCACCATTTATTCTGAGGTTTCATGTACATTTTCTAGACAATTTTTCCTCCGAAAGCTTTGTTCCTCTTAGCTAGATCATGAACCCTGACGCTCCCCAGTGCTTTGATATGTGCCATGTCTTTGAGGGATATAAGGGGTAATTTCTTATCTCTAGTCATATTGGCAGACCATAAGAAATCTCTTAGAAATTTTTTAATCTGAAGGATAAGACTAGAGGGAGCTTTAAGAACAACCAGGTAGTAATTTGAGATGGCTGCTAAGACTGTCTTAATGAGGAGAATTCTACCTGAGAGAGAAAGCCATCTTTCTTTCCATGCCACAACCCTACTTTTGATTCTATCAATGATGGAAGACTAGTAGCATGCTTTGTTTTCCCCCATGAAAAAGGGGATGCCAAGATAAGTGAACGAGAAATGATCAATAGAAAAGCCTAGGATCTTAATGATTTTATCGGTTGTTTTCTTATTGGTATTGAACATATATATTTTTGACTTTAGAGTATCCACACTTTAGCCTGAGGCTAAGGAGTATAAGTCAAGGGTGTACTTGATTTTCTTAGCTTCTTTAATTGAAGAGATACCAAATAGTAGTGTGTCATCAGCAAAAGGGAATGGGTAACTGAGATGTTGGTTCCTTCAATGTGAGTCCCAAACCAAAGGCTCGAAGAGTTCATCCTAGTGATCAATCTGCTGAATGCTTTAGCCATAATTTTAAATAAAATTGGGGATAGTGGGTCACCTTGTCGAGCACCTCTTTTGGAAGGAAAAAAACTAGCAGGGGATCCATTAATGATGACTGAAAACCATGCACTTGATATGCAAGATCTAATTTGTTTACACCAACATTTTGCAAAACCAAATTTTTTGAGCACTTTGAAGAGGAAATCCCAACACACCCTATCATATGCCTTCATCATATCTAGTTTGATAATAAAATTAGAGGATTTAATCTCATTTATTGAGTGAATAACTTCATGGGAAACTAGGGCCCATTCCATGGTTTCTCTACCTGGTACAAAGCCCCCTTGCTCTTGGGATATGATGCATGGAATGAGATGCTACAATCTCATGTAGATGGCCTTAGTAATAATTTTATAGATTGTATTGCACAATGAAATGGGCTGAAAATCTGCAAAAGACTTTGGATCTTTAATTTTGGGGATGATCACTAGGTTGGTAGTATTGAATTGTTTAAGCATCATTTTCAATTTCCTAGATTCTTCCATCACTACTAGCAGATCCCACCCAATGGTGTCCCAAAAAACTTGGAAGAATAGGGTTGTAAACCCATCAAGACCAGGGGCCTTATCCGGGGGCAAGGAGAATACCACCTTTCTAATCTCTTGAATGGTGAATGGGGCAGCAAGGAGTTCTTTGGTTTGAGAAGTAGAAGTGGGGGGAGGATCTTCTAGGGCAAGGATGTTCTTAAAAAAGTTAATTCCTTCCTCTTGAATACCTTTAGCATTTAGAATAGGATTTCCATTAGAGGCATCATTGATTTTGTTAATATGGAGTGCATCTCAGTTTTGTTTGGTAGAGGTATGGAAAATTTTTGTGTTTTTGTCCCCTTCCTGAAGCCAAAGTTCTCTCAATTTTTGTTTCTAGTACTCCTCTTCTCTACTGCATAGCTCTTCCTAGGACTATTGTAAATTTTTTTTTCTATGCAAAGTATCATTGTCCAAACCATGTTGGATCACTTGTTCTAGGATCTCTTCCAGTTGGCACTTGATAGACTCTTTTTCTTTGAAGATATTTTTAAACACAAGTTCATTCCATTTCTTGATGTGGGTTTTTACGTACTTCAATTTCATAGAAAACTAATGCATTAAAGAGCCATCGAGGTGGGTGGCATTAATAAACTATTGATAGAGAAGAGGGACAAAGTGGGGATGCCTGAGCCACATTCTTTCAAATTTGAAAGAAGGGTGGTGATTGAATCCCTTATCTAGAGCGCCCACATCAAATTTCAAAAGGATTGGGAAGTGATCAAAACCCGGGAGAGGTAGAATTTCAGAAGATATATCTTTATTGGAAAGTTTCTAGTCTTGAGTAAGAAGAAATTTGTCAAGTCTGACTATGATTTGTGAAAAATTAGCTCGCTTGTTGGTCCAAGTATATGTTCCTTTAATAGGGACAACATCCATGAGTTTTTTTTCCATCACAAATGCTAAGAAGTCTTGTATTATTTGTTGTCCACCATAATTTCTCCTTCTCCCTAGTGGTTTGTTAGTGATTTTTCTTGCAACTCTAAAAGAGAAATATGAAAACCAAACCTAGGGATCTTTGTCCAGTAACACAAATCTACTTGTTCATGCAAACTAAGGGGCAAGAAAAGACTAATTGATGAGGATTCAATCCTCCTTCTACTTTGAGTTCCACACACTCAGGTGGGTACACCTAAAACAAGCTAAAATCTGCATACATATACCTCACTAGCAAAAACCCTTTATGCCGGAGTGACCGTGGATAGTTCTTAGACTTATAAAACATGGGAGTTCAACTCAACTAGTCTTATACAGGATCCCACCTGTATGATCTGCTAAGAACTAGGAAAATGGTCAAAGTAACAACAAGGATGAACTCCTTCTCTTCGAGCTTTGAGCTCAGGTAGGCTAACCCATTGACTCTCTCTTCAAGGAATCACTAAAATGAATTGTACTCCCTGAATACAATTAGACATGGATATTCATAACATAGGAAAGTAAAGATGAATTTGATTTTAATGGTTGATGATGAAAACTGCAAAGAAAACTAGGACCAATGCCTTATTCATGGGCAACAGAGTCTCACAAATATACATTCCCAGAAAACCTTAATCCCAAACTCAAAGAAACCAAGTGAAATGCCTTACAAATCACTTCTCTCACTCTAGTTCCTGGACATCAAATTCATATGCAAACCTAAACTTCTCAAAATTTGAAATCAAGACTTACTCTCTCCTTGAAAGAAACTCAACTTCAAACCCATAGATACCTTCTAACTGGTATACTAAGATGCCTTACAAGTCAATATAAAAGAATCAAGATCATGCATACAAAGACATCAAAACAAGAACTGAATCAGGATTCCCATTGTTCTCATTAAAATTTATTTGTAACTATACATTTGCTAGACAAAGAAACATAGAAAAATAAGACCAAAAGCTTGCAAGCTGCCCTGCAGCATAAATTTCAACATCCTTCATTACAATGGAGAAAAAATAGATATAAGAGAAAAGAGAAAATCCATCTTAGTCACCGACACCTATCTGTCCCCAAAAATATCTGCAACTGTCAAGTGTCCACTTGGAAAACTTCCTCAAGAAGTTACAAAGCATCTCTCTACTCTCTCTCAAAAACTGACAATCAAATCCCCCTATATTTTGCCTCTCAAATGCACCAAATATCTTCAGATTCTAAGGGAATTTGTAACTAATTTGCAAAACACATAGACACCTTTGTAATTCCATCAAAATACATGCATCAAATTGATCAAGAAGCAAAATAACACAATCAGGAACACAATCCCAAAATATAGGAGCCAAAAAACATATCAAACATTCTCCTAACTGAATTCTGATCTTAAAATGTTGAAACCACTACCTAATACAAGTATCATTATGAAAATACAAAACCTCTTGTAGCAACTACCACTGAACACCTGCACATAAATTAACTTCAAATATGGAAAATTCAGATTCTCCTAGTTCCAACGGTATATCACACTCCATATTTTGGATAAAAATCACCCCTCTAGCATCAGTTTGAAATATTGGTCCCTAGCCTGTAGAATGTGCAACAAATGAATATTTTGAAGAATTTAAAATCTTCTATAGTCTAAACTATAGAGAATCATCATTTAACTTTAATTTTTCAAATCTAAAATTTGAATGCTGCACAAATAAAATATTATAAAAATATTTATTTCTCCTTATATCTCCCCATGGCTCCAACTGTGCACCATGATCCACCACTTGTCAAGCTATGAATGGCTACTTGGATTTGACCATGGGTTAACTTCTTCATCTGGAGAACTGGCAACAAGCTTGTATCTCATAATCTCTGAATAATCTGACTAACCATGGTTACCACTGGCAATGTGGCGAACAGTGAAATCTCCAATTCTCAGAACCAAACTTTAACCCTGAGTAACATTTGGCGAACTAATGACCATGCACATTCTCGTATTCATAGAATGAAATCTACCTTAACCGCTATCATTTGGTGAACTGGTGAAGACAGTCATTTCCAAGTTGCAAAAATATTTGGCTTAAACATTGGGCATTCAACAAATTGGTGACCATGCTAAACTCATGATTGCGAAATGCATTGGATTTGACTGCCACCATCATGTGAACATGCGACTACCTATTCTCCAAGTCATAGAATGTTTAATCCTAACTACCAGGCATTCAGTGAATCAACGACCGTGGTCATCTCTAAGTCGCTAGATGTTTGGGTTAACTGTCACTTTATCTAGCGAATCAACGAGCAAGTGCCATGTGTCATCTCTACAAAATTTCCTCCTCCTAGGTGCGGACACAGAAACTGAGGCAGGCAGCTTGGGGGTCGTGTGCATAACCTCCAAAACTTCAACTTATTTCATATGTGTGGGGGTTTGAATTTAAACATCACAAAGATCATTTTCATGATCAATGTTGGATCATTGATTCTCAAGTTTTAAAGGTTCCAATACACTTCCCTCCAAAATATGGGGTCCACCGCCGCACAAAAGCAACCAAGCCAGATAGGCCCACCAAGAGCCGCTGTGCTTGTTATTTACATTGCATTGTGAGTTCTATTGAATATAAACATAATGAAAAATGTCTATCCATCACATGTGGGATAAAGACTTATTCATTTGTTAAGGCGTTACATAGCCTCTCCTTGTATGTTGCACTAGCTTTCTACAATGCTAAGGCGTGACATCAAATTCTTCTTTACCATGCTGGCTTCGGGACACTCTAGCACCCATGCACTAGGTGGAAGCAACCTCTCATTTGGTTATGCATGAGTAATGAACCAGCCTCATATGCGTGCTTTTGGTTTGACGCATGAGGCCCCTCCTATTATTTGCATTTCATTTTGCAATACTATAATTAGTGGCTTCCATCCAGCGCATGAAGCCTCCAACTTCACTATTGAGTGAATCCCCATTTGGTTAGCGCAAGGACCCTTCAATTGGCATGAGGCATGCTCTAACCACAACATCAACCCCCAATTCACAAAGCCAATGGAAGCCAAATCAGATTCATGGTGAGGAAAAGTACACGCAGTTCTCAACATCCACATTTTCTAGAGGGTCATAATAGTAATGAAATCCAAAGGCCTCGGCCATGACATTATCAACGGAGCCCTAATGCACTATGTCAAGCACTCTCTCGAACCCTACTACTCCACCCAATTTCAAATGCAAACACATGCCATACTTGCGCAGGGCACTCATATCATACATGTGCACATCCTTTCTCTTGCGCAAGGTTTCCCCCACATTATTCATGCAAACTCCTATGCAAACTGGGCATTCATATCATACATGTGTGAGCAGCCTCTTCTCAAATGAATATGAGCAAGATGGGAAGATTAATAAGCCTCCACTCTACTTGTGCAAAGCCCCAGCCATTCTTCCTTGGTGTGAGCAGTCCCTTTTAATGCGTAGGTTGTGGAGTGACAGGCAGCCCCTTCTCCAAATGTCGGCCTCCATCAAATTGTGTGAAGCTCCCTTTCTGCAATTTAATGCGAGCCTCCAAGTCATTTGCGTAGGTCTTCTCTTGTTCATCTTTGACTGCAATTGAAACAAATGCCAGCCCCTTTTAATGCTTGCACATGGCCTTCTCTGTTATATTGACACCTTCTAACTAACACTGGCCTTCTTTCATTTTGTGCAAAGCAACCCCCAATTTTCTAGCATTGCACTTTATTGTGTGAGTAAATGGTGTGACTGATAGCTCCACACCTTTGCATCTATCTGGTCCATATTTATGCAAGACACCCTTGCGTAAGGCATGTTTTAATTGCTTGGCACACAAATTGTGTCTGCTGCCAATAGACTCCTCCATTTGAATGAACATGGAGCCTCTCCTTATATCCTATGCAAGGAACCTCCAAAGTATTGTTAGCCAGCTACTTACGTAGCATCCCACATCCATTGGGTTGGCATCTTCAAAGTGCTAGTCTCCATTTCTCATAGGGCATATAGTAATGCAAGCTCACCATGCAAAGCATGAGCCTTGTTCTAATGTGTAGGCAATCCATATTTGCACAAGGCATCTCTGTTTTACACAAGCCACTGTGTACATTTGATTGTCATCTAAATACTTACCATGGGCAACCTTTTATTAGTGTGACCCCTCCTCTTTGGCATGCACTGATCTATATGTGTATTGGTCCCCCTGTTATGTGTGTGGGCTCCCTTATTGGTTTGACATTTCTGTCAGCACATGACCCCCTTCATTATATGTTGGCACTTCACTTAACCTATGCAAACTTCAAATATTAGGTGCAATGTTTCAGAACAAATGTGTATTGCCTATATTATAAATGCTAGCCTCCATTTATCACAATGAGAGGAACACCCGAAAATGCATCTATGGCTGACCAAAATGGCTCAAATAAATCCAGTGTACATATTCATTACAGATCATAGCTTGTATGAGATCAAGATCACACATCTTTGAAAAGGCCTTTGTAACATGATCATTTACTCTTTACTGAAGATGAGAGAACAAAACTCTAAACGCTTTCCTGCAATCCATCTTCCCGATAATGGGAGGTAGCCCTAGATGTAAGTGTACCAAGCATAGAGCTCCAATGTCACTTACATAACAAAATCTGGATGCTTCAGATTCCTCAATTTACTGAAATCTAGTCTACTATGCACCCGAATCACAAGACATTCGAACTGGAGGCCATTACAAACACTTATGACATTTCTGTAAAATGAACTCGTTAATGGCACATAGCCTTTGGGACTGGCTTAGAAAACTGACTGATTCAAGTAACCAAAATGTGGCATTGGGCACACATGTCCACTTTCAACACTACAACATGCCTGTCAGAGGAAAATGCTCACAAAGATTCGAGCTGAAAGATATGCATGATCAAACATAGCCAACTACAAATGTTGTCTGTCCGCACTACTAGAATCACTAAAGTTGCCTTCGGAATTGGCTTTTAAAACTGACGAAATAGAACTTTCAAAGACCAGAAACTTGGGCATTGGTTCTTTGTCATACAAAGAGTACAATTCCACAATTAGGGCTCATGATGAATAACAGGGTGCATTTGGCAATCAGGCAAAGATAGGCTCTCAGAATTTCAAACCGGAAAACACAGTGAAACAGTGATTTGTGCATACGGAATGACCCTGGGAAAGTATGCTGAAAGATTCATCAAGACTTCAAACTTGGCATACTTGTAGTATTTTTAGAGTATAACATAGTAGTACAACCTGTTTAGGCTCATTAATCATAGATCAAAAGTTATAGCATCACGAACAGGGGTACAGATCAATCTACACATTTCACAACTTGTAAAACAACAGAAGTTGCATTTGGAATCACATTTGCAAACTGAGCAAACGGATTCGTCATGACCTCAAAATTGGAACATTGGAATTATTTGACCCCTAGAATATGATGCAAAAAGAATTTTCTCCATATGTTCAATTGGGTCAAAGATATGGCTGGTCAAACAGGCCCTTCCAGAAATCTGAATAGTTACACAATTGCATGACAATAACAAACTACCAACTTTGAGGGGTTCAAAACCTAATCAAACAGATTCAAAATGGCTTGAAAATTGGAACATAGGTTCTTTGATATGCATACTAAACATACTAAAAGTGGTGGGTCATGAAACATTTATGGACACAAGACATTCAAAGGCAAACTGGGCTACTATACTCTGACACTTGGCATAATTGTGCAATTTGACATTTTGCTCAAAATGGGACTTCACTGAATGATTTGGGATGACAAAACAACATCATGGAATGCATGCACATACTGAATGGAGTGTGTTATACATCTGGAAGACCTCATAGGCTTCAAAATGAAAGACAGGCACATATGCATGAAAAGCATTTCTAGGGCTTCAACTGAAAAAATTTAACATGGTACTCAAAAACCCATGCTGTGTTTTTAGTCCCAACATGGTTGTTGGGGTGTATACTTTGAACATAAGGAAAGTGATCTGATCCTATGAATTTCATGAGCTACCAATCATCATCCTATTGAATGAGCTGCCCTTATACTGATTTGGGGTGCCATAAATCCACAATCCCCCCTAACGCCCCCACAGCTATCCTATGAACAGAATCCCAATGAGTCCATTTGCTAATGGTTTTATCGAAGGATGGTTGAGCTAATTTGGTCTCTTGGATCAGCATGATATCAATATGAATAGAATCAATAACTTTCTTGATTCTCTTCCTTTTGTCAGAGGCATTTATGCCTTTGACATTCCATGAAGCTATCTTCATTACGGACAATGAGAACCTCTCATTCTCCTTATCACTCTTAATTAGGGTGAATTTACCATCAAGTGTTGATTGAGTACTTGCAACAATTTCCTCCTTTGTCTTTGAACCTTTAGGTTTTTGACCTCTAGGCTTAGGAGACTTCTTCTCTTGGGAAGTTTTAAAGGGAGTTTGGTTTAATGATAGGACAATTGAGTGATCAAATGCCCCTGAAGATGCTCGATGAGGAGATTAAAAGTAGGACAAGAGGTCTACCTTTAAATCATCCTCATGTTAGGAATAGTCCCAAGAGATAACTAAGTTGGGGGGGGGGGGTGAATCAGTTATCTACTAGTTTCAATTCTTTGTCCAGTTAAGTATACTTAAACATAAGAATAAACACAATGAAAGAACACATGAACACCACCAATATTTTGGTTATGGGGAAACCCAAATAGGTAAAAACCCCGGTGGGAATTGACACCCACTAATATTTTGTACTAGGGTATTATGATCCTTGTTAGAAGATCCTTAACCCTGTTAGGAGTTTCTTTACAATATATTTAGTACAATAGACCTAGTCAAGGGTCAGACCCCATTAGGAGTATTTTACAATAGTCCCTGTTGGGGGAGAGGATGCACTTTTCAAGAGCACACTGCTCTAAGGGGTGAAGGCTACAACCTTCTATTTAATAGATACACACTATATCTAGAGCTTGGTGAACTACGCTTTGACCTACTATCTAGATTAGTTCCAATGTATACCACACATACTCTACTTCATCATGTAGACCTTCTGATGGCTCAACACTTCACACACTCTACTCTACTCCTATTGTCAACCATGAGCCACACTCAAGTAATCACAAATGACTTCCTATAAATATCTTTTCTCTAAATGATATAATCAGGTCAGCCTGTTAGAACCACCTTGAAATCACATTAGAGAAACCATAACAAACTCCAATAACAATTCAGTCAGTTCTATTAAGAATGCAACACATTCTGGGACCTATCTAATAAGATGATTGTAGACGTACACTACTGATGCAGTACAAGGCATGAGAATCCCCAACGGAGATGTCCTAGCCCCTAGCAAATAACCACACAATAGAATATAATAACAATACAAAGATTTAGAACCACACAATGCCAGTACTCATAATAGAATCATTATATTTTCATCCAACATGCCCGGCTATAAGGCCTTCCAGGTTACAGCCAAATACAATGCAATTACAATAGAAACTCCACAAGATCTCACAAGATCCAAACCAAAAACCTAGCTAGCATAGATCCACACACTGGTAGGAACCCCCAAGGAAGATCTAAACTTGTGCTCGCAAGCCCACCAAGCAATCTCCTTGTTTCCCAAGCGGTAGCTACTAGCTCTCCTCAAAACTCGCTCCACAGCCACCTCCTCTTCTCCCAAGTGGATGAATGATTGCCTAAAGGCTTCCCCCACAACCTCTACTTATACCAATCTAAGCCACAGGTCGGCCCTGAACATAAATTAAATACAAATACCGAAATTAAATGCCACAAGTCGGCCAACAACAACAATTAAATTCCCAAAATTGATGTCTTAGTAAAATCATGATATCTCCTAGTTCCGGATGAATTAGAACTCATGCTTCAAACCGTAGGTATAAATATAGGCCCTCTTCAATCCTTGAAATTTTTAGACTCTAATATACGACCTGAAATAGGCACCAAATTCCTAAGCAAGGCCGAGCTCCCCTAGGCCATGCTGAGCAACCAAGACCATGCCAAGTTCCATTAAATACATCAAAACCAATTACCCAAGACCCAAGTGTGTTTATCCAACTCTACCAAACCCCTCACATATGAAAATAAGTCCACACAACTCCATCAAATCTCCCAAACATGCAGGATAGCCAACTACCCTGGGATGCTCCTGCATCAGACTCCCCAGGTGTGAAACAAGTATGCCTCATACTTTGACGCTAGATGAAATATCTGCAACCATCTTCATCTTTACCAAAGGCTTCCACTCCAACAGGGACAATAGAACCAACATGCAAATCATCCAAATCCGCATCCATCTATCAACCATTAGAATCTCAACCATCCAATCAACATGCTCACTCCCAGGAACAAACTGAACATAGTGCCTCACCAACATTCTCTGTAGCTGATCACTACCAACAAAAATAATATCCTCAAACATGAAATCCATGTTACCAACATGTAAGCTCAAATCCACAATAGGAGCAACATGTAAATCCTCAACCATGTCAACCACCAATAGGTCCACATCAGGAACATACAGATCTGTAGTATCATGTAGATCCTCAACCACATCAACAACTAGTGAATCCACACCAGCAACATCCATATCAACAACATCCATATCACCGACATATGGATCATCATCCTTAGCAACCTGATTATCCATGACCAAGTGCTCCATAATTTCCATGTCAGACTCAACCAACTGATCATAAAAACCAACCTCAATCATAGCATCAACAAGGTTATGAAGCTCCATAGAAACATCCACAGGTTTCTCTGCAAGTTCCGCATCAGCCTCCATACACTGATCAACAAAACCAACTTCCATCTTGACCTTGCTATGCCCTCTTCTCTCTCGAACAAGTCTTCTAACCGGCTAGACAACTCACTTCCTGATCGGTAGACTCCAGCTCCATGGTTTCAAGATCTCTCAAACTCTCTTATGAAATTTATCTAGAGATGGATCACTCTCAACCATCCCTTCCTTAACTTGATTAGTCAATCTAGCTTCCAACTAAGCACAAGTCTTTGAAATATTCTTCTCCACCACATCATGGAGTTTTGCAATCATCTCAGGGTCCAATCTTCTTAGAGCCATCTTCTAAGATCTTCACAAACCCCTTGCAATGAATCACCAACTAGATCCAACCTTCAACCAGGTCCTAGTGCAAATTGCCTCACATTCGGTGCTCTGTCCACACACTCAGGAACAACCTTCACTCTGAAAAACTCCACCCAAGGTCCTGGTGTAAACTGCCTCACATTCGGCGCTCTGTCCACACACTCAGGAACAACTGTGCTCTGATACCACTTGATGCAGTGCAAGGTAGGAGAATCCCTAATGGAGATGTCATATCCCCCAACAAATAACCACACAATAGAATAAAATAATAATACAAAGATTTAGAACCACACAATGCCAGTACTCATAATAGAATCATTATATTTTCATCCAACATGCCTGACTGTAAGGCCTTCCAGGTTACGGCCAAATACAATGCAATTAAAATAGAAACTCCACAAGATCTCACAAGATCCAAACCAAAACCCTAGCTAGCCTAGATCCACACA
The DNA here is from genome assembly GCA_027943335.1 of Chamaecyparis obtusa. NCBI lineage: Eukaryota > Viridiplantae > Streptophyta > Pinopsida > Cupressales > Cupressaceae > Chamaecyparis > Chamaecyparis obtusa. The sequence continues at coordinate 1,447,278 of BSBK01004467.1, forward strand.
CTGGTAGGAACCCCCAAGGAAGATCTAAACTTGTGCTCGCAAGCCCACCAAGCAATCTCCTTGTTTCCCAAGCCGCAGCTACTAGCTCTCCTCAAAACTCGCTCCACAGCCACCTCCTCTTCTCCCAGGTGGATGAATGATTGCCTAAATACTTCCCCCACAACCTCTACTTATACCAATCTAAGCCATAGGTCAGCCCTGAACATAAATTAAATACAAATACCGAAATTAAATGCCACAAGTCGGCCAACAACAACAATTAAATTCCCAAAATTGATGTCTTAGTAAAATCATGATATCTCCTAGCTTCGGATGAATTAGAACTCGTGCTTCAAACCATAGGTATAAATATAGGCCCTCTTCAATCTCTAAAATTTTTAGCCTCTAACTCTTTGTGGAAAATTACTTATATGACCTGAAATAGGCACCAAATTCCTAAGCAAGGCCGAGCTCCCCTAGGCCATGCTGAGAAACCAAGACCATGCCAAGTTCCATTACATACATCAAAACCAATTACCCAACACCCAAGTGGGTTTATAAAACTCTACCAAACCCCTCACATATGAAAATAAGTCCACAAAACTCCATCAAATCTCCCAAACATGTAGGATAGCCAACTACCCTGGGATGCTCCTACATCAGCTACATACCGTTGATTCTACCAAAACAACTAGATCTTTCTTTTCAAGCTGAATTACTTCATGTGATTTTTAAAAAAAATCACTAACTCTTCTTTAAGCTTAAATCCAAGGGCACATACCATAATGATAGGCGCAATTCCAGAACCAATAAAATCTATGTCGGCTCTTCTGAATAAACATAGGAAACTGCTACTCACAAATATCAACTGCATAACTTCACTTCTACTAATCATTAGACTTTTCATCCATGCATGTAACATTAATAACATGTCTCCATCACATATCCAAAGGCTCAAGGTTCCATGATAACTGTATGAAGAACCATACACAGAACATTTCCTGTTACTCTATTAGGAACACTGTTGACACAAGCTGCTATATAACTATCTATACTAATAGTTAACCTTTGTGCCCATGATATCATGCTGATATCATTTCCATGCTACATATTCTAAAATCTTATTGCATAAGACTTCTACGCATGCTACTTTCCATATGTTGTCATCAATGACAAACATACAGTCAGTACTAGCCTGTTGACAAATCTCCAACAATCTCCCCCTTTGGCATTGATGGAAACATATGGAATGAAAAAATCCACCAATCCAAATGAACATTTCTTTTATAACATTCTCCATTTCCTCTTCAAAACTCCCCCAAAGATGAGTCCTCCATTTGCTACAATATTTTTCAACATTCTCCATTTCCTCAACTGAACTACTATCATAATTGAATACTACTCCCCCTTTAGTACTATTTTTCATAACTGTATACTACTCCCCCTTTGACTTGGGTCCCACTAACAACTACCAAGTCATAACATATGCCAACCAATAAGAGACCGCCAGTCATGCTTACCTGTTGGAAGGTCCCACCTTTCTTGAAAAGCTACGTCATAGGAAAAATCAATGGCCAGCGTAAGATCACAAGTCTCTAACACATCCCTTGTGAGCTTACGCCAACCATTAGATTGAGATGTCGTGACCCCACCCTACTGAGTAAAATGCTTAACAAATTAAGGGCCGCCACGTTGCAAAATTCAGCAAGCGGACATGCCAGTTTTTTCTTCATTCAAAGGATGTTCTGACAACCTTGCCATTTCCTCATTTATCTCAACCAATGAGGAACTGCCATTTGTGCATATGTGTCAATGGACACACTTGTCTAAAGCACCATGCCATAAAGAAAGATCAATGGCTGGCATAAGATCGCAAACCTCTGACAGGTTCCTATGCACTTTCACGCCAACAATTAGATCAAAAGGGATAGAAAAGTCAAGCCCACTGATAAAAAACAAGTCATTGCTCCCGACCAATAATTGCATGACACATCAACCATCCTCTAAAAACTAGTCCACATATGTTATCATTTATAAAGAGGGCCCAACACTTCATGAATATGTGACTAAAGGAAAGGTAAACCGCCAGACAATGAGATATTAAGCGAACACATGTTCGCCGAAAAAGAAAACGTGACAGCCAGGGATAAAGTGAACAAGCAACTCACTGGGAAAGAAATGCGCACATGCATTTATTAGTTTTAAGTGGCCCCAAAAAGTAACATAAAATTAGAACCAGGCTAGGGCACACTTAGGGTTTTTCAACCCAACGGCTAGATATTTGAAATTTTGCCTAGGGTTTTAGCCATAAAAAGGGAAAATAACTGCAGAGACCGGGATAAAATTGGTATAGCCATGAAATTTTTGTAGGTGCCAATAGTGGCTCTATTTGAGGATGTTGAAATGCAATTTTTAACAAGAACCACAGGACTCTAGGATGTAGACCAAAAACCACTTCTAACCTAAAACAAGGAAGGAAACACACAACCTGAAGGGGAACAAACCTATACAAAAATTTACAAAGTATTTACATATGCATGAGAGTCAAAAAATCAACTAAAGAAGGGCTTCAAGAATTTCCCATGCATTGGAAATTCAAATACTTCACCATACATGTTCCTTAATAAGTAGGAGTCTTTCCCATAATAGTCATGGATCACAAAAGGACCAAGCTACAATGATTCAAATTTTTTATGCTTCCCTTTGTCCTCTACTCTCACATTCCATTGAAGTACCCAATCATCAGCTTTGAATTTTTTGGTAGTTTCTCTCTTGTCAAATAGGTACTTCATCTTCTATTGCAACTTGATATTATTCCTCTGACTTTCTTTTCTCTGTTCATCCAATTCAGTCAGCTACATAATTCTATTCTGCATTGGCTCTGTGACATCAATTTCTTCATCCTAAATAAATTGATAAAATGGAATTAGATTATTTATGGGTAGCCTTGATTGCAAACCATATACAAGCTCAAGGGAGATTTCCTAGTGGCTCTTTTCACTATAATCATGTATGCCCATAAAGCCAATCTCAACTTGGAATGCCAGGCTCTTTTATTATTTTCAAGTGTTTTCTTCAAGATCGTCAGGATACTTTTATTGCTAGACTCAGCCTGTCCATTTGCTTGAGGATGATAAGGAGATGAATAGGAAGTCATGATTCCATTGTCTTTACAAAACTCCTTAAATTCATCTGATCTGAAACATATTGCATTATCTATGATCAACTTCATAGGGACACCAAATCTAGTCAAAATATTGTCAAGAAAGAAATCAATCACCACTTTACTTATTGCCCCTTTTGTAGGAATGGCCTCTATCCATTTTGTGAAGTAGTCAGTTGCAACAAGTATATAATTATGTCCTCCACTAGATTTCTTAGCAAACTCACCTATGAAATCCATGCCTCACATCGCAAATGGTGCTTCAGCAGCTATTGGGTTCAATGACAGTGCTCCTGAGTACTTTAATTTTGAAGCAAACCTCTGACAAGCCTCACATTTTCTAACATACTGGAATGAATCTTTAAACAATGTAGGCCAAAAATAACCTACCCTTAAGATCTTGTGGGTAGTAGTCTTTGCTAAATAGTGACCTCCATAAACACCAGTATGCATTTCATTTAAAACCTTCTTTGCCTGATATCTGTCAAGACAAAATAGTAAGATCCCATCTCTATTCTTCCAATACAAGTCTCCTTTTATCAATGTATACTTCTGAGCTTGAAATTTCAAGGACCTCTTTTGGTTATCTATCATATGCTCTAGGCATCTAGCATTCTTTATGAAATATACAATATCAACATATTGAAGTTGTAATTCAATACTTGTAATTGTCATATCAGGAGTTCTTTCATTATTAACTTGGACTAAGTCCATAGTTTCTTCAGTCATCTATTTTGCTAGGCCTTGTCCTCTTACCAATTTAGTAATGTGAATTTCCAAATTGAATTCTTGAATTCTATTAATCCACTTGCATCTCTTACCAGTAACTTCAGATTGAGTAAGGACATCCTTAACTGCTACATGTGGGACATATGCAATAACCTTTGCACAAACTAGATAAGGCCTGAAAGACTTTAATGCTTTTACTAGTGCATATGCCTGCTTCTCCATCATCTCATAATTTAACTTAGCAACCTCCAAGGATTTACTAAAAAATGCAATTGGATGTTCAAAACCCTCATTGTCCTTTTGTAATAAAATAGTAGCAATGGTGTGAAATGATTCAAAAGAGAACAATGTAAAAGGCTTGGTATAATCAGGAGACCTAAGCATAGGTGCTTACTGGACCACATCTTTAATTTCCTCAAATGCACCTTGAGCTTCTATAGTCCATTGAAACTTCACATCCTTTTTCAACAACTTTACTATGGGTTTGACAATTTCAGCAAAGTTTGCAATGAACCTTCTAACAAAATTGATCTTTCCTAAAAATGACTACACACCCTTGAGATTTTTTGGTGTAGACATGTTCCTAATGGCTTTAACTCTTTCTGGATCAATTCTTATTCCATCTTTTCGTACAATGTGTCCTAGCAACTTTCCCTCTTTGACTGCAAAATTACATTTTTTAGGATTCAGGGACACACCATACTCCAGAGCTTTGACAAAAATCCTTTCTAGGTGTGAACAATGGTCATGAGCCTTCTAGGAATAAGTAGTTAGGTCATCTTGATAAACAACCATGAACAAGTCTATGTATTCTTTGAAAGCAACATCCATAGCTCTTTGAAAAGTTGCTCTAGCATTTCTGAGACCAAATGGCATTTTGACATAAACATAGGTTCCCCAAGGTGTGGTGAATGGTTTTTTGAATTGTTCAGATTCCTTTACCAACACATGGTTATATCTAGAAAAACCATCCATCATACACATTAATTCACATCCAGTGACTTTTTGCAACATTGTCTCCATGTTAGGCAATGAATAATTATCTTTTAATGATGCAACTTTCAAATTTGTAAAGTCCACACACAATCTAATGTCACCATTCTTCTTTCTAACTTGGAATAAATTAGACACCCAAGTTGAATGCCTTATAGGTTGAATTATTCCTACATCACTCAACTTGACTAGCTCATGTTGCATCTTAGGAGTTAATAATGGATTAATGGGTCTTTGCTTCTGTTTGAATGATTTGACATCTTGCTTTAATGGGATCTCATGTTGGAAAAGGTCCTCTCTATAGGCTTTTAGGTCATCATAAGACCATGCAAACACATGCTTGTATCTCCTGAATAACTTTATCAAATTATCTTTCAATAGAGGGGCTAATCCTTTTCCAATATAGACCATTTGAGGAGCATTGTGTGATCCCAAATTCACTTCCTCTAGATCTTCTGTATTAGCATTACTTATTTTCAACATATGATCATTTTGACTACTATACAATGCTTTTAACTCAGTTAACCCCTTAGGGATATTATTCCAACTCAACTAGATCACCTCATTTCCCATGACCATGTCTTTACCTTCAACTTCCTCAACCAATGTGTTGCAATCTATAGGTTGATCCTCATATAGGTCAAGACATTGAGTAAATTTCAAGATGTCATGATCATCTTCAAAGACCTGCCAATTGTAAATGTTGTCTGGAATAACTGGCCTACTTTTCACTTCAAGAATTGATACCCCAAACAAAGTTGAATCATCTCCTTTCAAAGCAACATTTGCTAAAAAATCTGCCATAATATTTTTAGATCTTTCTACCCAACATATATTGAAAGCATCAAACATTTCAATCTGATCCCAAATTACATGCTTATAAAATTTTAATCTATCATTCTTTACTACATATTTGGATCTTACTTGTGCAACCACAAGTTCAGAATCACCATAAACACTTAAGCATTTTATCCCATGTTTGATAGCAATATTCAATCCCAAAGACAATGCTTCATATTCAATAGTATTGTTTGTGCATTGAAAAGTTAATGATAATGAATACTTAAAAGTGGTACCAGATGGAAATATGAATAGGACTCTAGCTCCTGAGCCTTCTTTTGAGCATGCTCCTTCAAAATACATCTGCCATAGTCCATCTTGTTGTTTCTTTAATTCTGTAACTAGTGGATCTATTTCTTCCACTGGTGGGATAATCTCCTCTAACTTGAAATTCTCCATGTCAACATCCACACAACAATTTAAATGATCATCATCTATTTCAATCATGTGTGGAGTTCTACCTTCTTTGGATACTTTCACATTGTCACCATCAATATTGAAAGTTGCAAAGGATAAATCACACTAAATACTACCTCCCATTTGAGCACTCCACTTTCTTGACAATAACATTCCATAATGAGGAGGAATATCTACCACAAAGACACTCATTGTTAGCAACCTGTCAGGGAAAGCTGTCAATCTGTAAGGAAGTGATTTTATAGTACCAATAATAGGGACCTCTCTTGAATCCATAGCTTGACATCTTCCATGAGGTGTATCCAATTTAAGACCCAAGGATCTTATTATTTCTGTAGGCATAATAGTATTAGAGGCTCCTGAATAAATCATACAATTTCTTAACAACTTTCCATTTACTATTAGGGATAGAAAGAAAGGGTCAACTATTCCTATCATAGTATTTGCAACATTATTATCTAAATAAATCCAAGGGCTCTCAGATATGATCTCCCCACACTGGTTCTCAATTGAATCACTTCCTGCTACAACCGTTCCCCTAGCCTTGGTAGAATCTTGGGCATCAGAAAGAAAATCTCCTTTCACCCAACTCAAATCCTTCACTTTATGTTCATCTATCCTCATCATTTCTAATAACGGGACCTTGACAGTGATTTGTGACAACAATTTTCTCATGTCAATGGGAACATATTTGGGGTCAACTACATCTTGCTTAGTGATAATAGCCTCCTCATTTTCTTCATGTGTAACCAGATTAGGACTATCTTTGCTCTGACCTTTTTCTTTCTCTTGCAAAGGAGAAACCTTATCCACAAGAGGTTTAGCTTTTACCTTGTAAGCCATAATTGGCTTTGTGAAGGTGACATTTTTCTTCACTTTGGTTTTTTTAGCAGTTTGTGCAACCTTTTTCTTATTTTGGGCTTGTTTTTCATCCTTTTCTATTTTCTTGATGAAAATTCTAGCAGGCCTACCACTTGGACTACCTACCACCCTATTTCTCAATTTATAATTGCTTTTAACTTGATACACCATGTTTGTTGTGATTTGTGCAATTTCTTCATCAGAAGGTCTCCTCAACACTGTTGGCTCATCATGTCTTAAAGCGTTGCACTGGATTTTATCTAAGTAATCATCTTCCTCATCAAAAAATACTTGCTGATGGTAAACCTCATTTTTGACTTGCGAACTTCCAACATCTTGATCTTCACCTTCCTCTATAGAGTCTAACTCATCATGTATATATGAAGAAATCAAACCACACCCTTGATCATCATAAGCATCATCACTATTGTTGCCTTGATCTTCATCTGCAGGAACACTTTGACAAATAGCACAGTAATAGGGATCATGTGGTGATTGACAAAAAATACACCATGGAACATCATCATTCATATTCACTATATTTCTATGCAAGGGGTCAGGGGTTTAATCATTTGGTTTGTCCTTTCTTTCACGGAGCACTGGCTTCCCATCTTTGCACTGAGTATTAGAGGGATAGTTTTGCATTCTTGGTAACTTGTTAAAGTTATTGAAAACTAGCATGTCATTTCCTTGCACTCTAGTATTTCTTGCTTCACCAGGATTTAAATCCTTTATTGCTTTCAAGATTTGCCTCAAACTATCATCATCTTTTGGCTTTGCATCAGATTTCCTTGGCTCCCTTCTATTTGAGACTGAAGCTTGACAATCTTCTCTCCTTCCTAATTTCCATGATATCCTTCTATTGCTTTCTATATTGATAGCCAACTTATAAGATTCTACTAGATTCCTAGGGTTCTTATCTCTCAAAAGATATCCCATTTTTGAATCAAAAGCATTCAAGTATGTGACAAGACATACTTTGTCATCCAATCTGATAAATTGCAACAATTTATGCATGGCCTTCTGAAATTTGGCATTGAACTCAACAACACGCTCATTTGAATTCTTTTTGATGTTTTTGAACTCATTAAGCATGAAGCCTTCATTAGTTTTATCACCATACTGTTCCTTGAAGAAATGCATGAACTGATTCCATGAACATATACTAGCATGAGGTAAATTTCTAAACCAATCTCTAGCATCTTCAGTCAGAGACTGAACAAAAAGCTTCATGATCACATCATCAAGATCAATGTTGTAATCATCTATTACATCAATGAAAGTTTTCAAATGTTCTTCACAAGTAATTGCATTGCTTCTAGTGAATTTTGGAAGCTTCTTCCTAATTTCATCAGGGATGAGATTTGGATAACTAGGAATCCCCATAAACACCAATTGTTATATTATCTCATGAATGGGACCACCCTGAGATGGGCCACCACCTAAAGATGTGGATGTGTGAATATTTTAAACATTAGAAGTCTTAGTCATACCTGAAGTGATGGTAGTATTGAACACATTTTCTCCTTATGCTTGAGAAGTGGAAAGGTTATTAGTAGGTGTAGAAGATTGCTTTAGGAAATTGATCTTCCTTTTCATCTCAGCAGAAGTGGTTTCAAGCTCTACCTTTTCTAACTCCTTGGCCAAGAATTCTTGTTTTCTATGTGATGATATGCCAACCATCAGATCCTCCATCTTAGCATTCTTTGTATCTCCCGGGCCCACTGACATGTCCATATCCTTTTCCAGCTCAGCCAATCAAAACATAACACATCATTAGTGAATCAGAAAGTGGTCCCACTGTCTCGGTCAAGCACTTAACCCTTTTCCTACTTGGTGAATATGTGACTACAAGAATTTCTAAGTCACTTAATGCATTTCTTAACTATAGTCAAGTCAAATGATTCAGTGAACAAAGCTTTTCACTGAATCACCGAGTCATGACTTAACCCCAAGTTACATTTTGCAAATACAAAAGACCTTCATTCGCTCATTCACTAGACCTTTGACTTAACCCACCTCAGGAAACATTTGGCCAATTAGCGACCAAAGACAACCACATGTTCACATAATACTTTAAGGCTTCACCACTTTATCTAGATATTCAGTGAATAGACATTCACATAATCGCTAAAATATTTAGAACTCCGCCAGAATACTTCACGAATGAGCGAACACACTGAAAACTTTATCAGTTCGACTAAACCTTGTTTGAGCTGCCAAAAAATTTGATACTCCTGGGCCTGCCTAGAAACTACCACATGTCATCATACCATTTTCTATCTCTACCCAGTCATCTCTGACACAGGACCCACCTGCCCAGAAATGAGATCAACGGCTGTCATAAGTTTGCATAGAGCTAAAAGATTCCATGTGAACACTAGACAACCGTTAGATCAATCCCTTGATACCACTTTGTAGATTCTCTGACATAGGACCCTTTGAAAAATTCCAACACATCACCTCATGGACCAATGAGAAGCTACCAAACAAGCACACCTGGTGGTGGACCCACTAAATTTAAAGGTTACGTCACAAAGCAAAATAGATGGTTGTTGTAAGTTTGCAAGCGTCTGACACATCCTTTGCAAGCTTACGACGACCGTCGATTCTTTGTAGATGTTAGGACCCAATGACATGCTAGAAACTTAGGTCCCACTAACAACCTCCAAGTCATAACATACTCCAACCAATAAGAGACCGCTAGCTATGCTTACCTATCGGAAGGTCCCACCTTTTTTGAAATGTCATGTCATAGGAAAAATTAACGGCCAGCGTAAGATCACAAGTCTCTGAAACATCCCTTGCAAGCTTAGGCCAACCATTAGATCAAGATGTTGTGACCCCATGTTGCTGAGTAAAATGCTTGACAAATCAAGGGCCGCCACATTGCAAAATCCGGCAAGCAGACATGCTAATTTTTTCTTCATTCAAAGGACGTTCTGACAACCCTGCCACTTCATCATTTATCTTAGCCAATGAAGAACCACCATTTGTGCATACATGTCAATGGACCCACCTATCTGAAGCACCATGTAATAAAGAAAGATCAATGGTTGGCGTAAGATCACAAACCTCTGATAGGTTCCTATGTGCTTTCACACCAATCGTTAGATCAAAAGGGAAAGAAAAGCCAGGCCCGCTGATAGAAAACAAGTCATTGCTCCCGACCAATAACTACATGACACATTGACCATTCTCTAACAACTAGTCCACATATGTTATCATTTATAAAGAGGGCCCAACACTTCGTGAATATGCGACTAAAGGAAAGGTAAACCGCTAGACAATGAGATATTAATCAAACACATGTTCACCAGTTCACCAAAAAAGAAAACGTGATAGCTAGGGATAAAGCGAACAAGTGACTAGTTGAGAAAGAAATGCGCACATGCATTTATCAGTTTTAAGTGGCCCCAAAAAGTAACATAAAATTAGAACTAGGCTAGGGCACACTTAGGGTTTTTCAACCCAATGGCTAGATATTTGAAATTTTTCCTAGGGTTTTAGCCATAAAAAGGGAAAATAACTATAGAGACCAAGATAAAATTGGTATAGCCATGAAATTTTTGTAGGTGACAATAGTCACTCTATCTAAGGATGTTGAAACACAAGTGTTAACAAGAACCACAGGACTCTAGGATGTAGACCAAAAACCACTTCTAACCTAAAACAAGGAAGGAAACACACAACCTGAAGGGGAACAAACCTGTACAGAAATTTACAAAGTATTTACATATGCATGAGAATCAAAAAATCAGCTAAAGAAGGGCTTCAAGAATTTCCCATGCACTGGCAATTCAAAGACTTCATCATCCATGTTCCTCAATAAGTAGGATTCTTTCCCATAACAATCATGGATCACAAAAGGACCAAGCCATAGTGATTCAAATTTTGTATGCTTCCCTTTGCCCTCTGCTCTCACATTCCATTGAAGTACCCAATCATCAACTTTGAATTTTCTAGTAGTTTCTCTCTTGTCAAATAGGTACTTCATCTTTTGTTGCAACTTGATATTATTCCTTTGACTTTCTTTTCTTTGTTCATCCAATTCAGTCAGCTTCATAATTCTATTCTGCATTGGCTCTGTGACATCCAATTCTTCATCCTGCATAAACTGATAAACTAGAATTAGATTATTTATGGGTAGCCTTGACTGCAAACCATATATAAGCTCAAAGGGAGACTTCCCAGTGGCTCTTTTCACTGTAATCCTGTCTGCCCATAAAGCCAATCTCAACTTGGAATACCAGGCTCTTTTCACTGTAATCTTGTCTGCCCATAAAGCCAATCTCAACTTGGAATACCAGGCTCTTTTATTCATTTCAAGTGTTTTCTTCAAGATCGTTAGGATATTTTTATTGCTAGACTCAGCTTGTCCATTTGCTTGAGGATGATAAGGAGATGAATAGGAAGTCATGATTCCATTGTCTTTACAAAAATCCTTAAATTAATTTGATCTGAAACACATTGCATTATCTGTGATCAACTTCATAGGGACACCAAATCTAGTCAAAATATTGTCAAGCAAGAAATCAATCACCACTTTACTCGTTGCCCTTTTTGTAGGAATGGTCTCTATCCATTTTGTGAATTAGTCAGTTGCAACAAGTATATAATTATGTCCTCCACTAGATTTCTTAGCAAACTCACCTATGAAATCCATGCCTCACATCGCAAATGGTGCTTCAGCAGCTATTGGGTTCAATGACAGTGCTCCTGAGTACTTTAATTTTGAAGCAAACCTCTGACAAGCCTCACATTTCCTAACATACTAGAATGAATCTTTAAACAATGTAGCCCAAAAATAACTTGCCCTTAAGATCTTGTGGGTAGTGGTCTTTGCTGAATAGTGACCTCCACAAACACTAGCATGCATTTCATTTATAACCTTCTCTGCCTAATATCTGTCAAGACAAAACAGTAAGATCCCATCTCTATTCTTCCAATACAAGTCTCCTTGTATCAATGTATACTTCTAAGCTTGCAATTTAAAGGACCTCTTTTGGTTATCTATCATATGCTCTAGGCATCTAGCATTCTTTATGAAATATACAATATCAGCATATTCAGGTTGTAATTCAATACTTGTAATTGTCATATCAGGAGTTCTTTCATTATTAACTTGGACTAAGTCCATAGTTTCTTCAGTCATCAATTTTTCCAGGCCTTGTCCTCTTACCAATTTAGTAATGTGAATTTCCAAATTGAATTCTTGAATTCTATTAATCCACTTGCATCTCTTACCAGTAACTTCAAATTGAGTAAGGACATCCTTAAATGCTACATGTGGGACATATGCAATAACCTTTGCACAAACCAGATAAGGCCTAAAAGACTTTACTACTTTTACCAGTGCATATGCTTGCTTCTCCATTATCTCATAATTTAACTCAGTAGCCTATAAGGATTTACTAAAAAATGCAATTGGATGTTCAAAACCCTCATTGTCCTTTTGCAATAAAACAACAACAATGGTGTGAAATGATGCAAAATAGAACAATGAAAAAGTCTTGGTATAATCAGGAGACCTAAGCACAGGTGCTTACTGAACCACATCTTTAATTTCCTCAAATGCACCTTGAGCTTCTATAGTCCATTGAAACTTCACATCCTTTTTCAACAACTTTACTATGGGTTTGACAATTTCAGTAAAGTTTGCAATGAACCTTCTAACAAAATTGATCTTTGCTAAAAATGACTACACACCCTTGAGATTTTTTGGTGCAGACACTTTCCTGATGGCTTCAGCTCTTTCTAGATCAATTGTTATTCCATCTTTTGATACAATGTGGCCTAGCAACTTTCCCTCTTTGACTACAAAATTACATTTTTAAGGATTCAGGGACACACCATACTCCAGAGCTTTGAAAAAAATCCTTTCGAGTTGTGAACAATGGTCATGAGCCTTCTTGGAATAAGTAGTTAGGTCATCTTGATGCACAACCATGAACAAGTCTATGTATTCTTTGAAAGCAACATCCATAGCTCTTTGAAAAGTTGCTCTAGCATTTCTGAGACCAAATGGCATTCTGACATAAACATAGGCTCCCCAAGGTGTGGTGAATGCTGTTTTGAATTGTTTAGATTCCTTTACCAACACCTAGTTATATCTAGAAAAACCATCCATCATAGACAATAATTCACATCTAGTGACTTTTTGCAACATTGCCTCCATGTTAGGCAGTGAATAATTATCTTTCAATGATGCAACATTCAAATTTCTAAAGTCCACACACAATATAATGTCACCATTCTTCTTTCTAACTGGGACTAAATTAGACACCCAAGTTGAATGCCTTATAGGTTGAATTATTCCTGCATCACTCAACTTGACCAGCTCCTACTATGTCTTAGGAGCTAATAATGGATTAATGGGTCTTTGCTTCTGTCTGAATGGTTTGATATCTTTCTTTAATGGGATCTCATGTTGGGAAAAGTCCTCTCTATAGGCTTTTAGGTCATCATAAGACCATGCAAACACATGCTTGTACCTCCTCAATAACTTTATCAAATTATCATTCAATTGAGGGGCTTATCCTTTTCCAATATAGACCATTTGAGGAGCATTGTGTGATCCCAAATTCACTTCCTCTAGATCTTTTGTATTAGCATTACTTATTTTTGACATATGATCATTTTGACTACTATACAATGCTTTTAACTTAGTTAACCCCTTAGGGATATTATTCAAACTCAATTGGATCACCTCATTTCCCATGACCATGTCTTTACCTTCAACTTCCTCAACCAATGTGTTGCAATCTATAGGTTGATCCTCATATAGGTCAAGACATTGAATAAATTTCAAGATGTCATGATCATCTTCAAAGACCCGCCAATTGTAAATGATGTCTGGAATAACTGGCCTACTTTTCACTTCAAGAATTGATACCCTAAACAAAGTTGAATCATCTCCTTTCAAAGCAACATTTGCTAAAAAATCTGCCATAATATTTTTAGATCTTTCTACCCAACATATATTGAAAGCATCAAACATTTCAATCTGATCCCAAATTACATGATTATACAATTTTAATCTATCATTATTTACTGCATATTTGGATCTTACTTGTGCAACCACAAGTTCAAAATCACCATAAACACTTAAGCATTTTATCCCATGTTTGATAGAAATATTCAATCCCAAAGACAATGCTTCATATTCAGTAGTATTGTTTGTGCATTGAAAAGTCAATGAGAATGAATACTTAAAAGTGGTCCCTAATGGAGATATGAATAGGACTCCAGTTCCTGAGTCTTCTTTTGAGCATGCTCCATCAAAATACATTTTCCACAATCCATCTTACTATTTCTTTAATTCTGCAACTAGTGGATCTATTTCTTCCACTGGTGGGATAATCTCCTCTAACTTGAAATTCTCCATGTCAACATCCACACAACAATTTAAATGATCATCATCTATTTCAATCATGTGTGAAGTTCTACCTTCTCTAGATATTTTCACATTTTCACCATCAATATTGAAAGTTGTAAAGGATAAATCACACTGAATACTACCTCAAATTTGAGAACTCCACTTTCTTGATAGTAACATTCCATAACGAGGAGGAATATCTACCACCAAGACACTCATTGTTAGCAACCTGTCAGGGAAAGCTGTCAACTTGTAAGGAAGTGCTTTTATAGTACCAATAATAGGGACCTCTCTTGAATCCATAGCCTGACATCTTCCATGAGGTGTATCCACTTTCAGACTCAAGGATCTCATTATTTCTGCAGACATAATAGTATTAGAGGCTCCTGAATCAATCATACAATTTCTTAACAACTTTCCATTTACTATTAGGGATAGAAAGAAAGGGTCAACTATTCCTATCATAATATTTGCAGCATTAGTATCTAAATAAATTTGAGGGATCTCAGAGATAATCTCCCCACACTGGTTCTCAATTGAATCTCTTGCTGCTACAACCATTCGCCTAGCCTTGGTAGAATCTTGGGCATCAGAAAGGAAAGCTCCTTTCAACCAACTCAAAGCCTTCACTTTATGTTCATCTATCCTCATCATTTCTAATAAAGGGACCTTGACAGTGATTTGTGACAACAATTTGCTCATGTCAATGGGAACATATTTGGGGTCAATTATATCTTGCTTAGTGATAATAGCCTCCTCATTTTCTTCATGTGTAACCAGATTAGGACTATCTTTGCTCTGACCTTTTTCTTTCTCTTACAAAGGAGAAACATTATCCAAAAGATGTTTAGCTTTTACCTTGTAAGCAACAATTGGCTTTGTGAAGGTGACATTTTTCTTCACTTTGGTTTTGTTTGTAGTTTCTGCAACCTTTTGCTTATTTTGGGCTTGTTTTTCATCCTTTTCTATTTTCTTGATGAAAATTCTAGCAGGCCTACCACTTGGACTACCTACCACCCTATTTCTCAATTTATAATTGCTTTTAACTTGAGACACCTTGTCTACTATGATTTGTGCAATTTCTTCATCACAAGGTCTCCTCAACACTGTTGGCTCATCATGTCTTAAAGTGTTGCACTAGATTTTATCTAAGTGATCATATTCCTCATTAAAAAACACTTGTTGATGGTAAACCTCATTTCTAACTTGGGAACTTCCAACATCTTGATCTTGATCTTCCTCTGTAGAGTATAACTCATCATGTATATATGAAGAAATCATACCACACCCTTGATCATCATAAGCATCATCACTATTGTTGCCTTGATCTTCATCTGTAGGAACACTTTGAGCAATAGCACAGTAATAGGGATCATGAGGTGATTAACAAATAATACACCATGGAACATCATCATTCATATTCACTATATTTCTATGCAAGGGGTCAGGGGTTTTATCATTTGGTTTGTCCTTTCTTTCAGGGTGCACTGGCTTCCCATCTTTCCACTGAGTATTATAGGGATAGTTCTACATTCTTGGTAACTTGTTAAAGCTATTGAAAACTAGCCTATCATTTCCTTGTACTCTAGTATTTCTTGCTTCACCAGGCTTGAAATCCTTTATTGCTTTCAAGATTTGCCTCAAACTATCATCATCTTTTGGCTTTGCATCAGGTTTCCCTGGCTCCCTTCTATTTGAGACTGAAGGCTGACAATCTTCTCTCCTTCCCAATTTCCATGATATCCTTCTATTGCTTTCTATATTGATAGCCAACTTATAAGCTTCTACTAGATTACTAGGGTTCTTATCTCTCAAAAGATATCCCATTTTTGAATCAAAAGTATTCATGTATGTGACAAGACATACTCTATCATCCAATCTAATAACTTGCAATAATTTATGCATGGCCTTCTAAAATCTGACATTGAACTCAACAACACCCTCATTTGAATTCTTTTTGATGTTGTTGAACTCATTAAGCATGAAGCCTTCATTGGTTTTATCACCATACTTTTCCTTGAAGAAATGCCTGAATTGATTCCACGAACATATACTAGCATGAGGCAAATTTCTAAACCAATCTCTAGCATCTTCAGTCAGAGACTGAACAAAAAGCTTCATGATCACATCATCAGGCTCAATGTTGTAATCATCTATTACATCAATGAAAATTTTCAAATGTTCTTCACAAGTAACTGCATTGCTTCCAGTGAATTTTGGAAGCTTCTTCCTAATTTCATTAGGGATGAGATTTGGATAACCAAGAATCCCCATAAACACCAATTGTTTATGCCTCTCATGAATGGGACCACCCTGAGATGGGCCACCACCTAAAGATGTGGATGTGTGAATATTTGAAACATTAGAAGTCTTAGACATAGCTGAAGTGTTGGCAGTATTGAACACATTTTCTCCTTGTGCTTGAGAAGTGGAAAGGTTATTGGTAGGTGCAGAAGATTGCTTTAGGAAATCAATCTTCCTTTTCATCTTAGCAGCAGTGGCTTCAAGCTCTACATTTTCTAAGTTGGCCAACAATTCTTGTTTTCTTTTTTCTTCTTCCAAATAAGCCTCTAATCTTGTTGTTTGATCCATGGACTTCTTTGTAGGATTTGGTTCATTTATTGAAACTCCTACAGCCTTTTGTTTACCTCTATCTTTAGGATTTCTCACTTCATAAACTTGCTGGATAATAGGCTTGTCTTTTTCTTGTTCTACCACATGATCCTGATTCATGGCCTCAAGATCCAACAATTTTTTCCTCAATTGCTCTGCTCTAATCATAGCATTTATGATCTTGTCCTCTTTTTCCTTGTCTCTTTTCTATCTTAAATGGATCTGTTCTTGGACTCTCCTTTCCAACTCATAGACTTCTTCAAAAATTTCTTCTGATTTAGGGAGAGTAGTCTCAAATTTAACATCTCCTACTTGAACCTCATCCTCATACTGGTTCAAGCCCAAATCAATAGCCTCATACTTAGAAGTATTTCCTTCTTGATTCATCTAAGTAGGCTAGATTTGTTCCTCTTGTCTTGTATTCTGTTTATGTTTCTGAGTATGAAACATATTCCTATTTTTTCTTCCTCTCCATGTCTGACTAGGCCCAGAAGTACTTGTAAGACCTTCTTCCAATCTTTCCTCGGGAAGCTTATTTCTCTAAGACCTATTACCCCTGTTACTCATCTTGTGAATGGTTTTTTGACCAGTACTGCTGCAGAGATTGTTAGAGTCACCACCCAAAATATTGGGAATTTTATCTCTAAAATGCAAATACTAAAGGTAACCAGCTGGTTTGGATAGGATAGGAGCCCTAGCTCAACTAAACCCTATAACTTAACAAAATATTTCTTACACTTCCCTAGCAGAGTCACCAGTCTGTTAGGGATTTCTCTTGTGGGGTCAAGCTTGGCAAGGGTATGGGCTAGATTCTCAATAAAAGGTCTCCAAGTTTGCAAGAAAAGCCTAATTGATGAGGATTGGATAAGATCCTCCTTCTGCTTTGAGCTCCACGGGACTCAAGTGGGTATTGTCTACAAATAGGTTACTATCTTTCAAGTAAGCTATGGATTAGTGGATTGGATCTTCATTGTGTTGCTATTGAGTCTCTCAAACATATTTTATGGGATATAATTCTGAAAACAACTAAGAAAAACCTGTTGCAGAATGTGACTAATGAAACTACTGATGTTATAACATGAACAATGGCATAAGGGTGATGAATCCTTCTTATTTTTATGAGCTTAACTCAAGGAAGGCTAACCTTTGATTCACTCTTCAAGGAATTAATAACTATGGACTGTAAAACATTAGGAACAGTCCTATCTCTTAGGTGCATGAACATGAAATGAAAGTGTATTGGTAATGATGAATTTTGTGTTTGATGACTGAAAGGTGTTTGATTAACAGAGATCAGACCAGTGCCTAATCCTTTGGAAAAAAGAGTCTAACATGAATCAATAGAAGAATATCAAGGAAATATAGTGGAATGCCTTACAAACCACATACAATTTAGATAGAGTGCCTTACAAACTATCTTCTCAATCTAGGTTTTCTACCATCAAGATCTCCATAGATATGTTCATTCCCTGAAATTGCACATGAGGATTTAATTCTTTCCTTGAAAGAAACTCATACAACAATTAGATAGCTTCCTTACAACCAGTATGTTCTATATGCCTTACAAATAGAGACACACAAGAATAAACACAAAGCAAAGAGACAATAATAGAACCAAGGTAGAAATTGTATTGTATTTCATGAAAGTGTATCAATACATACAAGGAAAACTCTTCACTCAAAGACTCATGATATACCATCTACTCTGCAAAGCTTGTATTTTCATCATTCAACCATCAAGAATATGGAACTAGAGAATAGAATCCCTTAGATTGCCAAAAACTAGAACCAGGAACCAAAATATTGGAAAACCACAAAGCTAGGAAACCCAAAAAATCTTGGAACCCTCACAAAATCAGAACTCTTGCTACTTATACCACTAGCTATCTTGGAATCCTCAAAGAATTTAGGTTGCAATAAGCTTCAGATAGCTAGGGTTAGGGTTTCACCCGCTAAACCAACCAATATCAATTAGAAATTAATTCCAGGGGAGAAAACCAAGCAACTTGAACAATCAAATCCAAGAATGATCTTCAATTATGTTAAAAAACTAAGAATGTACCAAAGACCATGAATCTTCCCTAGAAAATCAATCAAATTAGCCATCTACAACATGCCTCAAGCAACTATATACCCACCTTGTCATGGTATAGACCTCTCTGCAGTCCATCATCAAACCCTCTAGACCACTCTGCATTAGTCGGCACAACTAACTCAATCAAATCCAGTCGCTGAAACATTCAATTTCCAATTCTTCTGTCACTGAGAAACCATTTAAAATTCAAATTCCTAGTGGCAATGGTCAATCACCAAACTTTAAAACATGACCATCGATTACATCTCTTCTCGATAGATCGGGCAGTTCACAAAATTCCTTCAATAGTCAACTGAACCTTTAAAAAGTCTTTCCACATCACTAGAGCCTCAAACCAATGAAAAATGAGCACATCAGTGATGAAAAGGCACCATGTATCATATTGGAGCCACTCTGCATAAGGTTCTAATCAAATGGCTGGTGTAAGATCACATAGCCTCAAGAGATTCTATCTGAAGATACGCCAACCATCAGATCCTCCATCTTAGCATTCTTTGAATCTCTTGGGCCCACTGACATGTCCATATCCTTTTCCAACTTGGCCAATCAGAACATAACACATCATCAGTGAATCAACAAGTGGTCCCACTATCTCGATCAAGCACTTAAACCTTTTCCTACTTGGTGAATACGTGACTACAAGAATTTCTAAGTCGCTTAATGCATTTCTTAATTGCAGTCAAGTCAAATGATTCAGCGAACAAAGCTTTTCACTTAATCACCAAGTCATGTCTTAACCCCGAGTTACATTTTGTGAATACAAAAACCCTTCATTCACTCATTTGCTAGACCTTTGACTTAACCCACCTCAAGAAACATTTGGCTAATCAGCAACCAAAGACAACCACATGTTCACATAATACTTTAAGGCTTCACCACTTTATCTACATATTCAGCGAATAGAAATTCATGTAATTGCTAAAAGATTTAGAACTCCACCAGAATACTTCACGAATGAGCGAACACACTAAAAACTTTATCGGTTCTACTAAACCTTGTCTAAGCCACCAAAAACTTTGATACTCCTAGGCCTGCCTAGAAACCACCACATGCCATCATACCATTTTCTATCTCCACCTAGTCATCTCTGACACAGGACCCACCTACCTAGAAATGAGATCAACGACTGTTGTAATTTTGCATAGAGCTAAAAGATTCCATGTGAACACCAGACAACCATGAGATCAATCCCTTGATACCACTTTGTAGATTCTCTGACACAGGACCCTCTGAAAAATTCCAACACATCACCTCATGGACCAATGAGAAGCTGGCAACCAAGCACACCTAGTAGTGGACCCACTGAATTTAAAAGGCTACGCCACAAAGAAAAATGGATGGTTGTCGTAAGTTCACAAGTGTCTGACACATCCTTTGTAAGCTTACGCCAACCATCAATTCTCTATAGATGTCAAGACCCTCTACACTCCAGAAACTCAGGTCCCACTGACAACTACCAAGTCATAACATATGCCAACCAATAAGAGACCACCAGTCATGCTTAGCTGTCGGAAGGTCCCACCTTTTTTGAAACACCGCGTCATAGGAAAAATCAACAGGCAGCATAAGATTGCAAGTCTCTGAAACATCCCTTATGAGCTTACACCAACTATTAGATTGAGATGCTATGACCCCGCCCTACTGAGTAAAATGCTTTACAAATCAAGGGCCACCATGTTGCAAAATCTGGCAAGTGGACATGCCAATTTTTTCTTCATTTAAAGGATGTTCTAACAACCTTGCCACTTCATCATTTATCTCAGCCAATGAGGAACTGCCATTTGTACATACATGTCAATGGACCCACCTATCTGAAGCACCATGCCATAAAGAAAGATCAAAAGCTGGCATAAGATTGCAAACCTCTAACAGGTTCCTATGCACTTTCACACCAACTGTTAGATCAAAAGGGAAAGAAAAGCCAGGCCCGTTGATAGAAAATAAGTCATTGCTCCTAACCAATAACTGCATGACACATCAACCATCCTCTAACAACTAGTCCACATATGTTATCATTTATAAAGAGGGCCTAGCACTTCATGAATACGCAACTGAAGGAAAGGTAAACCGCCAGACAAGGAGATATTAAGCGAACACATGTTCGCCAGTTCACTGAAAAAGAAAATGTGATAGCCAGGGATAAAGCAAACAAGTAGCTAAATGGGAAATAAATGTGCACATGCATTTATCAGTTTTAAGTGGCCCTAAAAAGTAACATAAAATTAGAACTAGGTTAGGGCACACTTAGGATTTTTCAACCCAACGGCTAGATATTTGAAATTTTGCCTAGGGTTTTAGCCATAAACAGGGAAAATAACTGTAGAGACTGAGATAAAATTGGTATAGTCATGAAATTTTTGTAGGTGCCAACATTACTACTAGCTTGTAATCATCCATCTTGAATTTCTTCAGTATCTCTTTCACATATTTGGACTAATTAATAAAAAATTCCTTTTTTTATCTTCTGCACATTTAGTCCCAAGAAGTATTTGATAGGACCAATAATACTCATCTCAAATTCACTCTACATTTCTTAAGCAAATTCTGCACTCAATTTTTCATTACCCCCAAAGATAATGTCATCAACAAATATAGCCACAAGCAATAGTCCTTTAGATGTTTCTCTTATAAATAGGTTACAATCCACTACTCCTTTCTTGAATCTAATTTTTGTTAAGTATCCATCAAGTCTCTCATACCATGCTCTAAGGGCTTTCTTAAGTCCATAGAGGGCTTTCTTCAATCTGCATACCATATCAAGTCTGTCTGATAGGGTGAATCCTTCCAACTACTCAATGTATACTTCTTCCTTTAGCTCTCCATTCAAGAATGTTGTCTTAACATCCATCTGATAGACTTTGAATTTTTTGAATGTTGCATAAGCTAAAAGAAACATAATAGTTTCTAACCTACTTTTTGGTGCAAAAGTGTTTGAATAGTCAATGCCTTCTCTTTGCACATATCTCTTACGTACCAATCTTGCTTTATTCCTTACTACTATACCATCTTCATTCATCTTGTTTCTAAATATGCATTTTGTTCCAATCACATTCTTATCACTAGGTCTAGGGAACAATTCCCAAGTATCATTCTTAATAATCTAATCTAGTTCTTCTTTCATAGCATCATGCCAATCAGAATCATTGCATGCATCTTCAACAGTTAAAGGTTCAATCTGAGATAGTAAACATACCACTTCATTTTTTTCTTGATTCTTTGCTTTTGATTTTGTTGTGACTTTGCTGCTATGATCTCCAATAATGTCATCCTTAGAATGATATCTAGAAGTGAACTTTGGAGCTTTAGGTGATGTTGACTCATCAACCTTTGGATTTTTTGCTTCACTTGTTTTAGGGTCATTGAATAACACATCAATGTTGTCAAACATTTCTTCAACAACTGTCTCACTAGTGGAAGGATTGGGTTCATCTTCATTCATAGGTGAGTAATCATGATATCTTTCTTGAATAATGAACTTTTCATCAATCTTAACATGAGCACTTTCAATGATCTTCTTTAACCTTAAATTGTAACATCTATAAGTTTTTCTTTTAGTAGAGTAACCAAGGAAAATACCTTCATCATTTCTTGCATCAAACTTGCATACTGCTTCATCCCTCTTGATGTAGCACTTGCTTCCAAACATTCTAAAGTATTTTACTATGGGAACATTACCAAACCATAGCTCATAAGGTGTCTTGTATGTGCCTGGTCTTAATTGTATTCTATTGATGGTATAGACTGTTGTATTGACTGCATCTCTCCAATAGGTGTGTGCAACTTTTCCTTCAATCATAATGCTGCACAGTGTATCAAGGATGATCCTATTTCTTCTTTCTGCAATTCTATTTTTCTAAGGGGTTCTAAGTGCACTTAACTATCTCTTTATGCCATGTTCTTCATAGTACTCATAGAATCTATCAGAGGTGAATTCTCCTCCTCTATCTGATCTCAAGCATTTTATCTTTAGTCCAAATTCATTCTCAACCTTAGCTTTGAATATTTTGAACTTCTCAAATGCTTTTGACTTATCTTTTAAGAATGCAACCCACATCATCCTACTATAGTCATCAACAAACAAAATAAAATATCTTTCACCATAGTATGATCTTGTTTGAGTTAGACCACATAGGTCTATATGAATCAAATCTAACTTGTTCTTTGCTGAGTTGTGCTTGCTCCTAAATGAGTTTCTCACATGCTTACCCATCACACATTCCCTATATATAGTATCAACTGGCTTTTCTATGCTAGGTAAATCTCTTACTACCTTTACATTTCTTATCTTAACTATGTTATCAAAATTGATATGACATAGTCTTTTATGCCACAACCAACTGCCATCAATTTTGGCAATAAAACAACTTGCTTCTGAATTAAGTTGAAAAACATTACCTTTAGTCTTTGATCTTGATGCAATCATAACATGATCCTTTTTGTTAATGATGCATTTGTTGTCTTTGAACTCCAACTGATAGCCTTTTTCAAGTAACTGCCTAACACTAAGAAGGTTATGTTTCAAACCATCAACATAAAGAACATCATTAGTATTTTTCTTTCCATCCAATGTGATAGCTCCTCTACCAATGATAGGTTTAGGAGTGTTATCTCCAAATCTAACCATGCCACCATTGTATTTGTCTAGAATAACAAATCTATCTTTATAAACTATCATGTGATGTGAACAACCTCTATCTATAATCTAGTTTGTCCTTATGTCAGCTTGTGAAATCAATGCTAGCTCTTGTTCTTCTTTCTTATCTTCATGATCTATCTTATTAATCATTTTCTCTATAATAGAAATGAATCCAATTTCTTCTTAAACTGATTCATCATCTGAGACTCCATCTCTAGCAAAGTAACATTCCTTAGAGTACTTAGGCTTGTAGTCATTTTTTAATTTTCTAGTTCTTGTAGGACACTTAGATGAAAAGTGACCAATCTTATTGCATGAAAAGCACTTAAATGGTAATTGACCTTCATATTTTCTTTTTCCTTTCTTTTCTCTTTTGGAAATCATAGCAATGAATTTATCTAGTGTTTTCTCTTCATCAATATCATCAAAATTGCTAGAAGTGTTTGTAGATTTCTTACCATGGATTGTTGCTTTGAAGGCTGTCTCACTTTTGGGTTCTGTCTTCAATCTTGAAATTTCAAAAGCTAAGATTTTACTGATCAAGGTCTCTCTCTTGAAATTTGATGTAAGTTGCATGGTCTCATCAAGGATGTTGATCTTGCTTTCATATTCTAGAGTGAGAGTAGTCATCAACTTATCCATAATGTCTTCCTTTGAAATCTCTCCACCATTGTTCTTGATTCCGGTAACTGCTTCATTGATCCTGTGATTGTAAGATCTAATGTTTTCTTCAAGTAACATTTCTAATGAATTGTATCTTTTATTCTATGTCTTTCTACATGCATCATTTTCTTGTTTATCTCCTTCAAACATGTCTTCAAGGTGCTTCCATATCTTGTGGGTGGTGTCTACCTTCTTTATTTCTAAAAAATCACTATCAAAGAGGGCATTGATAAGGGCTTCTTTGGCTATTGAATTTTGATGAAACAATTCATTCTACCTTTTAGTAGCATCATCCTTTGCAAGGTCTTCTAAGGTAGGGATCTTGGCTTCTTTAATAGTTACATTGAAAACTTAAAAGGAAATGCATTGCAAATGGGTCACCATCTTGTTCTTCCAATAAAGATAATTCTCTCCATCCAACTTAGGAATTTCTTTTCTGAAGAGTGCCATCTGATCAACCTCAAGCTATTAAAATTTCTATCTGAGGCACTTGGATCTGATGCCAATTGTTAGGAATAGTCCCAAGAGATAACTGAGAGGGGGGGGGGGGCGTGAATCAATTATCTACTAGTTTTAATTCTTTGTCCAATTAAGTATACTTAAACATAAGCATAAAAACAATGAAATAATACATGAACACAACACCAATATTTTGGTTACAGGGAAACCCAATTAGGTAAAAACCCCAGTGGGAATTGACACCCACTAATATTCTATACTAGAGTATTATGTTCCTTGTTAGAAGATCCTTAACCCTGTTAGGAGTTGCTTTACAATATATTTAGTGTAGTAGACCTAGTCAAGGGTCAGACCTTGTTAGGAGTCTTTTACAATAGTCCATGTTAGGGGAGAGGACGCACTATCCAAGAGCACGCTGCTCTAACGGGTGAAGGATACAACCTTCTATTTAATAGATACACACTATATCTGGATCCTGGTGAACTACACTTTGACCTATTGTCTGGATCAGTTCTAATGTATAGCACACATACTCTACTTGGTCACATAGACCTTATTCTGAAGGCTCAATACTTCTCACACTCTCCTTTGCTCATATTGTCAACCATGAGCCGCACTCAAGCAATAAAAAATGACTACCTATAAATATCTTTCCTCTAAATGATATAATTAGATTATCCTATTAGAACCACCTTGAAATCACATTAGAGAAACCATAAAAAACTCCAATAAAAATTCAGTCAGCTCTACTAAGCACGCAACACATTCTGGGACCTGTCTAATAAGATGATTGTAGACATACACTACATACTATCAACTCTACCAAAACAACTAGATCTTTCTCCTCAATCTAAATTACTTCATGCACTCTTAATCAAACATCACTAACTCTTCTCTAAGCTTAAATCCAAGGGCACATACCATAATGATGGGTGCAACTCCAAAACCAATAAAATCTCTGTCAGCTCTTCTAAATAAACACAAGAAACTACTACTGGAAAATAGCGACAACATAACTTCACTTCTATTGATGATTAGAATCTACATCCATGAATGTAACATTACCAACATGTCTCCATCACATATCAAAAGGCATAAGGTTCCATGATAACTGTACGGACAACCATACATAGAACACTACCTGTTACTCTATTAGGAACACTGCTAACACAAGCTGCTATATAACTATCTATACTAACAGTTAACCTCTGTGCCCATGATTTGATGTAATATCATGTCCATACTACATATTCTAAAATCTTACTACATAAGATTTCCACACATGCTGCTTTCCATATGTTGTCATTAATGACAAACATATAGTCAGTACTGGCCTACTGGAAAATCTCCAACACCTCATTCAATAGTTGGGTAGGCACCCCCAGGTCTTCTAAAGGATAATTCTCCCAGAACTACCTTGATAATTGGCCAAACTCAAGACCAAACTCCTCTGATTAAATCTTTATTGAAACTAAACTGTTCTTAACCTGTTGAGGCTACAAATCATGTGATACTACATCAACTTTCTGAGTCATGTCTTGGAAAAAGGGGTGGTTCTAAGCATCAGGAATAATGATCAGGGCCTGAACATTATCACCCTGAATGTCCATTTGGGATTTTGGGATAAATGTCTATTTGGGAGCATCTGGTTGTAGAAAGACTTCCTCCTCTACAATCTCAAAGATGATTTTGGAAGCAAGATCTAAGATAATATGGTCTACTATTTTCTAGGCTTTCAACTCATCCAAAAATTCCTTGTGTAGCATATCTTGAAAATTAGGGACTTGAATTGGTGACTCCTGAAACATGATTTGATGTACAATATTCTCAATCTTCTCATTTGGGTGAACTTTTTGAGAATCTTAAATTAAGCTAGCCTTACTTGAGGAGACTTTTGAGAGGGAGCCAAGATGACACTAGGAGAAGAGGTTAAGCATGAAGTGGAGCAAGGAGAAAAATATAGCAAATAGTAGTTGACATTTATAAATGACTTCCCATCCCTTCCACTAGTTGGAATTCTAATAGTGATGATTGTGGGTGATTTGGATTACTAAGGAGCTGTCAAACATCTATGTACAACTCCACAGAGAGAAAGTGTTTGGATCTAAACTGTGGTCTTTACACACATTCACCTCTACTTGATGTGTGTTGGCACTGAAAGTTAAAGTGACCAAGATTTTCTTGAAACTGTTGAATAGTGGTTTGGTCTTGAATTAACACTTCTTGTTTCCAGATTCCCCATTTAGATTTAATGTCTATGTGAGAGAAAAATGGTTTGGAAGATTCCAATAGGATATAGAATCTAACATCTTAGTGTGGGAGTTCAAAGGGGATAAGGTCGTGCTTGATGAAAATACCTAGTTTATTAGAAAGGATCTCAATGATGTCAGGATCTCTGTATTACAATGGGAGACAAGGAAATGAGATCCAATGTGGAAAGAAATGGAAAGAAGTTGGCTCAATGATGAATTTAGGGGACCATACCAGTGAGAATAGGCCAACTCCATTATAAAACCAGCCTTTATTTTTATGCACATCATCTCGAAGTGCTTTGGAGTGAAAGATGGAAATAAACAAATTTGAGCCTGGGTTGAGCATGAAAATCTCTATCAGACTGACCCAAGATTAAAGCACCCATGACTTAATGTAGGAAAATGATAGAGAAGGATTGGATAACCTATAGATACTACCATTTTTCCTAAGGCAGTCAATGTGATGTTGCAGAATCTCTTCTGCGATAGTGATGGAAGCATTGGTTTCCAATCTTGGTGTCCTCCCTTCTCCACAAGTTGGATCTATCTGAGGCTCCCTATTTGAGAGGTCCTATTTTTTGTGCCATACTTTGGTGTCTATCTTTATATTGAAGGGGGATCTATTCTGAGAGCTCCCATCATAATTGGCAAAAATCTTTAACCTCTAACTAGTTATCTCATTAGTTTTACCTTGAGAAGAGGTAGCCCATGATTGTAGTATTTTGACCGAAGAGCTAGGTGGGGTGCCTTTGCAAATGTCAAAGATTAATTGTTTCTAATGGATTTTATTTATTTTTGAAGTAGTAGGCTTACAATGGTGCTTCCTCCTATGACTGGGGGTTTGGAAATTTTCCCACCCATTTTTAAATTTGAAAATTCTAGGGGATTTCAAAGTATTTTTTCTGGATGCACCTTGGGTTGAAGATTCTCCAAGCTAAAAAATAGATCCCCCATCGATGGTCCTGAAGGTCGAGTGAAATTAGTACCACTTTTCATGTTGTGATTCATCTGCATGTTGGACTTGTGTAAGGACAACTAGTGCATGTGAAACCTTGGATTTACAAAAAAGGGTTTCACAGGTTGTACTAGTACTTTCTTCATGAGAATATTATGATTAACCTCTGTATCAACCACCATACAACTATTATTGGGCACATTCTTCTCTACAAATGAACAACTCTGGAAGCTATATTTTCCTTGCTTGGTTTGTGATTCTGCAACATGTGTATCAAATGGAAGACCCTTGTAACCCTAATGTTCCCTAGAGCCTCTTTCACGTTGGACAATAGGAGACTTCCTAAATTTTTTCAAAAGATCATTATCCAAAAATGACTGAAGAGGTGTTTGGTTGTATGTTCTTCTGAAGCCTTGAATCCATCTACTATCTTGACTGACATACCTGCCATGTTAGACCAGACCACCATTAGCGAGTTATCTCTCACCAACATTCATCATCTGTTCCCTTGAAGTTGATTGTTCCTTTGAGTTGTGCTCTTATTTTGTTTGTATTAGTTACACAGTCTTAGATTGTATCCCACTTCCGTTCATGTTGGATTCAAGTGTGGAAAGGTAAGTAGTGAGGGGTGAGGGGTGAATCAATACATAAAATCACTTTTAAACTTTTTTAAACTTCTTCAACATTCATTTACTAATTACTTAACCTTTACATGCATCACATAAATAAATTAAAAATATAATAAACATCACATAACTCATGTATCTCGGTATCACAAAAATCCTTATAGAGGATAAAAACTATGGTGGGGATTGTTGCTAAGTGATGTTTTGGGAACTAGGGATCACTTGAGGGTTGTCATTTATGGAAACACGTATGATTGGAGTGATTGCATGACTGGAGTCACAATCATGAAAATGACTAAGTCCAGAATCAAGAAAATAGGGTACAGTGCTACAATTATGGTTAGTGATGAAGATATATAAGGTATTAGAGCTTGTGAAGTTAATTGAAGATATTTTGGGATGTATACATGCTTTAGTTAAGAGCACATGAGTTTTGGTTACTAGATATGTTAGATACAATGTTTAGAAGGTATGTGAAGATAGTAAAACAACATAACATGGTATATGAACAATTACAAAGATCAAGGAGATAATAGTGGATATGGTAACATGCTAAGATAGGTGAATAGAGAACATTTTTGACTCTTTGGTAATATAAGATCGCCAACTCCATAATTATCATTTGCATAAGTTATTATTATGTTTTAGATGGTAACTGTGAAGCTGACTTGAAGGCTAATTTTGTATAAGTATAGAATACTTTTTGTGAAAGAGAAGTATGGTTATGTTATGATGATGAAGAAAGATTGTGAATCTAAAAGCAAAGCTCAGATGTGAGATTAGTAAGAGGCTAAGCTATAAGTAGAATTATCTAAGCAAGATAAGTTCTTGTATTGTTTACATTTTGGAGAACTCTTTTGAGACAGTTGTGATTGTAAAAGAAAGTGTGCTCACCACCTTTAACCAGGTGTTTTGTATACCCCTAATAGGGTTTTGTATTCCTCTAACAAGGAAATGTACTATGTAATAATCAGCTCCTAATAGGGCTAGATCTCCTAACAGGGATATTATATTTTAGTGCATATTTGTGGGTACCATCCCCACCAGGGTTTTTCCTTGGCCAAGGTTTACTTGAGAACAAATCATGCTGTCATGAGTAATGTGTTATGCTTATATGTTATTTTCATTTTTGTATCACTTTGGATTGTTTATAATTGTTTGAAGTTAAAATTAAGATCAAATTTCTATAAAACTGATTCACCCCCCTTTGAGTATTACCTAATCCTAAAAATTGGTATCAGAGTATTGGTGCTTGGAGAGAAAGCCTAACAACTTAAGAGATCAGAATGGATTTAGGAGATTTGCAAGAGAACTTTGAAGTTGCACTTGAAGATTTGGATAAAGTGAAGGCTGAGAATGGAAAATTAAAATTAAAATGAAGAAGAGAAGATGGTTTCATCAAGAAACTAAGAGAACAACTTGAAATTGCAAAAATTCAGAGACAAGACCTTATGGAGAAGATCAAAGAAGATTCACACACTGATACATCAAAAAAAGTGAAGAATTTGGAGAAAGAAAAATAACAAATCAATATGTTGATGATTAAAGAAATTCAACATGAAAAGGATGAAAGAAATAAAGTTGAAGAGTCACTAAAAGAAGCTAATATACAGATAAGTCAAATGAAGACTGAACTTGACCAATACAAAGATAAATATCAAGAATTGGAAAAATATAATCAGATCATTAAAGGTGAACTCACTCAAGCCAAATTACACATTGATAAGTTGCACATGAGTAGTGACAAGATTGATGAACAAAGAGCAAGACAAAAACCTAAAGGAGATATGACTAGAGTTGGATTCAATGAAGCAAAAATTTCAAAAACCCAAGAAGAATCAAATAAAGAAAAGACTAAAAAGAGACCTACTCCTGAAGGGAGACCTACTCATGAAGAATCTAGAGAAAAGTTCAAACCCTTTAGATGTAGATGTTTCAGATGCAACAAAGTTGGACACATGAAAATAGATTGCAAAAGTAAAGGTAACTCTAAGCCCTTTACCAGTTACTATTTTAATTTCTATGAATATGGACAAAAGAAAGCAGATTGTAGAAAAATTGATCAGTCTAGGTATAAACAAGACTACATCAGAGAAGAAATAGAAGCCAAGATCACATGTAAAAAATGAAACAAATTTGGACATACAGAAAGGTACTGCAAGTTACAGACTCATCAAGATAGAAGGAGACCTCCTACTTGTTACAAATGTAACAACCTAGGACACAATGAAGTTTTGATGATATAACTGAGAAGACAACAGAAGAGGACCAAGAAGATCTAATGAACCAAGAGGACCACCTCCTGTGGTTATAAGGAAGAATATTCATGACAGTGGTAAGAGCCTAAATGATTACATGAATGAATTTGACAATCATTTCAAGAATCAGAGGATGAGAAGATATGGCAAGTAAAATTTCTAAATAAAGTAGTGTTTCAGGGAGAGATAGTAGATGATACAGTGTCTCTGCATGATGAGTTCTTTAAGGTATCAACCTAAAGGCATGAATGGCCTTATGGGGAGCATTGGATGTAGTAAACATAAATTATCCAGTGCTTGCATATGTGAAGTAAGCTCATGCAAGCTTAGGTATGTTGTGTACAGACATTGAGGAGTCTGTGGATGAGAGAGCAGCACCTGGAGATTCATCTTCTATGTTCGCAAGTTTTGTATCGACTGGACAACATGCAAAGTTGAGCTACCCATGTTTAATAAACATACTCAAATTGCGATGGATAAAAGGACTTAAAAGACCTCAAATCTACACCATTTTTTGATCAATGCTTAAGGAGAACAGAGTTGAGAAGATTATCAGTAATCTGGTAGAGTGATTACACAATCACATGAATCAAAGCATCAAATTTAGGCATGTTTAAGGTATTTAGACCTAATATCTTAGAGAAGTCATGGATACACCAATAGTTTATAATGTTGTAGATAGACCTAGGTATAAGTTCAAGATGCATCCATTCAAATTCTGTGAGAATGATCTAGAAGCAGAATTTTCACAAACTCCTGTAGGCATGTTTCACATAGAAGACATTAGCACATACATACACTACAAGTATGAAATCATTGGTGAAGTTAAAATCTACAATGAATTGGATAGTAAGGTAGAAGCTGATGGATCCATGGTAGAGGAATTTTGAGCACATAAAAGATCAATCAATCCTTAAGTTAACCCTACTCATAGAGTTCATGGAAGTTGAATGGTTTAAGATCATTCTTAGCAGAGTTCATGACCACTTTTTGTGGATTGGTGATCAACCTATGAAAATATGTGCACAGTTTATTCATGAGATCACAAGCCTTGACAATTAAGGAGCCCTACCTGTACCAGAAAAGAACCTAAGGAATCTAGAAAAAGTCCTAACACATTCAAAATGAAATAAGAGGCAATGATAGTTAATGATATTTATCTGTAGGATGTCAGATTGGTAGCAATGTTTCTAGGCTACAAGTTGTTTTACAGTAGTAGACCTAATTCTATATCTACTGAGGTTATCATGATGGCATACAGAATGGTGAAAGAAAACAAGAAATATAATCTTTGTGAAATCCTACCTCAACAGTTTGTTGATAATGTGAAGGCTATAAAGAAGGAAAAATCTAAGGCATTTAGGTTTGGATAATTTCTAATTCATATGTATATTCATATCATTAACAACTTTCCTGGCATGCATCCTAGGGCATGGAATGATAATGAATCCACTGGACTTCAAATCTTAGAGTATTATAGAAGGTAGGAGTGTTAGAAAGTAAAGTCCACCAAGATAACTGAGAGGGGGGGGTGAATCAATTATCTAATAATTATAAATTTTATCATCTTCAACATCATTAAACCATATAAGCAATATAATTACCAACCATAGAAAGATATTCATACACAATAACACAATAACACAAGATATGTTGACTAGGGAACCTCTTGATCAAAGAGTAAACCCCAGTGGGAATGATGCCCATAAAAGATGCACTAATATGAATATTCCTTGTGAAAGGATGGAATCTGTTAGGAGTCTTATGAAATACATTCAGTGCATATGAATCCCTATTAGGATTTTTTGAATCCCTATTAAAAGATTCTAACCCTGTTAGGAGTTATGGAAGACAGAAGGACCCACTACCCAAACAACTTCAATGGCAAGATCACTGAACACATTGTCCAAATGACATTAAGATTATTCAATAGAATAATATGAAATATTTTACCTCCTCACTATGCCAAACCGCACTCATTGCTATACCAGATCTCAATTCCAAATCTCTATACTTCGCATGTCTTGCTTCACAATTTCTCTTTCACAACTTCATTAGCTCTTTTCTTCAGTTCATGCATACATTCACATTAAACCATAATCAACCATACCATACATCCTCTTCAACAAGGAAAAACATTTCTTCCTTTATACCACACTCAAATAATTACAAATGAGTTGACACACAAAATTACGAAATAAAAGTTTCCACACGCTACATCAAAATTTCACAAAATTGTCAGCTTCCAAATACAATAATTCTCCACTCATGCTACCTAAAAGTTTGCACTATCATCCAAATCACTATCAATGTGTCTCTAACTTCCCTTTAACTGTGAAAAACTAGATTCCATCTTGATTAGGAGATATCATCCGATTTCCACAAACCGCTACTCAGGAACAATGCCTAAATACTACTTCCACCAAAATGCTCATAACTTTCATGAATAAATGAATTACTATCTACACTCTTAACCATAAACATATAACATACGAAAGATCATAACCTTAACATTGCATAGCTCCAACTACAATATCACATGTGCGCTAATCAAAACATTATCTACTTCTCTACAAGTCTCAGAAGGTCACTGTGTTGACATCAATGACAATCATAGTCATGAATGCAACAACAATTGCTATAGAATGATAGCCAAGCATTCAAAATTCATTCCTAACAATCTCACCCATTGGCATTGATGGCAACATAGATGAAAAACATCCAATGTTCCAAAAATCCAATACTACAACACTACTGCTCTGACATCAATAAAATCTTGCTTCCTTTTCGTATTTAGTTCTCTCCAACATATGGTACAAAAAGGTTTTTCATGTACACCAATGATAGAAGTTTCATCATTATGTCAACAACAACTCCAATGTCAAAAGACACTATTTAGAAAATACATTCACAAGAGTCCTCATGACTCAGCTCAGATACACATACTCCCCCATAGAGGAAGTACCAACATCCAATCCAAAAGAAAAATAAGGCTTATGTACCACTAGACAGATGCAACCAACTGCATCACTACTCAAAATTAGGTTGGGGCATAACCCCAAGCATACCTCTCAGATACTCAAATGTATCCTTAGGCAAAGGCTTAGTAAATATGTCAGATATCTACTCCTTTGTGCTTATGTACTCTAGTTTGACTTCTTTCTCAACAACTTTCTCTCTTACAACATGATACTTGATCTCTATATGCTTTGTCTTAGAATGTAATATAGGGTTCTTAGACATACTAACTATACTGGTGTTGTCACAATGTATGACAACAAGCTCAACAAACTTAATTCCAATATCCTTCAGCATTTTCTTAATCCAAATTATCTGGTTACAATTGTTTGTTGCTAGTACATACTCTACTTCTATTGTGCTCTGTGAGATACAATTATGTTTCTTGCTTAGCCAAGAAACCAATCTTCCTCTAAGAAAAAAGGCTCCAACACTGGTGCTTTTCTTATCATCAACACTGCCTCCCCAATCAGCATCTGTATATGCACATAGGGTAAAATCATCTGATTTTTCATACCACAATCCATAGTCCATTGTCCCTCTTAAATATCTCAGTATCCTCTTTACTATTGCATAATGTGATTCTCTAGGTTCAACTTGAAATCTTGCTACAATTCCAATTGAATGTGCTATATCAAGTCTTGTATGTGTCAAGTACTGCAATCCTCCAATCATAGATCTATATTTCTTCTATTCAACTGTTAGTGTTTCATCTGTGCTAGATAGTTTATGTCATATAACCATAGGTGTTCCAACTGTTTTACAGTTCTCCATTCCAAATCTTTTCAACAAATCATTCAAGTACTTTGTCTAACTTACAAAGATACCATCATTATTTTGTGTTATCTGTAATCCCAAAAAGTATTTCATCTCACCAATCATGCTCATTTCAAACTCAATCTTCATTTCATCAGCAAATTTGTCACTAGCTTCATCTTCTCCTCCAAAAATAATGTCATCAACAAAAATAACTACAACTAACAATCCATTTTCAATTTCTTTTGTGTAAAGATTGCTATCAACTGTTCCTTTTGTAAATCCCAATTTTAACAAATACTTATCCAGTCTTGCATACCAAGTTCTAGGTGCTTGCTTTAGTCCATATAATGTTTTCTTTAGTTTACATACCATGTCTCTTTCTTGAGTCAAAGGAAAACCTTCAGGCTACTCAATGTAGACTTCCTCTTCCAATTCACCATTCAAAAATGTGGACTTCACATCCATCTAGTATACTTTGAATTTTTTAAAAGCTGCATAGGCCAAAAACATTCTTACTGCTTCAATTCATGCTACTGGTGCAAAATTTTCTTCATAGTCAATTCCTTCTTGCTGTGAGTATCCCTTACATACTAATCTTGCTTTGTTTCTTACTACTCCTTGTTCATTCATCTTGTTTCTGAATGCCCATTTAGTTCCAATCACATTCTTATCTTTAGGTCTAGGGACAAATTTCCATGTCTTGTTCTTTTCAATTTGATCTAGTTCTTCGTTCATAGCATTAATCCAATGTTCATCTTCAAAGGCTTCACTAGTAGATTTAGGTTCAATTTGAGAAATCAAACATAAATGTACCTTATTTTGAGTCAGAACTCCTCTATCCAAACTTCCAATAACTTGTTCAATAGGATGATGTCTTGATAAATACCTATTCAGTGTCATAGTCTCATTCAACAATTCACTGTTAGTCTCATAGAATAATTCAGTAGTTTCAGTGTTAGGCTTAGGATGAGCTTCTCCATCAGATTCATAATCAAGCATTCTTTCCTAAATTTTAAACTTTTCATCAACTTTAACATTTGTGCTCTCAAAAATAGTCTTAGTTCTCTCATTGTAACATCTATATGCTTTCCTCTTCAAAGAATATCCAAGAAAATACCTTCATCACTTCTAGGATCAAACTTTCCAATATCATCATCTCTCTTTATATAACATTTTCTTCCAAAAATTCTAAAATACTTAACTGAGGGTGCATGTCCAAACCATAATTCATAAGGTGTTTTCTCTGTGTCTACTCTGATTTGTACTTTGTTCATTGTATACACTATTGTATTCACTACTTCTCTCTAGAATATCTTTGCCAAATCATTCTCAAATAACATAGCTCTTGATGATTCAGTCACTAATATTTTTCTTGTTTCTACAATACCATTTTGTTCAGGTGTTCTAGGGGCTGAAAACTATCTCTTAATACCATTCACTTCACAAAAAGTGTTAAACTCTCTAAAAGTAAATTCTCCTCCTCTATCAGATCTCAAACATTTAATCTTCATTCTGGATTCATTCTCAACTTGATTCTTAATGATCTTAAACTTATCAAATGCTTTAGATTTTTCTTTCAGAAATGCAATCCACATCATTCTTGTAAAATCATCAACAAGAATCATAAAATACCTTTCTCCATAGAATCCTCTAGTCCTAGTAGGACCACTCAAGTTTGTATGAACAATCTCCAACTTCTCTGTAGATGTGAACTTCTTACTAGGAAATGAACTTCTCTTCTACTTAGCCATCACACATTCTTTGCAAATCATGTTAGCAGGCTTCATAATTTTAGGCAAATCCCTTACTGCAAGTGTAGTACTCACTTTCACAATGTTATCAAAGTTTATATGACAAAACCTTCTATGCCATAACCACCTATCATGAATCTTAGTAATCAAACATGTCATCTCAGTAGGATTCAACTAAAATACATTACCTCTGGTTCTAGATCTAGTTCCAATCAGATTTCCATCTTTATCCTTTATCACACAAGTTTTCTCAGTAAACCAAACTTGATATCCCTTATCAACTAACTATCCAACACTCAAAATATTATGTTTCAATCCATCCACAAAGTAAACATCATCAGTATTAGTCTTTCCATCAAGAGTAATAGATCCTATACCTTTAATAAAATAAGGTGCATTATTTCCAACTCTCACAACTCCTCCAGCATAATTGTTAAGCTTTATGAACATCTTCATATCTCTATTCATATGATGTGAACAATGACTATCTATAATCCAATCAACTTTCTTTTCAACTTGGGAAACTAAGGATTTTTTTTCCTTAAAATCAGGTTTAGGATTCTCTTCTTTAATTGCTATAAATCTTATGTCATCATTATTTTCAGTATCACTCTCACTTAGAGTTCTTTCTATACTAGCTTCAAGGTCTTCATCATTAGCATAAAAACATTCCTTAGATCTTCTAGGCTTGAAATTGTTTCTATACTTTTTAGCTCCCTTAGGACACTTAGAGGCAAAATAACCATATTCTTGACAAGTCCAACATTTAAATATTTTCTTACCTTCTAGTTTTCTTTTCACAAGTAAGGCAATACCTTCTTCAATCTTCTTGTCTTCTTCATTTCTAGATCTGTTGTTGCCAGCATAATCTCCACTCACACTGATGCTTCTTGACAAAGTAGGGCGGACACTAAGAGCATTGAATGCTGTCTCCATTCTAGGTAAGTCTCCTGATAACCTCAGGTTCATTTCTACTACTTCCAATCTTCCAAGAAGAGTCTCTCTTGTAAAGTTAATTGTACAAGGTATAAATTTTTCAATCATTTGTGTTGTCTTCTTTAATACAGGATTCAATGTCCTCAGAATTTTCCATATCACTTCATTCTCTATCTTTGTTCATCCACAAGATTTTATCCTTGCAACAATTTCTGACATTCTACCAATATAGTTTCTAATAGATTCATCTTCTATCATTCTTATATCTTCAAATGCACATATCCAATTATGTAATCTAGCTTTCTTTGCATGCTCATCACCTTCAAAAGTACAGTGTAAAGCTTTCCAAATTTCATGAGATTTTGTTAAACATTTTACATGACTATACTCATTCTCCAGAAGTGTTTGCAAAAGTGCTTCTCTTGCAAGTATGTTACACATGAATAGATCTCTCTCATCACTGGAACATGTTTCAAGATTGTCTTCTTCAATGATAGTCTTATCATTCTTTGTAATGAACCAATAACCTAGTCCTAAACATAATAGATGTGTCTTCATCTCCTCTTTCTAGCTGTCAAAATTTACTCCATCAAATTTAGGGCTTTCTTTCCTGAAATTCATCATGGATCTCCTTAAGCTGTTAAAATTTTCTTTCAAGGACCTGCTGCTCTGATACCAATTGTTAGAAATTAAAGTCCACCAAGATAACTGAGAGGGGGGTGAATCAATTATCAGATAATTATAACTTTTATCATCTTCAACAATATTTAACCATGTAGGAAATATAATTACCAACCCTAGAAAGATATTTGTATACAATAACACAATAACACAAGATATGTTGACTAGGGAACCTCTTGATCAAAGAGTAAACCCTAGTGGGAATGATGCCCACAAAAGATGCAATAATATGAATATTCCTTGTGAAACAATGGAATCTTTTAGGAGTGTTATGAAATACATTCGGTACATATGAATCCTTGTTAGGAGATTTTGAATCCCTGTTAAAAGATTCTAACCCTAGTAGGATTTATGGAAGACAGAAGGACCCATTGCCTAAATAGCTTCAATGGAAAGATCACTGAACACACTATCCAACTAACCTTAAGATTATTCAATAGACTAATATGAAATATGTTACCTCCTCACTGAGCCAAACCACACTCACTGCTATAGCAGATCTCAATTCCAGATCTCTGTACTTCGCATGTCTTCCTTCACAATTTCACTTTCACATCTTCATTGGCTCTTTTCTTCACTTCATGCATACATTCACATTCGATCATAATCAACCATGCTATACATCCTTTACAACAAGTAAAAACATTTCTTCCTTTATACCACACTCAAATAATGAGTCCGCACATAATTACAAAAATAAAAGTTTCCACACGCTACATCAAAATTACACAAAACTGTCAGCTTTCGAATACAATAATTCTCCATGTGTGCTACCTTGAAGTCTTCTCCATCATCCATGTCACTACCAACATTTCTCTAACTTCCCTTTAACTACACAAAACTAGATTCTAGCTTGATTAGGAGATATCATCCGATTTCCACAAACCGCTACTCAGGAACACTGCCTGAATACTGCTTCCACCAAAATAATCATAACTTTCATGAATAAATGAATTACTATCTATGCTCTTAACCATAAACATATAACATACCAAAGATCATAACCTCAACATCACATAGCTCCAACTACAATATCACATGTGGGCTAATCAAAACACTATCTACTTCTCTGCAAGTCTCAGAAGGTCACTATGTTGACATCAATGACAATCATAGTCATGAATGCAACAAAAAATGCTATAGAATGACTACCAAGCATTCAACATTCATTCCTAACAGACTTCACATCCATCTAGTATACTTTGAATTTCTTAAAAGCTGCATAGGCCAAAAACATTCTTACTACTTTAATTCTTGCTACTGGTGCAAAAGTTTCTTCATAGTCAATTCCTTCATGCTATGAGTATCCCTTACATAATAATCTTTCTTTGTTTCTTACTACTTCTCCTTGTTCATTCATCTTGTTTCTGAATACCCATTTAGTTCCAATCACTTTCTTATCTTTAAGTCTAGGGACCAATTCCCATAGCTTGTTCTCTTCAATCTAATCTAGTTCTTCTTTCATAGCGTTAACCCAATGTTCATCTTCACAAGCTTCACTAGTAGATTTAGGTTCAATTTGAGAAATCAAACATAAATGTACCTTATTTTGAGTCAGAACTCCTTTGTCAAAACTTCCAATAACTTGTTTAAGAGGATGATGTCTTGATAAATACTTGTTCGGTGTCATAGTCTCAGATCTAGCTTCAACTGTAGATTATTCTCTAGATTCCTCTTTGGTTTCTTCAGCATGACTCTCATTTAACAATTCACTATTAGTCTCATAGAATAACTCAGTAGTTTTAGCATTAGGCTTAGGATGAGCTTCTCCATCAGATTCATAATCAAGCATTCTTTCCTAAATTTTAAACTTTTCATCAACTTTAGCATTTGTGCTCTCAACAATAGTCTTAGTTCTCTTATTGTAACATCTATATGGTTTTCTCTTCAAAGAATATCCAAGAAAAATACCTTCATCACTTCTAGGATCAAACTTTCCGATATCATCATCTCTCTTTATATAAAATTTGCTTCCAAAAATTCTAAAATACTTAATTGAGGGTGCATGTCCAAACCATAATTCATAGGGTGTTTTTTCTGTGTCTGCTCTAATTTGTACTTTGTTCATTGTATACACTATTGTGTTCACTACTTGTCTCTAGAATATCTTTGCCAAATCATTCTCAAATAACATAGCTCTTGCTACTTCAGTCACTGATCTATTTCTTCTTTCTGCAATACCATTTTGTTAAGGTGTTCTAGGGGCTGAAAACTATCTCTTAATACCATTCACATCACAAAAAGTGTTAAACTCTCTAGAAGTAAATTATCCTCCTTTATCAGATCTCAAACATTTAATCTTCATTCCAGATTCATTCTCAACTTTATTCTTAAGGATCTTAAATTTATCAAATGCTTCATATTTTTCTTTCAGAAATGCAATCCACATGATTCTTGTAAAATCATCAACAAGAATCATAAAATACCTTTCTCCATAGAATCCTCTAGTCCCGGTAGGACTGCTCAAGTCTGTATGAACAATCTCCAACTTCTCTGCAGATGTGAACTTCTTACTAGGAAATGAACTTCTCTTATGCTTAGCCATCACACATTCTTTGCAAATCATGTTAGCAGGCTTCATAATTTTAGGCAAATCCCTTACTGCAAGTGTAGTACTCACTTTCACAATGTTATCATTTAGTTTATATGACAAAACCTTCTATGCCATAACCAACTATCATCAATCTTAGTAATCAAACATGTCATCTTAGTAGGATTCAACTGAAACACATTACCTCTAGTTTTAGATCCAGTTCCAATCAGATTTCCATCTTTATCCTTTATCACACAAGTTTTCTTAGTAAACCAAACTTGATATCCCTTATCAACTAATTGTCCAACACACAAAATATTATGTTTCAATCCATCGACAAAGTAAATATCTTCAGTATTATTCTTTCCATCAAGAGTAATAGATCCTATACCTTTAATCAAAAAAGGTGCATTGTTTCCAACTCTCACAATTCCTCCATCATAATTGTTAGGCTTTATGAACTTCTTCATATCTCCATTCATATGATGTAAACAACCACTATGTATAATCCAATCAGCTTTCTTTTCAACTTGCGAAACTAAGGCTTTTTCTTCCTTAACATTAGTTTCAAGATTCTCTTCTTTAATTGCTACAAATCCTATGTCATCATTATTTTTAGTATCACTTTCACTTAGAGTTCTTTTTATACTAGCTTCAAGTCCTTCATCATTAGCATAATAACATTCCTTAGATATTCTATTTTTGAAATTTTTTATGTACTTTTTAACTCTCTTAGGACACTTAGATCCAAAATGACCATATTCTTGACAAGTCCAACATTTAAATATTTTCTTACCGTCTGGTTCTCTTTTCACAAGCAAGGAAATACCTTCTTCAATCTTCTTGTCTTCTTCATTTCTAGATCTACTGCTACCAGCATAATCTCCACTCACACTGATGCTTCTTGAAAAAGTAGGGTGAACACTAAGAGCACTGAATGATGTCTCCATTCTGGGTAACTCTCCTGATAACCTCAGGTTCATCTCTGCTGCTTCCAATCTTTCAAGAAGAGTCTCTCTTGTAAAGTTCACTATACAAGGTATAACTTGTTTAATCATCTATGTTGTCTACTTAAATACAAGAGTCAATGTCCTCATAATTTTCCATATCACTTCATTCTCTATCTTTGTTCCTCCACAAGATTTTATCCCTGCAACAATTTCTGACATTCTACCAATATAGCTTCTAATAGATTCATCTTCCATCATTCTTATATCTTAAAATGCACATATCCAATTATGTAATCTAGCTTTATTTTCATGTTCATCACCTTGAAAAGTACAGTGTAAAGCTTTCCAAATTTCATGAGATTTTGTTAAACATTTTACCTAACTATACTCATTCTTCAGAAGTGCTTTCAAAAGTTCTTCTCTTGCAAGTATGTTACACATGAATAGATCTCTCTCATCACTAGAACATGTTTCAAGATTGTCTTCTTCAATGATAGTCTTATCATTCTTTGTAATCAACCAATAACCTAGTCCTAAACATAGTAGATGTGTCTTCATCTTCTCTTTCTAGCTATCAAAATTTACTCCATCAAATTTAGGGCTTTCTTTCCTAAAATTCACCATGGATCTCCTTAAGTTGTTAAAATTTTCATTCAAGGACATGCTACTCTAATACTAATTGTTAGAAAGTAAAGTCCACCAAGATAACTGAGAGGGGGGGTTGCATTAGTTATCTGATAATTATAACTTTTATCATCTTCAACAGCATTAAACCATATAAACAATATAATTACCAACCATAGAAAGATATTCATACACAATAACATAATAACACAAGATATGTTGACTAGGGAACGTCTTGATCAAAGAGTAAACCCTGGTGTGAATGATGCCCATAAAAGATGCACTAATATGAATATTCCTTGTGAAAGAATGGACTCTGTTAGAAGTCTTATGAAATCTATTCAGTACATATGAATCTCTATTAGGAGATTTTGAATCCCTGTTAAAAGATTCTAACCCTGTTAGGAGTTATGGAAGACAGAAGGACCCACTACCCAAATAGCTTCAATGGCAAGATCATTGAACACACTGTCCAAGTGACATTAAGATTATTCAATAGAATAATATGAAATATGTTACCTCCTCACTGTGCCAAACTGCACAGTTAGTTTAATCAAACCTTTTCCTCTAACAAGACATTGTGCATCATTTCCAAATGTTACACTTTTACCTCTGTAATGGTGTAAAGTTTCAAACTTATCTTTATCACTAGTTATGTGATGTGAACAACCATTGTCAATAATCCATTTATCATTTTTGTTCACATAGGAAATGAATGGAGTTTTCTCATCTTCATCAAATTCATCTTTCATTCCAACATAGACTAGCTCAATATCAAAATCATCACTATCAGTGTCAGTTCCTTCTTCAGCAATGTAACAATATTTCTTACCTTTTCCTTTATAGTCTCTATTCCTTCGGTAGCTTCTATCATCTCTTCTATCTTTGTATTTTCTTTTTCCTTCATCATCTTTATCCTTCCTGTTAGGATATCTAGTAGCTATATGACCGACTTTATTACATGCAAAATATATAATAGGGATTTTACCTTTATACTTTCCTTTTCCTCTTCTCAGTCTTCTAGCCATAAGAGCTTCTAGATCTTCAAGTTCTTCATCAGAAGTGTCACTTTCACTTTCACTTTTGCTTTCACTTTCACTGGTGCATCTTACTTTTTCTTTCTTAGGCTTGTTCAGAACTAATTGTGACTTGAAAGAAGATTCAACATTTACAATACTACCAATGGTGAAATTACCATAATTAGACAGTTCAAAAGTAGTCAGCTTGCCAATCAAACCTTCCAAAGTAAGCACATTTGTAGAGTTACATCTAGATTCCTAAATAGCTAAGATCTTAATAGCATATATAGGATGTAGAGTTCTTAGCACTTTTCCAATTATGGTTTCATCATCAATAGTTTCATTTTCTCCTCTAATAGCATTTACAACTTCTTTTATTCCACCATAGTATTGTGCAATGTTTTCATCTTCTTGCATTCTCATTTCATCAAACTTACCTCTGAGACTCTCAGCCTTAGCTTTCAGCACATACAAGTCACCACCATAGATCTTTGCAAGAGTGTTCCACATC
Source organism: Chamaecyparis obtusa (assembly GCA_027943335.1). NCBI lineage: Eukaryota > Viridiplantae > Streptophyta > Pinopsida > Cupressales > Cupressaceae > Chamaecyparis > Chamaecyparis obtusa. The sequence goes on from BSBK01004467.1 coordinate 1,490,977, forward strand.
TCCTTAGCAGTTGTACAGTCCTTAATGTCCTCAAATTCTAGATAACTTAGGGTAGATGCAATTTCTAGCATTGCTTGATTATGTTCTTTCTTAGCTCTCATTTCTTCGGTAGTGAAAGGTGCAACAGGTGTGACATAGTCATTTTCAATGTAGTATTTGCAGAATCACCAATACCAACCAGATGCAGCTTCATCAAGCTTTGCCATGCAGGGAAGTTTTCCTTGTTCAGCTTTAGTACCTCCTTCTTATACATCTTGATCATTTACTTCAAGTCCCTTTAAACTTGATTTATGTATACACCAATAAGCAACACAACTCTAATACCAATTGTTAATATGATTTAGAACAATAAAGAGGGGGCGTGAATCAATTGTTCTTAGGTCTTGATGTATAAAACAAACTTAAAAACTTTACTTCAAATCAGATCAAACAACCAAAACAAACTCAGTCATCACTGATTCAATAATAGAAACATATAACATTGTAGTCCACCACCCAGTTGTAACTAACTTGTAAAACATAGAAATGTTCAAACCAAAACATTCACACAAGTATTGACACCAAGATTTATAGTGGAAACCCAATGTGGGAAAAACCACTTTGTAACATGCTACTTTTATTTTCACTCTTCTGAAGTGAGCTCGGTTAAAAGCCAACCCTGTCAAAAGTTACAATACACACTATCAGGTGTGACCTGGTTAAACTATTTCAATCACCCTATTAAAAGTGAGCCTTGTTACAAGACTTACATACACTCCATTAGAATGCAACCTTGTTCAAAGGATTTAACATATGACTATTAGGTCAACCTCTATTAAAAGGATTTTGACTATTATAATGGTTAGAAAGTAGTACTAGTAGTAATGATCTAAAAAACATACAACTCACTTTACAAATATTAGATCCAATTCCGTACACAAATGCTGATTTACTGACTTTGAAACTTTTCCATCTCCATCTTTGATTTGCTCAGAACTTTTCTTCAAACAATCACCACACTTCTCCTTCAACCTTTTCACTTATACAGTCAATAAAACTTATCTTTCAGCATTCCATTTTCACCAATGCATTCACCCTTTTTAGATCCAATGCTCAGGTTCCCTTAATACATTCCTCAATTAGGTTAACTCATCTTTTGTCGCTTAATCTCATTTGTAGATCTTAGGGTTAGGTCAGATTCATCGAATCTACCCACATTATGTTCTTCGGCTCCTTTTCATAAAATGTTTTACAGTGCATTAAATTCTTTCAAACAATCAATAAATAAAGTCAACACATTTTACATAATCCAAGAATTCAATAATTTTGGCTCCAAAATTAAATTCTCTTCAAATATAAAAATGCTGATGCTCGGTCAATACTATGATCATCCACTTAGTCTCCATGTAGAACACTCAGTCATTACTAAAACTATTTCCTCGGCATACACTGTCTTCCTCGGCAATTTACTAATGTTTGGTCGACACTAGATTTTTCCCAGCATACACTAACTCAGTTGACACTAACATAGCTCAGCTTAAACATGATTTTATCCATTTTTGCTCAGTTAATCCTAGTAGTTTAGTCTTCAATCTTACTAAGATAAACAATACATTGTCTCATCATTGTGCAACATAGTCAAGTACACTTTGTAGTATCAAGATAACTCAACCTTTCCTTAAGTGCTATTGTTACCAACCTTGCCCCATTCCTTCACAACAATTCAATAGATATAGTACTTTCCTAAGTAGCAATAGTCTTACTAGTTAAGGTTTTGACATCAATGACAATACAACAATTGTTTCAATTGTAGTTTCCAACAATCTCCCTATTTGGCATTGATGGCAACACCATATGATATCACATGAATAACACATGGATTACCAACCAATCCAAAAACTTATCTGTAGTATCCTTAGCTTCATTTTGATTTAGAATTTGTAAACCTTACTCCTATGACCATCAGAAGTATCTGGATCTCCCTCTATCCCAATCTTTCATTTCAGTTCATCATCCCTACTCTTCAGTGTCATGTGTTATTATGTCATCTTAGTTCATCTCCCTCTTTGACAAAAAATGCCAAAGAAGCAACATAAAACATACATCCAATAGATGTAGATAGTATCTGTGCAGCTCAGTGTTACTCCCTCTATCATCTTGCTTATGACTGATTTGTTTTCTTTGCTTCTTCTTCACAAATCTAGGCTAGTCCTAAAGTGTGACAATCTTCTGCATCAATTTGTCAAATATTCTCATGTAGCATATTTGATGCAGTGCTCCTAGCTTGACTAGGCAGCCTCAGTTAGGGGAAAGACCTCTAATTGACTTCTCAGATACTCATGAGATTCTCTAGGTAAAGCTTTAGTGAATATGTTAGCTACTTGTTCCTTTGTATTCACATATTCCAATCGGACTTCTTTGTCTTGTTCCAATTCTCTCAAGTAGTGATACTTGATTTGTATGTGTTTGGTCTTTGTATGCATCACTGGATTCTTGGAAATATTTATAGCACTTGTGTTGTCACAGAAAATAACAACAGGTTTAGTGATTTCTTATTTCATTCCTACCAAAAATTGTTTTATCCATATCAAATTTGAACATTTTACTACAGCAACAACACACTCAGCCTCGGCAGTAGATTGAGAAATGCAATTTTGTTTCTTTCTTGTCCAGGAAACTAATCTCTATCCAAGAAAGAAAGCTCCACCACTTGTACTGTTTCTGTCATCTACATTTCCTGCCCAATCAGCATCAGTATATACTCTTAGTTCAAATTTTTCATCCTTCTTGTAATATAGCCCATAGTCAGTAGTTCCTTTCAAATATCTCATAATTCTTTTCACCACCATCATGTGTGTTTCCTTAGGATTAGCAGAGAATCTTGCCACAATCCCAATAGCTAGTGTAATATCTAGTCTACTAGGTACAATATACTATAATTTTCCAATCATGCATCTATACAAAGTCTAATTCACTTTTGTAGCATCATCATTCTTAGATAACTTTTGTCTAGTAACCATACGAGTACCCACTGGTCTAGCATCTTCCATTCCAAAAGTTTTTAGTATTTCATTAACATACTTAGACTGTGTAATGAAAATTCCTTTCTTCATCTGATATACTTGTAAACCAACAAAGAATTTGATCTCACCAAACATGCTCATTTCAAATTCAGTTTGCATTTGATTTGAAAATCTCTTACACAAATCTGCTTGTCCACCAAAAATAATGTCATCAAAAAATTTTTTTGCTAATAAGATACCTTTACCTTCCTCATCTTTCATATACAGATTGCTTGTGTCATTTGTTCTTGAAAATCCAATCTGCATTAGATAGTTATGGAACCTCTCATACCATGCTCTAGGAGCTTGTTTCAATCCATATAAACCTTTGTTTAGTTTGGATACCATGTGTCTTCTATTTGGATTAATAAAACCTTCTAGCTATTCTATGTAAACATCTTCTTCTAGTATACCATTTAAAAATGCAGACTTGACATCCATTTGATATACCTTGAAATATTTATAAGCAGCATATGCAAGTAGAGTTCTTACTCCTTCCAGTCTAGCTACAGGGGTGAATGTCTCCCCATAATCAATTCCTTCTTCTTGTGCCTAGCCTTTGCATACTAGTCTAGCTTTGTTCCTAGTGATTTCACCTTTTTCATTCATCTTATTTCAAAACACCCACTTAGTTCCTATAACATTCTTTGCAAATCATGTTAGTAGGCTTCATAATTTTAGGAAAATCCCTTACTGCAAGTGTAGTACTCACTTTCAAAATGTTATCAAAGTTTATATGACAAAACCTTAGATTCCATAACCAACTATCATCAATCTTAGTAATCAAACATTTCATCTTACTAGGATTCAACTAAAATACATTACCTCTGGTTCTAGATCTAGTTCCAATCAGATTTCCATCTTTATCCTTTATCACACAAGTTTTCTCAGTAAACCAAACTTGATATCCATTATCAACTAACTGTCCAACACTCAAAAGATTATATTTCAATCAATCCACAAGGTAAACATCATCAGTATTAGTCTTTCCATCAAGAGTAATAGATCCTATACCTTTAATCAAACAAGGTGCATTATTTCCAACTCTCACAACTCCTCCATCATAATTGTTAAGCTTTATGAAATTCTTCATATCTCCAATCATATGATGTGAATAACCACTATCTATAATCCAATCAGCTTTCTTTTCAACTTGGGATACTAAGGATTTTTCTTCCTTAACATCAGTTTCAAGATTCTATTCTTTAATTGCTATAAATCCTATGTCATCATTATTTTCAGTATCACTCTCACTTAGGGTTCTTTCTATACTAGCTTCAAGGTCTTCATCATTATCATAATAACATTCCTTAGATCTTCTAGGCTTGAAATTGTTTCTGTACTTTTTAACTCTCTTAGGACACTTAGATTCAAAATGACCATATTCTTGAGAAGTCCAACATTTAAATATTTTCTTACCGTCTGGTTCTCTTTTCACAAGCAAGGCAATACCTTCTTCAATATTCTTGTCTTCTTCATTTCTAGATCTGCTACTGCTAGCATAATCTCCACTCACACTGATGCTTCTTGACAAAGTAGGGCAGACACTAAGAGCACTGAATGCTATCTCCATTCTAGGTAAGTCTCCTGATAACCTCAAGTTCATTTCTACTACTTCCAATCTTCCAAGAAGAGTCTCTCTTGTAAAGTTCATTGTACAAGGTATAAATTTTTCAATCATCTATATTGTCTGCTTAAATACACAAGTCAATGTCCTTAGAATTTTCCATATCACTTCATTCTCTGTCTTTGTTCCTCCACAAGATTTTATCCATGCAACAATTTTTGACATTCTACCAATATAGCTTCTAACAGATTCATCTTCCATCATTCTTATATCTTCAAATGCACACATCCAATTATGTAATCTATCTTTCTTTGCATGTTCATCACCTTCAAAAGTAGATGTAATACCCCAAAATTGGCACCTAATAAATTCAATCAATTTTGGTGCATTTTTCGTCAATCTCACATCTTCAAAGTCTTACTTTGCTAGGCAATTTTCTCTCTCCTACCTGACTTAATTTGACTTGATGTCAATTGCAAAAACCCTAATTTGCAATAATCAAATATTAAAATTAATTCCTAAAGTCTTTCACTTAATTAGCTAAATTACCCCTATGATAAATTAATTTAATTCTAGAGTCCTAAGTGCTTTCTAATTAAATTAAATCTACCCCCTTTAGCTAATTACTCATAAAAAGGAATTAATAATTGCGTGTTATTCGAATGGATACTCATTTTGAATTAATAATTCATGATATTCGAAAAGTCCCCTATGTGGCAATTTCCATTCTTTTAATTAAGTAATTCAAGGCATTTTTGTCTCAAACGGGAATGAAGAGTCAGAAGTTTCAAATCAAGAACCTCTTCATTCCCTCTCCGGGCTTCTCTATTTAATGAACCTTATTTTTTATTCAAAAAAGGAAATTTTTGAGAGTAACTAAACTATAGTATTTTTGTGTCTCAATTTCATTAATTCCAAGTTTTTATTGCATTTTAGTATAATCTTCATTTAGTTTAATATTGCACATTCATTTTAGTTTGATTATTTTCTCATAACTTAATTGCATCTCATATTTCTTTTCAAGTTCTTTAGATTAATCTACACTTCATGTTTCCTTCAAAGCATCTTTAGATTAAATTGCATTCATTTTAGTTTGAATTTAGTTGCTCATCTTTATAGGTTTGAAAATCCTCCATTGTGGGATTGGTCTATGGTTGTTGGCTCTTGTTTTGAGAGTAATTAAACACCCCATCCACATAGGAGGCAACAGGTCGCTTCACGATGAATTTTAGATTGAGTAATTCATACTCTCTCTTGTAATTCAATCATGTGAGTAATGACTATGTTGTGTTTGTGCCTGATTTAGAGGTCACATTCAGGCACACACATTTTGGCACCCACCGTGGGGCAAAAAAGATCAATTTCTAGCCTCATTCTCAATTTTTCTGACAGGAAATTCAAGCTCTATTGTGTGTCTGTACTGTCTGTGTATAGATTCTCGTGCAAGAATCTAGAGTGTGTCACATGAAGTTTTACCCCTGTGGCACTCTCTCATGTGAGATTGTACTATCTCACCCCAGACCCTACACTTTCTCATGTGTTGTGGAGCACTTCCTTGCATGAGACCTGGTCTCAGTTTTGAAAAATTTTCAATTTTTGTCTTTCCTATTTCAAATTTATGACAGTTTCCTATTTGCTATTATTTACTATTTCTTTGATTTTCACAGCATAAAAATTTTCTGCAGGATGATTTGATGAAGAACTAAAACATGCTAATGGTTTGATTGCAGGCTGATAGTCGAAGACTTGCTAAAATGTTGTGTCTTTTTCTTGCTTTCATTCACATAGTATAAATAGGGCTCTGTTAAAATTTCTTAGGAATTTTGATAGTGAGTAGGGATTTTGGCTCTTCATTACATGGAGGTGATGACCATGAATGAACCCAAAATTCTAATGATCTTAATAATATAACAAATTCTTGTGGAAGCAGAGAAAGGTAGTGAATCTTTACCACTTCTATTCGCCCAGGGATTATGCTCTTCTCTCTTTGAGAGAACCAGAAACCCAAAAGCGTGTAGATTTGGTGGATTGAAAATAACTCGGTGATGAATCTTCTTGATGTGTTTGGGTGAGGAAATGGGGTAGAGAAGTATGCTCTTCTCTCTTTGAGAGAAACATAAAATCAGACCCTTGAATCTAAGCCAAGTTGTGTCACCTTTAGAGGGCCTTCCAGAAGTTGAACCTCTGGGAATGATCGAAGTGAGTACGCACCTATCACCAGTGATTCCACCTCACTCTAATAAAGAAAATTTTATTAAGTCTAAAGACTCCAAAACCATGTTAACTTCCTTCTCAATACTTTGACTATCATCTTGAGAAGGCTCCATCTGTTGTACTGAGCAGCGCTGCTCCTAGCCCTACTTGCAGGGGTGTATGACTTTCGGGTGTTGGTGTGGCTATGAGGCCTCAACCTTGTATCGGGGGCACTGAAGGTTAGCATGAATAGAAGCCTACTAAGAACTTTTCATAGCTATTGGCCTACCCGGTTCACCTCTGAAAGGAGTCATAATCTTTGCCCAGGGAGGGGGAAGAATCTCTCCCTTAGATTCCCATCATAGGCATACACCTAGATGCTTGAAGGTGGTTGCAACACTAGCCCCTACTACAAGGGTAACCTTTGAATGTACACTATTGAGTCCTTGGAAACACCAAAAACATGAGCACCCTCTAGGGGGTGACATGGCTGTGTGAGGTGCATGTATGCGCATAAGCAATGGGGCAAAGGTTTTTTCTTCTCACCATTTTTTGTAGGACTAAGCTATGTGTTTGTTATCAAGTCTTAAACATTGTCCATTCATTATCAAACAAAGACTCCCCTGATGCTATCAAGTTGCTTTGTCCTTGATAGGTCTATTAACGACTACTTCTTGTATCACAACTTCTTGATCTAAACCATTGTGCTTGTAAATGAATGCTTGAACTCCTCAAAATGAGCTTGCTGATTAAACTATTCTACAAACCTGATAGGAAACTAGATTTTCTGTCAGACATCAGTTCAGACTATACTTCAAAATTCAACTTTTACCTCAAAAATTATGTCAGACTATCAGATTTTGTCCTTTTCTCATGCAAAGTTTCATTTTTTAGGGTACTTTCTTGCATGAGACTTTGTTCTCTCACATGAAGTTGGTGTTTTCTCATGTGGCCTGGTACTATCCCGTGTGAAACTGTAGCACAATTTTCCAAAATAGAGACCTATTTACAGTTGACTGCTTGACTTTTTATCTGATCTACTTTTTGCCTATGGTCTATTATTTTGTTTTCCTATTGTTTACTATCAGAAACTAGTTGTCTCAAGTTAGGAATCGATCAATTTTTTTTCTTTGACTCGTGTTGTCTCTCATTGGTTTACCTTATCTCTTTATGCTTTTGTACCTCACATTGCAATAGTCTTATCTCAGCTATTCTAGCCACCTCTTTTGATGATTCATACCAGGTCCATCTCGCATCTTGGCTGTTCTAGCCATTTATCTCCTTTTTGTTATCTTAGAGATAGATTCTACCATTATCCTAAGTCTTCTCTCATTACATCTTTTTCTATGACTGTCATGACTTGAAGTGGCAAAACTTATCCTATCCAGAATACTGGTCAAGATAGAAGTGAATCTCCTAATCAAGAAATAGGTCATCCCGAATCTATTATGAAATCTGAGTGTTGTGAGGGATCCTCACATTCCTCCTCATTCCAAGAGTATTACAATCCATTGTTTTAGATACAGTCTGACTTATTATTTCAAGAATATTAAAACCTATTGTTTCAACACCAGCAAGGCTCTGAAGGGTCACTTTCTAGAATCAAACCTATCGACTCTTTCAATCTTATTTTCATGACCTCTCAAAATACTACCAACAAGATGGGAGATCCATTCCACTTCCCAGGGGGAGTTGAATTCAATCATAATCATGAGCAATCTCCAAGTGACCAAGGTCATGGTTAGTCTCAAAATGACAAGAGTTATGATCAATCCCACAATATTCAATATCCGGTCAACATCTGGGACATTTGTGATTTGAAACAGCAACAAGGGAAGCCCCTCCTAACATTTCTCCAGAGATGGAGACAACTATCCATGAAGTATCCATGTAAATTACCCAAGTCTGAAAAGCTCGATATCTTCTTGGGAAATCTTGTCCCAGATTTTGGATACCAAGTATGATTACAAGGTCCCCTCACTTTTGACAATATGATTAGGTGAGCTGTGAGGATAGTAGTGTTTATGGTCAAGAAGGGAGAATTGAATTTGAACAAAGACAAAAAGCAAGGACCTTCTCCCTCAAACAAGGATAAGGATAATATTGTCAACAAAAACATAGATGTTATGAATGATAGGGTTGTTGACAATGTGATGCCAAAACCCTCAAATTCTATCTTTAATCTCAGCTCTAGCATACAAATCGTCAAAGCCACTAAGAAGGTTGCAATGGAAGCTCAACAACCTTCAAGATTGGCTAAAAATAAACCTTGGATCCCTCAACCCAAGCGTAACTCCACTTCCTTGGGAGAACCTCTTGATGTGGTTTATAGGACTTTGGTGAAGAACTATAATAAGAATTCAGATCATCAGGATCAAAGACCCCTTCCCTCCTCATGGGAAAGGTGAATCACCCAAGTCTAAAGATACCATCAATGTGGTCAACTATACATACAATACTAGTGACATTGTCATCAATGTGATCAAACCTATTGATGTTGAATACTGTGACATGATCACTACTCCAAGGAATGAGGATACTCCTAAACCCAAAACTCCCTTTATCTTGCAAGGCCCTATGCCTCCCTCTTATAACTCCATGTAGCCACCAGCTTGTGCAAATGCTATCACTCAAACTCATGCAAAGATCATGCTCAAAGGTCCTGAGCCCTCAACATTTGGACCAAAACTATCTATGGATAAAGCCCTCACTGAGGAAAACATCCCCAAAGATCTCAATCTTAATCAGTTCCAATCTATGATGGGTAATTTGACCTCACCTCACTATTTATCCTTCTCTGAAGAAGATGATCACTTGCTGAGTCACTCACATAATGCCCCCCTACATATAGAAGTGATGATAGGTCCCAAGCATGTCTGTCACATGCTTATTGACAATGGTGTTGGTCTTAACATCTATTCTGCCAAGTTGCTTACCCAGCTAGGTCATGATGAGGATTGCATAGATTCCCACAAAAAGATTACCATTAAAGCTTATGATAAAGAGGAACACAAATCCCAAGGCTTAGTTGTGCTACCTATCCATGTAGGACTTATTGAGAGAGATGTTACTTTTCAGGTTTTAGACATTCCCCTTGCTTATAACATACTAGTGGGGAGACCATGGCTCCATGAGATGTAGGTTGTTCCATCTACATACCATCAATGCATCAAGTTTCCTTTTCAAGGGACAGAAGTGACAATACCTGCTACTACAGGTCATGCTTTCAATATACTCACATAATTTGGTAATAGCTTTATTCCTACCAATGGGGAATCTACCAAATCTTTTGATAACAAACTCAAGGAGATAGAAAAGACCCTAAGGATCAAGGATATTGGCATGGGGGAATATCAAATTGAGTCTATCTTGTCATTGATAGCTCTCCCTTTATCTCCATGTTCCTGTGAGGAACTCTTTGAAGATAGATTTGGTATTGGCTATTAGAGCTATGAGCTTGACCAACCTAGCTTTCACTCATGCAAGAATTCAAATAATGAAGAAGCAAATATTCAGCCTATGACACATGAAAGACTCTTGAATATTCAAAATCTTAATTCAAACTATCAAGGAGAGTCCTATCTACCTTCTCAAGTGCCTCAAGAACATGATCCTGGTCCTCACCAGGAGGATTTTATCCAATTTACAAAATAGACTTCTACTACTTCTGACACTAATGGCACACATAATGAATGGGGGCAACCATCTAATGCCTCCTCCATCTTGGATACACCTTGGGGTATGCCTATTCTAGATTACCTCACCACTTCTGCTACTGAGCAAGATCCTACAATTGAAGAAACACTTCCTATGATAGATGATAGCGATAAAGAAGATTTGTCACCTACTATATCTCTAGCTGATTACATCAAGAAGTATCACTATAGTGAAATAAACTCAAAGGACCATGAATGGGACTCCATATCAGATGCTATTGCAAAAATACTAGTTGATGTTCTACACAAATATGTTGCTCCTACCAACTCTGAAAGAGCAAAAATTTCTAATTCACCAAAGCAGGAAATTGATGATGATCCTTTCCACCCTCCTATGGAGATCATTCCCATGGCTCCTAGACCATCTACTCTAAGTTATACTTCTATTACTCCAGCAAATCATGGGTATGAAAAACCCCATTCTGTTACAGTCTCATGGAATCTTGGCAGATTCAAAATAAAAATGGTTCTTGTTCATGCACTCTTACCACCTAAAAGAGGACCTAACTCTTGGAGTAGGTCATCTTGGTTAGGCTCACATAATATTTCTCCAAACTTATCTGACTCTTCTAAGATGACTCACAATCAACAATGCTCTATGGAAGATTACTTTCTTGATCTATCTAATGCATTCATGAATGATGAGGATGATATTGATATATTTGCACTTGAGTCGATCCCATTGACTTCTCTTCCCTCTTCATCTCCCAGAAAAGTGGCCCGTCCACTTCAATTTCCACCTCTCCACCTAAACCAATCATATAAACCTCTTTCATCCACAATTCCTGAGTCTTTTGGAAGTAACTTGGATGTGCAAATAAAAGAAAAAATAATAATAATCCACTTATATCTCAAGGTCACCATGTCTCGTTTGATTGACATGTGACTATGAAGAAAGGAAAGCAACAGATGTGTTCAAAAGACCACAAAGGTCCTCAAAAAGAAGAAGACAATCAAAAGCTATAAAATAAAATAAAAGATGGATCTTGAAATCCATTCTACAAGCGTTGTCATCAAAAGCACCTCAAAGTAAAGAAGAAAAAATTCAAAAGCTATGTGGATTCCAAAGAAAGGAAAAATCAAAGTTGTCATTCGAGTTTCCAAAATTCTCATACTTCCCTCCATTCCATCACCCTTGCCTCTCATACTTTACCCTCTTCACTCCATCTTGGCTTTTCCCAAAGTGCATATCAGTATCTCCTTATTGTTAATGACATGACTAAGAGAAATCTAGAATGTACTCTCCCTAAGTGTTTAGAGTGTGGGAAATCTGACAAAGAGTTAAGATGTGTCCATAAGGATATTTGTGGGTTTTTCTTAAGTAATATTTCCTTGACTATGGATCTCTTGATGGTTGGACACTATTGGTTGGCTCTCCTATTACTGCTACAACATTTGGTTTTGTTTCTGTTGACTACTACTACAAGTGACTGTGTTTCCAGAGATCACCACTGAAGGAGAGAAACTCAAAGAGCCAATCAACACTCTTCATCTAAAGAAGTTCTATAGTTGACATTCTCTATGTGCTCATGTACATACTTATTGATCCTAAAAAAATCCTAAAAATGGTATCTTCTCAAAAATCCTAAAAATTGTAAAATGTCCTAAAAAAATGATCATCTTAGTGAAAACCTAGTAAACAGGGGCTTTGATGTATCTATTATCTTGGTGAAAACTTGGTAAACAGGCACCTTGATAATACAAAAAAGAAAATAGAAAATTTGAAAAAAGGAAAAAAAAAATGAAAAAGTCAAAAAATACAAAATAATGAGATATTCCAAAAAAATACAAAATAATTGAAAAAGAAGAGAAAATGTGTCATTGATGAAAACCTGGTAAACAGGCGTCATGGTAGAAAAAATAGAATCTCTACCAAGATGGTGAAAACCTGGTAAATAGGTGCCACTTGTTTCTTGAAGCTATATCTCATCTCAGCATCACTTGGCTCTTAGTTTCCTGCTTTAGTCTCTTTTCTTTCCTACCTTAGTTTGCTTTCCCACTTTAGTTTGCTTCCTTTGTTTCCCTCTTTAGTCTGTTTCTTGCTTTGGTTTGCTAGATCATGCACTTGCCTTCAATTGTCTTCGAGATTTTCCTTGACTCTTCATAGATTGGAATTGGTTCATGCTTGGGGGCACCTGCCTAGTCTAGGGGGCATTGTCCTATCACTTTCAGAAACTATTTTCATGCATCAGTCACCAGCGATTCTTGTTGTGTCTACTAGCTGATGCCTAGATACTTTTGAGATTTCTCTCCTTGAGGATCTCTCATGTATCAGTTGCCAGTGGTTCCCACTATGCCTACCTATTACCTAGCTCTCATTTGACATCTCTCTTTTAGGATCTCTTCCTTACATCAGTCACTAGTGGTTCTCACTGCATCTACTTGCTGATGTTTCGCTAGTATCTCTAAGATTTCTCACCTTGAGGATCTCTCTCATATCGGTCACCAGTGGTTCTCACTATGTTTTCCCACCGATACTTCATTAGTTTCCTGATACCTTATTGAGACTTCATCTCTTAAGATGGTCAGCAGTGGTTCTCACCATGTCTACCTACTATCCTTATCTTTCCAATTCAACTTCAATCTACTTGAACATGAACGTAAACTAAAACTAAAATTGGATTTATGGTTTTCTGAGGCATGCTGAGCTTTATTTTCTTTGAGTGCTTGTTTGTTTGCTTTCTTTGCTTTTTGCTTGTTGGTTTAGTTCCAATGATCTAAAGATTTCATATAAGAGGGGTGTCCATCTGTAAGAGCCTCCATCTCATATTGGATGGCCATGCATACCTTGACTCCTTTTATATGGATGCTTTGGTGAGGTTGGTTCTTCTCCTTGTCTTTTGAGTGACTTCTTTCTGCTACAAGTGAAATTGTAAATGCTTGTCTTGCCAAGTGAAGGTAAGGGTCACTGTGAGCAATCTTTGGTGAAAGAAGAAACTCCTGTGTGTTTGGTGTGTTTGTTGCAAGCAACATTTAGGTCATTCTAGCAATTGTGCTTTGATGCTTATGTTAACTTACTAAATCAAAAGGAATAGGTATTCAGGTCATTCTGGCTTCTTATGCCTTAATGCTTACATCTCATTCCGACAAATCTAAGACTTATGTCATATTCATATTCTCATGATTGCAAGGTTAGTGAGGATTATATGGCATCTTGTGATCATCACGTGCTTAAACAAACTCAATGATGATAAATGTGGTGAGTCCAACAACCAAGTCCTAGGGTTTGCATTTCATTCTAGGCTTGCATTTTAGCTTAGGTTTGCATTTTCATGCTAAGCTTGAATTTGAGACAATATCATGTTTCTCTCTTGATTGTCTTCTCTTCATCAAAGGTTCTCATCTTTTGTCCTGGGTTCATCATGATTGCACAAGTTTTTGGGATTGAAATCGAAATCTGACATCTCAAAATAGCTCAAAATCATGTTTTAAATTCTGAGATCCCTTTGGGGTTGGATTCTTGTGCAGTTAACCTTCTGGTGTAATCTTTCTACCAGATCCTCATCTTTTTATCATGTTCTCAAGATCTTTGCTCTTTTTATCAAAGTCAACTTTGGTCAACCATGGTCAAACTTGGTCAACAGGACCTTTGGATCACTTCAAATTGCTTCTACATCTTCCTGATGCTTCTTTAATCTACTTTGATTTCTTTTGAATCTTTGATCTTATCTTTATCTACAACCTCTTGTTGTCAATCATCTTCTGACGTGTCATCTTTCGATTTCACTCCCAAGGGGGCAGGATGATTGCATCATTAAATCTTGTCGAATCAATTCTTGAATTAGTCTGATTTGAATCATCAGTTCTCATTGCTTGGGACATCTCGGTGTCTTGCATCTTGTTATCTTGTCATCTATCTCTTAGGTGTTTGAGAAATCTAACTCAGATCCTCAAGGATCAAGCTTCATTTTGGAGATGGTTCTTGAAATCTTCTAGGTATTGGGGCAATCTAACCCTAATTCCTAGGAGTCAAGCTTCATTCTAGAGATGACTCTCAAAATCTCTTTTAGACCGTTATCTGGGAAATCTAACCTGGGTCTCAAAGGGCTAAGCTTCGTATTGGAGTGATCTAACCCTAATTTTGGAGACAGTCCTAAAACTGCATCTTCATCAATTGGTATTGGGCCAATCTAACTCTGATTCTGATTCTCTTCTAAGACCGTTGTCTTCACAATCTAACTTAGACTTTAGAAATTCTCATCATCTATCACTTCAGACTATTCTTTGAATCAATGTGCTATTCACACATCAATTCAAAGAGGGGCAAATGTAATACCCCAAAATTGGCACCTAATAAATTCAATCAATTTTGGTGCATTTTCATCAATCTCACATCTTCAAAGTCCTACTTTTCTAGGCAATTTTCTCTCTCCTACCTGACTTAATTTGACTTGATGTTAATTGCAAAAACCCTAATTTGCAATAATCAAATATTAAAATTAATTCCTAAAGTCTTTGACTTAATTAGCTAAATTACCCCTATGATAAATTAATTTAATTCTAAAGTCCTAAGTGCTTTCTATTTAAATTAAATCTACCCCCTTTAGCTAATTACTCATAAAAAGGAATTAATAATTGCTTGTTATTCGAATGGACACTCACTTTGAATTAATAATTCAAGATATTTGAAAAGTCCCCTATGTGGCACTTTCCATTCTTTTAATTAAGTAATTCGAGGCATTTTTGTCTCAAATGGGAATGAAGAGTTAGGAGTTTCAAATCAAGAACCTCTTCATTCCCTCTCTCGGCTTCTCTATTTAATGAACCTCATTTTTCATTCGAAAAAGGCAATTTTTGAGAGTAACTAAACTATAGCATTTTTGTGTCTCAATTTCATTAATTCCAAGCTTTTATTGCATTTTAGTATAATCTTCATTTAGTTTAATATTGCACATTCATTTTAGTTTGATTATTTGCTCATAACATAATTGCATCTCATATTTCTTTTCAAGTTCTTTAGATTAATCTGCACTTCATGTTTCCTTCAAAGCATCTTTAGATTAAATTGCATTAATTTTAGTTTGAATTCAGTTTCTCATCTTTATAGCTTTGAAAATCCTCCATAGGAGGCAACACGTCACTTCATGATGAATTTCATATTGAGTAATTCATACTTTCTCTTGTAATTCAATCATGTGAGTAATGACTATGTTGCATTTGTGCCTGATTTAGAGGTCACATTCAGACACACACAGTAGAGTGTAAAGCTTTCCAAATATCATGAGATTTTGTTAAACATTTTACCTGACTATACTCATTCTCTGGAAGTGTTTTCAAAAGTGCTTCTCTTACAAGTACGTTACACATCAATAGATCACTCTCATCACTAGAACATGTTTCAAGATTGTCTTCTTCAATGATAGTCTTATCATTCTTTGTAATCAACCAATAACCTAGTCCTAAACACAATAGATGTGTCTTGATCTTCTCTTTCCAGCTATCAAAATTTACTACATCAAATTTAGGGCTTTCTTTCTTGAAATTCATCATGGATCTCCTTAAGCTGTTAAACTTTTCTTTCAAGGACTTGTTGCTCTGATACCAATTGTTAGAAAGTAAAGTACACCAAGATAACTGAGAGGGGGGGTGAATCAACTATCAAATAATTATAACTTTTATCATCTTCAATAATATTTAATCATGTAAGAAATATAATTACCAACCATAGAAAGATATTCATACACAATAACACAATAACACAAGATATGTTGACTAGGGAACCTCTTGATCAAAGAATAAACCCCAGTGGGAATGATGCCCAAAAAAGATGCACTAATATGAATATTCCTTGTGAAAGGATGGACTCTTTTACGAGTCTTATGAAATAAATTTAGTACATATGAATCCCTGTTAGGAGATTTTGAATCCTTGTTAAAAGATTCTAACCCTGTTAGGAGTTATGGAAGACAGAAGGACCCACTGCCCAAACAACTTCAATGGAAAGATCACTGAACACACTATCCAACTGACCTTAAGATTATTCCATAGAATAATATGAAATATGTTACCTCCTCACTAAGCCAAACCACACTCACTGCTATACCAGATCTCAATTACAAATCTATGTACTTTGCATGTCTTCCTTCACAATTTCGCTTTCACAACTTCATTGGCTCTTTTATTTAATTCATGCATACATTCACATTAAATAATAATAAACCATTCTCTATATCCTTTACAACAAGGAAAAACATTTCTTCCTTTATACCACACTCAAATAATGAGTCCGCACACAATTATAAAAATAAAAGTTTGCACATGCTACATCAAAATTACATAAAACTGTCAGCTTCCAAATACAATAATTATCCACACATGCTACCTCAAATTTTTCACTATCATCCATGTCACTATCAATGTGTCTCTAACTTCCCTTTAACTAGACAAAACCAGATTCCATCCCGATTAGGAGATATCATCCGATTTCCACAAATCACTACTCAGGAACACTGCCTGAATACTACTTCCACCAAAATTCTCATAACTTTCATGAACAAATGAATTACTATCCGCACTCTTAACCATAAACATATAACATACCAAATATCATAACCTCAACATCACATAGCTCCAACTACAATATCACACGTGCGCTAATCCAAACATTGTCTACTTCTCTGCAAGTCTCAGAAGGTCACTATGTTGACATTAATGACAATCATAGTCATGAATGCAACAAAAAATACTATAGAATGACTTCCAAGAATTCAAAATTCATTCCTAATATACTTTACATCCATCTAGTATACTTTGAATTTCTTAAAAGCTACATAGGCCAAAAACATTTTTACTGCTTCAATTCTTGCTACTAGGGAAAAAGTTTCTTCATAGTCAATTCCTTCTTGTTGTGAGTATCCCTTACATACTAATCTTGCTTTGTTTCTTATTACTCCTTGTTCATTCATCTTGTTTTTGAATAACCATTTAGTTCCAATCACATTCTTTTCTTTAGGTCTAGGGACCAATTCCCATATCTTGTTCTTTTCAATCTGATCTAGTTCTTCTTTCATAGCATTACCCCAATGTTCATCTTCACAAGCTTCACTAGTAGATTTAGGTTCAATTTGAGAAATCAAACATAAATGTACATTATTTCCAGTCAAAAATCCTCTGTCCAAACTTCCAATAACTTGTTCAACATGATGATGTCTTGATAAATACCTGTTTGTTGTCATAGTCTCAGATCTAGCTTCAACTATAGATTCTTCTCTAGATTCCTCTCTGGTTTCTTCAGCATGACTCTCATTCAACAATTGACTATCAGTCTCATAGAATAACTTAGTAGTTTCAGTGTTAGGCTTAGGATGAGCTTCTCCATCAGATTCATAATCAAGCATTCTTTCCTAAATTTTAAACTTTTCATCAACTTTAACATTTAGGCTCCCAACAATAGTCTTAGTTGTCTTATTGTAACATATATATTCTTTTCTCTTCAAAGAATATCCAAGAAAAACACCTTCATCACTTCTAGGATCAAACTTTCCAATATCATCATCTCTCTTTATATAACATTTGCTTCTAAAAATTCTAAAATACTTAACTGAAGGTGCATGTCCAAATAATAATTCATAGGGTTTTTTGTCTGTGTCGGCTCTGATTTGTACTCTGTTCATTGTATACACTATTGTGTTCACTACTTCTCTCTATAACATCTTTGCCAAATCATTCTCAAATAACATAGCTCTTGGTTCTTCAGTCATTGATCTATTTCTTCTTTCTACAATACCATTTTGTTAAGGTGTTCTAGGGGCTGAAAACTATCTCTTAATACCATTCACTTCACAAAAAGTGTTAAACTCTCTAGAAGTAAATTCTCCTCCTCTATCAGATCTCAAACATTTAATCTTCATTCCAGATTCATTCTCAACTTTATTCTTAATGATCTTAAATTTATCAAATGCTTTAGATTTTTCTTTTAGAAATGCAATCCACATCATTCTTGTAAAATCATCAACAAGAATCATAAAATACCTTTCTCCATAGAATCCTCTAGTCCTAGTAGGACCTCTCAAGTCTGTATGAACAATCTCCAACTTCTTTGTAGATGTGAACTTCTTACTAGGAAATGAACTTCTCTTCTGCTTAGCCATCATAGATTCTTTGCAAATCATGTTAGTAGGCTTCATAAGTTTAGGCAAATCCCTTACTGCAAGTGTGGTACTCACTTTTCCAATGTTATCAAAGTTTATATGACAAAACCTTCTATGCCATAACCAACTGTCATCAATCTTAGTAATCAAACATGTCATCTTAGTAGGATTCAACTGAAATACATTACCTCTAGCTCTAGATCTAGTTCCAATCAGATTTTTATCTTTATCCTTTATCACACAAGTTTTCTCAGTAAACCAAACTTGATATCCCTTATCAACTAACTATCCAACACTCAAAAGATTATGTTTCAATCCATCCACAAAGTAAACATCATTAGTATTAGTCTTTCCATCAAGAGTAATAGATCCTATACCTTTAATCAAACAAGGTGCATTGTTTCCAACTCTCACAATTCCTCCATCATAATTGTTAACCTTTATGAACTTCTTCATATATCCAATCATATGATGTAAATAACCATTGTCTATAATCCAATCAGCTTTCTTTTCAACTTGGGAAACTAAAGCTTTTTCTTCCTTAACATTAGTTTCATGATTCTCTTCTTTAATTGCTACAAATCCTATGTCATCATTATTTTTAATATTACTTTCACTTAGAGTTCTTTCTATACTAGCTTCAAGGTCTTCATCATTAGCATAATAACATTCCTTAGATCTTCTAGGCTTGAAACTGTTTATGTACTTTTTAACTCTCTTAGGACACTTAGATGCAAAATGACCATACTCTTGACAATTCCAACATTTAAATATTTTCTTACCATCTAGTTCTCTTTTCACAAGCAAGGCAATGCCTTCTTCAATCTTCTTGTCTTCTTCATTTCTAGATCTGCTGCTGCCAACATAATCTCCACTCACACTGATGCTTCTTGACAAAGTAGGGAAAACACTAATAGTAGTGAATGATGTCTCCATTCTAGTTAAGTCTGTTGATAACCTCAGGTTCTTCATTATTGCTTCCAATCTTCCAAGAAGAGTCTCTCTTGTAAAGTTAATTGTACAAGGTATAACATGTTCCATCATCTATGTTGTCTGCTTTAATACAGGAGTCAATGTCCTCAGAATTTTCCATATCACTTCATTCTTTGTCTTTTTTCCTCCACAAGATTTTATCCCTGCAACAATTTGTGACATTCTACCAATATAGCTTCTAATAGATTCATCTTCCATCATTCTTATATCTTCAAATGCACATATTCAATTATGTAATCTAGCTTTCTTTGCATGTTCATGACCTTCAAAAGTAGAGTGTAAAGCTTTCCAAATTTCATGAGATTTTGTTAAACATTTTACCTGACAATAATCATTCTTTGGAAATGCTTCTCTTACAAGTATGTTACACATGAATAGATCTCTCTCATCACCAGAACATGTTTCAAGATTGTCTTCTTCAATGATAGTCTTATAATAAACTTTTCATTCAAGGACCTACTGCTTTGATACCAATTGTTAGAAAGTAAAGTCCACCAAGATAACTGAGAGGGGGGGTTTGAATCAGTTATTTGATAATTATAACTTTTATCATCTTCAATAGCATTAAACGATATAAAAAATATAATTACCAACCATAGAAAGATATTCATGAACAATAACACAATAACACAAGATATGTTGACTAGGGAACCTCTTGATCAAAGAGTAAACCCCAGTGGAAATGATGCCCACAAAAGATGCACTAATATGAATATTCCTTGTGAAAGGATGGACTCTGTTAGGAGTCTTATGAAATATATTTAGTACATATGAATCCCTGTTAGGAGATTTTGAATCCCCATTAAAAGATTCTAACCTTGTTAGGAGTTATGGAAGACATAAGGACCCACTGCCCAAACAACATCAATGGCAAGATCACTGAACACACTGTCCAACTAACATTAAGATTATTCAGTAGAATAATATGAAATATGTTACCTCCTTACTGTGCCAAACCACACTTATTACTATACTAGATCTCAATTCCAGATCTTTGTACTTCGCATGTCTTCCTTCACAATTTCACTTTCACAACTTCATTGGCTCTTTTCTTCACTTCATGCATACATTCACATTCAACCATAATGAACCATACCATACATCCTCTTCAACAAGGAAAAAATTTCTTCCTTTATGCCACACTCAAATAATTACAAATGAGTTGGCACACAATTACAAAATAAAAGTTTCCACATGCTACATCAAAATTACACAAAACTGTCAGCTTCCAAATACAATAATTCTCCACTCATGCTACCTCAAAATTTTCACTATCATCCACATCACTATCAATGTGTCTCTAACTTCCCTTTAACTACACAAAACTAGATTCCATCCCGATTAGGAGATATCATCTGATTTCCACAAACCGCTACTCAGGAACACTGCCTGAATACTGCTTCCACCAAAATGCTCATAAATTTCATGAATAAATGAACTACTATCTATGCTCTTAACCATAAACATATAACATACCAAAGATCATAACCTCAACATCACATAGCTCCAACAACAATATCACATGTGCGCTAATCAAAGAACTGTTTGCTTCTCTGCAAGTCTCATAAGGTCACTATGTTGACATCAATGACAATCATAGTCATGAATGCAACAACAACTGCTATAGAATGACTACCAAGGATTCATCATTCATTCCTAACAAGGAGAAGGATTGGGTAGATGGAGAATTGTTTAGCATGATTAAGATATAGTAGAGGTAGATGAAAGAGAAGTACAAAATACTAGAGAATTTAGTGGAAAAGTATGAAGACACTATTTGTTTCATGGTTGAAACTGATTGTATCTTCTTTAAGGCAGTTGAGCCTAGAACAAAGTGGTGCTATCCTATGGGATATGAGGTAAGTACTAAAATCATAACTATGTAAGTGGAGCATGTACTGATAGCAGAAAGAGGCCCTACCCAAGAAAGATGGGGAACATATAGGGAGAAGTATGAGAAAGTCAGAGAAGAGCAAGAGAAGGTAACAAGGAAAAGGAAAGTTAGCAAGATTGTTGAAGATATCAATGTGAAGGTGGGAATACAAAATTTAGTTGATAGTGTTGGTTCTTGAAAATATTTTACACTCCATGAGACACCAATATACCTAAGACTAATTTTGGGAGTCGTTAGTTCAAAATATAGGGGAATTTGAGGCAACTGGACCAACTATAGGGACACAATTGCCCTCTACACTTTTGGCTCTACAAAACCAAGGTGGGTCTACCTGATCCAATGGATATAACTCTTATTTAATTTAATATTGGATCTAATAACAAATTTTAGTGAGAAATTACTAAATCATAACCTATTTATTCATGGACTCTCCATTACTGGGTAGGACATTTGCTTCTACAACAACAAATAAAGATTAAAAAAATGGTTTTGATTGTTCTATTTTGATTGTAATGATCTTAATCAATCCTTACCAAAGAAATATATACTCATTCAGGCTAGTGCCTTATCCATTGGGCTAATATTACTTAAAACAAAGAAGATACAAAGATCTTGGGATAATTTGAATCATAACCATAAACACAATTACTCAACACTTTCCTTCTTACTGAATATCCTTGCATAAATCACATGAACATGTATTTCATATAAAGAAATATTTAATCCAATTCCAAATCAAAACTCAAAAATGATAATACACACACAAAAGTCTCTGATAACTCATAAATTCATAGATTCAACATAGAGCAGAGATAAAGACCTGATATTTGTATTAAGTATAATAAATCTAATCATTGTGTATACAACATGCTTTGAGAAACAAGCTTGCAGATAATAGTAGCAACTTGTACTTTCTTCTATTACTTTGATAAGAAAAGATACAACATATTACAATCCTCGAATGAGGGCTAGGGTTTCAAAAAATCTATTTTCTAGACAGCTAAACTCTCAATGCCCAATATGATCATAAAAAGTACTTTTATAGATAAGGACTGCAACAAGCTTCTAACCACATTAGGGTTTACAAAACTTTACCCTAAAACTAAAAAAACCTCGTAGGGTTTGTAATTAATGACTCAATCAAATCTTGGACAGATATTTGATAGGAAAATTGTTTGTCTTTAAGTCTTTATTTCTTCTTTCGATCCATTCAAGAAATTTGATTGTCTTCTCTTCATGATGGTTCCTACCATGACTACATTTTGTATCTCACCTACTTAGAACTGTGAGTCACAACTTTTTGCTTGCTTCAAGAAGTAGGTGGAATATCAGCCTTTTCAACATGAGGCATGCATTGATACCTCCATTTATTGAATACCTCCTCACTTGGGAACACAAAATTTATGATTTTAGACCTTTTTCTGAACAACTATTTCCACTTGCTTTTCATCTGCCTAATTTCTTGCTGGATAAAATAATATCTTGATTTTGCAGTTATTAACATCTCAATGGTGTGGATGAAGAAGAGAGTATTTTCCAAACTCAAAATACTTGTCATCCTGGTTGAAAAGTCTTCATCCATCCCCTCTCTCCATTTAACTAATTCTTTTAGCTCACCATTTCTTTTGAAAACCCTTGGTATTAACTCACAACTTGAAAGTGTCAATTCTTTCTTCAGCAGATTTGATTTTCTCTCAAAATCATCCAAAATTATTTTGTAGTCCACCAGACTCTTTACAAATTTTTGTACTAGCTTAATCAATAGGTCACGATCAACTTGGCCTTTAGAGAGCCAGTGAGATAATTTTATATTTGGAGATCTCTTAGCCCATTTATTGAAAATTGGTGCTAACTCAGCCTTGTGATTACTCAAAGATGTTAGTAGTGTTCGTAGTCTCCTAGCATGGTCAAACAGAATTGTAGGATTCAGATTATTGGAAAATTGTATCATAGCCTCTATGACCTTCTCTTCATATCTCTGATCTACAAGGAACTTAGCCTTCATATGTTCATCTCCTTGTTTGTCTAGCTTTTCTCTACTTTCCCTTAATCTATCCCTTTCTTCAAGAAACTACTGCTTTTCCCAATTGACTCTTGCATCTATATTTTCTTCTGGGAAGGGGGATGGTGGGAATTCAATAATGGGGCTAGAAGAAGAAGCCACTGCAAGTTTATCAACAATCATTAGCTGAGGTGTTCTATGGCTCTATGGCCCTAATAGTTGTCCTATCAATTTATCTTTCTCAATCATCTCTATCTTCAACTCATTGTAGGATTTGAGAATAGTTTCAAACATAATTCTGAACTCTTCTTTCTCTTGAGAATCTTTTTCTGCTACCTTCACATTAAACTTGGTTGTCTCCAAGATAATATTTGAGGCTTCAATATTTGAAGTCTCACCCACTCTATGCACTAACAAATTCCTTGAATACTCGGAGGAAAATGTCTCATTCTTATCCTTATTGCCTTCCCTCTTAAGGGACCACATTACTAAGGATGTATGATCATTAGAGAAAACCACACCCCTAGTAGGCTGTTGTGCTTTCTCTGCAGTAGAATGAATTGTAACTTTACTTTTCCTAACTGCATCAAAAACTATTACATTAGCAATATCCCATTCAAGGAGAATTAGCACCCCTGCAATATGAATCAAAGCCATGCCTTCTTCTAGGGTTATACTCTCAAATTTCTTCATTATTTCCCCCTTTATCTCATTTTCAATCTTAGTACTATCCCTAGTAGGGAAATCTTCTTTCCTTTTTTCAAAAATCTTTGTAAATTTATTAATATTCATTCTCCACAAGAATTGAAGAAATGCCCTAGTCTTAAAAAAATTATCATCTAAAATGAAACCATCACTAGCTTGCTTTTAAATTGGGTCTAGCTACTTACCTTCAAGCTCTGCTATAGTGAGGTCCATCTCAATTCCTTTGGGTGCTTTTGGCATCACCTCTTGTATCTCATCACTTGAAACAAAAATCTTCCCCTCATTACTCATTTGTACTAGTTCCTGAGCAACTCCTTGTTCATCTAGTTGTAATGGGGATTGGGAAGCAGAATATATCTCCTCTTCCATCTGAGGTTCCTCTTGTCTTTTCCTTTTTGGTGAGGGTTTTTCTACAACTAGATCATCCATAGCCCTCTTCCCTTTGGAAGTGGACAGAAAGGCTCTATCTTTGTGTTGCACTAGAAGGAGGACATTGTACCCCTTTTTCTCCTACACAGTATATATCCCTTTAGGGATCAATTTTGCATATCCAAGTTGGGTCAAAAATTTTCTTATCCTCTCTGGATCAGATTGGATCACCTCATTCTTCTTCTCATTTTTTGCTTACATGATTCCCTCAAAATGGTCCATTAAGGCATCCACCTTCCTTTCCCATGGCTGAAAATATTTTAATGGATCATATTACTTATCAAAGATTTGAATAAAATCTCTTCTTATAGATTATCCATTTTTCCTTTTTAATTTCTTGGGTCTGCAGATCAAACTCATTTCTAACTATATCCTCTGGGAAGTTGAATTGGTTCTCCAAAATGACACTCCTTGTTTTCTCCTTAAACATCCCAGATAGGAAACATTCATTTTCATCACATCTTATTACTGCAGTTATCATTCTGTAAGGTTGTAAGACCTTATTTAGGTGCACCCATCCACCCTTAACAATAATATACTGGTGGGCTATTGTAATGCTTGGGAACAAAGTTCCTCTTCCCCTATTAGTCAAAGATGCTTCCTATAAGTCACCAATCTACCTTAAAATCTCTTCATATCATATCTTCAAAGGGACTTGGTGTTAATTATGATTTAGAACAATAGAGAGGGGGGGTGAATTAGTTGTTCTCAGGTCTAGATGTATAAAACAAACTTTAAAACTTTTCAACAAATCAAATCTAATAACCAAGAGCTACTCAATCATTACTGATTGCATAACATAAAAATATAACATTGTAGTCCACTACCCAACTGTACTTGACTTGTAAAACACATAAATTTTTAAACCAAAACATTCACACAAGTATTGACACCGGGATTTATAATGGAAATCGAATTAGGGAAAAAGCACTTTGTAACATGTTACTATTATTTTCACTCTTCTGAAGTGAGCTCTGTGAAAAGCCAACCCTGTCAAAGGTTACAAACACACTGTCAGGTGTGACCTGGTTAAAGGATTTCAACCACTCTATTAAAAGTGTGCCTTGTTATAGGACTTACATACACTCCATTAGAATGCAACCTTGTTCAAAGGATTTATACATATGACTGTTAGGTCAACCTCTGTTAAAAGGATTTTAACTAATACAATGGTTAGAAAGTAACAGTAATATTGATTTGTAAACATAAAACTCACTTTGCAAATATCAGATCCAATTCCATACACATATGTTGGCTTACTGGCTATAGAACCTTTTCATCTCCATCACTGATCTTTTTGAAAATCCCTTCAAGAAATCTCAACATTTCTCCTTCAGCCTTTTTCTGCTTAGAAATTCAATAACATCAACATATCTTATCACCACCACCATACTCATACTCAACCTATCTAGGTTTCCTATATACCTCTTCAATTAGGTCAATACATCTTTTGCCACTTAATCTACCTCGTAGATATTAGTGTTTGATCATATTCATCAAATCCTACCAACTTTATGTTCTTCATCTCCTCTTCTAGAAACATCTCAAATTTCTTAAAGATTTACAATAAAACATTTTACAGTACATTAAATACTTTCAAACAATCAATAAATAAAGTCAACATGGTTTACATAATCGAAGAATTCAATTATGTCAGCTAGGAATCTGAATTCTTCCTCAAATGTAAATTATTGACACTCGGTCAATATAGTGTTCAACTTCTCGGTCTTCACTAGAAAGCTCGGTTAATACTAAAACTATTTCCTTGGCTAACACTATCTTCCTCAGCAATTAACTAATGTCTGGTCAACACTAAAATTACTTGGCATATACTAACTCAGTTGACACTAACATCACTCGGCTTAAACATGATTTCTTCTCTTTTTCTCGGTTAAGCCTACTAGTTTAGTCTTCATTCTTACTAAGATAAACAATACATTATCTCATCATTGTGCAACATAATCAAGTACTCATTGAAGTATCAAGATAACTCAACCTTTCCCTTAGGTTCTATTGTTACCATCCTTTGTCTAACCCCTTTACAAAATTCAAATAGATATAGTACTTTCTTAAGTAGCAACAATCTTCCCAGTTAAGGTTTGACATCAATGACAATAAAACAATTGCTTCAATTGTAGTTTCCAACACTTGGTAGGGCAATACATAAGGTGCCTTTCTACAACCATATACTCTGAATACTATGGAAACTGGGTACAAAATTATGTCATCAAAATTATGGACTACAGTGATGTCCTTACAATATTATTTTGGCCTAATTAGCCTCAATAATTCCATGGGAATTCATGGATTCTCAAAAAAAACAAGGATCTGAGCCTTGAAGCAAAATTTCTATAAAAAATGATATAAATGGCATCAGTTCTTGTATACTAAGAAAATTATCTTCATAGAATTAAGTTTAATCAATAATTGAAATAGTAACTAAATAAACCACAATAGAGCAACTATTTAACAAATAATGATCAATTGAGCATCCTATGGCTCTCTAACTAAGAATGTTAATGAATAGCTCTCAGTAAGCTCCCATTAATGATAGTCCTAGAATGAGAATGATAAAGATAAACAAGCTATTACTAACAATTATCAAAGTAAATTCTAATTATGCTCTCAAATGCCTTTCTAAGCTCAAATTGCAAGAGGTTCAATGTAATTCTCAGATGTGTGGTTATGAATTATGAAGGAATTAGGCCTTCCTTTTATAGATTTTCCAATGGTAGGGGGTGTAGTTGTATTTGATCATGATTAAGTCTTGGTTGAGTCTTTGGTTCCACCCTTTGAAGATAGAAAAGTTTGTGTCCCCAAAGCTTGGGACAAGTAGACAAGATCAATGGACAAAATTCTCTTTCACCTTGAGTGATTGAGATTCAATCTGGCTTGATCCATGTGAATGCTTATCTTTTAATCTCATTGGTTGATTGATTTTCCTCCCTTTGTGGTTGTTGAGAGTAATTAAGATGTATTAATTGATTTATTTTAGCATGTACCCCTTGAATGGGTTGAATTTATTTAATCAAAGACTATACAATTAATTGATTTAATTGTACTTTGATTTTATTACACTTGATTAAAATGCTCTCAATTTTGATTCATCTTGAATTAAGACTTGATTTTAATTTTGATTGGCGAATTATGCTTTGTGATTCAATTGATTCAATTATGTCCTTGAGTTGCTTTGATTTGCATTGATTTTCTTTAATATGTCTTTGTCCATTTTTAGGTGATTACAAATGCCCCTCTTTGAGTTGACGTGCGAAGCATGTTAATTCAAAGAATACTCTGATCTGGCTTGATGATAGGTCTTGATTCAATGATGGTCGATCTCTGATGTTCATTTGATGTCTTTCAATGGTCAATCTTTGATGTCTGATATGAGCTTGATGCAGATATGATTGATATGAAACTCTCAATTGATGTGGTTCTGAGAATGGTTTTGATATGATGGTTGTTCTGATGATGGATCCTCGATATGATGCCTGATTTGATGGTTGATTTTGATGTGATGCCCCATTCGTTTGATTATGAAAATTTTCTTGATAAAAGCTTTCACTTTGATTTGATGATTGGTCTCTTATGATTTGATGATGTTGCTACTAATGTTGATTATCCAAGTATACACCCCCTTACGAAATGAATCGAAATGATTATGGATCATTTGGTTGAGATTGGGAAATTTTGATTTATTTTCCGATATAGAAATTTGAAAATGCCCCGATCATGAGAGAATTTGATGAGAAGATTTGATTGATAAGATGAGATAATTTGATGATGGTTTGGTATCATTTGATGTTAGTCAGAATCACTTGGTTGATGTTGATGTCAATCTGATAGTATAGGTTGATGGGTTGATATTTCGCTCTCAAGATCTAGAGAGACAAAACAATGATTTTCCTTCCTCACGATATAGAGTTAGGAGTTTTTATGTGCTCAAGATGAGCAAATGGATGATAGGATAACTTGATTGATGTTATATGATTAATTGGATGATTTGACTGATTGATATTTGATACATATGCTTAGCTAGATTTTTTGATGATACGAGGTTGATTGGATATTCTCATGATGGAAAATAGGGATTGATAGAAGAGAAGGTGATGAACAAGATTAGGTTGCCCCTATTTGATCAACATGACTGATTATTGATGATGTCCTTGATGAAGCATGAATCATTTGATGGATCAAACATTTGATAATGTATTTTGATGATGTTGATGTACTTTTGATGATCAAATTAAACATGATTTTTGATGATGGATACTTCAGACATTGATGATGTTGGTCAAGAATTTGATTATATTGATGGACATTTGATGATGTAGATTTCAAGAAATTTGATGATGTACCATTGATGATATCATTGATCATTTGATGTATCTTGATTTGGTCTTTTGATGATAATAACTCCACCCCCTTTCTATTTTCTCTTTTCCTCTTACAAATTAAGCTAAGAAAGGCAAAACATACTTGTGTGTGTGAAAATTGTACCTGATCTGTAGACACAACACTTCAGTAAAATATTAGAGGTTAGCTATAATCAAATCATGCAAAATTGAAATCTATTCTAACCAAGTGATTTACTGCCTTCTAATAGGTGCGAGATTGATGTTCTCAGATTGTAATCGAGATCAGTGACCTAGACGACACCTAAATGAAGGATTTGAATGCAATTGAACTAGATATGAGATTGAATGCAATTAATCTATATTTTTGATATTTTCTATGCAATAAGAATGATAAAAACTGATATGAATCTATGCTAGATGAAATTGATATGCTATGAATTGATCTATCTAACAATGATATGCAGAGCTATGAAATTCTATGCTATGATATGAAAAATATGCAATTGAAATTGATCTCACAAAGCTTTGAATTCACAAGTTGATTCTTTCAAGCTCCAATTGTGCAAATTCTCCAAATCTGATATGCTATGATTCCTATAGAGTAAGTTTGCAATTTGCGAGATGCTTTGGATGCAAATTTGAGAGATGATTGAGAGATGATTGAGAGATTTTAGAGATGAATTATGAAGAGATGAGCCTTGTTTTTATAGAAATCCAAGGCTTTGGAGGTGCATGAAAAAAAGCCATAAATCACTCAAATAACTCAACTTGATTTTTGAGTTATTTTTAAATAAAGGATAATTAACTCACAAAAACATGCAAAAGCTAAGCTTTAACTCAAAATAGAGTTTAGCTTTAATTGATAATTGATAGTTGTTTGCTTTTATGATTGTGCATGTTTTATTTATGAATTAATTTAATAATAAAGTGATTTATTTCCAACTTAACTGCTTTTAAAAATAAAATAATTGATTTATGAGTTAATCAATTATTTAATCAAACTTTTATTAAAAACTATATTATTAAATAATGACAACTTTCTTTAATTAATTAAATAAGAATTTAATCAATTAAAGATAGGAATTTTGATTTATTGTCAAAATTAAATAATATAATTAATAATAGATAGAATTAAATTTAATTACACAATTAAGTGGAAAGATATTAAATCTAATTAATTAAATATGAAAATATTCAATTAATCAAACTTTAGGATAAATGTGATTTATTGCCAAATAATTATAAAATTAAAGATAATTATGATGACTAAGAATATTACTTAGGAATATTCTCCGATGCAGAATTTAAGATAATCAATTATGATTCGATGATGTTTAGATGTGCCTTAGGTTAGGACTTTGATGTCAATTTCATTCAATTTGTAGATGTAGGAGATTAATGAACTTATAGCCCATTTTTGGGGTATTACATTTTGCCCCTCTTTGAATTACTGTGCGAGGTGCAGTGGTTCAAAGATAGTCTGTGTTTGATAAAGATATGAAACTGATGTTTGAAATTGATAATTGATATGAGAAAGAAGTTGATTGATATTGATTTGATATGGAGATAATAGGTCCTGAATGACCAAAGATAATGTTTACTATAACAGCAAATGAACCTATGATTGTGAAAAAGTGTCAAAATGTCTGATTCTAAACCTTAGGATTGATAAGAAGTGAGTGACCCGTTCTAGACTCGATTATCTTAGCAGAACTAGCAGGTATCACATCCGAACCCTTCAGTTGCTGAAGAATCAAGGAAAGAACACCATGATCTGATGGTTGCAAAAACTGATACAGTTTACAAGATTAGGAGAATACCAGATTGATATGGATCGATGAATCTCATATGCCCCAAGTGATGATAGATTTGCCCCGAGCGATGAGGACTTTTGACGAGTCAGCGACTAGACGTGATTGTTGTCTTGATCACTGATGAAAGATATTGATAGATTTGATCAATAGAATTTGATTTACAGACTTTGAATGATGTGCAATACCATGCCCCCTTTGGGATTAAAATTGAACTCTGACAAGAAAAGTCAGCGTTATAGTTTAGAAGCATGTTAATTGATTTGAGAAGTGGTTATACACGTTCGAGAATGCATTCTGCATCGTTTGGAGGTCCTGGAGACCAAGTTTGACTAGGTTTGACCATGAGTTGACCATGGTTGACCAAGTTGAATTTTTGATAGTTTGATGGAAGATAATCAGTTAAGTTGAATTTTAAATTTTCATGAAGATTGAAGGTCGAATATGCAAGTAGTTAATAATATGAATGATCTCAGATTTTGATTTTGATCCTAAAAAAGGATTCTACTTGCTATTTCATTGGAGGAACCTTCGTGTGAGATTTAGCTCTTGTTAGATTGGAAGAGGTGATTGAAGAATTGTTTAAGCATTGAAGTTCGTTTAGTCATTGTGAGATCATGCAACATGCAAAATGAAAAGAGACATGCAAAATGAAATGCAACCTAAGACCGAGGACCTAGTCACTGATCATATGTCGATTTGTTATCATCATTGAACTTTTAGGTAACTAGATAAATCAATACAATGCCCACTAGCCATGAAACCATAGACATATGAATATCGATTTGTATGTGCAAGAATCAATACAACACCCACTGGTCAAACAACCATGGACATATGAATATTGATTTTATTTTTGGAATGTCGGATTAGATATAAGCACCAAGGCACAAAGGCCAGGATGACCTGAATATCATGTCCATTTTGATATAGCAATTTGTACAAGAATCAAAACATAAATGTCATGATGACCTGAGTATGCCTTGCATTGCAAACACATCAAACAGTCAAGATATCATTCTAAATCCAATGTGAATTACCCATAGTGACCCTTTATCGTTCACATCCTTAGGCAAGATTGCATTCCACAGTAGGAGAAAGAACTTACTCAAAAAGACAATAGTTAGATCAAACTTCCTTGAATTTTTTAGGTATCAATGGTCGAGGTACGCATGGCTATCCATTCGAGATAGAGGCTCTTACAGTCGGACACCATTTCAATCCAAAATTTTCAAAGTTATTAGATTTCACATATGAGTAGAAAACAAAGAAAAGATTATGCCCCTAGTCATCACTCTCTAAATCCTATAAAGGACATTATTGAAGAGCTCGAAGGGACACAATATGAAAAAATCTCAATGCGAATCAGTAAGCATACAAGGAGATAAAAGTATGAAGCACAGATTGTTTTCAGTTTGAGTTTGATGTTTGATTGCGTTGTTATAGATGCAAAATCCTTTCTGGAGACAAGACAGACTGACTGACTCAAATGAAGCTTCAAAGGACTCTGAGTGGATATGACACGTCTAAGATACATTGGAGACTATAAGATATGACATTGATTGCTCCCAAGTTTGAACATTGATAGGATACAGATGCACAAGCTGATTGGTGTACAAACTGACTTATTGAAAAATGGCAATGCAGAAACAAACTGAGAGATATGTACAAACTAAAGCAAGACTGAAAGCTAGGAAAGACCAAGATTGCACTGATAGATGGAGCATTTGGAACAAGTGGCACCCATTTTTTGGGTTTTCACCATCTTGGCAGAGATTCTATTTTTGCTACCAAGGCGCCTGTTTCCAGGTTTTCACCAAGGCACTTTTTCTTTTTTTATATTTTTTTTTGTATTTTTCATTTTTTTCAATTTTTTTGAATTTTTGATATTTTTTTTATTTTTTTTGTGAATCATCAAGGTTCCTATTTCTAGGTTTTCACCAAGATGTTCATTTTTTCAAGACTTTTTCTGATTTTTAAAAAATTTTCAAGACATTTACCAAGCATTGAATGCCTTAGGCATAGAATTTCTTCAGATGGAGAACGTTGATTGGTTCTCGGAGCTGTTCTCCTTTAGTCATTGAGATTTGATAGGCACCAGAGCCAAAAGTAGTAGTGATAACAAAGGGACCCAGCCAATTGGGTTTGAACTTCCCCTTGTCGTCTCGATGGGATTGATTTTTAGGATTTTCTCTCAACACTAGATCGCCAACCTGAAATTCTCTATGTCTGACTTTCTTGTTGTAGCCTCTAGACATTATTTTCTGATACACTCTGAGATGATCATATGTTGCTTGTCTGTGCTCATCTAGTAGTTCAAGTTTCTTGCAACCTAGACACGTTGTAGTCATCATCAGTTACTAGACCATGCATTCTAATTCTTAGTGATAGGATTTCAACCTTAATAGGTAGTACCGCTTCAGACCCATAAACTAAAGCGAAAGGTGTAGCCCTAGTAGGCATTCTAATACTTGTTCTGTAGGCCCATTCTGATACTTGTTTTGATACTAGTTCTGATACTTATTCTGATACTTGGTATACTTGATAGCATCTTTTTCCATTTGCAAACTCCCAAGCAAGATCATATCGTGCAGTCCCAATGTCTAGCAAGGTGGAGAACAAGAGGGATTAGCAAGTTGGTGGAAGAGATGGAAGACAAGAGAATGAAAGAGAATGAAGGGAAGAAATCCTCAAGGGCAAACTCCTCAAGAATACTCAAGCTAGGGAAAAATTGTCATGTAAAGTGCATTTGGACAAGCAATGAAAGACCAGTATAGGATAAGTCACAAAAGCGTAGTGCAAGAGAAGGAAAGAATGTAATCCAAAGGAGTAGACATGTCAAGAGGCTTCATAGCACTGTGTTTTACTCTTTCTTTCTTTTTTTATTAGATCAAGACCAAAGGGGAAAAGGATAGCGATAGACAAAAATGAATGGAGGAAGATAGATATGAAGGCTAAACATGGAAGGAATGAAAGAAAGATCACCATAAGATAGCTCACAAAATAGCCAAATATTCGTGTATAGATCAACATTGTCAAGATCAAAGAGAGAAGATGGAATGGATGA
This sequence comes from Chamaecyparis obtusa, assembly GCA_027943335.1. NCBI lineage: Eukaryota > Viridiplantae > Streptophyta > Pinopsida > Cupressales > Cupressaceae > Chamaecyparis > Chamaecyparis obtusa. Next base: position 1,524,843 of record BSBK01004467.1, read on the forward strand.
AATATGTAGAAGAACTACGCATGATGTCTGATTGCCAAGTTTTCATCATGGTACTTATCCAAGGTGCCACAAGGGAGTGGTTTTCACCTTAGGATGAAAAAAAAATTTCTTTACTTTTGCTACCAAGGCGCCTGTTTCCAGGTTTTCACCAGGGCACATTTTTAATTTTTTTTTTTTAAAATTTCATTTCCTCTTTTTTTTTAGAAGAAGGAAAGCTTGCTAGATAATGCTCCTTGAAAGGATAAACCATGATATTCTAAGGATTCAAAATGATATGCTCAAAGATGCTGATAGGGAAAGGGAGATGGAAGAGAAAAATGGAGGATAAGGTTTTATGTAAAGCGAGTGAGGTTGGAAGATAGGAGGAATAGGCAAATGAGAAAAAATGATAGAAGGTAGAAGGATAATGCATGGAAGAATTGTGAAAGGGTAGGTGGAAAGGAAGGCAAGATCAACGTAAACACACACCTTGAAGGGTGGCGAGAGGGTGGAGGAAATGTGAATGAAGGAATACGTGAAAGACTATGGCGAATGGATAGCAGAGGTTGAGGTTTAGGCGCATGGAATGAAAGAATATTTTCAGAGGGAAATGAAGTGGAAGCCTTTGGAAGCTTGAATGTCAATTTCACTTTTTGCTCAACACCAGACTCTTTCAAGAGAGACTTTGGAATCCATATAGCCATAGACTTTTTATTTCCTTTTGATGATCTAGAGAGAATATCTTTAATAATGGATTTTGGAACCCATACTTGTCTTGTAATTTTTTTCTTAGATATCTCTTTGGACTTTATGCTTCCATGTCTATTAAAGGAGACATGGTGATCTTCTTTTTTTGATGGATTCTTGTATTGCTTCTTTTTCTTATATTGAACATTCAAGTTACTTCCAAAAGACTTGGGACTTGTGGAAGGAGGATATGACTGGTTTAGATGGGTGGGTGGATGAAAAGGATTCAAGGGTATGCATCTATGTTGATCTTGAGGAAAGATAGGAGATGGAGGTATGTAAGGACCTAAGATGGATGGCAAATTAAGAGAGTTAGGAGGGGAAAGTGAAGGGACATAAGGATCCAAGATGGAAGGAAGGCATGAAGCCCTTAGTAGTGGTGGAAGAGGTCCAAGGATGGAAGTGGAAGATGCAAAATGATAATCAATAAGTTCATCAGCATTTATATGACAACCAAGGATATCAACATCTTTAGAGTGAGAATTAAAATTTTCAATAGAATCATGGAAATCTTGAATATGAGCACCTTCTTTGATAGGATTGTTCAAAGCTTGCAAAGACTTAGGAAGAGTAGAAAGTGGAAGTGAACATGGAGTGGTGGAGCAAGAAGATGGAAGACTTTGATCTTGACAAGGATCTTTGGATAGCACCAGCGCATAATTTGTCTCTTGATTTTCAATAGGCTCAACATTGGAAGTAACAACACCATTTTCAATAACCTTAATGGAAGTATCATCTTTGGAAATTGGAAGTGGGGTAAGGTTATTTTGATTGTCAATAAGCTCAACAGTGTAAGTAGTAGCTTGATCTTGCTTAGCAGAAGACTTAAGACATGATGGAATGCATGAAAAAGGGTGTACAAGATCAAAAGAACCATGAAGTGAATAAGAGACATCGGGAAAAGGAGTGGATGACATGAAGGGTTCTTGATCTTGATCTTTCTTTATGTTCTTTTCTTTATCATTTTTAGAGTCCTCTTGACATGGAGCCACTTCTAAGGAAAATGAAGCATGTTGGGATTGTATGGATGAATTTGGAAGAGATGGTGAAGGACTAGCTGAAGTAGGCATTGTAGCGTATGAAGGCTTAGGCTCTTTAGGTTTATCATTATTGAAAGTATTTGCAGCCAAGTGAAGGTTAGCTTGAAGTTCTTGAAGAGGTAGCCCTGGAGGATAACTATAGGGAACTGCATGAAAAGTATCAGGGCTTGTGTCGGATGAAGGTTCTGTGAAAGATTTGAAAGACTCAAAAGCTTTAGGAAATGTACGGGTATTGGAGGAAGTAGGGGATGGAAGGGAACTATCACTAGATAAAGGTTCAACATTAACATGACCTTGCTTGAGAAGATAATCTTTATTTTCAGCAGGAGAGTCTTTAGAGGAGAGATCCTTATAGTATTGACATTTCAAGCTGGCACGATGTATTTTATAGTCCTCAGTAGTAGTAGATGGATCATCATCAAGGTATTTTCCACAAAAGCCATAAAAATCTCTTTCAAAATCAGAATCATATGGATCACCATCACGATCTATCCAATGTGACGGCCCATTTGTAGTAAGTAGGAATGAACGATGAGGAGGACTCTTAGGAACAAAGGTGTCATAGGTATCATTACATTGCCTGTCGTCATAGTCATCATAGTCTCCAAAGCTAGATGTGTCACTCTCCGTGGAAGAGGTATCATATTGCTCAAATTTTTTTCGGGGGCATGGTGACATGTACAAGTCTTTATCAAATGGAAAAGAGTATAGAGGTTCCTTTTCTTTCTTAAGTTTGTCAAGCTGGACTTGCATAGCGGCGATCAGAATTTCTTCCTCTTGTTTACTAATTCTTTGAGACATGTGTACGGATTTTCAATAGCTACTGATTTGTTCTTGACACAATGATATTTTTGACAGATTCTGGAACTAGGCTGGAAACATTGGATATCTTGCAATTTGACAATTTCTGAAAACTCTCTCAAATTTTTCTAAATGACACTCTGCAGACTTGTACGACACTGGGTAGTCTATGAAATGACAGTTGCTAAACTCGTATGACAATTGGGTAGCAATGAAATGACAGTTGACAAAACTCGTATGACAGTTGCTAATAGGGTTTTGACTTTCTTGAATTTGCTGGTTTGAAAACTCGTACAACACTGGGTTATCAATCGTACGATAGATGGGCAATACTGAAATGACACTTGACAAAACTCGTACGACATTTGACTTCTTGAAATGACTTTTGACTCCAGAAAGATTTTACATCAATTTTTGCAAAATTTAAGGTCTTCAGTTTTGGATTGTTTGCAAATTGTACTGTCCAGATTTTGAAGGTTATACCAGATTTGATCATTTTTAATAGCCAAGTAGATAAACAAGCACGCAGAATAGTAAGCAAGTGATTCCAAGCACGTCTGAAAATAATGAACAAGGGCAAAAGCAACCTTGCGCATGAACAATCAAGTGACCAAATTGTGCTAATCCCTGAGAGTACTAATTGTGTATGTTCTGAAAAGTTTTGCAATAACACATATACCTGAAAGTGAAAAATTGGCCTCTCTAGAGTTTTTAGTAATGGTTTGATTCTGCAACTTTTATGATTCAAAGGGGTGAACTCCAATCCCGGCGCACCAGGGTTTTGACACAGTCTGAGAACTTAATCTTCAAGAGCTGCTAGGGAGATCTAACAACCTAACAATGAACCATACCCGTGGAGATTTCTTCCACAAGGACATTTATATAGCGGCTATCACTACCATGGTGAAAATGGCTATTACCACTTGAGGTTCCGTCAACGCAGTTTGCCTTGTGAAGGGATTGTCTGCTACGGTTAACCCTCTCTAAAGGTGACTCATAGATTTATACCACAAGGGGACTTGGCTCCAGATTCAAGGTTTTGACACCTCTTCACTTTTAACCCAAACAAAGCAAGCAGATTAATCCGACACGCTAAGATAAAGTTTTGTTCCACCAAGGTCTATGTTCTATCAACCTCTCTGGGGAGAGAATGTATCAATCAATAAGAGAAGACGCACTAACCAATTTTGATTCACCAAAGCTCATGATATCAACCCTACGTGATCTATCAACCTCTCCGGAGAGAGAATGTGTCGATCAATAATAGAAGATGCACTAACCAAGTTGAATGTGAAACGCACTAAGTATCCTCCCTACCTACAAGGATTCTGTCGTCAAGAAAGATTTCTCTAGGAATTCAATCTCTCAAGAATCATGAATAGTGTTCATAGGGCCTAATTACTATGTGAGCATAGATGTATGTTCTGAAAGCAAATCTACCAAAAGCATCCAAAAAGTAGAAAGAGGAACACTTAACGCTTAAAGAAAATATGAGATGAGTCCACAAGGTAGAACACTTAACACCTCACACAAGTTGAAAATAAGTCCCCAACTTAGAAAACAAGTGAGTTCCTAAAAGCACAAAAGGGTTGCCAAGTGGAACACTTAACGCTTCTGTCCTGTTGACCCCTCCCCTTTATGGCGCTGAGATTGCAACCACGGGGCGGAAATGAGGGGCTGGCAGATTAGCAAGTCCAATAACCCAAGATAGAAATCAAGATCAATCACAAGTATTCTAAGACTACTTAATGAATCCTTAAGGGATCACAACCTAGTATCAAATTATGCAAGTGTGTAGAAATAGATCAAAAGCATGAAAAGATGCACACAAGCTTGACACACAAGAGATTTATTTTAAGTCCAAATTGAAATATTTTCAGAACAAAGAGAATACCTCATGATCCTTGCAATGCGCTTAGTAGATTCTACCTGATTTTTAGCAATTTTTGTTGAGCTTTTCCATGCAAGCAAGTGACGAACTCTCCAACAAGCAAAGAAGCAAACAAGATATGCAAAATATATTCAACTTATGAAAACCATAGGGTTAGCTCTAAAAATCAATTGTTAGGAGCAATAATAACCATAAATTAATCCAAATGACAACTCATATCATGCATTGAATCATATGAAAAATAAGTGCACACCCATCATAAAATTTTAATTTTTTTGCACTACATTTGACCTAGTCAACAAGATCTGATTTTTTTTTATATGATTTTGGCCAAAAAAATAGAAATTTAGAATAGAGACCCCTACTAAAAAATATAGAGCTTTCCAAAAATGCAAAAATTTTAGAAAAATCTCTTCATTTGTGCCCTAGAGACCTGTTTTATTAAAATAGACTAATTTTTGCAAATTGACTATTTGAGCTATTAAATTGCATCAAAATTTAAAACACAAATAATAGACCCCTTGTATAATTTGAAGAGATTTCTGAAAATGTAAAAATTTTAGAAAAATATTCTGATTTGCATCAGATATTAATTTTTTATGAAAAATCGAAAAAAAATTATTAAAAATTCAAAATAATTGAGAAAATTCTGAATTTTTTTTCAAAGCTTCCCTGATGTGTCTCCAACTTGAAAAAACAATTTCAGACCAAAAATCCAAGCCGTTTGGGAGATAAAATTAAATCTTTGAAACTTTATGGTTTTAGCTCCAAGAATCAAAATCAGCATGCAAAGGTGGGTTGCCCCACGGTGGGCGCCAGAAAATGTGTGTGTAAAAATTATACCTGATCTATAGACACAACACTTCAGTAAAACATTAGAGGTTAGCTATAATCAAATAATGCAAAATTGAAATCTATTCTAACCAAGCGATTTACTGCCTTCTAATAGGTGCGAGATTGATGTTCTCAGATTGTAATCAAGATCAGTGACCTAGACGACACCTAAATGAAAGATTTAAATGCAATTGATCTAGATATGAGATTGAATGCAATTAATCTATATTTTTGATATTTTCTATGCAATAAGAATGATAAAAATCGATATGAATCTATGCTAGATGAAATTGATATGCTATGAATTGATCTATCTAACAATGATATGCAAAGCTATGAAATTCTATGCTATGATATGAAAAATATGCAATTGAAATTGATCTCACAAAGCTTTGAATTCGCAAGTTGATTCTTTCAAGCTCCAATTGTGCAAATTCTCCAAATCTGATATGCTATGATTCCTGTAGAGTAAGTTTGCAATTTGCGAGATGCTTTGGATGCAAATTTGAGAGATGATTGAGAGATTTTAGAGATGAATTATGAAGAGATGAGCCTTGTTTTTATAGAAATCCAAGGCTTTGGAGGTGCATGAAAAAAAGCCATAAATCACTCAAATAACTTAGCTTGATTTTTGAGTTATTTTTAAATAAAGGATAATTAACTCACAAAAACATGCAAAAGCTAAGCTTTAACTCAAAATAGAGTTTAGCTTTAATTGATAATTGATAGTTGTTTGCTTTTATGATTTTGCATGTTTTATTTATGAATTAATTTAATAATAAAGTGATTTATTTCCAACTTAACTACTTTTAAAAATAAAATAATTGATTTATGAGTTAATCAATTATTTAATCAAACTTTTATTAAAAATTATATTATTAAATAATGACAACTTGCTTTAATTAATTAAATAAGAATTTAATCAATTAAAGATAGAAATTTTGATTTATTGTCAAAATTAAATAATATAATTAATAATAGATAGAATTAAATTTAATTACACAATTAAGTGGCAAGATATTAAATCTAATTAATTAAATATGAAAATATTCAATTAATCAAACTTTAGGATAAATGTGATTTATTGCCAAATAATTATAAAATTAAAGATAATTATGATGACTAGGAATATTACTTAGGAATATTCTTCGATGCAGAATTTAAGATAATCAATTATGATTCGATGATGTTTAGATGTGCCTTAGGTTAGGACTTTGATGTCAATTTCGTTCAATTTGTAGATGTAGGAGATTAATGAACTTATAGCCCATTTTTGGGGTATTACAATACTAAATGCACTTAATCTAAGATGTATGCAACTAACTATCATTATTCAGGATTAGGAAGCTTATTTTCATCATTGAGCCCTTTGGAACATGAAATTGGTACAACCCTCATTGGTTCAACCATGATGATATGAATACCTCTTTCTTCAGATTTTAACAATTTCAAGTATATAGACAAAGAATTGATCCCTTTCATATATAAATATCCTCGATGATTCTTTGATGATCATGTCATTAGATAGATTTGCATACTACTATGAATCAACTTGACAAGCACTCAAGAAGAAATCAAGAAAATATCATGTCTTCATCATCGCTCATCTAGTCTAAGACTTCATCGATTTGCTAAAAAGACATGATTCCAAAAATTAAGTAACACTTTGAATATTTTTGCTTTTGTTTGTAGATCTATATTTCAAAAAACTTCATCTACTTTCATCCTTAGTTATGTTTAAGCCTTTTTAGATTTTGATCTAATTTAATTAAGCTCTTTAGATTTTGATTTGATTTCTCAAATTTTGTCATTTAAATCAAGTATTTGAATGTTTGAAATGTGATATTGATCATGAAGTTCAAGTATAGCCATTTTCCAATTTTGATGCAATGATTTGAGCCAATTGATGTTCGCTTTTCTAAGCTTGTTGAATTTGGATTGATGCCCCCAATTTGATTTAGTAAAGATCATGCTTTGTTGGGCAATGCAACTTTTGACTATTTACTTAAGATTTGCAATTTTTAGATTTTTTAGATTTTTTTTGGCTTTTTAAAAGATTTTCAATGTTTTTGAATTTTTAGAGATTTTTGATGTTTTTTATTTTTTAGAAATTTTTTATGTTTTTGATTTTTTAGAATTTTTTTATTTTTATTTTTAGAGATTTTTGATGTTTTTAGATTTTTAGAGATTACTAGTTCTCAAGAAAGATCACATTGAATTTCTTTGATGTCTAGCAAGGTATAGGACATGAAAGATGGATTTGCAAACTAATGGATGATGAGTCAAGTTTATAGGGTGTTTTATTTATGATTTTTTAAGTACATACTTGAATATCTTATAGTTTTTCATAAACATGATACAGTCTTTTATGTTTATAAGTTTTAACTATATGTATATTTGATACTTATGAAACTTAAAGGCAAGACTGAATATATATCTAGATTAATGAATGTCATGGTAAAATCTGGTATATTTCTTCTCTAGCTTTAATGGGTAGACTTCCTGCAGTTATGTGAAAGGGCTACATTAAAATAGGGAAAACTCATTATAATCTATGCCTTGGATTCGTGTTTTGGATTTTGTTATGTTAACCTTTTGCAAGAAGAATAAGTCAAGTAGGGAGCGCGGACTCAAGGATGAGTGGATCTTTCAAGGTGGGTGACTGTTTCAGAATTCATTATAGCTCCACTCCTTCCATCACTTTGCAGTTGCTAATTTAGTCCAAGACAATCTAGTTGCCGAGCGTTCCTATATTCCCGAAGCAATGAATGTGGCTTATCTTCTTGCATAAATGATGTTGTCGCTCCTAAAACTAAAAGTTGTTATGCTATGTAATGGAAGACCTAGTTTGTAGGCATTCTATTTTTCCTAGTTTCTTTTAAATAAGCTGGAACCTATGTTTCTAGGCTAGTTAGATGTTCTAAGAAATTCATGTTGTAATCCAGCAATAGAGTAAAGCATTTTGATATTCTATATTGTATCCATGTTTTATTGAATGAATATATGATAGTTCTTCACTTCAATCTCTAAGTTATAATTCATTCATACTTCTGTGGGGGCCCACACAAGAGATGATTTTCCTGTTCATGCTTAAGTAGAATTCAGTTCAATTTAGTTTAGTTAAGTTTCCTTTGAGTTATTAAGTACTATTGTTCCTACAGCCACTGGTAGCAGAACCATTGACTGTATCCTACAACATAGGTTTACTTCCAAAGCATTATTTATTTACTGTTACATTTTTCCTTCAAGATGAGAATTAATCTGTAAGTTCAGTTTCTAGTATAAATTTCTTGCAGCTTTTACCTTAGTAGTGATGACTATTAAGAAGAACTAAAGCATAAACTTTGCAGCCACTATCTCAAGTTCACGTTCTTGGATTGATACATTTAATGAGTCTAGCATGATGTTCCAAGTAAAAATATGATGAATTTCAGCAATGAATCATTGTTCAAGGATGTCTAATCCTTGCGTTACTAGGATATTATTCTAACCAGTCATTTTTAGCACCACTGCTGGGGATGGTGTCAATTTAGTTTGACCCAAAAGTCATTAAGTTAGTTTGCATTTTTTTTAATCTTGCATGCATAGGCGTAGGGACCATCTTGGGTGATTCCTACCTAATCTTAACTAGGAAGAACCTTTTGAGGTTCTCAATCCAGTACTTGAGGAAACCCAATTATAAAACCCACAAGAAGAAGAACCATTTGAGAATGTGTTTTCTGACACCTATGACCAATTGCCTTCACCACCATCATCTGAAGAATCCTACCATCTAGATTCTCTTTTTTCTGACCCAGAATATCTAGACAATGTAATGGCTCACCCTACCTTCCCTTTTCCTATTCCTACTCAACAAGGTAACCAAAATCTAAAGAATATTCCTGCAGCTACACTTCCCAAATTATATGGACTAATCATAGAAGACCCAGAGACTTTCCTCTTTGAGTTTGATGTCCTTTGTTGAAGCTATGACTACACCACTAATGGCCATAAGCTTAAGTTGTTTCCTTCCACCTTAAAAGAGGCTGCTCTTAGATGGTTTATGAGTTTGGGTGCTGATGCTGTAGTAGACTGGACTACAATGTGTACTCTATTTCTTGAGAAGTACAAAGATTACTGTAGAGGAGGAGACTTAAAAGGAGATGACATCTTCAAGATGTCACAAAAGGAAGATGAAACCCTGGAAGACTATGTCTCTAGGTTCATGTTTAGCCTACAATGTAACACACAACATGAGCTAAATGAAGAATCTCAAAAGCATCTATTTTTGAGAGGTGTGAATGATGGAAGCATAGAAGCCCTTGACCTCATGGCAGGGGGAGACATTACACAAAATAATTGGGATGACATAAAGAGTATATGTCTAAACTATTCTAGAGCTACTGTCAAGAAAGGAAGAGCTTGAGAGCCATGCCTCACAAGTCTAATGGCAGAGGTATGTCCAAAATGGAGCTATCCAATCTATTGTTAGACTTCAAGTAAGACATCATTAATGATGTCACTACTCAGTTGGATACAATGCAAGGAAGGAGAAAGAAAGATGGATCTGATGCAATGTTGGCAGAGTATTGCCCACATTGTAGGGAGAAGAAAAAGAATTGTCGGTGCAAGTTGTTGCAAGCCTAGAGTCCCAACCTATGCCTACCAAGTTCAAAGCCATTGATGAGAATGGAGAGGTCCTCTACATTGCCCAGCAAAGGCCATGGGCTTAGAGACCAGGTATTCAGCAAGATCCTCTTCAAAATTTTAATAGTAATAATGCATGGAAAAACCAACAACATAGTAGATTTAGTGGATATAATAGTTAGCATCAGCCCCAACAAGGTTGGCAACAACCTCAACAGGGTTGGTAGCAACCTCAGCAGGGTTGGAAACAACCTCAGTAGGTTTGGTCACAACCTTAGCAACCATGGCAACAACCCTAGTAGGGGTGGCAACAACCACACAATTGGTCTAACCAATCAAACTAGCAAGCTTTGATGCCTCCTCCTGTAGCCAATACTACTTCCCCTAAATAGACTCAATTGCCTACTCAGCCAACTCCTAATCCCAACAATGCTAAGCCAACAATGCAGCAATAGAGCTATGCAATTTCCTTGAATAACATCCATTTAAGATCTAGCACAACTCTTCCTCCTCCACAACAGCCTACTATTACCGAAGTTGAGGATGCTTTATTAGAACCAACTAAGGTACCAGTCCAACTTGTTGCTCCTGCAGTACAAGAACCCCCATTTCCTCATAGGTTGGAGGAACAAGTTAAGCCGGTGGAAAATCAGGTAGTATTGGATTTGCTTACTCAACTAAAGCAAATGATAGTAAAGATTCCTTTGTTAGATGCCATAAAAGAAGTACCTGCATATACCAAAGCCATCAAGGAAGCTTGCATAAAGGAGCCTGGAAGAAAGAGAAAGGATCCTAAAACCATTCATGTCCTAGGTTAGTTATCTGATCTAATGTTGGAGAAATTAATAGTTCCAAAATATTTTGATCCTGGTAGTCCTGTGGTAACAATCACTATTCAAGGAGTTCAAGTCCACAATGCCCTAGTTGACTTAGGTGCTTCCATAAATGTCATGACCAAGGAAGTAATGTCTCAGTTACATATCATCGGTCTTAGGGAAACACCCACCATCCTTCAGCTTGCTGACAATTCCACCATTACACCTGATGGGATGATAGATGTTATAGTCACCTTGAAATCTTGGGAATATCTGATTGACTTTGTTGTCCTTTCCCCAAAGGCTAACATGGGAGGATATCCAATAATTCTAGGTAGGCCTTGGCTAGCTACTACCGATGCCTATATAGCTTGTCGATCTGGCAAAATGACTATATCCAATGGAGTCAACACTAAAAATTTGACTCTATATTCCCTAGCTCAACCTTTGTTACAAGATGATCAAATCATCTGGCTAGATTTGGATGATACTGAACCTAACACTAATTCCATTGGTCAGTAAATGATGATATCTAGGGAACCTTTTATAGCTTCTAGGGAGGAAGATGAGATCATTTCCTCCATTATTTTGAATGAGTATGGAGTGGAACCCCAAGTGTTTTGCCAAGGGAACTGTGTTCTTTACACTTTGTTACCACCTATTGATGCTCTGCAGTATTAAGAAACTTCAAAATTTCTTCATAAATTACTGCCTCATGAAATGGAGTCTTTCCCAATTTCTCAGCTATCTATGGCAGAAAAGGTCACTAAGATAGAGGTCAGCTCAAGAAGGGAATTAAATGTAAGCAGTGCTTTGACTTCCTCTCAGTGGTTAGATGTCTTGTAGCTTCTAAAAGAACATCAATCAGCCTTTGCTTGGGATTATACTAAGATGAAAGGCCTAGACCCTAAGCTCTGCACTCACAAAATTTATATCAGCTCTAAATTCAGACCTGTTGGCCAACCTCAGTGTCAGGTAAACCCAGCTCTAAGGGATATAGTCAAGAATGAGTTGCAGAAGTTTTTAAATGTTGGCTTCATCTATCCTATTTCAAATAGTCAGTGGGTCTCTCCTCTTGTTATAGTACCTAAGAAAGGAGGGAAGTGGAGAGTTTTTGTTGACTATAGGGAGCTTAAAATCACCACTAAAAATGACCACTTTCCCTTACCATTCATAGATCAAGTCCTTGATAACCTTGCTAAAAAGAAATACTTCTCCTTTTTGGATGGATTTAGTGGTTATAATCAGATTCAAATAGACCAGGAGAAAACAACATTCACCTACCCATGGGGCACATTTGCCTATTCAGTGCTACCTTTTGGGTTGTGTAATGCCCCAGCTACCTTCCAGCGAGCTGTGATTAGTATATTCTTAGATATCTCTGCTGATTGCATGGAGATTTACATGGATGATTTTACAACATATGGGAATACCTTTGAAGAGGCTAAAGAAAACTTGGAAAAAGTTCTTCTAAGGTGTCGTGAATACAACCTCTCTCTCAATAGTGAAAAGTGCTTCATGATGATGGAAGAAGGGGTTGTCTTAGGCCATTTCATATCTTCCAAAGGTATACAAGTGGACCCTGCTAAGATTGAGGTGATTAGTACATTACCTACTCCAGCCAAACAAAAGGATGTGCATAGTTTTCTTGGACATTTCAGGTATTACAGAAGGTTTGCAAAGGAGATGAGTTTAATTACATTATCACTGAAAAAGAATTGCTTGCATTCATCTATGCCCTGAACAAGTTCAGACACTACATCACTGGGTATGAGATCTATGTGCATATGGACCATTCTGCAATTAAATATCTCATGAACAAGCTTGCAATCTCTAGCCGGTTGGCTCGATGGTTGTTGCTTATGCAAGAGTTCAACATTACCATCATAGATAAACCTAGTAAGACCAATGTGGTAGCTGATTTTCTTTCTAGGTTGCATGTGCCTGATGATCCTGTAGCCATTGATGATAGTTTTCTTGATGAGCATCTTTTCTTGCTGACTACCCACAACCCTTGGTATGTTGATATTGCCAATTATCTCACAACTGGTAAGACCCCAACTCATTTCTCTGCTAAAGACAAAAGATTCTTAACTAAAAAGAGCTTTAATTATTCATGGATTTCTGGATTCATGTTTTACACTGGTCTTGACCAAGTCACTAGAAGATGCATTAGAGAAGATGAAACTTATGATATCCTCAGGGCATGTCATGATGAACCTTGTAGTGGACATTTTGCTACCAAATGAACATCATTGAAGATCTTACCTACAAGTTACTATTGGCCCTGCTTACATAAGGATGCTACTTAGCACACTAAAAAGTTTGATAAATGCCAGTGCATGGGATGCCCCACAAAGCCAAATGAAATGCCCTTGCAGCCATAGGTCGTTGTTGCACCATTTGATAAATGGGGGATTTACTTTGTCAGTCCTATTGAGCCATCCTCACAAGGTAAATCCTATATCCTTGTCTACACTGATTATGTTACAAAGTTGGCTGAGGTGAAACCTATGAAGCACCCAAGAGATAACAATGTTGTGAAGTTCCTTTATGAATTCATCTTCACTAGATTTGGTGTACCAAGGGAGATTCAATCTGACCAAGGTCCTCAGTTTACTTCTAATATGATTGCTACTCTGATGGAGGAATACAACATCAGACATGGTAAATCTTCACCTTATCACCCCCAAGCTAATGGGTAGGTTGAAGTTACCAATCAGGAGTTGGAGTCTATTCTCACTAAAATAGTAGTCATCCATAAGAAAAATTGGGCTATCCAACTTCCTGAAGCACTTTGGACTTACCACACTACATGGAAGTCTACAACTAGTTTTACACCATTTGAGCTTGTTTATGGTCATTCTACAGTCATGCCTATAGATTCTAAACATAAGACCCTCAAGACAACTCTTGATCTTGGGATGGATTTCATTGCTACACAACAAGAAAGGATACTGAGTTTGAATGGTCTTGATGAGTGGCACAAATCTACCTTGCACAACACAGAATTGATACAACACCAGCGCAAGCAATGGCATGACAAGTATGTTAAGGACAAATTTTTTTCTGTTGGTGACTAGGCGCTCCCCTATGACTATAGGTATCAACATAATCTTGGAAAATTCCAAACTAGATGGTTAGGGCCATATGAAATTATTGTAGTCTTTCCAAATGGAGTGGTCCAACTCTCCACAGTGTTTCCAGTTCGGTTCAAATTGCTGGTCAATGGTCACTGGTTAAAATTATATCACAAACTAGCGAGTAAGGAGGAGTTCCTATAACAATTATCTTCTAATGCTGATGTTATAGTTCCTGTAGCATCTCCTAATGAGATTTTTTCTTATTTTCCTTCCTCCCTGTAGTTGTTCTTGTCACTATCATAATAAACACTTTCTTTGTGAAAGTTGATTCTCCATAATAAATTTCTGCTTCATTTCTAGTCTATCATCCACCCACCTCATCATTTCTTTCATTCATGGATAGCAACTACCACCTCACCAGCACTTTTGGTTAGCACACATTCCAAGGTATGTAATATTAATTTGTTTTTCCAATGTTTTTTTTTGTATGCATTGTCACTGCTGAAAGTGTGGGACCACTTGCAATATTTTAGCTGGGGGGGAGTTATATTAGTTTTGTCATTATGCTTATGCAATCTTTTTATTTATTCTTTTCCTTTGTCATACTTGCATTTTCTTCCATGATTAGAAAGTTTTGAAAATCATTCTACTAGATGTTATTTTTCGCACGTATAAAATTAAGGTGGCAAGTTATGTTAAGTATGAGTTCTGCGGGAAGTACTTATGAGTAATTATGAAATGATAACACAGAGATTTGCATTTATTTTACTCATAAGCTCTCATTTCTTGAGCTCCATTATTAGAAATTTCTAAATTTGAACTCATCCTGCAACCTGCTGTTTCAAGTTTTCTTGTCCAAATTTGTGGTTGTCTGTTATTCTCTCCTCCAATTTTGTTTTGGGTACCTTGGAAATTAGATGATGGGAGGAGACCTGATTCGAAGAGAGCCTACTCTGCATAATGTGTTTCTCAAAGACTAGAATTTTAGGCTATATTTTCAAGCAAGGGGATGGACAAATTATGTTCAAAAGCTAACTAGCTGGGATGACGAGGTTGCATTTCAATTTCTCAACTCCTTAAACGATGGAGTGGCAATAGTTAAAGGATTGAAGGTGCCATTTTCTCAGATAGTCTTGGTAGAGGTTATGGGACTACCATTGGAGGGTGAGGAATTTGTAGAGAATCTTGAACCAACTTCCACCAGAGCTTAGTTCACTCTACATGCAGACCCACAGCTTGAAGTTGATAGGAAACAAGGTACTATTAGACTATCTCTTCCTAAGTCATTTAGGCAATGTGTGGTTTTTATCATTAGGTATTTCACTTGTGAAGGGTGCCACTCATTTCTACATGCTATTCATTTCAAATTCTTGAGTTGTTTAAGGCATGATAACAGGCCTATCAATGCCCCTAGTTTTGTGTTTGGCATTTTGCCAAAACAAGCCATACTAGTACAAGAGGGTAGATGAAACTTTGTCTCTCACCATTGCTTAATTAAGTTGATAGTGGAAAAAGCTTTAAGGGAGCAGTCAGATATTCCCTAGGAGGAATTTCTAATGCAAGGGTTTAAGGAGCCTACCCCAAAGCCAATTGGGCGTAGAATAGGGCAGAGGGTTAAAACTACTAAAGGAATTAGAAAAATCTTTATTGAAATTGGACAATGTTCTTCATCCAAAAAGAAAAAGAAAGCTAAGGTTAGAAGCCCTAATTCCTCTAATTCCCCTAATTCTACTAATTTCTCTACTTCAAGAACAATTCATGAAGAGGAATTAGAGATTCCTACAGAGAAGGCTGAAGTTGCCCCTGCAGTAGAAATAGTTTCCCCAAAGCATAAGAAATGAAAAATTAACCCTAGTACTAGCCGATAGGCTAAGACATCTCCTGCAGCCAAGAGCACTTCCAGAAAAAGGAAAGCCCCAGAAAAGGAGGAAACTCCATTAAGGAGAAGTGCTAGGTGAAGAACAAAAACAACTAAGGAGATTCTAGTTAATGAACCCCATGTAACCCAAGATTCTGAGCAGAAGGAAGAAGAAAATGAAAACATTCAGCAAGAAGCTGAATTACGGCCTAAAACTTCTCAGCAAGATGAGCAATGGACTAAAGTTATGGAATAGGGCACATTTGAGGAATTTCATGATGTCAAAATAGAGAACATTCCTGATAATCTAGGGAATGCAAAAGTCATTATAGTCGAAGATGACTCCAGTTCGGAAGAGCAGGCTTATGTGTTTCAAAGGAGGGGACCAGCCTCTGGGAATTTTTAGGGAAATGATTCAGGAAGTGATGATTCTGATAGTTATATTAGGGAAGTAGATGAATCAGCATTATCTCCTACAACAAAATCTCCTATGGTAGAGAAGGATCCCTATGAAGAAAATCCAACTGTTGATATGGACCTTGTTAGTAAGGTGGTTGAGAAAATTTTGAACAAAGGGTTAGATACATTAGCTTCAGTGGCTCAACAATGCTCTAATACTGAGAGGGCTATGATTATTTGGATGGATCCTTTAAAAAGGACAAGTGCTAACAATGGTAATTCATCCATTCCTCAAGCAACAAATAATTCTCGCCATAGTTCAATATCAACTCAATCCAGTTCAACATCTTTGTTAAATGTTATTTTCCAATTGTTTAAACAATTAAATTCTGAGAGGGAAAAATGAAAATAGCAAAGGATAGAACTGAATAAGGTCATAGACAGTCATTATCAAGAAACACTTGTTCAAGAGGAAAAGATAGAATAGTTAAGTGTGAAGCTTGACAAAATTACATCCTTAATCCTTGACTTAATGGGTTGTAGATCCCCATCACCTGTCTATGATCTATTTCTTAAAGAACAACTATTGAACTATTAAATGACCTGCATTATCCATGATAGGACTCCCTCATTACAATAGCCTACCCAGTTTTCCTAAGCTTTTCATAACTCTCCTGTAGCCATCAAGAATTTATTGTGTGAATTTTATCTTCACAATCTTGCAGTTCCAGATGACCGAGTTTGGAATCCCTTACTTTATGTTGGGGATATTCAACTTAGAGCCCTCATGTCTTGGATACAAAATGAAATTAGTGGAACACTCAAGCTGAAGTGTATAGAGACTTAGAATCAGAGATTCCCCTATTTTTAAGGCCTGAAGCCAAAGATCCTTGAACTTATTATTATAATTGGTTAAGGATAGCCCCCTCTAAATTAGGTAGTAAGATCATCTATCCAATGAGGAATGAAGCACTTAATGCATATGAACAAATGGTGAATACTAAACTACATGAGGCTAGAAATGCCATTTATTGGCACTGGAACAATTTATCTGGAGAGATGAGAAAGAGAGAACCACATTCACCTCTCAATTTTTCTATGGCAACCCAGCATGCTCCTTGGTACATTTAATTGGGAAGAGAGAGAGATAAAGCTTTTGGATTCCACTAACCTTTCAGCCTCCATTGTTAATGTCTCCATTACTTGCAAATTCAGAAAGTCTGGACAATTTTGACATGTAGAAGGAAAAGGATAGGTGGAAGAAACATAGGGAAACAAAAGGATTCTACTGGAGCTTTGTAGAGGGAGGATCTGGATAGAAAATAGTTGTTGACTATAGATTGACAACTAGGTTAAATAATTTATTTGCTGTGGGACCAACAAATGGCTAAGCTGGGGGGAATGATGACTCAAGTTTATAGGGTGTTTTGTTTATGATTTTCTAAGTACAGACTTGAATATCTTATAGTTTTTCATAAACAAGATATAGTCTTTTATGTTTATAAGTTTTAACTATATGTATATTTGATACTTATGAAACTTAAAGGCAAGACTAAATATATATATAGATTAATGAATTTCATGGTAAAATTTGGTATATTTATTCTCTAGCTTTAATGGGTAGACCTCCTGCAGCTATGTGACAAGGCTACATTAAAATATGGAAAACTCATTATAATCTATGCCTTGGATTCATGTTTTGGATTTTGTTATGTTAACCTTTTGTGGGAAGAATAAGTCAAGCGGGGAGCATGGACTCAAGGATGAGTGGATCTTTCAAGGTAGGTGACTATTTCAAAGTTCATTATAGCTCCACTCCTTCCATCACTTTGCAGTTGCTGATTTAGTCCAAGACAATCTAGTTGCCGAGCATTCCTATATTCCCAAAGCATTAAATGTGGCTTATCTTCTTGCATAAATGATGTTGTCGCTCTTGAAACTAAAATTTGTTATGCTATGTAATGGAAGACCTAGTTTGTAGGCATTCTATTTTTCCTAGTTTCTTTTAAATAAGCTGGAACTTATGTTTCTAGGCTAGTTAGATGTTCTGAGAAATTCATGTTGTAATCCAGTAATAGAGTAAAGGATTTTGATATTCTATATTGTATCCATGTTTTATTGAATGAATATATGATAGTTCTTCACTTCAATCTCCGAGTTATAATTCATTCATACTTCCGTGGGGGCCCACATGGGAGATGAATTTCTTGTTCATGCTTAAGTAGAATTTAGTTTAGTTTAGTTTAGTTCAGTTAAGTTTCCTTTGAGTTATTAAGTACTGTTGTTCTTGCAGCCACTGGTAGCAGAACCATCGACTGTATCCCATAGCATAGGTTTACTTCCAAAGCATTATTTATTTACTGTTACATTTTTCCTTCAAGATGAGAATTAATTTGTAAGTTTAGTTTCTAGTATAAATTTCTTGCAGCTTTTACCTTAGTAGTGATGACTATTGAGAAGAACTAAAGCATAAACTTTGCAGCCACTATCTCAAGTTCACATTCCTGGATTGATACATTTAATGAGTTTAGCATGATGTTCCAAGTAGAAATATGATGATTTTCAGCAATGAATCATTGTTCAAGGATGTCCAATCCTTGCGTTACTAGGATATTATTCTAACCAGTCAATGGATGCTAGATGAATAGGCTATGATGGATGAAACAAGTGAATACAACCCGTAGGACCATCTCCGCAAGATTATCCAAGCTACAAAAAGAAAAATCTCAATATAGGCCAATGATATGGTGTTGGATAGCATATGGAATAATGACTTGGTGTCATGACAATCATCCAAAGGAATGGACATATTAAGAGACTTTTGATAACATATTTTTTTTCATTTCTTTTATTTTTTATTTGGATCAAGATCAATGGATCAATGTGGATAGGATCACACAATTATGATAGAGGGGTGGTGAAGGCTATGAGTGAAGGGTTTGGGATTATGGGAAGGATTCTTAGAAATAATGAAGGTGGCTTTAGGATAAGCAAGATCATGATAAGGTAGCATGAACACAACAAGTGAATAAGATGATGGATAGGATAACTCATGTCAAGATACTTAATGCTCGTAGATATGTTCAACCTTATCAAGATCAAAGGTGAAAGATGTAATATCGATGCAAGTGAGATCAATGGTAGAAAGATGAAGGATATGATGGATGAAACTTGCCCCCAAGTGTAGAGTGCAAGAGAGAGGAATTATGCATGATGCCTGTTTGCCAGGTTTTCATCATGGTACTTGTCCAAGATGCCACAAGAAGTGGTTTTCACCATAGGATGGATTTATTTTATTTTCTTTTTCTTTTTTATTTATTTTTCTCTGTCTCTTTTTTTTTTTTCCTAGATAGACTCAAGCCTCATGCTCTTTGTATACTCCTTGAAAAGGTATGATATGATGTGCCAAGGCTGCTGAAGGGTATGCTCAAAGATGTTGATAGGGTGATGGAAAGATGATATGGTGGATATGGTAAAGGGTGGCTAAATATTTATGCAATGGATTAGATAAGGGAAATGGTAGGATAATGAATGAGAGGATAATAAGTCTTTCCATGTGTGGGTGTGAAAAAGGGAATGGAAGGATAATGAATAGGAAGATAAGAAGTATTATCAAGATCAACATCGATACACACCTTGAAGGGTAGTGGGATAATGGAGGAAAAATGGGTGATATAGCTTGAGACTTTGAAGTAAGAGAGGATATGGATCTTGGGACACGAGGACTCAAAATGGATGGATAAGATGGAATGTGTTTGGAAGAATGTGAGGTGGAAGCCTTTGGAAGCTTAAATGTCAACTTTGATCTCTCTTTCATGTGTAAGTCCTTCAAAAGTGACTTGGGAATCCACACTTTCTTTGATTTGTCTTTCCTTTTGGATGCTTTAGAATGTATTTCTTCAATGAGGGATTTAGGAACCCACATTTTCTTTGACTTTTTTTTTCTTGATGGACCTTTGTGGTCTCTTGAATATTTTTTTTTTTCTTTCATTCACATGTTGATTAGATGGGACATGGTGCTCTTCATACATAAGTGGATTCTTGGATTTCTAATTCTTATCTTGCACATTCAAACTTCTTCCAAAGGACTTGGGATTGGTGGATGAATAAGGTAAATATGGATGGGTTCATATGGAGGATTGACATGGATGGGTGCTTGGTTTTTCAAGTATGTATGTTTTTGTTGATCTTGATAGGATATAGGGTAAGTGGATTGTGGGCTAGGGATCGTAGGAAAGGTTGATGGAGGAATATAAGGGCTTAATATGGATTTGGAGAATGTATAAGGTTTCAACTTAGGGATATAGGGACCAAGGATGGATTTGGAGGACGTAAGGAATATGCTTATGCAAAAATGGAGGTAAATGGTATGTGGGAGGGATATCAACATATTTATTTTGAAATGCATGGCCAAGGCTTTCATCTTTCAGATTTATCTTTGTACCAATAGGCTTATATGTAGCTTTGATAGGAGTGACTTTGATAGGAGTAGTTGAAGCTTGAGATAGATATGGAGGCTTATGAAAAGTGGATGTTGGGGTACTTTGATCTTGACAAGAATCTTTTGATAGCCTAGGAAAAATACTTTTCTTTTGATTTTCGATAAGTTCATCATAGATGGAAGGAATACCTTGATCTTGCTTAGGAGATGGCTATGATATAGGAAGTGAAAGAATATGGGGTGTTTGGGATGAAAGGGTATCTTCTTGAAAGAGATGGAAGGGTATGTAGGGTTCATCAAGGGATTCTTGGGATATGGGACTTTGGTCAACTATTTTCACTTTTGATTAGTCTCTTGACATGGAGCCAGTTTTAAGGACAATGTAGGAGTTTGGATTTGCACAAGTGATTCTTCAAGGTATGATGGATGTTCATTTGAAATAGGTACAATAGGCATTGTAGCATATGAAAGCTTGGGGTCTATAAGGTTTGAAGCATGGAAGAAGTTTCTAGCAAGATGTAGGTTAGCTTGGATCTCTTTTAGAGGTATCCCTTGAGGGTATACATAGTCATTATGAAAATTGTTTGGGTCTTTGTTTGATGGAGGAATATGGGATAACTTTTCTTTGATATGAAATGGAGGAATTGTGGAATAGGTGAAAGCTATAAGAGGACCACTACTAGACATGTGTTCATAAGTTTGATCTTTCTTGAGAGTAGTATCTTCATTAGATGAGTCATTAGGATTTTCAATTTCAATTATGTCATCATCAATAAGATTTTGGATTTTATGTTTCAACTCCATGCAATCTGAAGTTTCATGCTCATTATGTCTATGATATGCATAATAGTTGCTCAAAAAGATAAAACCACATGAAGTGATTTGAGGCAATGTGATGAGATCATTTTCAAGGAGCTTTTCCAAAGTTGATTCATATGAAATTCCCAAAGGAGTAAATGATCTATGCCAAGGATATTTGGATGTATTTGTGTTTCTCAAAGAGTTGTCATATGATGAATATTATTGAGATGGGACTAATTCCTCTTGATTTCCTTGATCAAAGATGAGATTATCTTGATATTTTGAAGTAGGTTCTTCATCAAATATTGGTTTATCATTAGGATATTCTTGATCAAATATAGGGTTTTCATGATATTATTTTCGATCAAATTTTGAATTATCAAAGATATGGTATTCATGATGTTTTTCTTGATCATAGAGGTAAGGAAACAATGTTCTTAATGAGAATTGGTTGGATAATGTTTCCATTTCTTAAATTCTTGTGAATAGAATATTCTTTTGAATCTTTATTGTTAATTGCGTTTTGGATCTTAATGAATGTTTTCTTTTTGTAATCAAAGATCTTCAAGCACAACACAATGATTTTATCAATTATCACAAGAAATTATTTCAAGCAATCTACCTAAGATCAAATTTGGCTTTTAAATGGCTCTAATGAGGTAGGCTTGCTAATTGATCAAGGATTTAATATGGATTTCGTTCAAAATCGACTTTAAACTTTCATCCCCCAAGTATGTTAAGGGGCTTCCCACATGCACAAAAGTATGATTTGGCACAATCCAAAAGGACTACTAGAGGAAGTTTGAAAAATTTAAAATCCTTTTGTCATACACCCCATTAAGGATGCATACATTTCATTTTATAGTGGGTTGGATTCCCATAGAAAAAGTGAGTGTATCCCACTTTGGGCTATCCCTCTCACCGGCCTTATTAAGGAAAAACTTAGGAGGTGAGCCCACTAATGTTCTAGCATGTTCATGTAAAGTAAGGAAATGGAATTAAGGTCAAGCTTTTGGGAATTTGGTTCACCAAAAGGTGAAGAGCATATCCCTAACTTTTCCTTTAGTTCCCAAACACAATAAACAAGGTTCAATTGATTTCACCCACTAACTATAGGGATTTGAGTATTTCTACTCTTTTCCACCAACAAGGGGCTTTGATTTTTATGTGCTTGATTCCTTAACTTCTCTTGTAATTACTAGATTTTGAAAATGCACCAATGCCACAATTTAAGGGAAAATATTGACTAGTTGAGGCTTACCTTTTCCTTGTAGCTAACCAAAGTTAGGGGCATTTTTGAGTGATTTCATTGTTTTTATCCTTACCTTGGAAATAGTTCCTTTCCATTGTGCTTTCCTCCAACAAAGTTAGTCAACAAAGCCAACCAAAGTGAAGAAACCAAAGATAAATTTGAAGAAACAAAGAAAAAACTAAATTTTAAGCTTTACTTGTCAAAGCTTCACCTTCTCTGTTGAATCTGCTCTCTAGGTTTTTTTTCTTTTCTATGGTTAAACATCCTACAGAGTTATGAAAATCATTTTCTCACAGTCAGATAATAAAAATTCATAGTTTATGCAAAAGTGCCCTTTAAATGCTTAAAAGCATCCTTTGAATTTAAAAGCATCATTTAAAGTGTAAAAGCGCCATTAAAATGCTTAAAAGCATCATTTAAATGCTTAAAAGAGCCCTTTGAATTTAAAAGCACCCTTTAAATGTTTAAAAGTGCCATTTAAATGCTTAAAAGTGCCCTTTGAATTTAAAAGCGCTATTTAAATGTGAAAAGCACCATTAAATTTTGATAGTCTACTCAAAAGCGCCTAGACATAGAGTAGAAGCACTGCATAACTAAGAAAAGATGGTAAAAATCAAGTAAAAGTGCTAAGTAAATGAGCAAAAGCGCTGAGTAGTCAGGAAAAAGTGTTTTTCTATGCAAAAATGTCGTAAGAATGATAGATAGAAAATAGAAGGATCAAAAGTGCCACATATCGGTGCAAAGGTGCATAAATTTATCATGAAAGTGCTAAAACAGTGCTTAAAAGCACCATTTAACTATGCAAAAGCACCCTTTGAGCTATCAAAAGCACTATTTCCTGAAAAACCTGAGAGTTAAACATGCATAAATTTGATAAAAATGAAAGAATTCTTAGAGATTAGCAAAGTGAAGCATTGAGCCCCACGATGGGCACCATTTTGTATACTAAGAAAAGTATCTTCATAGAATTAAGGTTAATCAATAATTGAAATAATAACTAAATAAACCACAATAGAGAAACCATTTAGCAAATAATGATCAATTGAGCATCCTATGGCTCTCTAACTAAGAATGTTAATGAATAGCTCTCAAAAAGCTCCCATTAATGATAGTCCTAGAATGAGAATGATAAAGATAAACAACCTATTGCTAACCATTATCAAAGTAAATTCTAATTATGCTCTCAAATGCCTTTCTAAGCTCAAATTGCAAGAGGTTCAATGCAATTCTCAGATGTGTGGTTATGAATTATGAAGGAATTAGGCCTTCCCTTTATAGATTTTCCAATGGTAGGGGGTGTAGTTGTATTTGATCATGATTAAGCCTTGGTTGAGTCTTTGGTTCCACCCTTTGAAGACAAAGAAAAATTTGTGTCCTCAAAGCTTGGGACAACTAGACAAGATCAATGGACAAGATTCTCTTTCACCTTGAGTGATTGAGATTCAATTTGGCTTGATCCATGTGAATGCCTTTCCTTTAATCTCATTGGTTGATTGATTTTCCTCCCTTTGTGGTTGTTGAGAGTAATTAAGATTTATTAATTGATTTAATTGATTTATTTTAGCCATGTACCCCTTGAATTGGTTGAATTTGATTTAATCCAAGACTATACAATTAATTGATTTAATTGTACTTTGATTTGATTGCACTTGATTAAAATGCTCTCAATTTTTATTCATCTCGAATTAAGACTTAATTTTAATTTTGGTTGGCTAATTATGCTTTGTGATTCAATTGAGTCAATTATGTCCTTGATTTTCTTTGATTTTTATTGATTTTTATTGATTTGTCTTTGTCCATTTTTAGGTGATTACGGTTCTATCCCATGACAATTTTTTAGTCCACAACTAGACTGACAATACTTCTCCATTCTTCTCCCTTACTATATCCATTGTCTTACTGAAAAATTTAACACCATTGTGCAAGAACATATGCATCAACATGGAGTACCACCCAAAAGCTCTATCTACCTTCATATTTTTTATCACTATTAAACTCTGGTGAATTAAGTCTGTAAGGTAGGGGGAAAAATAAAAAATAAGAGCTAAGTGGGGATGTAGGATATGCACCATCATGAACGTATAGGGCATAGGCATGTGTGTGGCCTCATGTTTCCCCCAAAATAAAGTTAAAGACTTATACATGCCTTGTGCTCTTAAACTCAAAATATCTAACTTGAAAGGCTCTAGTGTGCTTGGACCAACCATACACATGGAACCAATTTCTCCAAAGAAATCTCTTAGGGGACCAGACCTCAAATATCCCTTTGTGCCCAATAAATTCTTCCAAACTCATCAAAATCAATTTTCTCTAATCCAACAAAAAGATCATTCAATGAAAAGAATTGTATGATCTCCTCCTCTATGATACTTATCAAGACATTCCCATTTATGTCCCTAACATACCTTGTTACTCAATCATAGCATTTGGCTATTTGTATGAGGAGATCAACATCCATAAAGACTCCAGGCACAATGAGTTTTGCCACATCAAACTACCATATATTTCTAAGGGGAGCATAGACATTTATCTGAGAGTATGCAACTTTAAACAAAATTAAACCATTATACTTCTCTCCAACCCTAACATCTCTCATCCACATTCCCCTATCAAACAACCCGTCATCAATATAATCTCTAGGGTTTTTGGGAACCAATTCCTTCATCTTGGATTTATCAAGCTCTGAGTGAGAGAAACTAAAGTAGATCCTCATACACACCCTTGTCCTTGTATTCTATTTTCGCTGAAAGATCTCTTTTGGGTGCTATTTCACTAACTAGGGTCTTAGGAAGAAAAGAAGAAACCAGATAAAAAACCACCCTTATACTTTAAGAAATCCCAATAGATTATAATCCAAAAACTGAGACTAAGAATCTGAGAACTTTTTAGTTAAAAATGCCTACCATATACCAGAAAACCTTGTAGATGATGGTTGTAGAGAAAGCCAATTCACTGCAGAGAGACTGAAAATAATGTGTCACTTCCAATGATCAAATCCAACCTTATAATTCTTTCCAGCCCATTACATCCAATTCGCACGAAGCACATTAAGTTTTCCATTACTAAAATTGGTGGCTACAACATTCATAGGATGTGACAAGGTTCCCAAAATCTCAAATTTGAAATTGTACCATCGGTCAAATCTTTTCTAGTGCATCGAATAGCTGACCAAAATCCACATTAATACTTTAACCTTTTCCTAAGCTTAGTTCTCGACCAATGAGAACATTTAATTATATCCATGTGCAAAATTTTGTGCCTTACTATAACTTTACTAGCCTGAATAGGTGTCAACATGTCGTAATGCTGCAAACTTAAAACACCGAGCATCTTACAATCAAGGCACAACGCCTGTCATTGATTCTTTCAAGATCTGATAGATCTTTACCGCTTTTGAAAGTTTGTAACCCCATTTCACAGATGAACACATGGAAGCATTTGATAAATTCAAACCCACTGGCAAGTGACATCACAATGGACACATGTCACTCAATTGCATCCCCACAAGCAAGAAACTATCAGTGATGTCAGTTTAAGGGATAGCGACAACTGTAGATCTATTTTCATCAGGCAATCATTATTTCATAATGAAATTTGGGCCCACCTCCTTCATCACTTGTCCTTCATTCAATTAGAGGTCTGTTGTAGTCCTACAAGGTTTAACAAGTGGCCAACTTAGATTTAAGGCATTGCGACAACCGCCGATCTAACCCACCCATTAGCAACCGCATAGTCTTTAAAACTGGGCCTACCTTGATAGGTGTTTCTTAGTTTCATCCCCACAAGTTAAAGAGTCTAAAAAGAAAGGAGCTTAAGGGGTAGTGACAACCACATGATTAAAGTGGATTGGATAGCCAAGATTAAAATAGGAAAAGCCAAAGCTTTCACATGAAATATTTTATGAAAAGGGGACCCGCTCTAAAACCTAACCTCAGAAAACCTGAGGTCAACAACTTAAGAGGTTTCAATTAAACACATGTTCCTTTTGATCTTTAGTGACTGAAAAAGGTAATAGTCAAACATAACAAAACCTAGGATAATTAGGGCTTTTTGCATTTTTCATTTCTAGGTCAAATTACTGAAAGGTTTAACAAAATTTTGAAGGGAAAGGGCTAATATTTTTTTGATAGTACCAATAGTGGCTCATACTCAGGGATGTGTATCTCCTATAGATACAATGAGAACTTTAGAATCTCCCGGGGAAGAAGACCACTACAAAATTTTGGCCAAAAACCAGACGACTATACACAAAAAACTCTAAACTAATACTCTAAGAATAAAATAGACCTTAGGAGAAATAGAGCTTCAATAATTTCCCATGAACTAGAAATTCCATAATATCTCCTATCAAAATTTTCAAAATATATGAATCTGTTCCCTAGTTTCCTTCAATGATGTAAGGGCCTAACCAAATGAGATCAAACTTCCCATGCCGTCCCTTATCCTCCAGCCTTGCATTCAACATTTATACAAGGTCACCATCCATAAAGTTTCTCTGAGTAGCCCTTTTATCATATAAAACTTTACACTGGACCTGAAACTTCTGATTTCTTTCATGTGCATCATTTCTTACCTCATTCAGCTGGATTAGGTCATTAATCCTAATTTTCATTTCATCCTCTAAATTCTGTCTAGATGAATTGGTACATCTATAGAAAATTATTATGGGGTAATCTTTCATTGATTCCATAAACCAAATCAAATTAGGCATATCTTATTGCTTTCTTCATAGTTATCCTATCAGCCCATAGGGCTTGCAACAACTTTGAGTCCCAAGCTTTCTTATTTTTTTCCAGTACCCTCTTCAGTATCTTAATCAAATTATTGTTACTAGAATCATCTTGGCCATTGCCCTATGGATGATAGGGAGATGATTATGAAAATTTTATACCATTTTCTTGACAAAATTCAACAAATTCATCTGATTTGAAGCACATTTCATTATAAACCACCATAGTTTCTGGGCAACCAAATCTAGTAAGAATATTTTGCATCATAAAGTCTACCACAACCTTACTAGTTTATTTTCAAGAAGGGATTGCTTCAACCCACTTAGTGAAGTAATCTATTGCTACTAGTATATAATAATATCCACCACAAGACCTATTAGGAATCTCTCCAATAAAATCCATCCACCACTTCTGAAAAGGGGCTTGAACTGCAAGAGGTCTAAGAGGTAAATTTCCACTGAATTTCAACTTTCTAGCAAATCTTTGACAAGAATCACATTTTTTTACAAATTGATGGGTATCCTTAAACATTGTTGGTGACCAAAATCCTAACATAAGAATTTTATGGGCTATGGTCTTTCCATATAATGTCCTCCACAAACACCATTATGCACTTTATTCAACAAGAATTTGGATCTATCTTGATCTACACATCTGAGTAATACCCCTTCATTACTTTTCCACCATAACTCACCACCTATAATAGCATAACTTATGGAATGGAGCATGATAGTTCTTTTTTTGTTGTCATCCATCTCAAGAGGTAAAGTCATTTTTTGCACATACTTAATGATGTCTACATACCATTCACGACAATCCATATTGCAAACAAAAGGCCTTTGTTCTTCCTCCAATATATTTATTTGATTTGCAGCTAAATTACTTTGGGCCATCATTTTTGCAAGACCTAATCCCCTTACCAATTTTGTGATATGGATATCATTATTAAATTCTTGGATCTTGTTGATCCATCTACACCTTCTTCCTAAAACCTCTTGTTGAACCAATATGTCTTTGACTACAACACTTTGGACATAAGAAACTACTATAGCTCCTACCAAGTAGCATCTAAAACCTTTGATAGCCTAACTAGTGCATAGGCCTTCTTTTCAACAATGTCATAATTCAATTCAGCTGCCTGTAAGGTTTTGCTAAAAAAGGAGATAGGTTGTTCAAATCCCTCTGTGTTCTTTTGTAATAGTACTACTGCAATAATATGAGAGGATGCAAAAGAAAAGATTTGCAGGGGCTTACTATAATCTGGTGTTTTTAAAACATGAGAATTTTTTATAACCTGTTTAATATTCTGAAAAGCTTCTACTGCCTCTGCATTCCATTCAACCTTTTCTCTCTTTTTCAACATTCTTGATATAGGGATACTAATATTTGCAAAATTTATAATAAATCTCCTTAGGATATTTACTTGTCCTAGAAAGGACTGTATTCCTTTGATATTTTTAGGCTAGGAGAGTTTTTCAATAGCTTCAACCCTTTCAGGGTCAATTCTCACTCCATCTTTTGAAACAATATGCCCTAAAAATTTTCTCTCCACAACCCCAAAAGCACACTTCTTTGCATTTAAGGAAACTCCATATTCTAGGGCTCTGATTAAATTTTTTTTTCTAGATGTTGGCAATGTTGTTCCTCTTTAGCTGAGAATGTTGTAACATCATCCTGGTATATCACCATAAATTTGTCAATTAAATCTACAAAAGCTACATCCATAGCTCTCTGGAAAGTGGCACCAGCATTGGTTAATCCAAAAGGCATTCTAACATACACATATGTTCCCCATGGGGTGGTAAATGTAGTTTTAAATTGCTCTGACTCTTTAACCATGATCTACTTATATCCAGAAAAACCATCCATCATGGACATTAGCTCTGATCTGGTAACTTTCTGCAACATATTTTCCATATTGGGTAAACCATAATTGTCTATCAAGGAGTTTATATTCAAGTCTATGAAATCAACACAAAGCCTAATATCACCATTCATTTTCTTGATAGGGACTAGGTTTGACACCCAAGTAGAGTGCCTAATAGGTTTGATTATTCCAGCATCTATCATCTTCTTGAGTTCTCCTTGCATTTTGGGTACCAAAGTAGGGTTAACAGGTCTCAACTTTTGTCTAAAAGGTTTAGTACCTTCTTTCAATGGGATCTCATGTTGGAATAGGTCTTCTTTGTAGGCCTTCAAATCATCATAAGACCATGCAAAAACATACCTAAATTTCCTGAGGAGATCAATCAAATTCTTCCAGGTTTTAGGAGATAAACACTTACCAATGTAAACATTCTTAGGCACCATTCTTTTTTCCAAATTGATTTCCTCTAGATCATTCAATTTATCAGTGACCTTGGTAGAAAAAGCTTTGTCTTTATTGTCAAATGCCCTCTCAAGAGAAACTAATCCTTTAGGGAAACTATTTGATTTCAATTATATTACCTCTTTTCCAAAAATAGATTTATTTTTGTTTATGGTGTCAACATAGGTACTAAAATCCATCTCTTTATCACCAAAATGAGATTCACATTGCAAAAATCTCAAAATGTCTTGGTCATCAGAAAAAACTTGCCAATTTTCCACATTGTCAGGGACAGAAGGCCTAGATTGAACCTCTATCTTAGATATGTCTGCAAAGGTAATATCTTCTGGCCTCAGAGCTGCATTGGCTAATAAGTCAGCCATTCTATTTTGGCTCCTCTCTACCAACAAATGTCAAATGCAATGAAACCTTCAATTTCATCCCATACTGCATTTCTATATTATTTTAGTCTTTGATTTTTTTATGCATATTTTGACCTAACTTGGGAAACTATTAACTCAGATTCACCCACTGCTCTCAAGCACTTTATACCATTTCTTGATGCTAACCTTAATCCAATCAATAAAGCCTCATATTCTGCAACATTATTTGTGCATGAGAACAATAAGGTGAAATAAAATTTGAAAGTTTTACCATTTGGAGATATCAACAAGATTCCAACTCCAGACCCTTCTTTTGAACTTGCTACATCAAAGTACAAAGTCCATAGACTATCAAGGTCAATCCATTCCTCTCTGTTATCAGTCATAAAGGAAGATTCAACACCTTCCTCAAGTTTCTCATCTTGAATTTTGAAAGAATTAATTTTTGTATCAAGGAAGCAATTCATGGTGTCTTCTTCCTCCTCAATCATGTGAGGAGTCCTGGGTTCCCTAGAAACTTTGATATTCAATCCCTCAATGTTGAAAGTAGAAAATGATAGGTCACATTGGATACTACTTCCCATAGAAGCACTCCACTTTATAGACAATAACATTCCATATTAAGGTTGGATATCGACTACCAAGACACTCATAGTCAACTGTTTGTTTGGGTATGCTACCAATTTATAAGGTAAAGCTTTAATGGTGCCAATGACTGTCACCTCCCTTGAGTCCATAGATAGAAATCTCCCATGAGGTGTGTCAACTTTCAATCCCAATGATTTCATAACTTCTATAGGCATGATAGTGTTTGATGCTCCTGATTCAATCATATAATTTTTTAATAGTTTTCAATTTATTAGCAAAGTCAAAAAGAAAGGATCAACTATCCCAGATGCAATGTTGACAACATTTGTCTCCAAATAGATTTGAGGAATCTTAGAAATAATTTCCCCATTATGATTTTAATTTTCATCATCTACAAAAGCTCTTTTTTTATCAGTCTCATCTATCTTTTGGGTATCTATGGGAACAATACCATTTACCCAATTGAGAGTCTTTTCTTTATGTTCTTCCATCCTCATCATCTCTAGAAAAGGGACTTTAATAGTGATTTGTAAAAGCAACTTGCTCATGTCAATAGGGACATACTTTGAATCAATCACATCTTGTTTTATAATAACAACTTCCTTATTTTCCCCTTGTGTAGATTTGTTGGGATACTCCTTACTTTGGATTTTAACCTCCTTATGAAAAGGATGAACAATCTCCTCTAGGGATTTAGTTTTCACCTTATAAACAACATTTGGGTTAGTAAATTTAACATTCTTCTTTACCTTGACTTTGCTAACAACATCAACTGCCTTTTGCTTTTCTTGGGATAGTTTGACATCTTTTTTTGATTTCTTAATAAATATACCAGTAGGCTTTCCATTAGGGTCAACTACCACCCTACTTCTCAAATTATAATTGATTTTATCTTGGGTGACCATATTTTCTATTATTTGAGAAATTTCTTCATTAGATGGCCATCTTAAAACAACTGATTGTTCATCTTTTAACAAATTGCATTGAACATTGTCTAATTCATCACTTTCATCATCTGAAGAAACTTGCTGATGATATGATTCATTTCTAACCTAAGAACTTGAAACATCTTGATTCTCATCTTCCTCAGTAGATTCAATTTCATTCAAAATACATGAGGAGATCATGCCACAACCCTAATCATCATAAGGCTCTTCTTCATTTTTTTCTTATTCCTCTCCTGCAAACATACTCTAGGAAACTGCACAATAGTTAGGGTCATGTGGTGACTAGCATACAATACACCATGGGACTTCCTCAATCATATTTTCTAAATTCCTTTGCAAGGGGTTAGGAGTTTTTTCATTTGGTTTATCCCTCCTCTTTGGGAGTATAGGCTTGCCATCTTTCCATTTAGTATTATTAGGATAGTTTTGCATTCTTCGTAGTCTGTTAAGATTATTAAAAGTAGACCTATCATTTCAGGTAACCCTACTATTTTTGTTTTCACCAGGATTAAAAACCTTTATAGCTTTCAAAATCTTCTTTAGGAGATCATCCTCTTTTGGCTTTACATTCGTAAGCTTTCCTGGTTCTTTTTTATTCAACATTTGTGGCTTGCTGTCATCTCTTCTTCCCAATTTTCTTGATATCCTCCGGTTGCTCTCTATATTTATAGCTAGCTTATAAGGTTCCCTAAGATTCCTAGGATTTTTATATCTCAATAGGTATCCCATTTTGGCATCAAAAGCATTCAGATAAGTGACAAGACAAATCCTATCATCTAACCTAATAACTTGTAAACGCTTATGCATGGCCTTTTGAAACCTAACATTAAATTCAATAACATCCTCATTGAAGTTTTTCTTGATGTTATTAAATTAATTTAACATAAAGCATTCATTTGTTTTGTCACCATATTTTTCTTTGAAACAATGTTTAAACTAATCCCATGAACCTATACTAGCATGGGGCAATCCTCTAAACCAATCCCTAGAATCCTCAGTTAAGGATTGAACAAACAACTTCATTATTACATCATCAGGTTCAATATTATAATCATCTATCACATAAGTGAATTTTTTAAAATGTTCTTCACATGTAACAACATTACTACTAGTGAACTTTGGAATCTTTTTCCTAATCTCATCAGGGATAGGGTTGGGATATCTAGGGATACTAGAAAAAACTAATTTCTTACATCTTTCATGAATAGGCCCTGTTTGGGATGGGCCATCACATTGAGATGTTGATGCATTAGTGTTTGAAACTACAGAAATCTTAGGTATAACTGGTGGAGATATATTTGTTACTTGTCTTGTAGTGTTTCCAATATTTTTCACCTTGTACCAAAGAGGTAGAGATTGCATTTACAGGTCCTGAAGATTGCTTAAGAAACTCAATCTTCCTTTTCATCTCCGTAGTTGTAGCTTCTAGTTCTATTTTTTCTAACTCTTTGGATAGTATTTCTTTTTCTCTTTTAGTCTTTTCAAGGTCAGCATCTAATCTTAAAGCTTGATCTAAAGGCTCTTTGGCACCTATAGGTTCATTGATTGAAATTCCTATAGCTTTTTTCTTACCTTTATCTCTAGGGTTTCTTATTTAAAATACCTCTTGGATAATGGGTTGTTCCTTTGTTTGTTTAGGTATGGGAGCATAATTTATTGCTTCTAAATCCAACAACTATCTTTTCAATTGTTCAGCTATTATCATAGCATGCCTATTTTTTTTTCTTCTTTTTCCTTTTCTCTTTGTTTTCTAATAGCAGCTTGCTCATAGATTTTTCATTCTAGTTCATAAACTTCCTCAAAAATTTCTTCTGAGTCTGGCAAGGTTGTCTCAAATTTAGATTTATGAGCTTGGAACTCTTCCTTTTGTCTTTCAGATACATGGAGGGCTTGAGGTAATGAGGAACCAAGGGTGAAAGGAGGAATAAAATCCTATCTATTTCTACCTTTCCTTCTAGACCTTCTTTGAATTCCATGTTGTTTACTAGGAACTACCCTTCTATTATGCTGTGATTTTTCACCACCCCTTTCAAAGGGAGAATAATAGTCTTTATACTAATTCAAACCCAAATCAACAACCTCTTCATACTTTGATGCATTTCCTTTTTGACTAGGTTGGGCAAGATTTTCCTATCTTGTATTTCCCTTATGTTTCTATGTAAGGTACATATCATTACTACTCTTTTCTTTCTCATTTGGCCACATCTAGATGTGGCTGGAAGTTCTCCTTCCAAATTCTCTTCTGGATGTTCTTTCCTCTAGGACCTTGTATTCCTGAAGCTCATTGTAAAAAGATGATTCTTTAATTGGCACTAGTACAAAGATCTCTTCGAGTCACCACCCAACTGAGCTGGGACTTTTGAAATACTAACCTTATAGTCAAGATGAAATTTGTAAAGGAAAGGGAAATTATTTAGAGAAAAGGAGATAACTCTGTGTTTTTCAATGGTAGCTAATTGGCTTAAAATAAGCTTGCCAGGAGTCTCGCATAACTTGAAACTTGTGTTATTTATATACGATTATAATGGATCCCAAGAAGAGTTGCCATTTTGTTGGTTCTTGAAAATATTTTACACTCCATGAGACACCAATATACCTAGGATTAATTTTGGGAGGGGTTAGTTCCAAATATAGGGGAATTTGAGGTAACTGGACCAACTATAGGGACAAGACTACCCTCTACACTTTTGGGTTTGTAAAACCAAGGTGGGTCTACCTGATCCAATGGATATAACTTTTCTTGAACTTAATATAGGATCTAATAATAGATTTCAGTGAGAAATTAATAAATAACAACCTATTTATTCATTGACTCTCCATGACTAGGTAGGACATTTGCTTCTACAATAACAAATAAAGATTAAAAAACTAGTTTTGATTGTTCTATTTTGATTGTAATGATCTTAATCAATCCTTACTAAAGAAAGATATACTCATTTAGGCTAGTGCCTTGTCCATTGGGATAATATTACTTAAAACAAAGAAGATACAAAGATCTTGGGATAATTTGACTCATAACCATAAACACAAATACTCAACACTTTCCTTCTTACTGAATATCCTTGCATAAATCACATGAACATGTATTTCATCTAAAGCAATATTTAATCCAATTCCAAATTAGAACTCAAAAATGATAATACACACACAAAAGTCTCTAATAACTAAGAAATTCATAGATTTGACACAAAGGAGAGATAAAGACTTGATATTTGTATTATGTATAATGAATTTGATCATTTTGTATACAACATGCTTTGAGAAATAAGCTTGTAGATAATAGTAGCAACTTTTACTTTCTTCTATTACTCTGATAAGAAAAGATACAACATATTACAATCCTTGAATGAGGGCAAGGGTTTTAAAAAATCTATTTTCTAGACACCTAAACTCTCAATTCCCAATATGATCATAAAAAATCCTTTTATAGATGAGGATTGCAACAAGCTTCTGATCACATTAGGGTTTACAAAACTTTACCCTAAAACCACAACAACCTTGCAGGGTTTGTAATTAATGACTCAATCAAATCTTGGACAAATATTTGATAGGCAAACCGCCTATTTTTAAGTCTTCAATTCTTCTCTCGATCCATTAAAGCAATCTGATTGTCTTCTCTTTGTGATGGTTCCTGCCATAAATATATTCTGTATCTCATCTACTTAGAACTGCGAGTCACAACTTTTTTCTTGCTTCAAGAAGTAGGTGCAATATCAGCATTTTCAACATGAGGCATGTACTGATACCTCCATTTATTGAATACCTCCTCACTTGGGAACACAAAATTGATGATTTCAGACCTTTTGCCAGACAATTGTTCCCACTTTCTTTCCATATTCTTGATTTCTTGCTGGATAAAATCAAATCTTGATTTCACAATTATTAACATCTAAATGAAGTGGATGAAGAAGAGAGTATTTTCCAAAGTCAAAATACTTTTCATCCTAGCTGAAAAGTCTTCATCCTTCATTTCTCTCCATTTAACTAATTCTTTCAGCTCACCATTTCTTTTGAAAACCCTTGGTATTAACTCACAACTTGAAAGCGTTAATTCTTTCTTCAGCAAATTGGATTTTCTCTCAAAATCATCCAAAATTATTTTGTATTCCACCAGACTCTTTACAAATTTTTGTACTAGCTTAATCGATGGGTTAGGATCAACTTGGCCTTTAGAGAGCCAACAAAATAATTTCATATTTGGGCATCTCTCAACCCATTTATTCAAAATTGGTGCTAACTCAGCCTTGTGATTGTTAGAAAGTAAATTCCACCAAGATAACTGAGAGGGGGGGGGGTGAATCAGTTATCAGATAATCATAGACTTTATCAACTTCAACAACATTTAACCATGTAAGCAATGTAATTACCAACCATAGAAAGATATTCATACACAATGACACAATAACACAAGATATGTTGACTAGGGAACCTCTTGATCAGAGAGTAAACCCCGGTAGGAATGATGCCCACAAAAGATGCACTAATATAAATATTCCTTTTGAAAGGATGGAATTTTTTAGGAGTCTTATGAAATATATTTAGTACATATGAATCCCTGTTAGGAGATTTTGAATTCCTATTAAAAGATTCTAACCCTATTAAGAGTTATGGAAGACAGAAGGACCCACTGCCCAAACAGCTTCAGGGTAAGATCACTGAACACACTGTCCAAATAACCTTAATATTATTAAAAAAAATAATATGAAATATGTTACCTCCCCACTATTCCAAGCCGCACTCACCACTGCACTAGATCTCAATTCCAGATCTTTGTACTTCACATGTCTTCCTTCACAACTTCATAAGCTCTTTTCTTCACTTCATGCTTACATTCACATTCAATCATACCATGCTCACACTTCTTTCACATCACAACTACTACCTCATATAAATAAGGAAAAACATTTCTTCCTTTAAACCACACTCAAATAATTACAAATGAGTCAGCATACAATTACAAAATAAAAGATTCTACACACTACATCAAAATTACTCAAAACTGTCAGCTTCCAAATACAATAACTCTTCACTCGTATGACCTCGAAGTTTGAAATATGAACCACATCACCATCAATGTGTCTCAAACTTCCCTTTAACTACGTAAAACTAGATTCCATCCCGATTAGGAGATATCATCTGATTTGCACAAACCACTACTCAAGAACACTGCCTAAATACTGCTTCCACTAAAATGCTTATAACTTTTTCCGTACATGTTGTACTAACTTGTGCTCTTAACCATAGGCATATAAGATATCAAAGAACATAACCTCAACATTGCATATCATTATTCTTAATATAACACATGTGCAAAACAAAACACTATTTGCTTCTCTGCGAGTCTCCAGAAGATCATTGTGTTGACATCAATGACAATCATAGTCATGAATGCAACAACAACTGCTACAAAATGATTGCCAACATCCAAAATTCATTCCTAACAATCTCCCCCATTGGCATTGATGGCAACATAGATGAAAAACATCCAATGTTCCAAAAATCCAATACTGCAACACTGCTGCACTGACAAACATTTCAAGTCTTCATCAATAAAATCTTGCTTTATTTTCTTATTTAGTTCTCTCCAACAGATGGTACAAAGGTTTTTTCAGGTACACTTTAGCCCCATTGACATCAATGACAAAAATTTCATCACTATGTCAAAAACAACTCAATGTCAAAAGACACTATTTAGAAAATACATTCACAAGAGTCTTCATCACTCAGCTTAGATACACATACTCCCCCATAGAGGAAATACCAACATCCAATCCAAAAAAAGATAGGGCTCATATACCACTTGACGGATGCAACCAACTACATCATTACTCAAAAGTAGGCTAGGGCATAACCCCAAGCATACCTCTCAGATACTCAAATGTATCCTTAGGCAAAGGCTTTGTAAATATGTTTTCTATCTATTCCTTTGTGCTTATGTACTCTAGTCTCACTTCTTTCTCAGAAACTTTCTCTCTTAAAACATGATATTTGATCTCTATATGCTTAGTCTTAGAATGCAAAACAAGATTGTTAGACATACTAACTGTACTGGTGTTGTCACAATGTATGAAAATAGGCTCAAAAAACTTAATTCCAATATCCTTCAGCATTTGCTTCATCCAAATTATCTTGTTACAATTGTTTGCTGCTACTACATACTTTGTTTCTATTGTACTCTATGAAATACAATTCTGCTTCTTGCTCAACCAAGAAACCAATCTTCCTCCAAGAAAAAAGGCTCCACCATTGGTGCTTTTCTTATCATCAACACTACCTCCCTAATCAGCATCTGTATATGCACATAGGGTAAAATCATTAGATTTTTCATACCATAATCCATAATCCATTGTGGTTCTTAAATATCTCAATATCCTCTTTACTGTTGCATAATGTGACTCTCTAGGTTCAACTTGAAATCTTGCTACCATTCCAACTGAATGTTGTATATCTGGTCTAGTGTGTGTTAAGTACTAATAAATTTGATCTGAATTTGTGATGGCTATGTGTCACAATTGTGACAGATATGTGTTGCAATTGCAACAGTCATAGACGTCATAGTTTTTTAGTTGCAAAATATGACATCTTCACCTTGTCATTTCCATTGCAACTCCTTTTCATCACAATGTGACCCCTTCATTGTGGTAGCAACCCCATCACAAATATTTTGGGATCCAAAGCAATTGCGATGACTACCCAGAGAATTATGACAGCCATTGTGGTAGCAACTGTGTCACAAATCTTTGGGAATCCATCACAATTGTGATAGATCCCCAAAGATTTGTGATGCAGTTGCTGTATTGGCAACACCCCAATTGCGTCACAATTCTTGGTTGTCATCACAAGTGCAATGGATCTGCAAAGAATTCTGACAGGGTTGTTGTATCAGTGACACCCCAATTGCTGTCGTCGATACAACAACCCCGTCGCAATTACACATTTATTAGTGGCACATTTATGTACTCATCCCATCCAGGCACATACTTATGTTTAAACCACTCCGCTTATTACTTATGTTGTCACTTTAGGAATTTGATGTTTGATTAAATTTGCATTGTTACTTTCTATTTTTATAGCATACATACCATTCTCTTGAAGTATTCAAGCATATCATGTCCTTGCACTTTATATTTCTGTCAACTAACTCATTAACTATATTGTATAATCCATGGAAACATATTTTTATATGCTTTGGCATGTGATCTATTATATTTAAATCCCACGTACAAGAAAAAGAAAACATAATAATGATACATCATTCAAAGATCAACTAAACCTCTCTTTGTAAGTACAAAAAGTAGAAATTTGATTAGACAATCTAAATATTAAATTTTAAACTCTTTCATTTAAATTCCTAAATTATTTTACTTAAATATTATATAAATTAGTAACATTTAATTTTAAGCACATATAGTTAGACAATAAGAAAATGTTATAATTAAAACTAGCTGATTATTGTGCTCCATAAAATAAATTCTATGTGAATATCACAAAATTGTTTTTCAAAGTTTACCTATTAAATGCTTCATTGAATAACATAATCTCATTAGAAGAGCTATATTTATCATATAGATCATCTAGAACAAGAAGAAGAGAACCAACTTTTGTAAATGCAATTCTATAGTCACCATATTCAGGTTCAAACATGCCAGCTGCCACCACAAAATATATCTCTATATGCCTCTCTCTTGTGAATTTCAACTTCCTAAAGCTAGAATCTATCCACCACCTATACCACAATTGATGATTTTGTCAAGAAAAAATTACAATTTAAATGGTTAAGCTATTTATATTAAATTGATTCTTGTATATCAAAATTAACAAAGCATTACTTATGAACTTGTTGAAGCTCTTTCTGGTGTATGGACTGCAATGTATTGAAGTCCAATTCAGCCAGCTCAACATACTTATCAAATATTTCTCCCATGTGCACGGTTGAGAGGTATATAGTGAAGCTCAGTAAATTATTATCAAAGAGGCACCTACTTGAGTTGGATGCTATAAGTGTGAAGATCTATGATTGATAGATTATAAGTTCAAAACCCGTAAGCATTGAAAATCTTGATTATTATTTTTTATGTTTCTTTAATTCCATCTCTTAAACTGACATTAAAACATACTTTGTGAAAATATTTTTAATCGCAAATTCCATTAGTGAAAGAATTTATTTGGAGACCTTGTAAATTTTGTGGTATGTTTGGTTGCTTAATCATGTGTGTCTATGCATACTTTTTTAAAAAAATCATAAAGATTTTTTTTGTTTGAAGAGAAAATTATGTAAGAGAATCAAAAATCTGAATAGAATGTGTTCATAATCAAATGGTTGTGCACATTATATTCCATCTAGATCCAAAATTATCCTATTTGGCAACGGTTATGCCAGATCACTAACACAAATATGAGCATAGTTGAGAACTCTTGGATTACAGTTAATCACAGAAGAAGTGATGTATGCTTCAATTGTTGAGTGGTGAGTAAATTCTTTACAAGACTAACTCTTGCTAATATTTGTTAAATAGTAGTGGGAGGAAGACCCATACCGAGATTTCATGAAGTAAATCATCAGCAGGGTTGAGAAGTGATGATCCTTGTTGGAATATTCTTTTCCTTTCATAATTGGGTGCAAAAAATAGCCAAAAAAATATCCTTTGGGCATCAGTAGAGTCTCCATTCTCAAAGCTTTCTAATCTTTCTAATTGCTTTCAATTGGTTTTATTGGGATTTAAGCTTAATTGTAGACGGCAAGATAAGATTTCTTTAAAAACCTTCTTCTCTATGTTGTCACTCTGCAGTGAAATGGATAGTTAGCTATATGACTAATCCATACTGATTTTAATAAACATTTCATCTTTGCTAACCGTAAATTTATCCCTCACCAACTTCTGCTTTACCAAGAATTCAATCTAGGGACACAAGCAAGATTAAATAAGTTTATAAGCATAAGCAAAAGCTTTGTGTTGTGGAATTTAGGCTTGAATCTTTGAATTGTTGTATAATATAAGGTGTTGCAATCAATCAATTCAAAGAAGATAAACAAATATAATCTGTCAATCACAAATTGGACTGGACAACTAATTGGTTTAGTTGGAATTCAAAACCATTTGTTATTAGAGCTTGATGTGATCGCTATTATAGTTTGTTCATATGCTATTTTTCTATGGTTTGAATGGTCCACCATTCATTGTATCAAGGTATTTTGACATAAAGGCTCTTTTGAAATGTTTTGAAGGAAACAAATTAAAGACATTCACAGACTCAATAGGTGCTACATAGTTTCTTTTAACTCATGGTAAGGAGGATGGATGGTACTTCAAGTTTGAGATTTAAGTTTTCCTTTGTCCTATGACACCCAAGATTGAGCCATTTTTCTTGAATCCATAGAATTTTAGGTTTAAGTTAAGTCATAGTCAATAGTAGATATTCAAGGGAAATAATATTTAAATAATATTTAAATTGTGTATCAATAGAATAATACAAGCATCAATTTAAGCCTCTATTCATCTGGAGAGAAACAAAAGATTCAAAATTTGAGAAACTGGTGAAAGTTTTAGTTGAACGGGAAATGAAAAGTTAATAAAAGATGATGACCTAAACCTCTGAATAGTGAGCCTAAATTCCAAAATCTCCGGAGTAGCTGAAAACACCATGCTCAATCTATAGTCCAAAGGACCCTAATGTGTTCACCGTGGACAGTACTAGATTTGGATTTTCTTGGCATGCCATGTGTATGTTTAGATGCCACCCATCTGTTATGTGAACTTTGAACTGGACAGAAACAAAGCAGAAACAAGGCACATGAAATGTTATAAGAGTGCCACCTCCATGTATTTTCTAGGAATGCTTGCAAACTGTGGATGTAAAGACTAGGCACATGAAATTATCATAGAATGCCACATTTTCTAGAAGATATGCAATACAAAGCATTTTAATTAAAATTTTGAAAACATCTAGGTAAAATCGGTAGGACCAATCATAAAAATTGGATATGGAGAAAAATACATTTAATGAAAAAAAAAAAAATCATCTCAGACCATAGGATAAAAGTGCTTGCACTATTTCTAAAACAAGATTAATTGCGAAATGTGAACATGAAAACTTCAGTCTCACGCCTAAAGGCAGGGACTAAAAATTAATTAACTTTCTAATGTCATGTGTATGATATCTATTTGGAGAAGAATATATCAAGCTATAGAAAGACCTCTACTTTTGATGTGATATTTGTTTGGAGTAGAATATACTGAGCCACAAAATATATTGATTAATTTGGACAAAATTACAATAATCTTTTTCATGTATAATGAGTGGAGTTGGTTTATTTTTGAATGATTTGGTGCAGTTTAGCTATGTTGAACAATGTGAGATATTTTGGCATGACTATGGTTCAATACACTGAAACAAATTTAACTTTCAAAATGCTTGTTTTCAGCTACCACAACTCTTGGATTTGTATGAAAGCTATTGGAACTCATGCAATCAGTTTTCATAGTGTATGCTCTACCTTGCCGTGAATAAGAAGAATAGAAATAATAATAAAAAATTGTAACTATTTCATTTTGCTTCAAGTTTCCCCATAGAAATAACATTTAATTTAGCCCTTTCTAAATTAAGAAAGATGAAAATCAGAGATGAAGTGATCAAATGGAATAGGATTGCAATAAATCTGATGAAAATAGGAGGATCTTCTTCAAAGAATGCCTCAAAGAGATCTCACCACTTACAAGTTTAGTACAAAATGAATTTGTTGAAAGGTCTTTAGAAACTCCAAAGAAAATTCAATTCACAAATATTAAGCCGCCTCTTCAATCATTGCATGCATGTATGTAAAATCAGAGATGATGCAAGTCAACTGTTTGACAGATGTCTTGAAGAGTTGTCATTCCATGGAATGAAATGAACACAGAATACACATGGAAGAGTTTGATTAAGTGCTTCAATGAAAATTTGCTTGATAACATGT
Organism: Chamaecyparis obtusa; assembly: GCA_027943335.1. Lineage (NCBI taxonomy): Eukaryota > Viridiplantae > Streptophyta > Pinopsida > Cupressales > Cupressaceae > Chamaecyparis > Chamaecyparis obtusa. The sequence goes on from BSBK01004467.1 coordinate 1,567,320, forward strand.
AATGGTTTCTCCAAAAGCACAAAATTGGTACGTTGAAAAGGCTTTAGAAACTTTCAACCCAATGCAATGGGTAGACATTTAGATGTACTGTACAAAATTTGATATATGCACATAAAGTGTTTTTCAGAATGCCTTAAAGAAATGTATCTCATGGACTGCAATGATATCAAGATCTATTAAAAATAAGATTTGTTGAATATACTTTAAAAGCCTTCAAGAAAATGTAAATGATATAAGAGCAAAGTCAAACTCACAACTTTGTCAGCATCCCCTCATACCTGCACAACAAATGTGAGCATTGGAACAAGCATTATAATTGAAATCCTTTGGCAAACATGCACGCTACCTATGGAAACAAAAGCAATTGCAAATGAATTGTTTGATAGATTGCCTCAAAGAGATAAAATCTTATGGAATGTAAAATGTGGAAGCGTAGAAAAGGAAAGTAACATATTTGATTGAATGCTTCAAATAGATACCATCTCATGGACAACAATGATTATAGTATATGTACAAAATGGAATTATTAAAAAGGCTTCAGAAACTTTAAAGTAAATGCAATGAGCAGAATTTACACATAAAAATTCAAACATAGTCGCAATAAAATAGTAATATCTTGTTCATTTCTTAACATGATTTTAAAATTCAAAATGTTTTGGAAACTAGACAAACAAGAGCATAAAACATAGAAAGATTTTAAAGGAATTCTAAGAGGGTTATGAGCAGTTCAGTGATAAATTAGTGTGATAAATGGAGGCAATGGTACATTTCTAGATTCAAGACATCTACCTAATGTTGTGAAAGAGAAGGAAAGAGAATCGATCATCTACCATAAGAAGTTAGATTTGTTAAGGCAAAAACCAAAGACCTCAATCATTGATGGACGCCAGATTGCTAAATGTCTTATACACAATGATGCAGTGAATACCATCCTTTGCATCTGATGACTGTCATATTGTCCTTGAAGTTGAGGATCTACAAGTTCATGAATGTTTCCGGACTCCAATAGGGGTTTGGCCTGAAACAAAGATAGAAAACTCTGGCATAAATATTAAATATTAAATATATTACTTGCCATTTAGTTTTGTTTTATTTGGTCTACATTATGAATATGTGTTCTACAAAGATGGATAAGTGAAAGAACCATATTAATTGGAAGTCCTTTTATTCAAATTAAAGGAAAGCCATTTTTGATAAATATGCATATGGTTGCATTTTGAAACCTTTTTCCCCAATGCCAAAGCATAGCAGAAAATTGTCTTAGACATGTGTCATCAAAGACTTAGCTTATGCCCTTCTTACAACATGAAGTGGTTAAATAGAATTTTATTTAGATAAATAATTTTACTCACCCAAGCTACCAGATTTTTTTCTGACACATCAATAGGTCTACGACCTGAGATAATCTCAAGCAATAGTACCCCAAATGCAAAAACATCTATTTTCTCATCAACAATGCCATGTAGGAAATATTTCGGTGCCAAGTACTTGTTCAGGACATTTGAACACATTGAACAAAAAACTTTAAAAGAAGACTAATAATTATGAGAACAGTATCTCAAAAGTCCTTTAAACAAGATAGAAGGAAATTTGCTCACCCAAATGTTCCTTCAATTGGTGTGATAGAATGGTGAGTCCATTGCACTGGAAGCCATTTTGCTAAACCAAAATCTAATATCTGCACTAGCCCAGCCATAGATGAAATTAAAAACCCAAAACTAGGTTTGCAACTTTCCCTACTATCTTCAATATAATTAATTAGTTAAAAGGAAAAAGTTCTTCATAAAGAAAAAATAATTTTGAATTGAGATGAAATGTTTGTCATTGTCTTATTGAAACCAATTATAGCATGAAAATCCATAAACATATTACATTCTACAATACATGGAAAATTAATAAATTATCTTTTTCTTGAAAAACTAGGTTACCAAGAGTTTTGTGTTACACTTTAAAAAATTTCTTCATATGTTCCATTTAATTGCAGTTGTGAATATGTGTTTGCTCACCTGTGGTTCAAAATCTATCCCTAGCAAAACATTTGAAGCCTTTATGTCTCTGTGTATGATACGTCGCTGGCAGCATTTGTGTAGATAATGCAACCCCTTTGCTGTTCCAATTGCCACCTTGTACCGAATTGACCATTCTAGTACTGGAGTCTTGGTGCCTGTTTTCAAATATATTTTTGAGTTTTAGATCTCTATTGCACTGAATCTTGCCATACTGTGGAATCAAACCAGAGTTTAATTTGTTGCCTTGAAAATGAAGTAAAAACTCAAGATATTGTGAATGAGAAAAGGTTTAACAAAAAACAATTGGAGATGTCTGCTTGTTTATTTCTATTCCTTATTTTTGGTAGGAAGATCTAAATAGGACTTTGATCAGCAATATTGTAACATTTAGATTGTTGCATAGTTAAATTAATAATTATTCAACACTTTCTATCAATCTTTACTATTCCACTATTTGATTATATATTAGCTGAATAACAAAGCCCCATCTAATCATACAAGGAAAGTTAGTAGCCTCGCATCTTACAACCATTTTGAGACAATTAAGTAAGTTACCATGAAGAAGTGAAGCCAAGCTACCATTTACATAGTAATGGAAGATGAGATGAAGCCCATTCTCAATGCAACATCCTATTAATGAGGTTGCATTGGGATGACACACATGCCCAATGATACCCAGCTCTATTAGAAACTCTTTCTCTTTCTGTTCATCAATGTTTCCTTTTGCTAGTCTTTTAACTGCTATCATCTATCCATCTGGTAGGACTCCTTTGTACACCTCTGCATATCCACCTCTGCCCACCAAATTATCTACAAATCCAACAATAGTAATAAGAATCCATCATTTTATATGCTACAAGATTATTCACCAAGTAAAATTTGTGGTCTTTTCTACTAACATTTTCTGATAGTTACTAAGTTATCAAAGACATCCCACAAGCATACATGTATTAAGGAAAGGAAGGGAAGATGAGTTAGCAACCAACCAAAGTAGTAAAATTTTCTAGATAAACTTGTGCTAGTTACTTGAAGAAATAACATTCAGTGTTCACATTATAAATCACTTTCCTACCATTTCTTCATAAAATAAGAACATTGATAGTAGATGAGTCAGATCCAATTTTGGTGATTTGCCATGTTTCAAATTTGGGTATGATTCATATTTGATTTGATATTTTGCTGTTATAGAAATGTTTTGAGGTTTGACATCAATGCCAAAGGGCGAGACTGTTGGCAATTTGTCATTGATGTCAAATAATCTCGTGAAGTCACTTTTCTTTCTGATTATGATAATGAGAATGTTTTGTGAAGATTTCTTTAGACACACACAGATCATATTAACAGTGACAAGTATTATAATGTTCAAGATGTATCCATTATAAAACCTGTACATGATAAGTGTGTTGATGTATTGGTGATACTCAAACTTAAAAACTCAAGGCTTATTGATGATCAAGTTAAACAAAGGCCCATCAACATCTACATACTAAGATAAAACACCACACATCCCTCAATGATCATCCTTGATCATTTGACCCATTGGTCTATAACTACAATAACAAAATCTCAAAACCCACCTACTCAATTAGGTCTCACAAACTAGGTTCTTTTGCTTTGATTGTCATAGTGGTTGTCAAGTTGACAAACATAGTTGTCAATCTTGACAACATTTTGACAAATTTTTAAATGCAATTTTTGCAAGTTTTAGAGTGTATAGGTAGTTATTACAGCAAGAAGACAAGAAGACAGTATGGTGGAGGCAAGAACGGGCATCTTACCTTGAACAAGATCACAGTCACAAGCTGGAGGATAGAGACACTGTAGTTGTAAAGATGGAGTAGTCAATACTATGAAAACATTGAGCAAGCCTTTGAAGGATTCTTTGAATGATACCTACATTATAGAAAGAAAAGTATAAATTAGACAAAATAGATAAATATTTAGTATCTTATTGAGCTTCACTTTGTTTCGAGAATAGTTTAATATTCTCTACTAAATAGGGCCAACCACGTGAAGGTGGAAGCTCATTTGGCCCCACCCCCCTCCCCCTAACATCACTCTACATTCCCCATTAACATCTAACATTCATTCATTCTTTCAACCATTAATAAAATGTAACATTCAATCAATATCACATGATAACATTCATTAACACATTAGATTCATTAACACGCAACATTCATCAATATTCTACATTAACACATAATTCATGAACATTCATTAGCACATAATTAAGTTCATTGAGACATAAAATTCAATCATTATCAATTAAGGTATGTAGATGACAATCATTTCTTTTTTTTCTTTCTAATTTGTTTTTCTATGTAAGCTCTAAGAGGAGCATCAATGTTATCATCATTTCCCCCCTCATCAGTTGTTTTGTTCTTTGTTCTTGATGATCTCAAATTCCTATGCTACTGCAAAGGGGGGTCCTCTACAATAATAAATAAAAGAGTTAAATTAAAAATATTTTATTATAATTGTTACAAGTATTTAATTATTTTAAAGAACATAACTGTGGTGCTCTTTACCTGATCTAGCCACATCATTTTGTCTTGACTCAACCTCAACATGCTCATGAACACCGACCCCTCGATCCTCTACAACTTCTATACAAAATGTTACGTTAATCCAAACACTAATTGCAATTACATATAAAAATTTTAATAGAAAATGTATACCTCCACCACTAGGATGCACATCATGCGAACCTTCATCATGCACAGATTGTGTAGAAGGATTGTCAGCCTGCATTCCAATATCCTACGCATTGTTATCATTACTTTCTTAAAATAGATATACTCACTTTATATTGGAACTTAACATCAAATAGACTAATTGGTAAAGTATTCAATTTGAAATAAATTTCATTTAGCTTATTTACCTATGGCTCAAATGCATCATTATTAGAACCTTGCGCACTGATTTCAGCTCATAGATGTTCAACGACGGCTCTATAGCCTTGTTGGAAGCAAATTCTCCTATCCTCTTCTATGAGGCATCTTTTGAACTCTGAGCCCTGCATTTTTTCTTGGTATCATGAATTTTACTTGCATTGTTTCATCGAAAAAAAATTCCTTGCAATATATAAAAAATTTGAACAATTTTTCATTTACTAATACTAACCTTTAATAGCTCTTGGTTAGAACTTTGGTAGGGATTAAGACTCCTTGTGTCATGTTCGATGGTGAATGGTATTCCTTCCCTCATTGTTCTCAAGGGATATTCACTGATTCTGATCTAAAACTTGGCTATGACAGTCAAATATGTCTATAATCAAAGATTCTTGCCTCTATTATTTGATAGGTATATTTGCCTTTCTCATCATGGCCAGTGAATGAACAATGATCTTCTCTTTTGCTTATTTTTTCACTATTCTGGGCCTATTTCATTAATAAGATTCTGATCTTTGATGCCCTCATTACAACTCTACAAGGCTTCCAAATCTAGGTCTACCTCTTGTCAATAATGAAATATACTATGAAAGATTTCTTTCATTGTTCATGATTTTCACTTAATGCTTCATAAAAGGAACTTAGGCTCTATCATTAGTTGAAAGGAAACTTTCTCACAATTTGAACAACAAGAATAGGGTAATGTTTTAGAAAGCCTGAGATCCTACCTCAAACTGTGCATTCCTGCTTATAACTCCTTGTTTTCTTTAAACTACTCCTTTGATATATCAAAGGTTTTTTTTAAAACTTGAGCTCATTTTCTTTTAACATTTCAAACCCATTAATACTCAACCAAAAAGACCAAATACTCCATATAGAGCCATTTTTTTCACTTAAAGTCTTAAAGTCAAAAAATAAGCAATGCCTGATATTATACATTTTCCATAATATTTCACCAAACCATGAGTCTCTATTACCCTAGGTTTTTGTTTTAATAATAGAAGACTAAATTATACATTAAAAGCTATGAGTTTACTCAATACAATAAGAAAACAATCATCTATGCAACACATTTTCATCAAGCACTAAGAGGTTTTGACAATGTCAGATATAGAGCACCAAGAGATATTAGTCAACCAAACCATTCAGGAGTACAAACCTTATTTGCTATTATATTGAATTTACTGTAGTGTATTCCTCCTGCATTTTTTCCAAAGCTTAGAAATGAGATTGAGATAGGGAACATTATGGTTCTGCAAGGTCCAACCAGCCAACATTGTGTTGTTAAGTTATGTAGTATTGGTACCGAAATGGAGTTTGGGCAGGGTTGGGAGCAATTTGTCCATCACAATGCAATAGAGGTTGGTAAAAGGTCACAAATATGTTCAAAATGTTGTACATGTGCATAAGTTTTCTCATGTCAAATATAATGATATCATAAAGGAATAATCTTGACATGAGAAGATTTATGTGTGTACAACATAAATCTTCTCACACAAATATAATAATATCAAGTACCATTTCAACAAGAGAAGTAGTGAACGATGGAGATATCTACTTGAATTTTTATAGATTAAAAGATTGATTGTTAGAAATATTCACAAAGGAATTAAGAATGGAGAAATTCAAACATCTAATAAAGTTTTGGGATGTTGAAGCAACTGCTAGAAAAAATTAAGAGGGGTGTTGGAATTAATTATTCATTTCTCCCAACTATGATTAAATAATTAATTAGGGCTGCCCTTTACCAAAGAATAAAACCAAATTTCATAATACATAGCCTTCACAGCTTGGTGTGGAAAGCTGCGACATTTTTCTTAGTTAAATATTATGATGGATTATAAAAAGATTAGTTTGTTGTTGTCTACCTCCAAGGGACTTCCTTTGATGGATATACTCAAGATAAACTTCAAGTAGACTTTGATTGACATCTTCAGATAGGCTAATTAGAAGCATCATGTGACAAAACTCCCAGATAATACCCAAGAGGATTTATTGGCTTCTAAAAGGTTGAAGCAATAAGGTATTGTGACTTACCACTTGAGAGAGTTCTACTAAGCTAGTTTAGGCACTGTTCTTAGCTAAATTTTATAATGGATTACTGAAAGATTTAATTTCCCACTCTTTCCACCTCTAAAGGACTGCCTTTGATTGATATAGTCAAGATAAACTTAAGGGAAAGTTTGATTGACATAGTCCATTGTCTAAGAAAAATTCAAAAGGTGGTATAAGTAAGAATTATTCTCTTCTAACTTCTACAATTAATTATTGAAAGAGAAGAATGGTTGTGGGGCATAGAAATACCCATATAGAGGATCAAGAGCAATAAGGAATAGTAACTCTATCCCCTACTTCTATGCTAGAATTCATCCAATAAAAATCTCCAATCTTAAAAAAAAACGTGAAGAGTATAAAATTCATTTAGGGGTATCATTGACTTTAAAGATTTGTTGATCAAGAGAAAATGTCTTTGTGATATACTTCAAATTAAAGGAAAATGAACAAAAGTCTAGAGGCTTTTCTTATAGATGGCTTGTAGGTTATTTGGCAAGGGTTTGTCTATAAGATGTGTATAAACTAATTTTACCCAAGAACATTTAGAGAAGAACTCAAGGAGACATTAGAACAACAAGAACACTTGATTATCAATTTGTGAGATACAAATGATCATTACTTCCCATTATATTCTTGTCTCCACTTTTTCCTTGGATTAATTCTAGAATGTTCAATTTATTTGAATTAAACTTGTTATCTTATGCAATCAGCCACTTGGAGTGGGGCAAGGGGTGCTCGACAGTGAAGGTTAGTACATACTCCAACAAAGCTTGATTGTGAGGATGGTAGGTAACTTCGGGCTAGAATACCTTGAAGTGCACTTGGGATGAGCTTCAATCTTTAGAGACCTACAAGTCAGGTAGATGTAGAAAGAATGCATGTAATATTTTACCCCTCACCTCAGACTTATCCACAAGCTAATGTCAAATCCTTAGGGATGTGGAAAGGTCAATACAAACTCCAACAATTCTTGATAATACGGAGGAATGGTAACTTACTGGGTGAATTCTCCAAAGCACACCTAGGAAGCTCTTCAAGTCTTAGATACCTACATGTTAGGTGATGTAGAAGGTTGACTACTATGCTTGATTGATAGCCTCAAATCCTTAGATTAAGCCATAAAGAAACATTAAATCCTTCTAATCCTAGTCCATGAGAATGGCCTTTAGCTAGACTATATTGCTTTGATAGGTAGTCTTAGTTGTTCTTATTAATGGGAAAACATTTAAGCCTTCTGGCTTTAGTCTTTGGTATCATAGTCATCAAGTTTGGAAATTCAGATCCATAAAGAGGGTTAATATATCCATTAATCTAGAATCTTATAAAAAATTAGTAAACTTTGTCTTAGAAATGAAGTATTTGATTATAGATAAATATATATTGTGAAGGGTAACTAGAAACATCAATGGGCTCAAATCAATTATATTGTTAAGGAAACTTGGTCATTACCATGACTATATTGGTTCTAAGGATGATTATCCATAAGTTATTTGTTTACGGTAATTGGCCTAGGCTAATTCTAGGGATAAACATCACTAGTCTTGAATGTGACAGTACATGCAAGTCTATAGGTTTGTGAGTCTATTTATTGTGAAGTGGGGATTTTATGTTGCAAATAGTACCTAAGTTGGTTTGTAGGACTTGTAAAATTTTATCATTCATTTATACATTATACTTTTCCTTTAACTTTATTGCGCAACACATCTTTGGTGCTGCTATTTTTGTCATTATACACTTTTTTTTTGTTTCCATGTCCTATTCATTAGTATTGTTTATCTTTGTTGCTATCTATAAGAGCTGTCAAAGTGTATCATTCATATATATTTATAATTTGTTTCTAACTTTATTGCACAATACATCTTTGGAGCTGCTATTTTTATTTTTATATCCTTTCCTTTGTTTCCATGTCCTTAGATTAATTAGTAGTGTTTGTCTTTGAAGTGTCATCCTTGGACTTGTTGTTGATGCTACAATCATTCTCTTTTTCCATTGGTAATTAAACCCCTCTTTAATGTAGGAAATATCTAAAAAAAAGGGAAAGGGAGAAATAAGATAGTAACCATTTATAAACATGAGTGATACTAAATATTATATATGATATAGTTTCTTTATTAGAACATGGTGGGAATTAAAGGCAGCCAATCATTTTGATTCTTGGGATCTGAGACTAGTGTAGGGTAGCAAACAACAACATTATTGCTCACCAGATCTAGGATTCCTCTTGCCAGTGTAGGGTTTGTTCCTTCACTTATGGGTTGAGATTGACCATTATATTCTTTAAGGGAATAGGATTTGTAATCCTTGTTGACAATAAGAGTGGAAACAAAGATGATCATAATTTAGAAAAATGTTGTTGGAGAAATTACAAATTCATTCTTCATATAAGTAGGCTAAGTTGTGACAATTGAAATGTTTGTTGTTTACATATCTCAGTAGTTCCTATGGAGTTTTCATTCTTCATATTTTTAATTGTATCGCTCTTACCATCTGCAATACTAACAGTCTCTTAAGTATTACAAGTGATTATTTCATCAATAATCTAATGATCCAAAAATAAACTCCTTAGTTTTAACAAATTTTGGGAGTGCAGTTATTTAATTGGACTAATTTATATAGCAACTTAAATGTTATTATAACATAATCAAAGATTGGGTAGAGTTTTATTAACTTAATACTATTATTGCGGCCACCACCATACATAACAATAAAACCCAATGCCTAATGTGGATACTCAATCTAAGCCATCAATTAGAGAGGTGAAATCAATGGCTCAAGAAATAAATGAGCCCTAAATCTATTTTTTTGCTTACCCTATCACTTTGGTTTCTCCTTTTTTGGTGTGGAGCAACTTAATTATAGAAAGGAATGTACGCAGGCTGAAAAAGCCTTAAGAAATGATGTTCAATACAAAACTAAACAAATTAGAAATAGAAATAACCAGGGACAATTTGTGAATTTGACATGTCTTCTATGCTCTTGTTTGGAAGTCTCGCATGAGCATGCGCTTCTTTGGACATTTTGAGGTTGATTGCATCTTTCATTAGTAGTTAATTCTTTTATTTTGTATTGTTTTTCTATTTAGGTTCATTTAATTAAAATCATCCCACCACTCATTTTTGATGAATGTTGTGATCCAATCAGCACAAATAAACTAAGCATACTTTTTGACAGTATTTTGAGAGGGAGTTCAACACAAAACTTGGAGGTTCAATATGAATGAAAATAGTAAGGTCAATATAAGTTGTGGCTAGCGACATCTCTTAATATAATCCCATCTGCTATTTCACGGGCCATTTTCAAATTAAAGCCTCTCAAAAACCCTTTGCTAAGCCATTTTGATTAGAATTTCCAAAAATAGATGGGATTTCAAAATTCTTTTCAAAGAGAATACCTGGCCATGTAGTGTAATGAAGACTTGGACTTCTTCTCTTCCTAAAAATAATGGATGGTTTCAAAGCCCTGGCCGCAGAGATCTCCTCATCGAACAATGGACAACGGATGCAAAATCCCCTTTTGGCGCTATAGAAATGGCCAACATTTTTATTCTTTTTTCTTATATCCCGTGAATGTCTCTATTGCGATGTTAGTGTTCACTGGAGTCACAATTGCGATGTTGTCAGGTTATAATTGAAAAAAAGAAGCCAAAATCACATAACATTTGCTCATCGTCGTAAATTGCCATCGCAATTTCACCCCAAATGTATTAGTGCATGCATGCATGCAATCCTCCAATCATGGATTTGTATTTCTTCTACTCAACTACTGATGTTTCATCTTTGCTCAATAGTTTATGTCCTATAACCATAAGTGTTCCAGTTGGTTTACAATTCTCCATTCCAAATCTTTTCAGTAAATCATTCAAGTATTTTGTTTGACTAACAAAGATACCATCATTATTCTATGTTATCTATAATCCCAAAAAGTATTTCATCTCACCAATCATACTCATTTAAAATTCAATCTTCATTTCATCTACAAATTTTTCACTAGCTTCATCTTCTCCTCCAAAAATAATGTCATCAACAAAAATAACTACAACTAACAATCCATTTTCAATTTCTTTTGTGTATAGATTGCTATCAGCTGTACCTTTAGTAAATCCTAATTTCAACAAATACTTATCCAATCTAGCATACCATGTTGTAGGTGCTTGCTTTAGTCCATATAATGCTTTCTTCAGTTTACATACCATATCTCCTTCTTGAGTCAAAGGAAAACCTTCAAGCTTCTCAATGTAGACTTCTTCCAATTCACCATTCAAAAATGCAAACTTCACATCCATCTGATACACTTTGAATTTCTTAAAGGCTGCATAAGCCAAAAATATTCTTACTGCTTCAAGTCTTGCCACAGGTGCAAAAGTTTCTTCATAGTCAATTCCTTCTTGTTGCGAGTATTCTTTACATACCAATCTTGCTTTGTTTCTTACTACTTCTCCTTGTTCATTCATCTTATTTTTGAATACCCATTTAGTTCCAACCACATTCTTGTCTTTTAGTCTAGGGACCAATTCCCATGTCTTGTTCTTTTCAATTTGATCTAGTTCTTCTCTCATAGCATTAATCCAATGTTCATCTTCACAAGCTTCATTAGTAGATTTAGGTTCAATTTGAGAAATCAAACATAAATGTACCTTATTTCTAGTCATGACTCCTTTGTCCAAACTTCCAATCACTTGTTCAATAGGATGATGTCTTGATATATACTTGTTCAGTGTCATAGTCACAGATCTTTCTTCAACTGTAGATTCTTCTCTAGATTCCTCTCTAGCTTCATCAGCATGATTCTCATTCAACAAATCACTATCAGTCTCACAGAATAATTCAGTAGTTTCAATGTTAGGCTAAGGATGAGCTTCTTCATCAGATTCATAATCAAGCATTCTTTCTTGAATTTTAAACTTCTCATCAACTTTAACTTTTGTGCTCTCAAAAATAGTTTTAGTTCTCTTATTGTAACATCTATATGCTTTTCTCTTCAAAGAATATCCAAGAAAAATTCCTTCATCACTTCTAGGATCAAACTTTCCAATATCATCATCTCTCTTTATATAACATTTGCTTCCAAAAATTCTAAAATACTTAACTGAGGGTGCATGTCCAAACTATAATTCATAAGGTGTCTTATCTATGTCTACTTTGATTTGTACTCTGTTCATTGTATATACAACTATATTCACTGCTTCTCTCCAAAATGTCTTCACCAAATCATTCTCAAACAACATAGCTCTTGCTGCTTCAGTTACTGACCTATTTCTTCTTTCTGCAATACTATTTTGTTTAGGTGTTCTAGGGGCTGAAAACTGTCTCTTAATACCATTCACTTCACAAAAAGTGTTAAACTCTCTAGAAGTAAACTCCACCTCTATCAGATCTCAAACATTTAATCTTCATTCCAGATTCATTCTCAACTTTATTCTTAATGACCTTAAACTTATCAAATGCTTCATATTTTTCTTTCTGAAATGCAATCCACATCATTCTTGTAAAATCATCAACAAGAATCATAAAATACCTTTCTCCATAGAATCCTCTAGTCCTGGTAGGACAGCTCAAGTCTATATGAACAATCTCTAACTTCTCTACCGATGTGAACTTCTTACTAGGAAATGAACTTCTCTTCTGCTTAGACATCACACATTCTTTGCAAATGATGTTAGTAGGATTCATAATTTTAGGCAAATCCCTTACTGCAAGTGTAGTACTCACTTTCACAATGTTATCAAAGTTTATATGACAAAACCTTCTATGCCACAACCAACTATCATCAATCTTAGTAATTAAGCATGTCATCTTAGTAGGATTCAACTGAAATACATCACCTCTAGTTCTAGATCTAGTTCCAATCATATTTCCATCTTTATCCTTTATCACACAAGTTTTCTCAGTAAAGAAAACTTGATATCCCTTATCCACTAACTTTCCAACACTCAAAAGATTATGTTTCAATCCATCAACAAAGTAAACATCATCAGTGTTAGTCTTTCCATCAAGAGTAATAGATCCTATACCTTTAATCAAACAAGGTGCATTGTTACCAACTCTAACAACTCCTCCATCATAATTGTTAAACTTTATGAAATTCTTCATATCTCCAGTCATATGATGTGAACAACCACTATCTATAATCCAATCATCTTTCTTTTCAACTTGGGAAACTAATGCTTTTTCTTCTTTAACATCAAATTGAAAATGTTCTTCTTTAATTGCTACAAATCCTATCTCATCATTATTCTGAGTATCACTTTCACTCAAGGTTCTTTCTATACTAGCTTCAAGATCTTCATCATTAGCATAATAACATTCCTTAGATCTTCTAGGCTTGAAATTACTTCTATACTTTTTAACTCTCTTAGGACATTTAGATGCAAAATGACCATATTCTTGACAAGTCCAACATTTAAAGATTTTCTTACCGTCTGGTTCTCTTTTCACAAGCAAGGCAATACCTTCTTCAATCTTCTTATCTTCTTCATTTCTAGATCTGCTACTATTGGCATAATCTCCACTCACACTGGTACTTCTTGACAAAGTAGGATGAATACTAAGAGCACTGAATGCTATCTCCATTCTAGGTAAGTCTCCTGATAACCTCAGGTTCATCTCTGCTACTTCCAATCTTCCAAGTAGAGTCTCTCTTGTAAAGTTTGTAGTACAAGGTATAACTTGATTAATCATTTGTGTTGTCTACTTAAATATAAGAGTCAATGTCCTCAGAATTTTCCATATCACTTCATTCTCTGTCTTTGATCCTCCACAAGATTTTATCCCTGCAACAATTTCTGACATTCTACTAATATAGCTTCTAACAGATTCATCTTCCATCATTCTAATATCTTCAAATGCACATATCCAATTATGTAATCTAGCTCTTTTTGCATGTTCATCACCTTCAAAAGTAGAGTGTAAAGCTTTCCAAATTTCATTAGATTTCTTAAAACATTTTACCTGACTATATTCATTCTCTGGAAGTGCTGTCAAAAGTGCTTCTCTTGCAAGTATGTTACACATGAATAGATCTACCTCATCTTTAGAGCTTGTTTCAAGACTATCTTCTTCAATTATAGTCCTATCATTCTTTGTAATCAACCAATAGCCTAGTCCTAAACATAATAGATGTGTCTTCATCTTTTCTTTCCAGTTGTCAAAATTTACTCCATCAAACTTAGGGCTTTCTTTCCTAAAATTCACCATGGATCTCCTTAAGCTGTTAAACTTTCCTTTCAAGTACGTGCCGCTCTGATACCAATTGTTAGAAAGTAAAGTCCACCAAGATAACTGAGAGGGGGGGGTGAATCAGTTATCAAATAATCATAACCTTTATCAAATTCAATAGCATTTAACCATGTAAGCAATGTAATTACCAACCATAGAAAGATATTCATACACAATGTCACAATAACACAAGATATGTTGACTAGGGAACCTCTTGATCAGAGAGTAAACCCCAGTGGGAATGATGCCCACAAAAGATGCACTAATATGAATATTCCTTGTGAAAGGATGGACTCTGTTAGGAGTCTTATGAAATACATTCAGTACATATGAATCCTTATTAGGAGATTTTGAATCCCTGTTAAAAGATTCTAACCCTGTTATGAATTATGGAAGACAGAAGGACCCACTACCCAACCAGCTTCAGGGTAAGATCACTGAACACACTATCCAAATAAACTTAATATTATCTAGCAAAATAATATGAAATATGTTACCTCCTCACTATGCCAAGCCGCACTCACTGCTACACTAGATCTCAATTCCAGATCTCTGTACTTTGCATGTCTTCCTTCATAATTTCACTTTCACAACTTCATAAGCTCTTTTCTTCACTTCATGCTTACATTCACATTCAATCATACCATGCTCACACTTATTTCACATCACAACTACTACCTCATATCAATAAGTAAAAACATTCCTTCCTTTATACCACACTCAAATAATTACAAATGAATCGGCATACAATTACAAAATAAAAGATTCTACATGCTACATCAAAATTACTCAAAACTATCGGCTTCCAAATGCAATAACTCTTCACTCATCTAATCTCAAAGTTTTCACTATGAACCATGTCACCATCAATGTGTCTCAAACTTCCCTTTAACTGGGTAAAAACAAATTCCATCTTGATTAGGAGATATCATATGATTTCCACAAACCGCTAGTCAGGAACACTACCTGAATACTACTTCCACTAAAATTCTTATAACTTTTTTCGTACATGCCGTATTGACTTGTTCTCTTAACCATAGGCATATAACATATCAAATAACATAACCTCAAGATCCCATAACATTATTCTCAATATAACATGTGTGCAAAACAAAACATTGTCTGCTTCTCTACTAGTCTTTAGAAGATCACTGTGTTGACATCAATGAAAATCATAGTCATGAATGCAACAACAACTGCTACAAAATGACTGCCAACATCCAGCATTCATTCCTAAAAGTGATTACTCAAAGATGTCAGTAGTGTCCATAGTCTCCTAACATGGTCAAATAGTAGGATTTAGATTGTTTGAAAATTGCATCACGGCCTCTGTGACCTTCTCTTCATATCTCTGATCTACAAGGCACTTAGCCTTCATATGTTTATCTCTTTGTTTGTCCAACTCTGCTCTACTTTCCCTTAATCTATCCCTTTCTTCAAGCAATTGCTTCTTTTCCCAATTGACTCTTGCATCTATATTTGCTTCTAAGAAGGGGGATGGTGAGAATTAAATAATGGGGCTAGAAGAAGAAGCCACTATAGGTTTATCAACAATCATTAGCTGAGGTTTTCTATTGCTCTATGGTCTTGATAATTGTGCTATCAATTTATCTTTCTCAATCATCTCTATCTTCAACTTATTGTAGGATTTGAGAATAGTTTCAAACTTAATTCTCAACTCTTCTTCTCCTGAGCATCTTTTTCTGCCACCTTCACATTAAACTTGGCTATCTCCAAGATAATATTTGAGACTTCAACATTTGAAGTCTCACCCACTCTATGCACTAATAAATTGCATGAATACTCTGAGGAAAATGTCTCATTCTTATCCGTATTGCCTTCTGTAGGATTTAAGAGATACAAATCCATAGAATGCCAAGAATACCTACATGCAAATAACCTATCACAGGAGAGAAGCAGAAAGAAGAAAAAGGCAAAACTTAGAAGTTACTCAAAATGTGAGAGCAAAAATATGATCCAAGTTATGAAAAAATAATTACAAGGTTCAAACTATAAAGGTGAACAAAACCCTAAAACCTAAAAAAGCTAGGTTGCAAATTAATAATTAATAAAAGAATTAATTATTAATGCACCTAAGAGAAAGCTTAAGCACTAAAGAGTAATAACTTAAGGAATTAAATCAATACTCCCTTGCTACTGCCTATTCTGGTGTTTTTGAAGCAGGTTTTGAGGTTAAGGGTTTCAAGTTTTTTTGAAATTTTTTTTATTGGAGGCATTTTGGGCTCCAACTGACCTCACCAATGGATTCAAAGGATCGTTCAGACAAATTTTGATATAAAATTTGACCACTTTTGGGCACCGAAGCAATCTATGGCAATTTTTTTGGGAACAAAGGTCGTATGAACCTGGCACGATTATCAAGGCATGAGATGCTGAGATTTGAGCACAGAAGGCATGAAGATGGAATCTTTTGTACATAGGTAATTTTGACTACATAGTGGGTTTTTTTGGTGTCTGAGCCTAATCCAACCATGCTGGTTTTATTTTCAATTTTTTCCATTTGATTAGCTATTTTTGGCATCAAAGTGGAGGCATCTGAAAATCAGGTTTTTTCCTTCTTTTTTTTGTGTGCTTACATACTTATTTGAAGTGTATGGGAGATAGTATAATACTTTTTGGGGGGGTGCAAATTCTATTTCTATCATTTATTTCAAAGAGAACCTTCTACTTTTGTTTACTTTCTCTCAATGGCAGACTCTTCTGTCGCTCGTCTTACACCTCACAACTATCACACTTGGAAAGGATAGATGACCAAATTGCTTATGGAAAAAGGGCTATGGTCATGCCTCGATGTGGCTCAGCTAGTTCTATAAAGGCCTTATGAGGCTCTTATGCACAGAAACAGGATGGATGAGGCAATGGGTCTCTTTGCAATGAACATTTCAGATGGGTTGTTGTTCCACCTAGATGGGTTGTTGTTCCACCTAGATGGTACCTAAATCAATCACCAGCATTGAGGACTTCTTGATGAAGTTCAAGTCTCTTCATTCTATTTTAGAGGTTGCTAGAAAGATGAAGTTAGATGATGAGTGTATCTTTCTGATACTCTCAAAGCTTCATGGCCCTTATCAAATTTTCACTTCTACCTTCTACTCCACTATGGATGCTCTAGGTGCTCGACATGTTATGCCCTCTTTTGAGACCTCTGATAGGTTGACTCATGAGCAGTCCAAGCTCAATCAGATGGATTCACTTACAGGTTCACAGGCACAGGCATTGCTTTCCAAGACACCTTAGGATACACAAAAGAAAAAGCTGAAGCAAACATTTGATTCCTCTTCTCAGCACTCTACTGGCCCACCATCTTCTTCTAAGAAGGAGAAATAGAAGACTAAGAGCCCTACATGTTCCTATTGTCAGAAGGGGCCTCATGATGAGTCACATTATTTTCAGAAGAGATTTGATAGCTATGAGAAACAAATTGAAAATTTGCAAGCTCTCCTCCAGAAGAGCACTATTTCCTCTCCATCCTCTTCTACCTCACAGGGGTCTTCTTTTTAGTCTTCTTCCACATCTTTGACATCTGGGCAAGATTTTGGACAGGGTCATGCATTATGGGCTTCCATTGCATCCCCTTCATAGGTCCCTTGGATACTAGATTCTGGTGCTTCTCATCATATGGCATATTCTCCAGAGATCTTCTCATCTATTGAGGCTTATCCTATTCCTCACATTCTCATGGGGAATAAAATTGTTATGCCAGTCTGCGGGAAAGGTTCTGTACACATTCAGGATGGCACATTCAATGATGTATTGTATGTTCCATCTCTATCTACAAACCTCCTCTCGATTTACCAGATTACACACAGTGGATTAGGGAAGACAGTTGAGTTCTCACCAAATTTAGTCTTCATCTAGGATAGTGCAATAGGTGGCATTGTTGCTACAGGGATAGTTGATCATTCCACCCATCTCTACACCTTCTCACACTTTGGTCCACTAGCTCCATTATTGTCCCATAGCTCTCCTCTTACGTGAGAGCATCATGTGGGATAGTCAGGTCACTTGAACCTCTATGTTGTTCCTGAGACCACTTCTATGACTGCCTCACCTCATCTTGTTGGGGTTTCTACTCTTTAGCAAGACTCTTCTTCAGCACTGCCAGACCCTCCAGCTCCATTCATCAAGCCACTAGGTATAGTTATTAAGGATTCTATAGAGGAAACTCATCTCCTCTCTCTTGATAGTGTCAGCACACCTGTCATACCACCTACATTAGGGATTCCCTTTCAAGATCCTCATGTCTACTCCTTTGAGCATCAGCTCGGCCTTCCAGTTTCACCACTCATTTAGGGGTTTCCTTGTTCTGTGCCTTTGTTTCTTCCGCATTGGAGTTTCTTTGGTTCAATCATTTCCACAAGGGTCCCATCATTCTAGGGGGGCTTTGGTGTCTCTTCCTTCTCTCATGGGGGGGCTAGTTGTACTTATGGTTCTGAGAGAGTCTCTTGAGCCATTTCTTTTTTTTCTTTTTCTATCTCTTTTTGGAGAGGGGTTTTTCCCACAGGGTTTTCTCCTTTGTCTCTGGTTTACAGAGATTTCCTTGTACTGGGTACCTGATCAGGCCTTGTTGATGGGACCCATTTCCTACTTTCATAGCTGTGCTAGGTTAGCTTCCCCCTGTGCTTAGCTTAAGGGGGGGTGTTAGAGTAATATTTAGTTTTCTTACTAATTATATCATATTGATTTAATTAGTAAGCAAACTAAATATTACTCTAACACCTTCCCTCTTAAGGGACCACATTACTAGGGCTGTATGATCACTAGACAAAACCACACCCCTAGTAGCTTGTTGTGCTTGCTTTGTAGTAGAATGAACTATAACTTTAATTTTCATATCTACATAAAAAACTATTGTATTAGCAATATCCCATTCAGGGAGAATTAGCACCCTTGCAGTATGAATCAAAGCCCTGCCTTCTTCTGGGGTTATACTCTTAGATTTCTTCATCATTTCCTACTTTATCTCATTTTCAATCTCAGTACTATCCCTATCAGGGAACTCTTCTTTCCTTTTTTCACAAATCTCTATAAATTGATTAATATGCATTCTCCAAAAGAATTGAAGAAATGCCCTAGTCTTAACAAAATTATCATCTGAAATGAAACCATAACTAGCCTGCTTTAAAATTGGGTCTAGCTTCTTACCTTCAAACTCTTTTACAATGAGGTCCATCTCAATTCCTCTGGGTGCTTCTGGCATCCCCTCCTATATCTCATCACTTGAAACACAAATCTTCCCCTCATTACTCATTTGTACTAGTTGCTGAGCAACTCCTTGTTCATCTAGTTGTAATGGGGATTGGGAAGGACAATATATCTCCTCTTCTAGTTGAGGTTCCTCTTGTCTTTTCATTTTTGGTGAGGGTTGTTCTGCAACTAGAGCATCCATAGGCCTCTTACCTTTGGAAGTGGATGAAAAGGCTCTGTCATTGTCAGCACATCTTATTACTGTAGTTGTCATTTTGTAAGGTTGCAAGACCTTATTTAGGTGCACCCATCCACCCTTAACAATAATATTGTAGACACCTAAAAATCCTTTAGAAAATAAAGTATTTTTCTTTTTTGAAAAACCCCTGATGACATCATCATTTATTAATTAATTAATTTATTTATTTTTATGTCATTAAATCCCTTTATCTTAATTAAAAATATTTAATTAAGAAATCCCTCCCAAAAATGTTTAAATCTTATTTAAACACCCTTTCCCTATTTATTAATTATTTAATTAATAAATTGACCAAAAAACCAAAAAATAAATTATTTATTTATTTTTTCGCAAAACCTTAGAAATATCCTAAGGATCCTAAACCTCTTCTAGAATCTTCTATTCCCTCTTTAATTTTGATTAAAGGCTAATCCAATCATTTCCTAACCCTAATCCCAACTCAAAAATATTTAATTAAGATTAAATATTAAATCCTCATGTTTATTAAATATATTTTAATAAATATCCTCAAAAACCTAAAACCTTTGAAATAAATAAACCTTTATTTATTTCCTAAAATCCTATTTATCCTAGAAAGTCCTAGACTCTTCTAGAAAGTCTTCATCCTCATCCAAAGCCTAGACTCTTCTAGAAGAAGTCAATCCTTATCTTTGACCCTAACCTTATTCCAAACCCTAACTCAACCACCTAACTCAACCCTTTCCAAAATCCTATAAATACTTCTCATTTCTAAGAGCAAAATATCAATTCACTTTCAATTCTAGTATTGTTATAATGCTAGAATAGCTCTAAATCATTTAGCTTTCATACTAATTGTTACTTTTAATCATTTTCAAGCATTTTTAGCTCACATCTTAGCATAGAACTAATGGATTAACTTAGTTTGATTCTTGTTTATGTATCATTTTCACATCTATTTTGGGTTCTAAAATCTACTTAATCATATTAGCTTGCATAATCTTGAGTTTCTTGAAGCCTTAGGGGCAATTTTGGATGTTCTACCCAATATTGTGTCATATATGGGGTTTTCATGAAACTTAATCCTCCAAATCTACATTAGGAACATGCTCCAAGTGCTTTGAGAGCATACCCACATTCTTTTTATATGAGAAAATCAAACAGTGCTTGGGTGCACCTATTTAGGCTCAATCTGAGGTGGCTTAGCTTAGATGTTCTTATTTTGAATTGATATGATGCTAGATTAGAACTTAATGTTTGACTGATTTGAGCCTTTCAAAATAGATACAGATAGCCTTGCTCACATTCTGGCACGCCCGGTGGGACCCACTTCATAGGATCTTTGCAAACATTATGATGGGTTTTGGAGTGTTTTTAGATTTTTCAAGCTTATAGGTGGACAGAGCACTTCGAATTATTCTTCCTCTTCTTGTCTTTATTCTTCTTCTATTCTGTCTACTTCTTCTTATGGGATCTTGGCCAATTTTTCTTAGAAAAAAAAAATAATCCATAAGGAAGCAAAATCATACACACCTTGTTTTAGTGCTTAAAATGAACCCCCAAATCATTCTCGAATGCGTTAAGGACTAAAATTTGCAAAATTTGTTCTAACAAACAAGAAAAATCAATCAAAACATTTGCATCCTTGCAACATTAAGGGTTTAGATGCATTCATGCAAAAATGAGGAATATTTCAAGTTTTGGGTACTTAAAAAAAAAGAAAAAGAGAACCTCAAATTTGCATCTCATTTCTAAAAACATTCAAAATCAATCCTAAAAGTGCATGCAATAGTTCCTAAAATCAATCCTAAAAACTTTGTTTTTATTGAAAACTAACTTCATTTTTCAAAAAGCTTGAATGCCTTCTTTCTCAAATTTCACGCATCAAACTAAATCTAGGAAACTTTGTTTTGAAGTCTAAAATGGAGCCAACAAATCTTGAATGAAACTAAGGGAAAGAACTTAAGTCCTAAAGCGTCATTGTCCATTTGAAAATCAAACCCAATCTTGAATGCATTAAAAGAACAAACATCTCTATTCCCTCCTTTTCAATTCAAGCAAAGCGCAAATTCAATCTTGAATGCATTAAGGACAAAACAAAGCACTTCAAAGTTCTAAATCAACATGATAATTCAATTTTGAATGCCCAAGTCAAAGCAACTGCAAACGCTTGAAAGTCTTTTGGAAAAAGAACAAATTAAAGCCTAAATACTTGTGTCTTCAATTTTTCAAATTCAAACATCACTTAATCAATTTAGAAAAAAGAACAACTTTCTTGATGTGCATCTAGGAGCTTTACTTTTTATGTAAATCCTTGTTAAAGTAAGCAACGTAGAACATTTGAACTTGGACAAGCTCACTTGTTTTAATTTTAGCGAGGCCTGTCCAGGGAGAAAAGTGCTTCCTCTCTAGAGAACGACCTCAAACTGATATCCCCCCTGGCCGGTATATAAATAAAGTGAAGGAAAAAAGTACTCACTTATATCTCCTAATCCATGGGCGTTCATGCCAAATACAGTGACTCGAGATGGTAAATATTCCTCCCCCAGTGTTGTTGGCTAGGCTCTTAAGTGAGTCACAGGCAGTCAGCATAATCGAGTATGGAGACTCCACGAAACCATTACAAACCTGATAAAATAGAGGCTACCCTATCCACATCTGAAGGTATCAAAATCCTTGTGCAAGGACCGATCCAAGGGGTTTACCAGATCACCTCAAGATTACTCACCATTTGTATTCCCTTTTAGGGGGTACCAAGTTGTGGGAAAGCGATTTTGATAGTCACCTTCCTTAGGTAGACCTACTTGAAGTGCTTGACCATCAAAAACTCTGTGAAAACATTGTTGGAACATACACTTTTTAGAGCTTTTTTAGATCAGAGCCAGTTATCTTGTTTGTATCCCACAAGGTTTCTTTGTCCCTTATGGAGATTAATTTTCCAAAAATCTTTGTTGAAATCTATCCTTTGCCATTGGAAAACATCAAACTAATCTATAAATTGGTTCAAGATACTTAGAAAATCCATGTCAGTCCAAATCCTCCAAAAATCCAAAAAATGTCCAAAACTTTCAGAATCTCAAATCATGGTCTTCCAGTCATATTCAATCCAGTCTTGTCATCCTTTCCTCCTATCCTAGGTTACCAAAGTCATCTCAGTCATCCTCCATCCCCTTGTCTATCTTCCTCTAAAGTTAGTTTTCTTCCAAAATTGAGCCAAATCTAGACCTAAGTCTGATTTTGTCAGTCATCCCAATCTAAGTGTTAGTCTTCCAATGCATCTTCATCCTTCATCCTTATCCAACTCATCTGCCAGTCAGCATGTCTCAAAACTATTATGATGAGTTTGGTTATTATGTATCTTCTCCCACTCCATCCTATCCCAATGATGATAAAAGCCTTGTAGATCATGATAAATACTTTGAAAATCCTAGCAAGCTTGCCCCAAACATCTTTCAGCATCCAATCATTCCTCCAAAATATCCTATCATGCCTTCATGCTTATCCACTAGCACTCCCTTTCATGTCCTCGGCAAGGAAAATCCATTATCTTATCCATCCACAACTTATCCTTATCCTAAACCTACACATCCTCCATATCCATCCTTCATACTTCCATCTCCTACTATGGTCATATCCCAATCACCATCATCCCATAGAAACACTTCATGCTACTTCCCTTATCTAAATAATCCATCCACTCATCCTCCAAATCATTCTCAAAACCAAAAACCAAGTCTTCCAATCCTTTTCCCCAATCCACCATCCTATCTCAACCCACCATCCTCCATTCAAACCCATGTTTTTGCAAATCCCCTCCCACAAAAAGAATGCACCCTTCAATCTACTTCATATCCTGTACCTCAATCCATCATTCCTACCTCATCAAATAGTCCATCAAGTCCACAAGCTTCCTCTAAACCTACCTATGTGAACTATCCAAACCCACCATCCTCCAGCTCCTCATTTGCACCATCATCCCCCCAAGCAGGTTCCCCTTCATCCACCCCATCTTCATATAAGGACTATCCTAGCTCTCTATCTCCTCCACATTCCAATCCTTCTTCACCATGAAAGTCTCCAAGGAGTTTCACAAGGAAGCCAATAACAAATCCCACTCCTAAAAATGAAGAGCCAAGCCATTTCAATCCTTCATGTGAAGCCATCATTGATGAGGCCCATCCATCACTCCCATCTATTATCTATCTTCCATACATCCCACTCATTGATCTTCTTCCATCTCCTAGCATCATTGAGTCCCTTCCATCTGAAGTCTCCATCCAATCCCCACCAACATCACCTCCTCCTAGTATTTTCCAAAGCATATCTAATGAGCCTCATGAGTTCACCCTTCTTCCTGCCATCACAGCCACAAAATCTTTCATCCTTTCATCCATACCATCTGAAGAGTTCTTCCTTCTTCCAGACATCACAGCTACAAAATCTCCCATCCTTCCATCTACCCCCTCTGAAGATTCCATCCATACATCCCCTGTCACTCTATCCACAAAAAACCTACCATGTCAAGATCTTGTCCAAAAGCATGTTGAAATACTCGCAGAAGAAAATCAAGATCCAATCCCTTCACTTCCCCCATCACATGTTCTATTGCTTCCATCACCCCCAATCCAAAATCCTACAATCCCAATTCCTCCAATCCAAGATCCTATCATCCCAGTTTCTCCATCTGAAGATCCATTACTATCCCCCAATCCCAGTCAAAATCCCACCATCCTATCCTCTCCTCTCGAGGATCTTCCAATCCAAACTATCCCACATCCATCACTCTATCCACTTGGACCACTTACAGTTGTCAAAGGGAGTCTGCTTGAAGTAGAAGAAATCAGTTTCATATCTTCCATCAAGGAACTAGAAACTAGATGTTTATCATATTCCCCAAGTCAAAAATATCCTTGTTTGGATAAAATGCTCAAGAAATGGAATTATCAAGGTAAAGGCCTAGGTGCTCATGAACAAGGAAATCTACAGCCTATTCAGGATAAGAAACATCCAAAAACATGTGGAATTGGTCACACATCTGATGAAGGTACTTTCTCTAGAAATATTAGTACAACTAAAGCTAAATTCAAGCATCCTTCCAAACCAACCATCACACCTCCCAAAGCATACAACACTATTCCTCCTCCATTATTACGGCCCAAGACAACCTATCACATTCCTCCTTCATCCTCTAAATCCATTTTGGGTCCCTATGTCCCAAAATCTTCCAGCACATATCCTCTACATACTAAATCCATTTTGGGGCCTTACGTCCCCAAATATCATCCCCCATCTTATCCTACTCAATCCCTCATCCAAAATCCAAACATCCCTAGTCAGGATCAATAAAGGCACATGCCCATATCTCCTATCTACCAATCTCCATTCATCTCTCCGTCCACATTTTCACCATCCTACACATCTCCTCATATTCATTCCAATGCTCCTTGCAATTTGGATGCCATATCAAATATTCATAAAGGAAAATATCCACAAAAATCCAAAGATTTCCATGTCCAGTCTAAATGACATGCTCAAATAAAGCCAAATCCAATCAAGAAATCCAATGTGTCTCAATGGCCACAAAGGCCCAACAAAGCAAAAGAAAAATCTACTACATGGCCACTAAGGCTCAACAAAGCAAAAGAAAAACCTGATGCATACCAATGGCTACAAAGGCCCACCAAAGCTAAAACAAAAATGATGTGGATCCCAAAGTAAAAAGATGTAATGCATCTAAAAAAAATATCCATAATGGCATCCAAAGTTGCTAATCCCCCAACTACTCATTCCTCTACTCCACTTCCTAAATTCACTTTGGGTCCCTATGTCCCAAAATCTCCTAACACAAATCCTCCATCACATCCACCTCTATCTTCCATGTCCTATCCGCTTCATCCACCTTCTCCACAACATGTGCCAATGTTGGTCCTAACAACATCCCCCTATCACAATCACTTTCCATCTTTTCATCCAAACACTTTCTACCACCATATTTCCCATCTACCCCATCTCATCCATGCTTTTACATAATTCCTCCATCCTAATAAAGGTGTACCAACATCTAAGCACATCAGAAAGATCAGTGAAGAAAGTCAACAACAAATCATAGAAATCAGTAGGTCAGCAAAATCAAAAAGTTAGCAACACATCAAAATATCAGAAGGTCAGCATCTAGTCAGCAGAAAATCAGCAAAATCCATAAAAATTGGAAAAATCAAGAGAAAAATATCAAAAAAAGAAAAGAAAAAGAGAAAAAACATTTGTCCTATGGTGAAAACTTGGCAATTCAAGTGCCTTGGACAAGTACCATGGTGAAAACCTAGAAAACAGGCATCATGCATAGGCTCCCCCCAATTCCTTTCTGTAGTTGGGGGCCATTCCCTTCTATCACCTCTTATCCAACATCTCCTCCATCCCATTTGTCTCTCACCTCCTTCATCCTCCTTTGGATCTTGATGACAAAACAAAGACTACCAGGTATATATGCTTTTGGGCACCTTCTTGGCATCCATCACACCTTTCGGCTACATATCCTCTATCCAATCCATTCATCCTAGCTTCCATCTACCTTCCTCATCCTCTTGTTAGCATATCTTATGTCCAATCATACCCCATCCTATTGCCTTTGAATGAATGAACTATCCTAAGCAGGGGGCATCTTATTCCTTGGTAACATATTCCTTGGAGACTATCTTTCATCCAAAATCTTCCATCTCCCAAATCCTTAAGCAAATCCACCATCCAATCTCCCCAAGCATTCCTCTATCCAGATCCCTCAGTGGTTCCTCTAGCATTCCATCTTCCAATCCTCAAGAAAATCTGCCATCCAATCTCCCCAAGCATTTCTCTATTCAATCCTCAAGCAAGCCCATCTTGCAAATCTCTCAGCAGTTCCTCCATCCAAATCCATAGCATTTTTCTCCATCTTTCCATCACTTGATTTCTTCCCTTGTCATTGGTATCTAGCTATGGGCTACCCTCATTACAATCCAATGCCATTCATCCATATCCAACTATTCCTAGCAATCTTCCAACATCCTCTAATCCTATCCACATCTTCTAGCTATCCAACATCCAAGATCAAGCCAACCAATCAAATCACATCCTTAGTCTTGTAGCAAGACTTGATCTCAATCTAATCATCATCATTGGGATACGTCCTTCCCATATCCATGTCATTTCAGGACACATCATCCATCACCAGTCCATCTTGGCCTTCTAGCCCAACTGGGGCATCAACTTGCATATCTTTGAAGCTTCAACTTCATCCCCAGGTTCTTTGTACATCCTAATCCTGAGCTTCTGTACATATCAGTTATATCTCTTTTCCTGTCTATTGTACATATCATCCCTTTTTGTTGTACATACTCCTTGTCAGTCCTGCAGCAGCATTTGATCACAAATCTTGTCCTACCCAGCCTTGTACTTCAGCAACATCAATTGTCAACTATTCTTGATCACAATGATTATTCTTGAACCTCATCATTTGCCAGTGAAATAACAAAATCTTCCATCAATCAGTGGGTCCTTGAGGATGTATCTTTCCTCCTGTCTAACCTAATCTTCCACCAAGCACACCAGGTTCATGTTGTTGTATCCTTCCACACATTCAGACCAATCTTCCTGCCATCAATCAAATCAAATCTCTCTCCTTGGCAAAGGTTGTCTTTTGGAGTTATCATTTTGACCTTGTATTTTGTCCTTTGGATCTTGTTAATCTTTTACGGCTTCTCGTTGTTTCTCCACTCAAAGTCACCATGATCCTTTATATCATGGTGCGCTACAAATGAGGACAATTTGGGGTAAGGTCTTTTGATATTTTGCTTCTGCCTATGAGTCAGTCACGTGTTTGTGGTTTCTTCAGCATCATTTCTGCCATGCCGCCTTCGGGTTTCATGTGTGATGTTGGGGCAACCCTGCGTGTCTTTTTAGCATCAGTCCTATGCAATGCTAGTGACAAGGCCTTGTGTTCTTTCATAACATTGGCAGGTCTCTAGCATTACTATATCAAACTAGGTTATGCTCTCCACATTTGCTCCTGGAGCTCCCAAAATCCCCTGCATTCTGTATCATATAGATTAATCTTGCATCTTGCATCTCTCATGTAGCTACATCCTGCATTTTGCATTCCATCTCATCTTGCATTCACCCATCTTTTCTCTTGGAGGCTTGGTTATTTATCTCCCCTTCTTCCTAGGTCCTTCCTTCTCTGTTTCCTTTCGAGAAAATTCCACAATGTTTACTCCTTGCGTTATTTTCTTGAGGGGCCACAACCCCTTATTCCTCTGAATTCTAACCTGGGGCATCTTATTTTCTTATCTTTGATGCCACGACACTTGTGGCATCGCATCAAATAGGGGCAAAATGTAGACACCTAAAAATCCTTTAGAAAATAAAATATTTTTATTTTCTGAAAAACTCCTAATGACATCATCATTTATTAATTAATTAATTATTTAATTAATTAATTTATTTTTATGTCATTAAATCCCTTTATCTTAATTAAAAATATTTAATTAAGAAATCCCTCCCAAAAATGTTTAAATCTTATTTAAACACCCTTTCCCTATTTATTAATTATTTAATTAATAAATTGACCAAAAATCCAAAAAATAAATAATTTATTTATTTTTTCCCAAAACCTTAGAAATATCCTAAAGACCACAAACCTCTTCTAGAATCTTCTAATCCCTCTTTAATTTTGATTAAAGGCTAATCCAATAATTTCCTAAGCCTAATCCCAACTCAAAAACATTTATTAATTATTTAATTAATAAATTGACCAAAAAACCAAAAAATAAATTATTTATTTATTTTTTCGCAAAACCTTAGAAATATCCTAAGGATCCTAAACCTCTTCTAGAATCTTCTAATCCCTCTTTAATTTTGATTAAAGGCTAATCCAATCATTTCCTAACCCTAATCCCAACTCAAAAATATTTAATTAAGATTAAATATTAAATCCTCATGTTTATTAAATATATTTTAATAAATATCCTCAAAAACCTAAAACCTTTGAAATAAATAAACCTTTATTTATTTCCTAAAATCCTATTTATCCTAGAAAGTCCTAGACTTTTCTAGAAAGTCTTCATCCTCATCCAAAGCCTAGACTCTTCTAGAAGAAGTCAATCCTTATCTTTGACCCTAACCTTACCCCAAACCCTAACTCAACCACCTAACCCAACCCTTTCCAAAATCCTATAAATACTCTTCATTTCTAAGAGCAAAATACCAATTCACTTTCAATTCTAGTATTGTTATAATTCTAGAATAGCTCTAAATCATTTAGCTTTCATACTAATTGTTACTTTTAATCATTTTCAAGCATTTTTAGCTCACATCTTAGCATAGAACTAATGGATTAACTTAGTTTGATTCTTGTGTATGCATCATTTTCACATCTATTTTGGGTTCTAAAATCTACTTAATCATATTAGCTTGCATAATCTTGAGTTTCTTGAAGCCTTAGGGGCAATTTTGGGTGTTCTACCCAATATTGTGCCATATATGGGGTTTTCATGAAACTTAATCCTCCAAATCTGCATTAGGAACATGCTCTAGGTGCTTTGAGAGCATACCCACATTCCTTTTATATGAGAAAATCAAACAGTGCTTGGGTGCACCTTTTTAGGTTCAATCTAAGGTGGCTTAGCTTAGATGTTCTTGTTTTGAATTGATATGATGCTAGATTAGAACTTAACGTTTGATTGATTTGAACCTTTCAAAATAGATACAGATAGCCTTGCTCACAAACATACTAGTGGGCTATTGTAATGCTTGGGAACAAAGTTCCCCTTCCCTTTTTAGTCAAAGTTGCTTCCTATAAGTCACCAATCTACCTTAAAATCTATGCATATCCTATATTTAAATGGACTTGGTAGGGTAATACATAAGGTGCCTTTCTGCAACCATATACTCTGAATACTATGGAAATTGGGTAAAAAATTATGTCATACAAATTATGGACTATGGTGATGTCCTTACAATATTCTTTTGGCCTAATTACCCTCCATAATTCCATGGGAACTCTTGGATTCTCAAAAAATAACAAGGATCTGAGCCTTGAAGCAAAATTTCTATAAAAAATGATATAACTGGCATCAGTTCTATCCCATGACAATTTTGTAGTCCACAACTGGATTGGCAATACTTCTCCATTCTTCTCCCTTACTATATCCATTGTCTTACTAAAAAAGTTAACACCATTGTGCAAGAACATATGCATCAACATGGAGTATCACCCAAAAGGTCTATCTACCTTCATATTTTTTATCACTATTAAACCCTGGTGAATTAAGTCTGCAAGGTAGGGGGAAAAATAAAAAATCAAAGCCAGGTGGGGATGTAGGATCTGCACCATCATGAAGATATAGGGGATAGGCATGTGTGTGGCCTCATCTTGCCCCAGAATCAAAGTCAAAAACTTATACATGCCTTGTGCTCTTAAACTGAAAAGATCTAACCTGAAAGGCTCTGGTGTGCTTGGACTAACCATACACATGGCACCAATTTTGCCAATGAAATCTCTTAGGGGACCAGACCTCAAATAGTCCCTTTGTGCCTAATAAATTCTTCCAAACTCATCAAAATCAATCTTCTCTAATCTAATAGTAGGATCATTTAGTGAAAAGACCTGTCTAATCTCCTCCTCCATGATACTTATCAAGACTTTCCCATTTATGTCCCTAACATACCTTTTTACTAGATCATAGCATTTGGCTATCTGTATGAGGAGATTAGCATCCATAAAGACTCTAGGCACAATGAGTTTTCCCACATTAAACTACCATATATTACTAAGGGGAGCACAAGAATTTCTTTGAGAGTATGCAACTTTAAACAAAATTAAACCATTATATTTCTCCCCAACCCTAGCATCTCTCATCCACATTCCCCTATCAAACAACCCATCATCAATATAATCTCTAGGGTTTTTGGGAACCAATTCCTTCATCTTGGATTTATCAAGCTCCAAGTGTGGGAGAAACTGAAGTAGATCCTCATACACACCCCTATCCTTGTATTCTATTTTCCCTGAAAGATCTCTTTTGGGTGCCATTTCACTAACTAGGGTCTCAAGAAGAAAAGCAGAAACTAGATAAAAACCACCCTGATACTTTAAGCAATCACAATAGATAATAATCCAAATACTAAGACTAAAACTCTGAGAACTTTTCAGTTAAAAATGCCTACAGTATACCAGAAAACCTTGTAGACGATGCTTGCAGAGAAAGCCAATTTGCTGTAGAGAGACTGAAAATAATGTATCACTTCTAATGATCAAATCCAACTTTATAATTCTTGCTAGCTTGTTAGAGCCAACTCACATGGAGCACATTAAGTTCTCCATTACTAAAATTAGTGGCTACAACTTTCACAGGATGTGACAAGGTTCCCAAAATCTCAAATTTAAAACTATACTATCGATCAAATCTTTTCTGGCACATCAAATGGCTGACCAAAATCCACATAACATACTTTAACCTTTTTCTAAGATTATTTCTCAACCAATGGGAACATTTTATTATATCCATGTGAAAAATTCTATGCCTTATTGTAATTTTACGGGCTTAGACAGGTGTCAACATGTCACAATGCCGCAAACTTAAAACACCGAGTATCTTACAATCAATGCGCAATGCCTGTCATCCATTTTTTCAAGATCTGACATATCTTTACCACTTTTGAAATTTTGTGACCCCACTTCATAGATGAACACATGGAAGCATTTGAGAACTTCAGACCCACTGGAAAGTGACATCACAATGGACACATGTCACTTAGTTGTATCCTTAGAACCAAGAAACTGTCAGTGATGTCAGTTTAAGGGATAGAGACAACTGTAGATCTATTTTCATTAGACAATCATCATTTCATAATGAAATTTGGTCCCACCTCCTTCGTCACTTGTCCTTCATTCAATTAGATGGTTGTCACAGTCTCACAATGCTTAACATGTGGCCAACTTAGATTTAAGGCATTGCGACAACCGTTTATCTAACCCACCCGTTGGTGACCACGTAGTCTTTAAAACTAGGCCCACCTTGATAGGTGTCACTTAGTCGCATCTCTGCAAGTCAGAGAGTTTGACAACCAAGGAACTTAAGGGGTAGCGAAAACCATAGGATTAAAGTGGATCAGACAGCCAAGATTAAAATGAGAAAATCCAAAGCTTTAGCATGAAATATTTTATGAAAAGGGGACCCGCTTTAAAACCTAACCTTGAAACACATGAGGTCAACAACTTAAGAGGTTTCAATTAAACACATGCACCTTTTGATCTTTAGTGACTGAAAAAGGTAACACTCAAACATAAAAAAACCTAGGATAATTAGGGATTTTTTCATTTTTCATTGCTAGGTCAATTTACTGAAAGGTTTAACAAAATTTTTAAGGGAAAGGGCTAAATTTTTTTTTATAGTACCAATAGATAGTTAAGAGAAATAA
Organism: Chamaecyparis obtusa; assembly: GCA_027943335.1. Taxonomy (NCBI): domain Eukaryota; kingdom Viridiplantae; phylum Streptophyta; class Pinopsida; order Cupressales; family Cupressaceae; genus Chamaecyparis; species Chamaecyparis obtusa. The sequence continues at coordinate 1,599,367 of BSBK01004467.1, forward strand.
GATGGAGGCATCTTCTAGCATTACCACCGATGCACCCATTCCTTTGGAGATAGAAAAGATAGTAGCTCCTAGTGTTGATATTGTTGATTTGTCAACCTCTGAAGAGGAAGAAACACAAGATGTTGTGCCTGCAGTTATTCCCAGGAGATCCACAAGGATAGGTAAGTAGGACAATCCTAAGGAAAAAGAGACATAAGTGAAGAGGAAGATGAAGGAAGAGAAGGCAATTGAGAATCCAAAAACCATGTGGAAACCAAACCTTAAATCACTGCAGAAGAGAGTAATCAAAAATGAAAACCTATTAACAGTAAATAGATACTATGAGAGATATGACTCTGAATATAGAGCAGTCATTGAAGATACTATCATTGAGTATCTTCTTGTTTTTAAGAACTTGTTGGAGATTGAAGGAAGCATTCCCAAAGACCTATACAACAAATTGGAAATTAGGAAATAGTTATATCATTCAAAGGATGAGAATATAAGGAACAATACAATTGAAGATATGCTACTAGTTGTATCTATACAAGAAAGAGAAAGAATAATAAATGCACTAAAACACTTATTGAGGACAAAGACCAGACCAGTCAAAATTATGGCTAGGAAATATGATGAGGTGATTGAGGACACCCAAAAGGCATTAGACCACATTCTAATGTATGACATGCCGAAGAAGACCTCACCTACCAAGGCTTCTAATCCTATATCTTTGGGTTTAGGAGAACATTCCAAGGCAGTGGATGAAAGTGTTCAAGACAACATACAACCAGATTTCTTTGTCACTGGTGTGCCTGTGACCCTTGACACTTCATAGGATGTTAATGATTTTTTTTTTGGATAATGTGGATAGTGCGATGGAGGTTGGAGATCAAGAGTAGATTGAGGAAGATAAATAAGAAGAGAAACAAGAAGAAAAAGTATAGGAGGAAGAAATTCAGCTGAAGAAGGTGTTAGTACCTAAAACTACAGATGATCAAAAGTAATCAGAAAACCTCTAATAATTAACTCTTGTAGTCCCAATAGATACATATGTCAATAATAAACACTAAGGTATTAAGGATTTGTATCCTTCTTCACTTTGAGCTTTCAACTATAGGTGGGTATACCTATCAGATTTAATTCTCCAAATATCACAATAGTTATATGTATGCTTGATACATATAAACATATAACTTTCAACAAAACTTTAAAGTAAATCATTATTCATTTTGATTTATGGTGAAAAAGTGAAACCTAAGTAATGACCAGTGCCAAATCCTAGGGCATCAGAGTCAACAAATATACATCTACAGAAAACTTTACAATTCAAATAACCCTAAATGCTAGATAAAATGCCTTACAAATTACCCTCTCTTGTATATATTATCTCATCAAATTCATGCATAGATATTAAAATCTAAGAGACCTTGCTCAAGATTTACCCTTCCCTTGAAAGAAACTTAAGATTCAACCCCACTATCTACCTTATAGAATGATGTATCTAAAACTTCCTTATAGATTAAATACATAAAAAAATCAAATTCATATATGAAGACAACAAAACATATACAAGGAACTTCAGTATATTTTTATTGATAAATTTCCTATATCAGTACATCCAAAAGGCTAAGATTCTTTAGAATCAAGACACTAAATGCATAAACTCCTATAATACTAAGTATTTTACCACTCTTTACAAAATAGGAGACCTCCTATATATACTAGCCATCTTGGAATCCTATAAATAAGGATGCAACAAGCTTCAGATGGCCTAGATAGTGACTTGCACTAGAGTACAAAATACATTTTAAAATATAACATAATTGGGAAAAAGGGTGCCAAAAATCTATTTCTTCTCATGGTGAACTCCTCAAGTGGCACCTTTTTCTGCAAGTATTCAGAGTAACTACTACAATTTGTCTTGTGAATGATGACTACCTACTAGATAACATACATCATACTCTTTATGATAATTAACCTTCCTGTGCTCAAAGATCAGGTGCCATGTCAAAGCTCACTCTTCATCCATTTCTTCTAGGTCAATAGGAACTGGTTTCTTCTTCTTAGGCTTGGTGCTTTTGTCCCATGCAAAAACCTCTTCTTTTGAAGGCCAAACATATTCTTTAAGGCTTTACAGCATCCTAACCTAGATGTCCCACCTTGAGTTAGTGATTTCCTTAATGTCAATAATAAATCTGGTACATTCATTTTTAGTTTTGAACATGTCATCCAGATTATTGTTGAACCTATCTATGTCTAAGGAGCCATCACTATTAAAAAAGGCCTCTTGCCTAATCACCAACTGATTCATTTTTTACTTCCACTCCTCAATTTCTATGATATGACCATTATCTCTGCAAATTGGAGGAACTTGCTAAAGTCTGGGCCAAACATATCCATTTTGGCTCTCACCTGATTAGGCTTGCCTTTTAAGAATCCCCATGTTGTGCTAATTTGTTCTATCTTCTCCCCAACCTCAATCACTAATTCTAGAATTTCTACCCTATGGGGTTACAATACTTCCATTTTCTCAAACAAAGTCCCTCTACTAGACCAGATACTAAAAAGAGGCTCTAAAGAAGCCATTGCATCTTTGATGCTGTCATTTAATTTTTGCAACATAGCGTATGATTTATGGACCGAGTCCATTTTTCCTTTAATTTCCTCATACCTATGTTGTAATACATCATTAAGTGTCTTGAGAGCTACATCCAGCTTGTCCTTTTCTAAATCCCTTGCTACCTTAATGGGAATTTCTACCACTGATTGGATTGCAGCTTCAATTTGTTGGAATGGAGGAGTTTCTTTAGAAACTTCTTCAAGTTTAAAATTTAACTCTTCCAACTCATCTTCTAGGACTTTGATTTTCATTAGTCCTTGATCTCTGTCCTTTGCTATGGTTATTGTATTTTCAAATAATTTTGCATATCTATTTGACAATTAAGCTTTTTAGCTTCATTCAGATGTGCAAAGTGGGTCGCCACCTTAGACACTTCAAGATCACTGGTGTTTTGAATAGTCTAGATGATCTTGTCCCCTTCCATTTTATCCTCTATGCTAACTAAGGATGGCTATTGGGTTCTTGGTGCAAGGGACCACATTTCTAAGGCTTGGGATTTAGGGTCATTCCCACTTCCTCTAATTATATCTTCAATTTGGGATTCATAAGATAGATTTCCCTCAGGTTGATTTCTTATTTGATCTATGATGAAAGCTAATGTAAGGTCCCACCCTAGCACTAGGAGCATCCCACTAGACTTAACCATTTCCCTAGCTTCTTCCATAGTGATGGTCTCAGATTCTAGTTCATATGTTGCTAAGGCTTTTAGTGCCTCATCATCTGGAGTACTGCCCTTAGGTACTATTTTTTCAATCTCTTGTTACTTCTTCCATATAAGGAAAATCTTGAATTCCTCACTCTTGATGAATTGATCATCATTGAGTAATTCTTCCTAGTATACTTCCCTTCCATCTTTACCAAGTAGTAGGAGTAGCTCAACTACTTCTTGTGTAACCACTTTCTTTCCTTCTCTAATATTTTTTCTCATATGGTGATAGTATGTTCTATCACCAGGTACTAAAGCTCCAATTATGTGTGTTTCCTTTTTAGTTTTCTTCCTTTTGAGGGCTCACCTTCCTCTATCCTTTGTTTCTTTTGAGAAAGTTCATTTATATCCTCTATCTCAGGGGCATCCTGACTTAAATCAATAACAAGAGTATATCCTACTTGAGGTGGCCTATCTCCTTGTTCTGAATCATCAATGTATTCTTCATAGTATGAGGAAGAATAGTCCCTCTGTAACTTCTATTTTTCTTCAAGCTAGGCTTCCAATTGGCTGGAGAGAGTATCATACATCTCCACCATTCTCTCAATTCTTTTCAAATATGGGAGGTTAGGGAAAAAACCTCTAAAAGTAATTCCATCCCTTTTTAATTGAGCTTCCAAATCTAACAAATCACATAATTTGTTAACTTTCCTTTTTATTTCATCCTCATCTAACATGTTTCTTGTCACATCTTCCTCATCACACCCCTCATGCTCTTTGATAACACTGATGTTGGGGATAAGTGTTTTCCTAGCATACTTGATGAAATATTCTAAATCAAAATACCTGTATATTGAAGAGGCCAACTTGAAATGATTTAACTAGGTGTTAAGCTGAGGTAAAGCTCTCTTCCCAACCAAAAAACTATCCAATTTGAACAACCATGGAGTAAAAGTTCCTTTCTTATGTGGAGCCAGGTTCTCCTTATTAGTCCATATTAGTTTCTAAAGAAAATCCATCATAGAAAGCCTTGGTGGCACATATTTAGGGAGTAAGTGTGGGGGCTGTGGGCAACCATATACTCTAATTAATGTATAGTTTTGGCCCAAATAGAAATCACCCCAATTATGGCCCTTTCGCCATTGGCCAATAAATTGTTTAGGTCTAAGAATCTTGAGCAGCTTAACAGGAAGCCTTACGATGTCTATCCCCATTAGGTTCAAAAGTGGATTAACAATCCAATTTTGAAAGCCATTGAAATCATTTTCATTGGACGTGTAGTTCCACAATCTCAACCATAGCTACATAGGGTTGGGCTATCCCTCAAACATTGTCCTGGGTCTCAGCATGCACACATCCAAACTATTAATATTGAAGTACAAAATCAAATGCATCAATAAAGAATAAAGTAAGAATTTGATTGACTTCTTCTTCGCATTGAGGCATAATAGACCCTCATGTATCCTATCAATTACATATTGAATGTAATCGTAGTCTGTGTTGGCATGTGAGTTTTGTATGTCCAGGATTATCATAAGAAAATCAACTGGAAACCTTTCTTCATCTCCATCTGTCTCCAAAACATGACATAACCCATATGCAAGATATTTCATGTAAAAATGTATGGATTAATCTCATAAGGAGCTTTCATATGTGCAAGGAGAGGGGCAATGTATTTTACAGTCTTAGGCATATGCCTAGCTATCTAGGTTCTCACAAGCCCTAACTGACTTGCATATTTCTCCTTTTCTTTTTTGAGGTCTATTTCTATGGAGGAAGAAGAAAATAAACCAAAGGCCTTCATGTAGGATCCCCTGTCAAGAGTAACTAGGGCTGATTTGTCACCTTTCCTGATTGTCTTAGATATAGGATCATAATTTATAGCTAACTCAAACATAAGGTCATAGTCAACAAAAACATTAGGAACTATTAATTTTTCCATGCCTAGAGTCCATGCATTGCAGACAGGGATAGGCCTACCATGATTATTGAAAAATAACTGAAAAGCATAAAACCATAACAAGAAGGGGTATTAGGATCCCTATAGTCTACCAAGTCATCAATGAAAGATTCATCACTTGCCTTCTTGTTCTGATTGGAACCAGGTAGCAAATCAATGAATTCATCAGAGAAATTTGGCTTGCCCTTTTGTTCATTTCCTTTTTCTTTTTCTCCCTCAATAGACACAGCTCGACTTGACTCAGGTTGGCTCATCTCTACAAATCTTTTATGAACACTCAGCTCTGCAAATTTCACACTGCAACTGCTTGAAAATCTCAATTGCTCTCTAAAAAATTGTTAAGTGCAAATGCATGAATGTCGTGTCTATATAACATTGATCATTTAATGCATTAGAATTATCAAGATCACTACAAATCTTTCCTGAGTCATCTTAGCATTCAACTCTACATAACACCAAATTTGAAACAGAGCTAGCCATAATGTGAGATGTGACAGTTTGTATTTAAAATTTGGAAAGAAGCAAACATAATGATTACTATGTCATCTCTTTAAACCCTTGAGTACTAGAAAAAAAACCTTAATTATGATCTGATTGGCTGGCCTCTTTACCTTTTCCAACTTGGTAGAGTACTTTTCCATGTCAGAACAACTCCTTTCCCTTTTATTTATGAGAACTTTAACTAGGCTCAATCTGGTGATTCAGTGACTATGACCTTTCACATGATCTTAGAATATCTTGCTAAACTATGGTTATTTCTTGCAAATGAGAAAATGAAATATTTGTGCAATCTCTAGATCTTTAGCTTAACCTTAGTTGTATCATGCAATTTAGTGAACACTGTATTCCCACAATTGTAAAATGCTTTACCTAACTTGAGCTTGATTAAGAGATCTAAAAAACACTATATTCGCATCATTGCTAGATGTCACCACTAACTTCAGTTATATCACATGATTCAATGAAACACCTTTGTCGCCAAGTTGCTAAATATATTCTTAACCTTAGTTTGATCCTAAGATTAAACACCGATCATTCATCCTCATTACTATCCATGACTCTTGTTCAATCACTAAATATCTCATGGCTTAACTATTTTATCACGAGATTAAGCGAATACTGCAGTCACTTGATCACTGAATTCTTTCTACTTAACTATTGGGTCTTGGAGATTAAGCAAACACTACAGTTGCTTGATCACTAAATAAATCACTAACTATAAAGTCATGTCTGAGATATCACAACAACTGTTGATCAAGAATTGCATCTATGGTCCATGCTGAATCACTGATTGCTTTGAGACTTAACCGTTGGATCACATGATCATGAAAATACCTTTAGTCGCCCAGTCATTGAATGTCTTGTCACTAACAGCTAGTTTTATGGGATTGAGTGAATTCCTTGTTCACTGAGTCACCCAAAAAATTGTTACAACTATCCAACATTCAGAGAATACGTGATTGAACAAAAATCAACCTTTTATAATCTTATCCCTGAATCATCGAATACTTTACAAACTACAACCTTTAAACTAAAATTTTATAGCAACCATCAATCTTGGATTGCATCAATAGTCATCATTGAGTCACTCAAATTTTTGGAACTTTACCATCATATCAAGCGAACGGGCGAAGTGTAGCACCTCGCCCATAGTTTTTTTTTAAGTTTCTTTCTATTTTAGTGTTCGACCGAATTCTTTTAGGTCACTTTTGATGTGATCAATTATTATGTTAATAAATGATGATTATGGATTTCTGTTCATTGAATGTGTATCAGGTTATTTCATAGATTAGATGTTGATAACATTTGATGTTATGTTTATGTTTTTATATTGATTTATGGTATTAATCCCATACTGGCATGTGTATGCTTGTCATGTGTTTGCATCTATTTGACATGTTTGTTTGGTAGAGGATGGAGGTATAGTTACTTGCATAGTTGAGATTCACACGACCGACCGTACCCTATCATTGGTTGTTATATATTATTGTATGTACATTCTTCATCTTGTGGTGATAGGTTCATAGGTATAGGGCATCATCTTCCCTGAATTGGCAGGAGTGAGTGTGCCCACAAACATTTATCTCAATGGTAAAGAGGGGAGATAATACATAGACCCAAACCCTAACCTAAGCCTAATTGTCCTAGGATTGGACAAGTGTCAGTTTGACTACCCTACCCGAATTCATCTGGTTGGCATGAGTTCGTGGATCCCTTCTCCTGTGTTTGTTTGGTTTTATGTCATTTGGTTTCAATTGATTTGTGGTTATGTGGGTGATTATTAATTTATTGATTATAGTTGATTTATGTTTATAAAGGTTTATTTTATGTGATTTTTCTGTTAGGTGCATAGTTGAATTTTATGATTAAATATGCTCCTAGGATTTTATTGAGGAAATTAAATTAAAGTTAATTATTTGTGTATTTGGGAAATTAATATCATAGTTGGAAAATAATGTTAAATTTAATTCCTATGTTTTGTATGATTATTAATTAATTAAAAAACAAATATTAGGATATTTGGTTTTAATTAATTAATTATGTGAAAATAAGATTATTATTGTTCATTAGATGTTAAATTATTATGAATTGCATGATTTAATGATGTTGGAATATTAAATTATTTAATAATGGATTTTAATATTAACATGTGCTTTATTGAGTTTGAAAGTGATTTGTTTGAAAGAGGTGACAACTTGTCTTTAGGAGACTAAGTTGAGTTGTGCACAATTAGATTTATTTTTAATTAATAGTTAGTATTTTCTCTCAACAAAAGTGGGAGAGTTTGATTAGGAGTTCTTTTGTGAGTCATCTAGGGTTTTGCATGATTGGTGGAGTTGAATCCCAAATAGGAGGAATTAGCATTCATTTGTAATCAATCGGGTTGTTGAAGAAGTTTTGAGAGAGCTTTTGGAGATTTTGAGAATTCTTTGTGTTCTTGAGCTTTTGTGTATCTGCTTGAATTTCTAGGTGAAGATTGTTTGCATCTGGATTTGGGATTTGCATGCACTATGATTCAGATCTACCGGTTGAACTTTTCTATTGTCAGATCTGGGAATTTTAGCATTCTACAAGCAATCTAATTCAGGTTCTAGCATTGGAATTGAGGTAGGGGTTTGAGGAATTTTCCTATGATTTCATTTGTAGATCTTTCTATAAATTACTATGTTTGATTCGATTTATAGATTAGATATGTTATTAGTAATGCTTTCAATTTGGGGTTTTAATAAACTTATAGATTTGCTATTCTATATTTTTATGTAAACTTGGCATAGTAGGGTTATGCTATTCGAATTTGGAGAGAAAATACATCCTAGAACTCCTAGAAAATGAAAAATTAATCTTGATATAGTTAGTACTATAGTGTGGCTAAATTAATTAAATGGGTTGTTGAGAAAAACCAATTTTGGTATAGAAAAATCCAATTTGGGTGAAAAATTACCATTCTGGGAAAAAATCCCCTCTGTAAAAAATGACAGTAAAAAAAACTATTACCACAGTAAAATCATTTGCTTACTAATGACAAAAAAAAATACTTTAGTTTTATGTAAATGTGTTTGCAAACAAACAATGGTAGAAAAACAAAATAAGAAAAGACAAAAAAAGAAAATTCCATGTGTGTAAAGTGGAAAATTTTCATTTCTAGAAAAACTCCCTTCTGTACAATTCTTTCCGTTTTCAGAAATGTATTTACTTCTTAAAAAATGTGGTGTTAAAACATACCAACTTGTGCTTTAAAGAAAACTTTACTTTGTTTTAATTTTTGAAATTTGTATATAAATAAAATATAGTAAAAGTTCTTTTTTTTGAAATTTTTATTAAAATTTTGATATGGTTAGTTAAGTGGAGGTGGGGGCCACCACACCCCCCACCACCCCTTTACCCAAGTGGCGGAAGGCGTACTTGCGCACTAGGCAGGGGGAAGCTTGCGGCGGTACCGTAGGTACCGTGCGCAGGTTGGGGACATCAGATGGGACCCGCCCCCCTTACAAATGTTATTTTTAAAAGTTTTCTTTTAAAAAAAAAAAAAAATGTTTGTTAGTTAATTCTTTTTAATATTTGTCATTTATTAATAAATTGTGATTTATTAATTCTATTTTATTAAAAGTTTAAAATATATTTAATATTATATAATTTATATTCTATAATTTATATTATATGATTTATAGTTTATATTTTATATTTTGTGATTTATAATTTATATTTTATATTTTGTATTAATTTTTATTAATTAATTTAATTCTTTTAATTTGTAATTTATTTGAATTATTTTGTTTCAAATTAGTAATTTGTTAATTACTTTATTTAAAATTGCTTGTTTGATTAAAAGTAATATTAACAAGATTATTAGTAAATTAAGTATATTCACTATTTGAATAAATTTGATTTAATTTTCTTTTGTTATTTAGATAAATGAATCAGTGTAGCCTTATCTATGAGGGATATGGAATTAGTATTACCTATTAAATTTATTTTAACAGTATAAATTATTTTTGTCTTTTATTTGCTATCAATCCTAGAATGAAAAGTTTAAACTTGGATCTTTTGGCAAACATGGATTATTAGAAACGTTATATTTATACTGTTATTGGGTGTTTTCATTATGTTGGATTCTTAGGTACTCTTTAGGAAATTTTCTTTACTTATGTTATTATCGAAATGAATAATTTCAGAATTTCCTAGTGGACTTTGTACTTGAAATTCAATTATGATGAATATGGAATGTATTTGATTATAGTTTTATTTCTGTTCGAAATGGCATGAGTGTTGTATTCTTTGTGTCTTCTTTTACGCTATGGGTTGTTGGGTACTAGAAGACCTAGGAGGATATAGAGGCTAGGGTTTGTGTCAAATGTTCCTTTTTCAGCTATGTTTGATGTGAATGTACTTTATCTAATTATCACTCCTGTTGGACCATTGGGCTCATGATATATTGTATTTTGTTTGTGGTATCTCTGTAACCATATCTAGTTCTTTAGTGTGAATCTAGATATGAGGTTACATAGTTGTATACCTGATTAGATCTAGGAGAGATCTGTGAGCCTAGGGTAGTTTACCTTGACATGTAGTAGGAGGTGGCTTGCAATAAGCATCGAGGCCCACAAGTGGCTGCCAAGATCACTTATTGTAAGTTTTCAGTAATTAAGTGATAACCTAATATAATTAAGGGGTATTTAATTGAACCTAATAAGATATAAGTCCTCACCCATGCTTGAGTGCTAGTACAGACTAAGGTGGAGTTGAGAAGATGACTAGCCCCCTTTTAAGGGATGAGTTGGCATAGTTGATGACTTCATCAATACGAGAGGTCATTGATACCGTGTAAGGTCACTTGGGTGTCGGGATCCAGAGAGATTACCAAGACAAAACTCATGGGTTAGATGTACATGATGACACCTTCCTATGCACAGTCTAGTTATTCTACATGTGTCAGTTGCCTCTAGATTACTGAGTTGTACCTTTATCTTTATCATATGTATCTTGAGTTAGAGTACTTTTCAGGATCCTTCTACTTAGAGTTTTATCCTTGTTTTGTATTGGTTATCCAATTGGGGTTTGTGATTATCTCCTCAGCATGATGGGGTAGGCCTTTGTGGTTCTACATAGATGGGTGGTAGTGATTCTTACCATTTGAGATTCAACGTCCCAATGTCAGTGCTTGATGGTGACTCTGTAGATGGTTTCCTTATGATTTTTCATTGATGCTTCTTTCTTATCTTCATTGTTTGTAATCCTGTATTAGTGTATCGCCTATGATTATAATCTGGTCATTGTACTTTTATGTTAGTTTTATTATTACATACCCTGCGACATGTGTAGTGGATGTTAGTTTATTAGTTGTCATGGATGTTCATGAGAATTGTATTATTGCTATATCATGTAATTGTAATTTATAAGCTATGGAATCTTTTGTTGATGTTAGTTCTTTAGTTGTGTTTTTTTCTTAAGTAATTCTACATCATGGAACTCTTGAGTCTTGTAATCTGTGTTGGATGTTGTATCAATGTGAGTAAATGGTAATTGATTCCGCACTGTTGTTTATCTTGTTTGTTAACTTTAGAAAAAAAATTATTCACCAAACTTAGTAGCATGTTTAGGATTAAATTCTCTTGGGTTCCTTGGTGGGGCGTTACATGAAGACACTATTGCTGAGTCGCTTGATGAAATCACTAATCGTCGACTTAACTGGCGATCACACAATTGAAGAAAAGAAAACCAAAGATTTGTCACTTGTTTGCTGAATGTTTGAGGACTTAAAAAATTTGTTATGAGATTCAACAAGCACTAGGTAAGATAAATGACCACGTTCATATGTGATCCTTTAAGTGCCTCAAAAAGTAACATGAAAATATAAAGTTCTATGGCACACTTAGGGTATTTTTTGAAAAATGAAAACCCTACCAAGGGTAAAAAGGAAACAAGGGAAAGGGTATGGGGGCATTTTTGACCTGGTAGACTTGACACTTGGATTTTTTCAAAGATAATTCCTTGTAGAGTTAAAAAATAATTGATACATACACAAGTTTTAGATGCTAGCAAGATTTAAAATGAGATTGTTCAAAAAACCCTAAAAATCACTCCAATGGAAGGTAGAAGAGATCAAATCAAAAAATGTTGCAAAAGTTAGTTTGGACACCTCTTTATTTTTGGCAAGTATGGAAAAACCAATAAGTTCTAATGTGGACAACATGGATGACGATGAGCTGATGAGGCTATCATTTATGGCTTTTACAAAAGCTAAGGAAAGATCTGTTTAGAAAGGTGACAAAAGAGTTAAGGTAATGGTCAGGACTGTAGAAACACTGAACAAGCTACTCCCCTCACCTATTATATTCAAAGAAAAGGATGAAGCTAAGATCCTTGGTACAATGTTGGATAACTTTGATAATCATTTTGAACATTTCTAAAAACTACAGATGAAAAATCTAAGAATAACTTCTTGGAAAAGAAGTTGAGAGAAGTCTATAAGTCCATTTCAGGGGACTTAGACATTCTGAAGGCTACTACTCTTAAGGCCAAGACTTGTGTAGCACAAGGAAGGAAAATATATAGCTACTGCATAAGTCCCTACAGACACATAAAGAACATTGAAGAGATAATAGCTAAGGATAGGGCTACCCTTGACAATCTTATGGAAAGTTGTGAATCATCTTCACAAACTATGGGAGAAATGAACAAAGAGACATCTAGGCTATTGGATAAGATAGGGGTACCAGAAATGGAGAAAGGGAGAGTTATAGATAGATTTGGCTTATTGAGAAGCCTACTGACCTCTAATCTTATAATGCTTGAGTCACATCTTTTGGAGATGGTAAAAGTTGAAGGATCAATGATTGTGTCTCCACTTAGAGAGCTTAAGGAAGAAAAGACAACATCATATGCATTAAATGGACTAATCCATGTCAGTGAGCTTCTAATAAATTCATGGGCTGAGGAAGTAAATACCTTGGAAAACTCTTTCCAAGATATCCTAAATCTGGTGAGTAAGCACTAAATCTTTTGTGCTTAAGTTTTGCAAATTTGAATGTAACTTTGCCATTGATGTCAAAGGGAGAGGAAGAGAAGGAAAAATGAGGAAGAGAAAGAAATATGAGAGAGTAAAATGAAGAGAAGGAAATAGTAAAAAAAAAAAAGATGTGTAAAACAAAAAAAAGTAGAAAAGAGAAAAACAAAAGAAGAGGGTTGTATTGTGACACTTAGTCATTTTTCTAAATGTTGCCATCAATGCCAAAGGGAGAGATTGTTGGCAAGTAATTTTTTGGGCACTAGGGATCACTTGAGGGTTGTCATTTATGGAAAAATTTATGATTGGAGTGATCACATGTTGTGAAGATTGCCACTAGAGTCACAGTCATGAAAATGACTAAGTCCATAATTAGGAAAATAGGGTACAATGCTACATTTTTAGTCAACGATGAAGATATACAAGGTATTATAGCTTACAAAGTTAACTTAAGATATTTTGGGATGTATACATGCTTCAGTTAAGAGTGCATGATCTTTGGTTACCAGATATGTTAGATATAGTGTTCGGAAGGTATGTAAAGATAGTAAAACAATATAATATGGTATATGAACAATTGCAAAGATCAAGGAGAGTATAGTGGATATGGTAATGTGCTAAGATAGGTGAATATACTATATTGCCAACTCTTTGGTAATATAAGATCACCAACTCCATAATTATCATTTGCATAAGTTATTATTATGTTTTAGATGGTATCTATGAAGCTGACTTGAAGGTTAATTTTGTATAAGTATAGAATTCTTTTTGTGAAATCGAACTATGGTTATGTTATGATGATGAAGAAATATTTTGAATCTAAAAGCAAAGATCCGTAAGAGGCCAAGCTACAACTGGAACTATCTAAGCAAGATAAGTACTTGTATTGTTCATATTTTGGAGAACTCTTTTGAGATAGCTTTGATTGTAAGAGAAAGTGTGCTCACCACCTTTAACCAAGTGTTTTGTATACCCCTAACATGATTTTATATTCCTCTAACAAGGAAATGTACTATGTAACAATCAGCTCCTAGCATAGCTAGATCTCCTAACAGGGATATTATATTTTAGTGCATATTTGTGGGTACCATCCCCACCAGGGTTTTCCCTTGGCTAGGGTTTCCTCAAGAATAAATCATGGTGTCATAAGTAATGTGTTATGCTTATATGTTCTTTTCATTTATGTATTACTTTGGATTGTTTATAATTTTTTGAAGTTAAAATTAAGATCAAAGTTCTATGATACCGATTCACCCCTCCACTCAGTATTACCTAATCCTAATAGGGATGAAACCCAAAACTCTTCACTACTATAGGAATAAATTTGATCAATTAGAGTTACAATGCTTATCTATTTCTGATAGCTAACCCTATTAAAGATATTAACCCTGTTAAGAGTTCTAAGAATGCTAATTCTATAGTGTTAAGAGATTTCACAACTCTAATCTAAGAATTGTACCTAGTTAAAGGATTTATACATAAGATCTGTTAAGATCTACTTAGTTAAGAGACTTACACAATTTCAATTACTTCTTAACCAGTAACAAAAAAATTTCTATCAAATGTGCATCAAAAAATTCTTATCAGACTCTATATGTTGATCAATCCATTACCTCATACTATGTATCCATCATACTAAACAATTCAGTACTTGATAGATCTTTTCTTGCAATACATTGTTACTCAGTGGCTTTCTCTGCTTATTTGACTTCTACTCTATTATTCTTTATACATGAAATATTTTTATGTATTCAAATCACCATAGCCACATTCTCCACCATTATGATCTTTACTTCTATATTCTATTTATATACAATGTTTAGGCAGTTCTAGAGGTTCTAGAATCTTCTCCTTATCTGGTGCTAGCATTGGGTACACTTTCGATGCATATTCATCCATTTTTCCCATTGGATAAACTAACATTTTAATCATGTTTAATCATTATATTTCAATCTTTAATGTTCTTTTATTTTATATCCTCAAGATTTTTAAACCATTTTCTGATCGGTGTTCAGGTTCAATGTACTCAGATTTCATCTGGTGTCAGTCTGCTTTGCTCAATAATACATTTTCTTTAACTCAGTGACTAAGTTCTCTTCTTAGGTTAGATTATTGGTAGAACATGGTTCTCACTTCTTGGTTATACATTCACTCAGTGTCTAAACCTACCTTCTCTTTACTGAAATTCCTTGTTAACTTATTCCTTTTACCGAATGCTTTCTCTTCCTTAGCAAATAAATTTGAAAAACATAATGACTTCCATATAAGTAATGAAAAAAAAATTGAATCTTAGGAGTATCAGTCTTCCCCTTTGGCATTAGTTTGGTATGTTTGTTAAAAACCTTCAAAATATTCAAAGTCATAAAACCAAATTTTCAAAATTTTATCCTTGTCTATTTATCTTCCTCCATAAAACTTATTACTCCCCTTGAAGTAATAATTTTGGTACATCTCCATACTATATACATATATTATGTATATAATTACCCCTCAAACATATACATATATTCTCCCTTTTTCTGTTTGGCAAAGAAACTTATCTATATTCCCCCTTTTTTAACAAAAATGTGAAAACACTTACTCACTGCTTCTCTGGTGTGGGGATATTCTAAAAATTGTCTTTTTACTTCTCTTATGCATCCTTCAATGACACCTTGTAGGTGTTTTGTAGTTTCTGCAACACTATTATCTATTCACTGATATCTGTAGTTGTAATCACCTGAAAATGGAAAAGATTAAATCATGTGAGCAACCAAGGCAAAATCAAGGCAATACAATCAAATCAAGCTAAAATCAAAGAAAAATTGTAATCAAGCCATAATCCAAATTCAATTGAAAATCAAAATCCATAAAATCAATTTAAATCGAATAAATCAAATGAAATCAATAAATTGTGCTATTAATCTAATTAATTGCATAGTTCATTTAAATCAAATCAACCCATTCAAGGGATACACTGTTGGAAATATAGATAGAGTAACTGAGAGGGGGGGGTGAATCAGTTAACCACAAAAATATTACCATAGATCCCTTAGATTTTTCATTAAATCATTTACTATTGTTATACTGAAAACTCAGTTATTGCAGTGAGTATTAATTATAACTATTCTTAAGCATTCATCAATGATTAACATACATGAATAAAGAAAGTATCATGAACACAAGAGACACTAGATTTAACGTGGAAACCCAATATGGGAAAAACCACCAATGTAAGTAGTTACTATTTTTCACTCTTCTAAAGTGATGCCCTGTTAGGAGCCAACCCAGTAAAAGGTTACAAAACACACTGTTAGGTGTGACCTTGTTAGAGGATTTAATCACCCTATTAGGAGTGGCCTTGTAAGAGGTCTTGAAACAATTCAATAGAACTGTCACCTTGTTAGAGGATTTACAAAATGGTTGTTAAACCAACTCAGTTAGGAGATTTTGAAACCACTGCTACAATGGTAAGAAAGTAACAATGAAGTGACCTGAATAATGATGCAACTGAATTGCTGATTACAGATCTCTGTTCTATTTCACTAGATCCTTCCTGATCAAATATATCTCTGCTACTCTTCAAGGATATCTAATCATCCTTCAAAATTTGCTCACACTATCCTTCCTTTTCACTTGCACACATTTAATTCACAACTTGACGTTCTATATATACCATTTAGATTTTCAAGTCAGCACTAATAACCATTAAAAAACATTACTAATCATTACAACAGTCAGCTGGAATAAACAAACTTTATTTCTCAAAATAACAAAATCCTTCACTGGGCTGACCTTGCTCAGTAAACACTAATTTGAAGAGATTTCCTTTGGTGACCGAGAGAACTCGGTAAGCACTGCAAATTTTGAAACATCCTTTGGAGACTGAGTGAACTCGGTAAACACTAACTTTCCTTTGATTACCATGGAAGCTCGGTTAACACTATTTTCTGCCATACTTTTCTTTGATGCCCGAAATATCTTGGTAGATACTGAAAACTGCCTGCAGACGGACTGAGCTCGGTAAATGATGGAAACTGCTTTGCTGACTGAATGAGCTCGATGAATGATATGAAATTTTTGTGACATCAAAGACAACACACAATTAATCCAACAATCTCCTTCAGACAATTGTATCCAACAATCTCCCTCTTTGGCATTGATGGCAACACAACATGTCATAGCACAATGAAATTTCATAGAAAATATAGAGTAAGGAACATATCCTTAGCTTCATTCTGATTCTCATCTATGAGAACTCCCTCTATCAGCAAACTTCTCTTTCAAACTGAAAACTTTCCAAGAAAACTCTCTCTCTTAGAAATCTTAAGAAATTTCTTGAAGTATGACAGCAAACTCTCCCTCTTTGACAACATATGCCAAAGACAACACACTTCCAGTGAATACTAATGTACCTTAAGTACTGATTCATATGCAATGATTCCTTGACTATGTTGTATCAACTGATTGATCTTCAACATGCTCTGGTTGATGCATCACTAAAACTCAATTTAGTGAGCCTCGGATAGGGGGATGACCCCTAACTTACCTCTTAGATACAAGAATGCATCCTTAGGTAGTGGCTTGGTGAATATATCTGCAATTTGTTCTTTTGTATGAATATATTCCAATCTGATTTCCTTGTCCCGCACCAATTCTCTGACAAAGTGATATTTTATAGAAATGTGCTTGGTTTTGGAATGCATTACTACATTCTTTGAAATATTTATTGCACTTGTATTATCACAAAATATAACAACTGGTTCTTTGATCTCAACTTTCATGCCTTCCAATAACTATTTGAACCAAACAATATTAGAGCAGTTTACTACTATAACAACATATTCTGCTTTTTCTGTGGATTGGGATGTGCAATTTTGCTTTTTACTAGTCCAAGATACAAACCTTTTGCCAAGAAAGAATGCTCCACCACTTGTACTTTTTTTGTCATCAATGTTTCCTACCCAATCAGCATCAGTAAACACTTTTAAGTCCAGATTACCTCCAAATTTATACCACAAGCCATAATCTTCAGTTCCTTTCAAGTATCTCAAGATTCTTTTGATTGCCATCATATGATTTTCTCTAGGTTTTGTTGAGAATCTTGCTACAATACCAACTGCTAAGGCAATATCAGGCCTTGTATGAACTACATACTGTAATTTTCCAATCATTGATCTATATAAGGTCTGATCTACTTCTTTTGAATCATCATCTTTTGTAAGCTTTAGTCCTATACACATGGGTGTACCAATTGGTTTTTCATCTTATATACCAAACTTCTTAAGTATTTCCTTGATGTATTTACCCTGAGTAATGTAGATACCATTCTTGCTCTGCTGAATTTGAAGACCAACAAAAAACTTTATCTGACCAAACATAGACATTTCAAATTCTTTGTTCATTTTCTCTAAAAATTCTTTGCATTGATCATCATTACCTGTAAACACAGTATCATCCACAAATATTTCTGCCAAAACAATTCTATTATCTGGTCCTTTTTTGATGTATAAACTACTGTTATCATTAGCTCTTTTGAAACCAATCTGAATAAGATAGTTTTGTAATCTTTCATACCATGCTCTAGGGGCTTGTTTCAGACCATACAATGCTTTGTGTAACTTGCAGACCATATCCCTTTTGTCTGGATCAACAAAACCTTCAGGTTGCTTAATGTAGACTTCTTCATCAAGAATACCATTGAGAAATGCAGATTTTACATCCATCTGATATACCTTAAATCCTTTATGTGCTGCATATGCAAGTAGAGTTCTTACACATTCTAATCTTGCAATAGGATCAAAATTCTCTCCATAATCTATACCTTCTTCTTGAGAATACCCTTTACACACTAATCTAGCTTTGTTTCTAGATACTTGACCATCTTCATTCAGCTTGTTTTTGAATACCCATTTCATTCCAATTACATTTTTGTCTTTAGGTCTAGGTACAAGAGTCCATGTCTTTTTTTTCTCTATTTGTTCTATTTCTTCATTCATATCCTCAATCCAACTTTCATTTTCCATTTTTAACATTTCTAGGTTCAAAATCAGCAAGTAAACATGTATCTTTCAGTTTACTTCTTGTCATAGTACCATCTAATTTGTTTCCAATAATCTGATCTGTTGTATGATGCTTCCTGACATACTTGGCCAATATAGGTTCCTTGCCTCTTGAATGAGTTATATTGTCATTTTCTTGAATTTCATCTTCAGGTTCAGTTTTCTCGGGCTCGGTAGATATTTTCTCGGTAGCTTTAGGTTGAGACTCAGTTTCTTGTGACTCAATTTCTTGTGACTTAGTTTGAACTTCTTCTTGTGACTCGGTTACTGTACTGGGCTCGGTAGATGTAGTTTCTTTATTGACAGATGTGTCTGGCAATGTATCAGGTTCAATGTAAAAAAATCTTTTGTAATCCTTTGGTTCCTTTTTGCTTTCTTCTTCAGCCTTTTCTGCAAACTCATCAACTTTCACATGTGCACTTTCTATGATTTTGTGAGTAGACAAATTCAGACAAAATATGCTTTACTTTTGCAAGAATATCCCAAAAATATTCCTTCATCACTTTTTACATCAAATTTTCATTTTCTAGATTCTTTTAAGATGTAACATTTACTACCAAATACTTTCAGGTAACTTACATTGGGTTTATAGCCATACCATAAGTCATAAGGAGTTTTGAATGTGTCTTTCCTCAAGTGTACTCGGTTCAAGGTATGAACTATAGTGCTAATAGTTTCCTTCCAGTATTTCATAGCAATGTTCTTTTCAATCATTAGAGTCCTTGCACAATCCATGATAGATATGTTCCTTCTTTCAGCTATTCCATTCTGCTTAGGAGTTCTTGGAGCTAATACCTGTCTTTTGATTCCTCTTTCAATGCAAAAATTATTGAATTCATGGGAGATGAATTCACCACCTCTGTCTGATCTTAAGCACTTCATTCTTTTTCCTGTTTCCTTTTCTACTCTTTCCAAATACCATTTGAATTTCTCAAATGCTTCTGACTTTTCTCTTAAATACATAACAGTCATCATTTTAGAGTAATCATCAACAAAGAGAATAAAGAATTTTTCTCTAGTATAGCTTTCAATTACAATAGGTCCACATAAGTCAATATGCACAATATCCAAAATATCTTCAGACTGGTAGTTTTTACTTTTAAAGCTAGTCTTTCCCATTTTACCAATCTAACAATTCTTGCATAGACCAACATTAGGTTTCTTCAAAGTAGGAATACCTCTTACTTTCTTGAATTTTCTTATTTTCACCATATTATCAAAATTTACATGACATAACCTTTTGTGCCATAACCAACTTTCTTCAATTTGAGCAATAAAACATGAGCATTCACCAAGATCAAGATAAAATAGGTTACATTTGGTTTGTTTGCCTGAACCAATCAGTTTTCCTTTGTCATCCAACATTCTTGCTTTTCCATTCATGAATTCAACCTTGAATCCAATGTTGATTAGTTGTGCTATACTTAGAAGATTATGCTTTAGTCCTTCAACCCAATATGCATTATCACATATAAGTTCTTTGGTTAATGAAATTCATCCTCTTCCTTTTATACAACAAGGTTCATTGTTTCCAAACCTTACATTACCACCATCATAGTCTTCAAGGTGTTCAAACTTTGTTCTATCACTAGTCATATGATGTGAGCATCCACTGTCTATAATCCATGTATCATCTTTGCTTATATGAGAGATAAGTGCCATCTCATCTTCATCATCATCAGATTCATCTTTTACAGCAATGAAGATAATTTCTTCTTCACTATCATCAGAATCCTTAGCCAAAAAACATGTTTTCTTACCTTTATCCTTGAATGACTTGAAATTCTTCTTGCCATTGTACTTGTGACCTTTCTTCTCATCCTTGCTTTTCTTGTTTGGGCACCTAGCTGCAATATGACCAATTTCTTCACATGAAAAATAGATTAAAGGAGTTTTACCTTTGTATTTACCTCTGCCTCTAGTATATTTCTTTGCAAGTAATGCTTCAATAACTTCAAGGTCACTATCTGAACTTTCCTCTGATTCTTCTTCACTTTTTGATTGGATTTTCTTGCCCTTCTTAAGTGAAAGTTTGGCCTCAAATACTGATTCAATATTTTTAGAAGTTGGAATATAGTTGTCATAGTTATCTAATTCAAAAGCTATCAATCTTCCAACTAAGGCATCCAAAGTTATATTGTGATTTTGTTCACATCTTCTTTCTTGAATAGCAGATACTCTTATTGCATAGATGGGAACCAATGTTCTAAGAACCTTACTTATAACAGTGTCATCATCAATTTTTCCTCCAGAAGCTCTGATTGCACTAACACTTACCTTGATCCTTTCAACATATTTTGCAATGTTTTCATCTTCTTTCATCTTCATCTGATCAAACTATCCTCTTAGGCTTTCTACTTTGGCTCTCTTCACATTGTCATCACCACCATAAATTTTCTTCAGCTTGTTCCACATTTCATAAGTAGTTGTGCAGTCTTTGATCTCATCAAATTCTTCATAGCTAAGAGTTGATGCAATGTTTATCATCATGGTGTTATGGTTCTTTTTCTCTGCAATGTCTTCAATAGTTAATGTGCCAGTAGGAACTGTATATTCTTGATCAATATATTTGCATCCTGATTCACTAATGGAATCCAGATGAAGTCTCATGAGACATTGCCATGCTAAAAAGTTATCCCTGTTAAGCCTTGGAATTTCTCTCTTGTAAGACATCCTGATCTTTAGCTTAGGTCCTTGAAACCCTTCCTGCAAGCACCAAAAGCTCTGATACCAATTGTTGGAAATATAGATGGAGTAACTAAGAGGGGGGGGGGTGAATCAGTTAACCACAAAAATATTACCACAAATCCCTTAGATGTTTCATTAAATCATTTACTTCTATTATACTAAAAACTCGGTTATTGCAGTGAGTATTAATTATAACTATTCTTAAGCATTCATCAGTGATTAGCATACATGAATAAAGAAATTATCATGAACATAAGAGACACCAGATTTAACGTGGAAACCCAATATGGGAAAAACCACCAATGTAAGTAGTTACTATTTTTCACTCTTCTGAAGTGATGCCCTGTAAGGAGCCAACCTGGTAAAAGGTTACAAAACACACTATTAGGTGTGACCTTGTTAGAGGATTTAATCACCCTATTAGGAGTGGCCTTGTAAGAGGTCTTGAAACAATTCAATAGAATTTTCACCTTGTTAGAGGATTTACAAAATGGCTATTAAACCAACTCGGTTAGGAGATTTTGAAATCACTTCTACAATGGTAAGAAAGTAACAATGAAGTGACCTGAATAATGATGTAACTGAATTGCTGATTACAGATCTCTATTCTATTTCACTAGATCTTTCCTGATCAAATATATCTTTGCTGCTCTTTAAGGATATCTAATCATCCTTCAAAATTTGTTCACACTATCCTTCCTTTTCACTTGCACACATTTAATTGACAACTTGACCTTCTATATATACCATTTGGATTGTCAAGTCGGCACTAATAACCATTACAAAACATTACTAATCATTATAGCAGTCGGCTAGAATAAACAAACTTTATTTCTCAAAATAACAAAATCCTTCACTGGGCTGACCTTGCTCAGTAAACACTAATCCAAAGAGATTTCCTTTGGTGACCGAGAGAACTCGGTAAGCACTGCAAATTCTAAAACATCCTTTGGAGACCGAGTGAACTCGGTAAACACTAAATTTCCTTTGATAACCACGGAAGCTCGGTTAACACTATTTTCTACCATACTTTTCTTTGACGCCCAAAATATCTCGGTAGATACTGAAAACCACCTGCAGACCGACTGAGCTCAGTAAATGATGGGAACTGCTTTGCTGACCGACTGAGCTTGGTGAATGGTATGACATTTGTGTGACATCAAAGACAACACACAATTAATCCAACAATCTCCTTCAAACAATTGTATCCAACATACACATGGCTAAACATATTAAATAAATTTAATTAATAAATCCTAATTTTCCCTCAACCACCAAATGGGAGAAAATGCATCAACTAATAGGATTTAAGGATCAAGCTCACATGGATCAAGCTCACATGGATCAAGCTCACATCAAATCTCCATCACACATAAGGAGAGAGCATCTTGTCCACCCATTTTGTCTCCTTGTCCCAAGCTTTGAGGACAACTTATTTAAATGGTCTCCAAAGGTGGAACCATGGACTAAAACTCAACTCAACCATGATCAACTTAACGCCACCCCCTACCTTTTCCAAAATATATAAAAGAAAGGCTAAAATCAATTAATTATCATCCACAAAATCTGAGAATAGCATCAAACCTCTTGCAATTTATAGCTAGAAAGGCAAATCTAGGACTAATTAAGGCTAATTTCATTTGGAATTGAACTATTTAGTTGCTTTGTCATTCATTCTTATTTTAGGGCTGTCACTAATGGAAGCTTGCTGAGAGCTTTGCATTAGAAAACCTAATTAGAGGTCCATAGATTGCTTAATTATCAAGTATTTGCTTAAATTAAATTGCTATTTGTGGTAATTTAGTTCTTATTTTCATTTATTTTCAATACTAACCATATGAAGGTGCTTTTCATAGCACACAAAATGGCACCCACTATGGGGCATTAGGCCTCATTAATTTTTAATTCAGAGAAATTGTATTTTTTTTGCATATCCTTATATTTTTCTCTATTTTACAAGTTTTGCAATGCTTTTGACAGTTTCTGCAGTGTGTACAATACTTCCTGTAGTGTGTATAAGGTGTGAAATAAAGCATCCACAACAAATTTTTGTGCCTTTACATAACCAAATAGCATCTTTAATCCTTCTATTATCCTATCTCTACTTCTTTCAGCGTGTGTGCCTTGAATACCAAGTTCTTTTGAATCTTTTTGCAATGCGTGTGAAGTTTCCTTGAGGTGCATTTGCCAGTTTAAATAGCGCTTTTAATATTTGTCTCTATGCTTTTGATTTATTCTAAAGCTCATTTAATCTTTTTAGCAGCACTTTCGATTAGTTCTGCCGTGCTTTCAATTAAATTAAAAATTTGTAGAATCTAACTTTCAGAAAATGATTTGTCTGTATTTGTAGGATGACAAGTCATAAAAAAGTAAAAAATCCAGAGATAAGATTTAATAGTGAGGGTAAAGCATTGGCCAAATAAATTAAAAAGGAGAACATAGCCAACATCAAGCTATTTTTGGAGAATTCACAACAAGAGAGTGAGGTATATGAATAATATTTGAAGGTTGTAGAAGCTTACAAATCAAAATTTGTCTCATTAAATTAGATTTACTTGCCTTAATCGATTTGTTTCAAATTTGATAAATAAGGCTTAGATTTCAATTTTTCTTATTTTCTTCATTTTGTTTATTTGTGTTGACTAACTTTTTGGAGAGGAGGCAAAGAAAAGGGAACGATCACCACTAGGTGAGTCAAAAACATGACAAAATCCATTAAAAATGCCCCTAGCCTTTGCTAGCTACAAATCAAGGTAAGCCTAAACTTGGTCAATTTTTGCTTAAATTGTAGCCTTGTAATTTTTGCTAAAATATAGTAATTAAACCAAATTAAAGGATAAATCAAGCACCTAATCAATAACCCCTTGTTTGTGGAAGATAGTAGAAATACTCAATTCCCATTAGTTAGTGGGTTTGGAAAATTGAACATTGTTAATAGTGCTTGGGAGATAAGAATAGATAGGATATTCTCTTCACCTTTTGGTGAATCAAATTCTAAAAACCTATCTGTCAAATCCATTTTATTGCTTTACACATGAACATGCAAGATCTTTAGTGGGCTCGCCTCCTGAGATTTTCCTTAATGAGACCGATGAGAGGGACGACCCAAAGTGGGATACATTTTCCTTTGCAAAAAAAATCCAACCCACTATAAAATGAAATGCACGCATCCTTAATGGGGTGTGTGACAAAAGGATATAAAGCTTTTAAACTTCCTCAAGTAGTCATTCACGATTGTACAAAACTCTGATATATCGGTGGTGGGAAGCCTCCTAATTTTGGGGGATGAAACTTAATGTCCATTTTGAACAGAATCTTGATTAAATACCTTAACTTAGCAAAGCCTACCTTGTAAAGCCATGTTTACAAACCAACTTGTCAACTAGGTAGATTGCTTGAAGTGATTTTCATGAAAAACTCGTGATAACATCCTTACATATTCAAAGAATTTTTTGTAGAGGGTTTTAAAAACAAGTGTATTTGTGATTTCTTTGTTGGAAGAAGACGTAGAATAAGTAAGAGATATCCATTTTGAAAAATCATGTTATACTTTTAATCTCTTCATAAAATGAACAATCACAAAATTTGGAAGAAAGAGTTCTAAATCAGACCTTAATTGGATGTTGGTTTCTACACGATCTCATAAACTTAAACTATCTTTACAAGAATATGACACTTGCATTGCAAAAGAGGTCCCCGAATTTGAATCTCAAAATTCTTTCATAAATCATGAGCAAGGGGATAGTCTCCCAAACCTTTTTGAAAAGAGAATTGATCCAATGGATAGAAACTCCACATTTCACGATTACGTCCATGGGGGAAATAATGAAAATCAAGGAAACATTAAACATGCTAATAAAGAGCCTAAAGTAACACTCGAAGACAAAGCTAATAGGGAGGTTCAAGACATTGAATTCCTTGAATTTATGGACAAACTAATAGAAAGAAATAGTGAAAGATATTTCCCTAATTTAGCCCAAGCAGGGGTGGAACTTCCACATGACTATGATGTTGACCAACTTAAGAAAGATAAGGAAGAGGATAATCTAATAGGTGCTATGAATAAACAATAAAAAATGTTCCAATCACAAATTGACCTAATGAAGAAGGCAACATGGATAACTTTAAAAAACCTCCTTTTAGGAAAAAGTATAAAATCTTGGCAAATCGTACATTATTTTAGGGGGAAATTTTTTTTAATGCAAGTGATTTTTTTTTTCAAATCCATGATTTTTCATAGTTTGTATTGGCGATTTTTTCCCTACTGAATGAAAATTACAGAAATTATTGGTGAATTATTCAGTCACGTGGGGGAAAATATATATTATATAAGGTGAATAATTTTCTTTTCAAGTAAAAAATTATAATATATAAGACGAATGATATTCTTTTGAAGGAAAAAATAATTATATTGGAAAATTTTAAGTACCGTTTGAAAATTTATTTATTTATTGGCTAATTGTTCAATATAATTATGGGAAAAAAAATATTTTGTTGGTGATTTTCAAAAGATGAGACATAACACGGACATGTAACCTAACCTAACATACCTAACATATATACATTATTTTATAATGTTAAATATATTATTTGAGACCGTCTGATGATCCAAGATCACTGGTTGAAGTTTAATTTTGACCCTAATTTCTTGAAGGAAACAGAGTTATCTAGGAAGTCACCAAAATGTTGACACATATCAAATTAGGGTTATTAACTTGTTTGTATACTACAATGTACACATGTTGGTATCAATAATCACGTTCCTATAGTGCAACTTGTAACCTCTTAACTTAGTAAGAAATAAATGCCTTGTCAGTGACAAGTGATATTCTTTAACTATCACGCACCACTTCCAAATTCGTACAGACGATATAATCAATTTTTGACATTTTTGCATTTATGGGAAAGATTTACTACCAGATATGAAAGATTAAAGAAAAATTTTTAAGTTCTCACATGCATGCATTTAGGGGAAAGATTTACATGAAAGATTTAGAGGCATATTAAGGACAATGGATTTAATACCATTAAAGATAGAATAATTTATTGCTAAGTAACAATCAAGGATTCAAGGGCTATTTATAGACGATCTAGCTTCTTTATTCCTTGATTTGTCTTTGCTAGATAAATTGTTTGTTTAGGTCATTAGTCTGCACTCTACAAATAATTTGTTTTTAAGGTTTCTGAAGTTTTAGATGGACACTCCCATTAGGCTTAGATGCACATTTGAGGAGGCCCAAAAGGCCTTTCTGGGTTCCTTTTCAGATGAAACCTTATAATCAATTTGTAAGGAGGGTGGGCCTTTCATAATAGAGGCTGTTAAAATGGTGCTGGGAAGAGAGTTTCTACAAAATGAAGATAGGCACCGGGTCAACACGAACATTACATCCCATTATTTGGTATCTCTTCTCGACCTCAGAGGAGAGAAGGTGGACATGTTAATGCTGCTGAGGAGGGTTTTTAAAGAAGAATACTTGTGGTCAATGTTCATGTTTTTATGTTCACAGAAATAGGGATGGGGATCCCTTGAGCAAGTGAAATACCGAAGCTTCTCCTTCCAGGCTAGAATGTGGCCATGCAACCTTTTCTATTGGGCCTGAATGCTGGGCAGTTGAAGTGCCATAGGAAATGGGCGCTGATAGATAGGGATTTTCTCCGAAAGTGGTTTTTGCTTGACGAAGTGGAGGCTCAGGCAAGGCAATACGGGTGGCTCGATGAATTCTCATAGTTAATCCTCTCTATAGAATTCTACTTAGATGGAGCTAGAGGGAAAAATCAATAGTGGAGTAGTATTGGTTTTTTTTATAAAAACATACCATGTTTTTGGGTTTTTTTGTTTATAGTAGGTTTCTCTTTGTACTAAAAGTGGACAATGTAATTATAATTTTATGAAAAAAAAATAATGAAAATTTCACAAGCTCATTTCAATTTGTGTTTTATGGGTACAAAAAATGGATCTTAGACTTCTTTGTCACTGTGATTGCAATATTTTAATTAGTTGTTTTATCTATGTATTAGACATGTATGATGTAACTTATAAGTATGTTTCAGTAGAAATAAGGAAATGTTCAAATGATGTCGATGGTATTTTCATTTTTAAATCTAAATATTTAAAATGTATCATAGTTGTACATTGTAGACAATTGTAGTTAACAAAAGAAATGTCTTATCACTGACATTAAGTTTGGGTAATGTTACTTGTCATGACATTTTTTGCAATTTCACACACTTGTACATTTAATATGAAAGATTTACATAATTTTGAAGGACAAATGAATTAATAAGGTTATAGAAAGAATTTATGGTTTTCTAATTATAAGGTATGAGAATTAGATGTGATTATAATTATCAACGTTAAAGTTATAATCAATAAAAAAATATCATTTTAACTTTAAGTATACTATATAATCAATTTGAAGGACAAATGAATTAATAAGGTTAGAGAAAGAATTTATGGTTTTCTAATTATAAGGTATGAGAATTATACATGATTATAATTATAAATGTTAAAGTTATAATTGATAAAAAAATATCATTTTAACTTTAGGTATACTATATAATCAATAAAAACATTACATTAACTCATGTTTGGGAGACCTAGCAAGTCAGCGACCACATAAATCTCATATTCTCTAAACACTAACCTAAGTAACCTTAACCCCAACCTCTGAAATATATTAGAATGTAATATTATTAAAAAAATAATGCATTTTGAATTTGGTTGGCTAAAATTGTTACTATTCAATTAAATAACTTTAAATGTTATTATCCATTATTAATTAATATCTATAAAGGAAAAAATAATAGTATAACATTTAACAATGTCCATTGCAAATAACTACCATTGGATGGGCACAGATAGATGATGTACAATGGACTTCAGGATGAAAGGAAAAACCAACCCCATCTTTTCAAACCCGTTCTGGAATCATGACACGTGTTACTAAACATGTTCCACTCGTATTCTCACACGGTCTACCAATAATGTCATTTGATGATGATGTGACATGTCTGACTCGTGAGGTGAGTCAGCCTTCAGGTGACTATGTGAGTTAATGGGACCCATGAGGCCACCACACCACTCACCAAATAGTGAATAACAATAAAATTATGATTGTTGGATGATTGTAGATCAACGACCGAAGTTGTATTTTGGGCTGAAAGGGAAAAGCAACCCCATCTTTTCAAACCCGTTCCAAAATCATGAAACATGTCACTAAACATGTTTCACTCGCAGTCTCGCACAGGCTACCAATAATGTCATTTGATGATGATGTGACACATCTGACTCATGTGGTGAGTTAGCTGTCAGGTGAATAGGTGAGTTAATGGGACCCATGGGGCCACCACACCAAATAGTGACTAATAATGACATTATGACCATTGGATGATTGTAGATCAATGATTGAAGTTGTATTTTAGGATGAAAGGGAAAATAAAACCCATTTTTGCAAATCCATTCCAGATTCATGATGCGTGTCCACTCACACGGTCAGTGACAAGTGTGACGATTGTAGATTGTACAATTTTTGCGCATTATGTTTCCAATATAATTTTTTATTTATAAGTATAAGTAGTTTGTAGATTTAGAAAGGGGTTACAGATTCTAAATTTCTAGGTTGAGGATTGAGGTCTGAGGAAAGAAACAAAGTATCTCAGCTCTCTTCCCAGTCATAGTCTGCAAAAATCAAAACTAAGGGTAACGGGTAACTAATAAAATCCTAAACACCTACGTCCCACATTTTAAATTTTTCAAATATCTTGATTTACAACTTTATTGTTTATATTATAGAAAAAAATTAGCCTGTTAGGGTTTAATTTTGAATCACCCCTGTAAATTGTAGGCTTGTAGCTGTGTATAAATATTTGAATTTTCCTATGAGTAAATAGTGATACAGGTTAACAACATACCACTATGGATAGAAAAAATATCAAGAATAAGACTATGAGTAAAAGGCCAAGTCAGATAATAGAATTCCACAATCTGCTTAAAACACCAGGTTTCACTAATTTATTCCATGATATTTATCATCTTGTTATTCATGGAAATAATAGAATAATGGAAATTAGATTTTCACTTTAAAACAAGTGGAACGATCTAAATAAGGGTTTAAAATTTTATTCATTTAACAACATGATAAATGCAATGACAAATAAAATTGTAGCATGGGTTGTTGGGTCGGCACGCATGGTGTTAGCTCAAGTATTCCCTTGCCCATAAATTTTCATGATATGCATTGAAAATTATGATGAAAATAGAAAATTAATTGTGAATAAAAATACTCAGGAGGAAATTTTGTCCATAACGGAGAGTGAATTTGCTAGTCTGTTGAACCTAGGGTTTGAACAACAAAACTCAAATGTGTACATTGACCTAGGAAAGTTGGTAGAGGATTATGAAAAATTAGATGCAACACAAAAATATTCTTATATCAAAGGAATAAAAAAAATGTTCTAGTCCAAGTCTAGATCATAAGCCTCCTTATGATTATTATATTTTTGTGCCATGGGCACAAGACAATATTTCCTTTCTAGCATTTTTTTTGGGATTGGATAGTAACAAATAAGTGGGTGCCAGGATTCTTGAAATGATTTTTCATATTCATTTTAAAAAAGAACTAGTAAAATATTATTTTATTGAGTACATTGTTCGTTGCATGCAAGAACAATTACTAATGATTAAAAGAGGTTCACAGAAGACATTTAGATTCACAACCTAATTGTGTTATCTTCTCTTAGCAAAGCATTGGGTAGTATTTTAGACAAACAAGCTTTGCAGTCAAGTCCAAAATCCAATATATGAGTGGACACCTCAAATAAGGATGATTGATAATAGAAAGAAATACAACAATTTTGTACACTTCTTTTTGGCTCCAATGTACCATAAAATTATAGGCACTCCAATGCCTAGATTGCCTATTACTTGTAGAGATTTTATTCAACTCAGAAGTCAAATACAATTGGTTGACTGGTACTTAATGGAAGAGTACACTGTGTTAAGGTTTTACGATTCAATGGTAGAACCCTACAAACTTCCAATACATGTAATAGAGAGGGTATTTGCATTGGAATATGTACAAAAAATGGAGAGTACAAATGTACTCTTTAATGGTCAACAAAAGGAAATGATATTTCCTTCCTTGCCTTTCTCATTTGGAGGGTTCACATTTGAGAGAAGAGGATTCAAAGTGGCACAAGACTTTTTTTTCAATTTTTCACTTTGATGTTGATAGTCACTAGTAGTACTATGATCCACTCAACATAATTGGACAAAGTTTAGAGATAATGGGAACTCTGCAAGCAAATGTCAACATGAAAGTATGCCATTGATAGAAAAATTTAAAAACATGGAGTCCTGGGATGAGGTCAAAAAAGAGATGGAGAAATATGTTGCTGAAAATAATATTTCAATACAGGAATTGTCATCACAAATTATGGCATTACACAAACAAAAAGGAAAAGTGCAGGCCATGACATCATACAATTTCTACCAGAAAACTACTCAACCATCTACAAAATCTATTCCAAATGACCTAATAGATGACTGTATGGATGATAGTTGGACTTGAACCAAAATTTCTGATTTTTATGAAATGAGGAAGAATCTCGGTGAGCCAAAGACCTCTATAGATCTTTATAATGTGGAAGAGGATAAACTATTTAGAAAATTGAGGAATAAGGAGCATCCAACTAAAGCATATCATGGCTATGATGATAGTCTAGATACTAAGTATGGGTTGGATTCTATGAATCCTGATGGAATATGGATGAAGTGACTGAGAGGGGGGGGTGAATCAGTCAACCATAAAACACTTCACAATACATGTAATAGAGAGGGTATTTGCATTGGAATATGTACAAAAAATGGAGAGTACAAATGTACTCTTTAATGGTCAACAAAAGGAAATGATATTTCCTTCCTTGCCTTTCTCATTTGGAGGGTTCACATTTGAGAGAAGAGGATTCAAAGTGGCACAAGACTTTTTTTTCAATTTTTCACTTTGATGTTGATAGTCACTGGTAGTACTATGATCCACTCAACATAATTGGACAAAGTTTAGAGATAATGGGAACTCTGCAAGCAAATGTCAACATGAAAGTATGCCATTGATAGAAAAATTTAAAAACATGGAGTCCTGGGATGAGGTCAAAAAAGAGATGGAGAAATATGCTGCTGAAAATAATATTTCAATACAGGAATTGTCATCACAAATTATGGCATTGCACAAACAAAAAGGAAAAGTGCAAGCCATGACATCATACAATTTCTACCAGAAAACTACTCAACCATCTACAAAATCTATTCCAAATGACCTAATAGATGACTGTATGGATGATAGTTGGACTCGAACCAAAATTTCTGATTTTTATGAAATGAGGAAGAATCTCGGTGAGCCAAAGACCTTTATAGATCTTTATAATGTGGAAGAGGATAAACTATTTAGAAAATTGAGGAATAAGGAGCATCCAACTAAAGCATATCATGGCTATGATGATAGTCTAGATACTAAGTATGGGTAGGATTCTATGAATCCTGATGGAATATGGATGAAGTGACTGAGAGGGGGGGGTGAATCAGTCAACCATAAAACACTTCACAATACATGTAATAGAGAGGGTATTTGCATTGGAATATGTACAAAAAATGGAGAGTTCAAATGTACTCTTTAATGGTCAACAAAAGGAAATGATATTTCCTTCCTTGCCTTTCTCATTTGGAAGGTTCACATTTGAGAGAAGAGGATTCAAAGTGGCACAAGACTTTTTTTTCAATTTTTCACTTTGATGTTGATAGTCACTGGTAGTACTATGATCCACTCAACATAATTGGACAAAGTTTAGAGATAATGGGAACTCTGCAAGCAAATGTCAACATGAAAGTATGCCATTGATAGAAAAATTTAAAAACATGGAGTCCTGGGATGAGGTCAAAAAAGAGATGGAGAAATATGCTGCTGAAAATAATATTTCAATACAAGAATTGTCATCACAAATTATGGCATTGCACAAACAAAAAGGAAAAGTGCAGGGCATGACATCATACAATTTCTACCAGAAAACTACTCAACCATCTACAAAATCTATTCCAAATGACCTAATAGATGACTGTATGGATGATAGTTGGACTCGAACCAAAATTTCTGATTTTTATGAAATGAGGAAGAATCTCGGTGAGCCAAAGACCTTTATAGATCTTTATAATGTGGAAGAGGATAAACTATTTAGAAAATTGAGGAATAAGGAGCATCCAACTAAAGCATGTCATGGCTATGATGATAGTCTAGATACTAAGTATGGGTAGGATTCTATGAATCCTAATGGAATATGGATGAAGTGACTGAGAGGGGGGGGTGAATCAGTCAACCATAAAACACTTCACAATACATGTAATAGAGAGGGTATTTGCATTGGAATATGTACAAAAAATGGAGAGTACAAATGTACTCTTTAATGGTCAACAAAAGGAAATGATATTTCTTTCCTTTCCTTTCTCATTTGGAGGGTTCACATTTGAGAGAAGAGGATTCAAAGTGGCACAAGACTTTTTTTTCAATTTTTCACTTTGATGTTGATAGTCACTGGTAGTACTATGATCCACTCAACATAATTAGACAAAGTTTAGAGATAATGGGAACTCTGCAAGCAAATGTCAACATGAAAGTATGCCATTGATAGAAAAATTTAAAAACATGGAGTCCTGGGATGAGGTCAAAAAAGAGATGGAGAAATATGCTGCTGAAAATAATATTTCAATACAGGAATTGTCATCACAAATTATGGCATTGCACAAACAAAAAGGAACAGTGCAGGCCATGACATCATACAATTTCTACCAGAAAACTACTCAACCATCTACAAAATCTATTCCAAATGACCTAATAGATGACTGTATGGATGATAGTTGGACTTGAACCAAAATTTTTTATTTTTATGAAATGAGGAAGAATCTCGGTGAGCCAAAGACCTCTATAGATCTTTATAATGTGGAAGAGGATAAACTATTTAGAAAATTGAGGAATAAGGAGCATCCAACTAAAGCATATCATGGCTATGATGATAGTCTAGATACTAAGTATGGGTAGGATTCTATGAATCCTGATGGAATATGGATGAAGTGACTGAGAGGGGGGGGTGAATCAGTCAACCATAAAACACTCCACAATTATTTCTTTCCAGATCCCTTAGGATATCTAAAAAAATGTTATCTGTTTTAGCACTCGGTAAATAGATTGCAGTAACTTTGAAGATGCAAAAAGTATTAGCAAAATTATCTTTTAGATATTCATCAGCACTAGTGTATGATTAAGATAGCAATTAAGAACACAAGAGACACAAGATTTAACATGGAAACCCAATATGGGAAAAACCGCCAATGTATCTAGATACTGATTTTCACTTTTCTGAAGTGATGCCCGGTTAGAAGCCAACCCGGTAAAAGGTTACAAAACACACTGTTAGGTGTGACCTTGTTAGAGGATTTAATCACCCTGCTAGGAGTGGCCTGGTAAGAGGTCTTGAAAACAATTCAATGAAATTGTCACCTTGTTAGAGGATTTACAATATGGTTGTTAAACCAACTCGGTTAAGAGATTTAGAATTCACTGTTACAATGATAAGAAGGTAACAATGAAAATGACCTGTATAATAATGCAACTGCCTTGCTGATTATAGATCTCTGTCCAGCATAAGTGTGATCCTTCCTGATTGAATAAATATCTGCTGCACCTTAAGGATATCTGAACATCCTTCACAAATTCGCACACACCTTTCCTGTCTTTCTTCTGTAAATCTTCTGCTATTTTTCTTGTTTATTTTTCACATTTGACCTTTTATTTATATGATTTTAGATTTGTCAAATCAACATTATTTAGTATAACAGTCGGCTGAATTAAGCAAACTCTATTTGCAAAAATCCTTCAAGGGCCGACAGTGCTCGGTGACCATAACTTTCTACAATCTTTCGGAGACCGAGGGAACTCGGTAAACACCAACAATCCTTTACCTTCGATAACCGACTGAACTCGGTAAACACTAAATTTCCTTTGACGACCGACTAAACTCGGTAAACACTGAATTTCCTTTGACGACCAACTAAACTCGGTAAACACTGAATTTCCTTTGATGACCGACTGAACTCAGTAAACACTGAATTTTCTTTGACGACCGACTGAACTCGGTAAATGCTAAATTTTCTTTGATAACCGAGTGAACTCGGTAGACACTAATTTTCTTTGATAACCGAGTGGACTCGGTAAGCACTAATCTTCCTGTCTGGCAGACCGACTGAGCTCAGTAGGAACTGATTGCTGCAGACTATGACATTGTGTGACATCAAAGACAATACATAATTTGAGTAGCAATTTTCTTCAGACAATTGTTTCCAACAATCTCCCTCTTTGGCATTGATGGCAACACAATATGTCATAGCATAAGAAATTTGAAAGAATTAGCTTGGTTCAGATTCAAATCTCCCTCTGTCAGCAAACTTTCTTTATCCTGAAAATTCTTTGTTCTGACTATTGAAAATTTCTTGAAGTAATAGCAAAGACATAGCAAACACTCCCTCTTTGACAACACATGCCAAAGACAATTCACATATTACCGATGTAAATTAATGTACCTCAAGTACT
Source organism: Chamaecyparis obtusa (assembly GCA_027943335.1). Taxonomy (NCBI): domain Eukaryota; kingdom Viridiplantae; phylum Streptophyta; class Pinopsida; order Cupressales; family Cupressaceae; genus Chamaecyparis; species Chamaecyparis obtusa. The sequence goes on from BSBK01004467.1 coordinate 1,634,436, forward strand.
GATTCATATGCAATGATTCCTTGAATATGCTGCATCAACTGGTTGATTTTCAATCATGTTCTAGTTGATGCTGTTGGAAATATTCAGGAATTAACCAAGTTACTGAGAGGGGAGGGGTGAATCAGTAACTCCAAATTTTCTTATAATTTTAACATGTATTTTACTTTTTAACCTTTGCATACAGAAAGCATGAAACTTACAAACATTCACAATAATGACACATAGATTTGGTTACCCAGAAACCTTCCAAAAGAAAGTAAAACTGGGGTGGGGATGAAACCCACAAAGCTTTAATACTGCAGAATAAAGTTGGCCGGTTAAGGCTTACAATTTGATCACTTCTGATGATCTACCCTGTTAGGAGCAATAAGGATTGCTAAATCCACCCTGTTAAAGGATTTACAAACATACAATGAAGTATGCACTCGGTAAAGAGATTTTTACAAAGACTGTTAAGTCTACCCGGTTAAAGGATTTAGTATTGATTCACCTGTTAGAATGAAACAGTAGATCTCTGCTTTGCAACTGGATTGCTGAATGAGATTCGCTGATGTACTGATCACCTTCTGTGATGAATTTGTCTTTGCTGTACCTTATACTTCTGAAGCCTTCTGTAATTCGCTTATTTCTATCTTTCTTTCTCTTTCACATATATTCTACTTCATACATTTTATTACATCTTTTTATTTCTACAACATTGTTTATATACAAGTCTCAAACAATTAATTACAATTACAATTACACAGTCGGCTTGACAAATAAACATAAGTGCTACTAAGTCGGCCCAAATATGGTTACTCGGTTCCTTCAAACTGACTCGGTGACTTTCTGATACTCGGCGTCCACTGCATTACTCGGCATCGTCATGCACTCGGTAGAAGTGAAGGCACGGTTCATACTGATCACTCGGTAGGTATTGAACTCGGTAAGTATTGGTGACTCGGTAGACAAGATGTTACTCGGTTTACATTGTCCTGATCGGTTTGTACTAACTTGCTCGGTTTCCACTGTCTGCTCAGTTTGCACTGTCTGCTCGGTTTGCACTGTCTGCTCGGTTTGCACTGTCTGCTCGGTTTGCATTGTCTGCTCGGTTTATACTGTCTGCTCAGTTTATACTGTCTGCTCGGTTTGCACTGTCTGCTCGGTTTATATTGTCTGCTCGGTTTGCACTGTCTGCTCGGTTTATATCCAGAATGCAAATAAGTGTTCTCACTAGTGGCAATTCTGCTTAATGCCAACAATCTCCCCTTTGGCATTAGTGAGAAAAACACTTATTGGCCAAAATTTATATACACGAATCATGCTGAGTTTTATTTTGATTTTTCAAAATTTGTCTTTGTTATAGGGCTTTATACATTGTCTCCCCCTTTCAATGTGCTAACTGTTTCTTATACAAATCTATACAGTATACATATCTCTCCTTCTATACATATCTCCCCCTTTTTGACGATAATGCCAAAGGTGCATATACAAGTTATTTACAGAGAGAATCCAAAATTTGATAAGAAATCAAAATGTACCTTCATTATTAGTGCCAGGGTTCTATCCCAACTTTCTTGCAGAATCTTACATGTTTGTATAGCAATTTGGACTTCTGCAGAGAGTTCAATCATGTGATCTGCTATGGAGAACTGATTGTCATGAATCAATTTTCTGGAATGTTCAATGTGCTTATACATTGTATTCATGATGGGAAGGATCATGTGTTGGATGTCTAGCAGTGTGGACCAGATCCTTGAGTCTTCTTTCAGTAGATCAGACTGCATATTAGATAGATGTGAAATTTTCATGTGATGAGCAGAGCTTGAACTTGGTTCAAGTTGCAGCTTCTGTATGCTAATCTCCATATCCTCATCCATTTTATTCATTTTATCTTTGACATCCTTTGTGAACTCGGCAAAATTGCATAGTCTGGCCAAAAGAGAGGTAGCATTCGAATAGATAGATTCTATGTTAGACAAAACTGAAGACAATTCCACTTGGTTAATAGCTATGTGCTGAGCAATGTGCTCAAGCACTTTATTGTTGAATCTCTTCTCGGCTCTTTCAACTAACTTTTCTGTCCCGGATGAGTCCTCATTGTATTTCTCAACTGCTTCTGCTAATTGTAACAAAACATGCTGGGAGGAGTCTACTTTAATGCCTAATGCATCAAACAAAATGTCCTTAGCATCCTTGATGATTTGATACTCTTTGTCTCTCTCCTCTTTAAGCTTCTTTTGTTTTGCTTTCCTTTGGAGGATCTCACCTATATTCTGCATCTGGTCTGCTGAGAGATTTGCAAAATCTAATGTAGGAATTTCTATCTCTTCATCTAGGTCTATATCCTCAACTACATTTTTACCCAAAAATTTTATACTCGGTAAAGCCTTAGGCTTATCTGTACTTAATGCTTTTGTAGTAGTGACAGTAGATAAAGTAGGGCTGGCTATAGATACTGGCATACTTTCTACTGGAGAACTTAAAATATTTACACTTGAAGATTCAAAAGCTGGAAAACTTACTGCTGGAAAACTTGATGGTGAAGGAGACTGCAGCTCGGTAGAAGAAATGGTAGCTACCTTTGATGTTGCTAGGGATGATTGGACAAATGTAGAAGTTGTCACAACCATGCTTGAAGGTGTCTCTGGGCTGGATGTAGAAACTTTCACTGGAGATGTAGGAAGGGATGCAATGACTTCTGCTGCTATCCTTACAGTATCATCTACCTCAGTGTCTTCTTCTTGTTCATCACTGTCATCTTCAATATCTTTTATTATTACAGTTTCAATGCTCGGTTGGTGAAGGTGGTATATGTTCTTCCATGTGGCTTTTGTAGCCTTCACAACCGATTCAATATTGTTGATCAAAATCAAACAAGTATTGAACTTCAATGTCATCTTATTTTCATTTTCTTTTAATGCCTTCTTTACTTCATCATTATTCAAGCTCGGCATCAACTGTCTCAGGTTTTGATCAAATATGTCTATCACCGTTTGCCTTGCATTGCTCCATCTCATTTTTATTGGATTCAATAGAACTGCTGGAACCTGTGGGGTAATTTCTTCAGGAGAGTATTTCCACTGTCCCATCTTCTCAACAACAGCATCTTCTATTTCCTTCTGTTCTGCTTCCGATCTGGTTTCATATCTCAAGGATTTTATGTTACTTACTCCAGATCCTGATCCATCTCTGAAGAGTTTGAGCTTTTCTTGAAGGCTTAGAGGAGGCCTTTTGAATACTATGTCTTTATCTGCCTTTTCTGCCTTGTTTGCCTTGCCTCTTGTATTTCTCCTTGTAAACACAGCAGTGGGAGGCACAGGTGCCTTAGTGATGAAAACTTTTCCTTTCTTCTTTGCAGGTTCTGGTTCCTCTGTTTTCTCATCCTTTTCCTCTTCTTTTTCATCTATTTCTTCTTTGTCCTCGGTTATCATTTGTATTTTGGCTATCCTCTTCTTTCCTTTGTTTACAGCCTGTGGAAGCTTTATGCTTAGTTCAATTCTCACCTTAGCTTCATCATATGTTCCAAAATATGGGGCTTTGGGATTGACAGGCTGATTTAGAAGAGCTTCAATGATGTTCTTGGTTTCATCAATATTTACCTCATAAGGAAGAGGTTTTACATATACAGTTCTTGGTTTAACTGCTTGAATATACACATTATCACAATCTACCATAAAACAGATGTCATCTTTGTAATCTTCCACCAACTTCTGTGGAATCCGGAATCTGTCATTCATTTTCTCTTTGAAAGACTCAAAATAATTATCCATGATGCTTTCAAAGTTTTCACCCATTTCTGCGATGTATTCATTTATTTCATAGAGTACTGGCACATCTTTTCTCCATACAATTTTTCCTTTAGAAGGGAAGAATTTCTGAACATAGAAGAATAAACAGACCAACAAGGATCCAAACTTACATGGATTGTTTTTGGAAGTTTTGATGCTTTCCATGTTCTTGTTGAACTGTTTCAACAATAAGTCTGCTAGGTCAAATGTCAAGTTGTTTTTGATCACTTTGTATGCTAGGTCAATAGCTTCACAGGAGAAACTGTTCTGTCGACTAGAACTGTAAATCTTGTGGGCAATGATATGTGTACCAAACTTCAGTTCAGCATCGGTAATGCTGCTAACTTTCATGCCTCTACCATCCCACTCGGATAGGGTTTTCTTCTCTAGTTCCGTCCGACCTAGGGTTTTGGTAGTTTTAGCTTTGTTCAACATGGGAAGACCGGTGACTTGTTGAATCATTTTATTTGTGATCTCAATAGGTTGCTCAAGCCAAATCTTTCCATCATGTACTCGGTTGAGAATGTACCTAACCCATTTATCTCGAAAGTTTTGAGGAAGATGTGCAATGTGGACTAAACCCTTATCTTCCAGATGTTTGTGCTTGGGTTTCAAAATACCATCCACACATAGTTCCTCAAGCACAATGTCTAGTTCTAGGTTTCCCATTTCATGAATTGAACAGTTAAAATGATTGCGGATATCGTTAATAAGCAGTACCTTAGGAGGAATCTGAGATTGAGCTCCGTTCGGATCTAGGGCTGCTGCAATTGCGGGCACGATCTTAAAATCTGGTGCTTTCCACTCCCCTTGAACTAACATATCAGATCCTTTCTTCACTGAAGTGCTGGATGATGCCATGGTAGCTCACAGAAAATTCCTTTCGCAAAAGTATTAAATCGCCAGGTTGCTCTTGAAATTTTCTGCTCTCAAAGTGCTAAAGATTCGCGGTGAAGAATGAGTTCGATTACTTGCTTTTTGTTTACAATTCTGTCATTAATGCTCATTTCAAATTAGGGTAGGAATTCTGACAGACTGTCACCCACTAAGAATTAATTGCTCGGAAAAGACTTCGCAACTCGGTGAACTTGAGAATTCATAATGCTCCGACCTCGCTCGGTAAAGACAGGTACCGACCTTGCTCGGTGAAGACTATACCGACCTTGCTCGGTGAAGACTATACCAACCTTGCTCGGTGAAGACTATACCGACCTTGCTCGGTGAAGACTATACCGACCTTGCTCGGTGAAGACTATACTGACCTCCCTGTGATCTCACTGCATCTTGCATGCTGATTTAGACTTTTCTTTTAATTTCAGTTCTGGAACTGCTTGAGATTGATCTATGAGAATACAGTTCCAGTGCTTCCTTGGAAATTTAATTTGAGTTGGTAGAGCCATCCATTCCATTACTTGGACTGGATTGCTCGGTAGCTTTAGGAATCCATTTTTGTCTCACCTGTTTCCTGACCTTAGTTGCTTCATTCTTCTTTCCTTCTTCAATTCCATTAGCATTCATGCAGTTTCTGGCTATGTGACCGAGTTTAGTGCATTTGAAACATCTTACGGTAGTGTCTCTTTTCCTTAGATGATGTTTTATGCAATTCATGCCAATGTGTCCATATTCTCCACAGTAATGACATCTACACCAGGTGTTGTAGTCCCATCCAAACATTGCTTTCACAATTTGTTCTGCTGGATTAAATGTCTTGGATCTGCACTCGGATGCCTTGTGACCTTGTTTGTTGCACTTGTGACAATTACCTCTGAATCTAGGTTTTTCCCTGCATTCATTTGCTTTGTGACCAGGTTGATTGCAGCTATAACATTTTCCATTGAATTCTGCTTTTTCATTGTTGCAACATTTATTTGAAGTATGTCCTATTTTACCACAATGATTACAAGTAGGTTTTTGATTTCTTTGAGTACCTTGCTTAGAGGATTCGCCTTCTTCTTTGTATCCAAGTCCTGCTTTTCCTTTTTGCCTATGAAGATTTCGTTCATATAGCTGATTCAAGTCTTCTTGACTTTTCAGCATTCCTTCATTGATTTGTTTTTCAACGTTTAGGTCATCCATCAATCTTAGATTGATTTCCTTTTCAGATCTTAGTTCTTCTCTTGTGTTTTCTATTTCTGATCTTAGATTTAGAATTTCTTCATCTGTATGAGAGATCTAATCAATTAGATTTTCTAGCTGAAGGGTTTTGTTTTGGACTTCAATGTTTCTTCCATCTAATTCATCTTTCAACTTGTTTCTCTGTTCCAAGATCTCACAGAATCTTGTAGAGTGTAGTTCTTGTTCTCTTTTCAATTTTCTCACTTCTTCCTGCAGAGACCCATTCTTTTCTAGGAGTTCTTTGACAGCATTGTTTGCTTCATCTGAGTTATTTGAGGGAAGAAGATCTTCAATCTTTTCTTCAATGTAATTCTGATCATTCATCTGATTTGCAAGTTCCTTCCTTCTTCTTAGGGATTGGGAAAGATGTTCTTTTGCTTCTTTGAGTTTAGCTATGGCCATTTCCAGATCTAGCTTTTCATTTTCAATCACCTTATTCAGTTTGAATACCTCCATTGTCCTGGATCTTTGCTCAAGCTAGTTAAGCTTTGTCTTGAGAACCAATGCAGCTCTGATACCAATTGTTGGAAATATTCAGGAATTAACCAAGTTACTGAGAGGGGAGGGGTGAATCAGTAACTCCAAATTTTCTTATAATTTTAACATGTATTTTACTTTTTAACCTTTACATATAGAAAGCATGAAACTTACAAACATTCACAATAATGACACATAGATTTGGTTACCCAGAAACCTTCCAAAAGAAAGTAAAACTGGGGTGGGGATGAAACCCACAAAGCTTTAATACTGCAGAATAAAGTTGGCCGGTTAAGGCTTACAATTTGATCACTTCTGATGATCTGCCCTGTTAGGAGCAATAAGGATTGCTAAATCCACCCTGTTAAAGGATTTACAAACATACAATGAAGTATGCACTCGGTAAAGAGATTTTTACAAAGACTGTTAAGTCTACCCGGTTAAAGGATTTAGTACTGATTCACCTGTTAGAATGAAACAGTAGATCTCTGCTTTGCAACTGGATTGTTGAATGAGATTCGCTGATGTACTGATCACCTTCTGTGATGAATTTGTCTTTGTTGTACCTTATACTTCTGAAGCCTTCTGTAATTCGCTTATTTCTGCCTTTCTTTCTCTTTCACATATATTCTACTTCATACATTTTATTACATCTTTTTATTTCTACAACATTGTTTATATACAAGTCTCAAACAATTAATTACAATTACAATTACACAGTCGGCTTGACAAATAAACATAAGTGCTACTAAGTCGGCCCAAATATGGTTACTCGGTTCCTTCAAACTGACTCGGTGACTTTCTGATACTCGGCGTCCACTGCATTACTCGGCATCGTCATGCACTCGGTAGAAGTGAAGGCATGGTTCATACTGATCACTCGGTAGGTATTGAACTCGGTAAGTATTGGTGACTCGGTAGACAAGATGTTACTCGGTTTACATTGTCCTGATCGGTTTGTACTAACTTGCTCGGTTTCCACTGTCTGCTCGGTTTGCACTGTCTGCTCGGTTTGCACTGTCTGCTCGGTTTGCACTGTCTGCTCGGTTTGCACTGTCTGCTCGGTTTGCACTGTCTGCTCGGTTTGCACTGTCTGCTCGGTTTATACTGTCTGCTCGGTTTATACTGTCTGCTCGGTTTGCACTATCTGCTCGGTTTATATTGTCTGCTCGATTTGCACTGTCTGCTCGGTTTATATCCAGAATGCAAATAAGTGTTGTCACTAGTGGCAATTCTGCTTAATGCCAACAGATGCATCACTAAAACTATATTTAGTGAGCCTCGGATAGGGGAATGACCCCTAACTTACCTCTTAGATACACAAATGCATCCTTAGGTAATGGTTTGGTAAAAATGTCTACAATTTGTTCTTTTGTATGAATATATTCTAATCTGATTTCCTTGTCCTGCACCAATTCTCTGACAAAGTGATATTTAATAGCAATGTGCTTGGTTTTGGAATGCATCACTGGATTCTTCGAAATGTTTATTGCACTGGTATTGTCACAAAATATAACAACTGGTTCTTTGATTTCAACCTTCATACCTTCTAATAACTGTTCAAACCAAACAATATTTGAATAGTTTACTGCAGTAGCAACATATTCTGCTTCAGCTGTGGATTGAGATGTGTAATTTTGCTTTTTACTAGTCCAGGATAGCAGTCTTTTTCCAAGAAAAAATGCTCCACCACTTGTGCTTTTTCTGTCATCAATGTTCCCTGCCCAATCAGCATCAGTAAACACTTTTAAGTCTAGATTGCCTCCAAATTTATACCACAAACCATATTCTTCAGTTCCTCTTAAGTATCTTAAGATTCTTTTGATTGCCATCATATGATTTTCCTTAGGTTTTGCTGAAAATCTAGCTACTATACCAACTGCTAAGGCAATATTAGGTCTTGTATGTACTACATACTACAATTTTCCAATCATAGATCGGTATAGGGTCTGATCAACTTCTTTTGAATCATCATTTTTGGTAAGTTTCAGTCCAGTACACATGGGTGTACCAACTAGTTTTGAATCTTCCATACCAAACTTCTTAAGTATTTCCTTAATGTATTTAGATTGAGTAATGTATATACCATTCTTGCTTTGCTGAATTTGAAGACCAACAAAGAATTTTATTAAACCAAACATAGACATTTCAAACTCTTTGTTCATTTGCTCTAAAAATTTTTTGCACTGATCCTCATTCCCTGTAAATATAGTATCATCTACAAATATTTCTGCCAATACAATTTTGTCATCTGGTCCTTCTTTAATATACAGATTGCTGTTATCATTGGCTCTTTTGAAATTAATCTGAATCAAATAGTTATGGAGTCTTTCATACCATGCTCTAGGAGCTTGTTTCAAACCATACAATGCTTTGTGTAACTTGCAGACCATGTCCTTTTTATCTGGATCAACAAAACCTTCAGGTTGTTCAATGTAGACTTCTTCATCAAGAATTCTATTGAGAAATGCAGATTTTATATCCATCTGATATACCTTAAATCCTTTGTGTGCTGCATAAGCAAGTAGAGTTCTTACACCTTCTAATCTTGCAATAGGAGCAAAATTTTCTCCATAATCTATACCTTCTTCTTGAGAATAACCTTTACATACCAGTCTAGCTTTGTTTCTAAATACTTGACCATCTTCATTCAACTTATTCCTGAATACCCATTTTGTTCCAATTACATTCTTATCTTTAGGTCTAGGTACAAGAGTCCATGTTTTGTTCTTTTGTATTTGTTCTAATTCTTCATTCATTGCTTCAATCCAACTTTCATTTTCCAATGCATCTTTGATATTTCTAGGTTTAAAGTCAGTAAGCAGACATGTACCTTTTAGCTTGCTTCTTGTCATAGTACCATTTGATTTGTTTCCAATAATTTGATCTGGTGTATGATGTCTTCTGACATATTTGGCTAGTATAGGTTCCTTGCTTTTTGAATGATTCATGCTGTTGTCTTCTAGGATCTCTTCTTCAGGTTGCTCGGGCTCGGTAGATATTTGCTCAGTAACTTCAGGCTGAGACTCGGTCTGAATTTCTTCCTGTGACTCAGTTTGAACTTCTTCCTGTGACTCGGTTTGTGACTTGGTAACTGTGCTCAGCTCGGTAGATATAGTTTCCTCATTGATAGTTGTGTCTGCCAATGTTTCAAGTTTAATGTAAATGAATCTTCTGTAGTTCTCAGGTTCCCTTTTGCTTTCTTCTTCAGTCTTTTCTGCAAACTCATCAAATTTTACATGTATACTTTCTATGACTTTGTGAGTAGATAAGTTCAGACATTTGTATGCCTTGCTTTTGCTAGAATATCCTAGGAATATTCCTTCATCACTTTTCACATCAAATTTATTTCTTCTGGATTCTTTTAAGATATAACACTTGCTACCAAATATTTTCATGTAACTTACATTGGGTTTATAGCCATACAATAATTCATAAGGAGTTTTGAATGTGTCTTTCTTCAATTGTACTCAGTTCAAGGTATGAACTGCAGTGCTGATAGCTTCCTTCCAGTACTTTATAGCGATGTTCTTTTCTATCATTAGAGTCCTTGCACAATCCATAATAGATTTGTTTCTTCTTTCTGCTATTCCATTTTGCTTAGAAGTTCTAGGAGCTGATACCTGTGTTTTGATTCCTCTTTCAATGCAAAAGTTGTTAAAATCATGGGAGATGAATTCACCACCTCTGTCTGATCTTAAGCATTTCAATCTTTTCCTTGTTTCCTTTTCCACTCTTGCTAAGTACCATTTCAACTTTTCAAATGCTTCTGATTTTTCTCTTAAATACATAACAGTCATCATTCTAGAATAATCATCAACGAAAAGAATAAAGAATTTATCTCTAGTATAGCTTTGTATTCCAATAGGTCCACATAAATCAGTATGCACAATTTCCAAAATTTCTTTAGACTGATAGTTCTTACTCTTGAAACTAGTTTTACTCATTTTGCCAATCTGACAATTCTTACATAGACTAGTATCAGGTTTCTTCAAAGTAGGAATGCCTCTAACCTTCTTGAATTTTCTTATTTTTATCATGTTATCAAAATTCACATGACATAACCTTTTGTGCCATAGCCAACTTTCTTCAATTTGAGCAATAAAGCATGAATATTCACTGAGATCAAGATAAAATAAGTTACCTTTTGTTTGTTTGCCTGATCCAATGAGTTTTCCTTTTTCATCCAGCAGTCTTGCTTGACCATTCATGAATTCAACCTTGAAACCGGTGTTGATTAGCTGTGCTACACTTAGAAGATTATGTTTCAGACCTTCAACCCAATAAGCATTATCACATATGAGTTCTTTGGTTAATGAGATTCTTCCTTTTCCTTTTATACAACAAGGTTCATTGTTTCCAAATCTTACATTGCCACTATCACAGTCTTCTAGATATTCAAATTTTGTCTTGTCACCAGTCATGTGGTGTGAACATCCACTATCTATTATCCATCTATCATCTTTGCTTATATGAGAAATAAGTGCCATCTTATCTTCATCATCATCAGATTCATCTTTTATAGCAATAAAGACAATTTCTTCTTCACTATCATCAGAATCTTTAGCCATAAAACATGTTTTCTTACCTTTATCCTTGAATGATTTGAAATTCTTTTTGCCATAGTACTTGTGACTTCTCTTCTCTTCCTTGACTTGCTTGTTTGGGCACCTAGCTACAATATGTCCAATTTCTTCACATGAAAAATAGATTAAAGGAGTTTTACCTTTATATTTACCTTTCCCTTTAGAGTACTTCTTTGCAAGTAATGCTTCTACAATTTTGAGATCACTATCAGAACTTTCTTCTGATACTTCTTCACTTTCTGACTAAACTTCTTTAATTTTCTTGTTCTTCTTTAGTGAAACCTTGGCCTCAAATGCTGATTCAATATTTTTGGAACTAGGAACATAGTTGTCATAGTTGTCTAATTCAAAGGCTGTCAATCTTCCAACTAAAGCATCCAAAGTTATATTGTGGTTTGTTTCACATCTTCTTTCTTGAATAGCTGATACTCTTATTGCATAGATAGGGAGTAATGTTCTGAGTACCTTACTTATAATAGTTTCATCTGAGATTGTTCCTCCAGAAGCTCTAATTGCACTTGCACTTGCTTTGATTCTTTCAATATATTTTGCAATGTTTTCATCTTCCTTCATATTCATCTTGTCAAACTGTCCTCTTAGGCTTTCTGCTTTGGCTCTTTTCACATTTGCATCACCACCATATATTTTCTTCAGTGTCATCCACATTTCATATGCAGTAATGCATTCTTTAATATCATCAAATTCTTCATAGCTGAGAGCAGATGCAATGTCTATCATCATGGTGTTATGAGTCTTTCTCTCTGCAATGTCTTCAACAGTTAATGCGCCAGTAGGAATTGTGTATTCTTCATCAATGTATTTGCATCCTGAATCACCAATGGAAGCCAGATGAAGTCGCATGAGACCTTGCCATGCTAAAAAGTTATCTCTGTTGAGCTTTGGAATTTCCCTCTTGTAAGACATCCTAATCTTTAGCTTAGGTCCTTGAAACCCTTTCTACAAGCACCAAAAGCTCTAATACCAATTGATGGAATATGGATGAAGTGACTGAGAGGGGGGGTGAATTAGTTAACCATAAAACACTTCACAATTATTTCTTTCCAGATCCCTTAGGATATCTAAAAAAATGTTATCTGTTTTAGCACTCGGTAAATAGATTGTAGTAACTTTGAAGATGCAGAAAGTATTAGCAAAATTATCTTTTAGATATTCATCAGCACTAGTGTATGATTAAGATAGCAATTAAGAACACAAGAGACACAAGATTTAATGTGGAAACTCAATATGGGAAAAACCACCAATGTATCTAGATATTGATTTTCACTTTTCTGAAGTGATGCCCAGTTAGAAGCCAACCCGGTAAAAGGTTACAAAACACACTGTTAGGTGTGACCTTGTTAGAGGATTTAATCACCCTGCTAGGAGTGGCCTGGTAAGAGGTCTTGAAAACAATTCAATGGAATTGTCACCTTGTTAGAGGATTTACAATATGGTTGTTAAACCAACTTGGTTAAGAGATTTAGAATTCACTGTTACAATGATAAGAAGGTAACAATGAAATGACCTGTATAATAATGCAACTACCTTGCTGATTACAGATCTCTATTCTGCATAAGTGTGATCCTTCCTGATCGAATAAATCTCTGTTGCACCTTAAGGATATCTAAACATCCTTCACAAATTCGCACACACCTTTCCTGTCTTTCTTCTGTAAATCTTCTGCTATTTTTCTTGTTTATTTTTCACATTTGACCTTTTATTTATATGATTTTAGATTTGTCAAATTGACATTATTTAGTATAACAGTCGGCTGAATTAAGCAAACTCTATTTGCAAAAATCCTTCAAGGGACGACAATGCTCGGTGACCATAACTTTCTACAATCTTTCAGAGACTGAGGGAACTCGGTAAAAACTGACAATCCTTTACCTTTGATAACCGACCGAACTCAGTAAACACTGAATTTCCTTTGATGACCGATTGAACTCGGTAAACACTAAATTTCCTTTGACGACTGACTGAACTCAGTAAACACTGAATTTCCTTTGACGACTGACTGAACTCGGTAAACACTGAATTTTCTTTGACAACCGACTGAACTCGGTAAATGCTAAATTTTCTTTGATAACTGAGTGAACTCGGTAGACACTAATTTTCTTTGATAACTGAGTGGACTCAGTAAGCACTAATCTTCCTGTTTGGCAGACCGACTGAGCTCAGTAGGAATTGATTGCTGTGGACTATGACATTGTGTGACATCAAAGACAATACATAATTTGAGTAGCAATTTTCTTCAGACAATTGTTTCCAACAAATCCCACATCCAATAAAGTATATTCAATGAGTAGAGGAGTTGATGTGTCTACAAAAGATAAATATACCAAAGGGGTAGATATTGTAGAAAAAATGGGCTACCCAGGCTTTGGTGGTCTAGGTCCTAGTGGACAAGGGTATTGGTCTACACCCGACCCACCAGCTCCACCAAAATATGGTGAGAAACTAGGCCTTGGGCGTGGAGTTCAATCATCATATTCATCAACAAAAAATACTACTCAGTCAATTTCATTTGTTCCAGCTTCAAATCTAGTTCCACCTATTCCAAGCACTCAAATTCAATTTAAATCAATTGCCATTCCCACAACTATGGATATCATGGGTACAACTACAACTAGTGGTCTAAAAATGACATTACAGATGGACATGAGATCAGTGGGTCCTAGAGATCAAGGCAGTGTAAAGAAGCAAAAGGTTATGACAAGTAGTAGTACAATAATGGCAATGGTGACTGTGAGTCCAACAATTACCCAACCTTCAGGACAAAACCCTCAGAACAGTCCAAAAACTCCACTTGTAATGGGTTAGGGTGTTGGTAATCCTCATGGTGGAATTAGGAGAACCACAAGAAACATAGGTGGAAGCTCGTACATCAGTGCAAGTTCTATTTCATCATTCAAACATTCAATTGTGTTAGGAAACCCTAATTGTTGTTACAATGATTTTGTAACTAACTATGAATAATAAAAAAATAGGAATAGACAAAATAGTAAGACATTGAAGATGGAAGCAATTGTTGTATCTCGTGATGTAGAACCTACATCCAATACGTTATTTCCCACATATGACCCAAAGAAAGATATGATGTAATTCATGTTTGTTATTCCCCCAACTAGAGATAACAATCCACTAGAGAGTCAGTTAGATCCATCTCAATTTCAAGTTAGCACCCTCCAAATGGATTTATCCAAAATTAAAAATGTGGACAAGATAAATGTGTCAAAAATGACCAACCAAGTGGTCTAAAGTTCAGTGATGAAGTTGGAGAGAGAGAAAGGAAAGCTTTAGGGAACAATAAATAATTTAAAGGTAGACCTAGCAAATGAAAAGGAAAAGGGAAAAGTAGTAGAAAACAAGTGCAAATAATTAGAGAGAAGGATAGAAAATTCATCCTCTAAAGAAGGAATTGGATAACAAGAACATATGGACGCAGAATTGAAAATTCTAAGGGAAAATTGGAATAGAGCGAAAAAAAATTGAGGATGAAAAAGCCTCTTCATTAAGTATATAAAAAAGCATGGAGAATGCGGGACATGAAAACAATAACTTAAAGAAAGAATTGGGGAATGAGAGGGTAAAAACAAAACAGTCAGAAGAGAAAGTAGAGAAAATAAAACAACATAGTGAACACTGATTCTCCGAAATGAGAGAAGACCTAAAGAAGGCAAATGATACAATTAAAAATTATGAAAACATCTTGAATGACCATGTAAATAATACAGTCAAGAAAATAAAAAAATTCTTCTAGGGGAAAATAAAGGTGTCCGCTAATAGGTTTTGTGATTGGTTTGAACTGAATGAAAGTCTTACAGATGTTTTTGGGAAGATGAAAGAGCACATTAAGAAGAAATTTTTTTTTGTCAAAGATAGAAAACTGCAAAGTAGATTTTGCAAGAAATCAACACAACCAGTGATAGACATTTGGTAAGCAAGGGAATCCAAGACCGCGTTGGTGTATCAATAAAGGAGAACTATGTCTTTCAAAAATGTCAGAAACTAACAGAAGTAGATGAAACTCTTGCCTTATTTAGGCCAAAGCTTGCTAAGATGAATAGTAAAACAACCAAATTAATAACCCTTGGTTTTCTAAGTCCTGGTCCTAATTACTCATCAACAAATTTCGTTGGAAGAGAAGATTACAAAAAAAAGTTGGAGGACATAATGATGTCTGATTTAGGCAATCTTCCTTAGGACATAACTCATGAAGGCATTGCAAACTACTTCAAAACATTGATAAATTTGAATTAAGTATTGGAAGGAACATTTCTTTCAACTCACTCTTCCAAGTATGGATGGATGATGAGGTTGCAGGTCATTTACTATAACCTCAAATTTTTTTCCCTTGCAACTGATGAAGAATGGAGCATACTAAAGAAACTGATAGAATCATCTTGATCTCATCAATCATAGTATGTGAAAGTACTTTCAATTTCAATAATCTCTATATCTTTAGTATATATCTTTGATATTATCCTAAATACTAGAATTGAGTTTAAAGTAACAAGTTTGAACTTTGTTTTTTGAACAAGATCAATGTTGTAGATGCTATTGCCAATGCTAATTTACTAAACCAGCCTATCAAATGCATAAATGTATAGTTGTAGAGATGTTGTAGACTTGTAGCTATCTTATTGATATATATTTTGAGACTTCACATTAGGAAAATTGACCTGAAGCTATTGTTGCTCCCTTGTTTCTATAAAAGGGAATTCAGGGTCATTGGCTTAGTGTAATGAAATTGAAATTGGGCAATGTGCCAAATTGCCAATGGGTATTGAGTCATTGACTTTTGTAAACAGATTCACAGAGTTGTGTTCTTACAAATATTAATGAATGAATTGTTACATTGTATCATATTTGTAATTAAATTAATGAGAATCAATATTTCTAAGAATTGTAACATATGAATTGCTATGTTGTCAAAAAATAATAATGAAAAATCAATAAGAATTGTACCATATGAGCTGAATAATGCAAATGAAAACCATTATTAATTATGGAATTGAATCTTGATGACATTTTCAGCCATATTCATGTTTTTGACATTGGAATATGCTATTATACATGATTGATGATGAGATATAGAAACTAATAGTAGACTTCAAGAAAAAGTTTAATAAATACCTAGGACCTGCTACTTCTACAATGGTTCAAGCTACGACATCATATCATTATTGGGATCCTCAGATTCATCACCATCAACTTCATAGCTTCCTTGGTTCTTCGATATGTTTTCTTCACTCTTCATAACTCTGCTTAACTGATGTTCACCGCTAGAAGTACCAATACTAGTACATGAGTCAATGACATCATTATCTCTGACACTCCCACTTTGGTTTGAAATGTTGCCCAACCCTCTTATCTGATATTTCTTCCTCCACAATTCTAGTTCCCTTTCATAAGGAAAAGTATTGACTTCATACTTGGATGTATAGAGCCTCAAGCAGTTTTCCAGATTCTTGTCTAGTTTGTTTCTTAGCTTTGACTTTAAGAATCCCAAAGCATTGAAAACTCTTTTATCCTCCACCAACCCCAATATCATGGTTATACATAAATCAACAAGCTTGAAATATTTTGATATTAAATCAATCAACATTTCATTCTTAGCTAGATTTTTCTAAAGCCTTGATACCAATCCATCTTCGAGAGGGTTTTGCATAATATTATATTGTTCCCTCATTTTCAATGAAAAATGACATGATTGGTCTCTCAAATGAGATTCATCTAAAATTCCATTTATATTTACTCCATTTAACTCTTTGGTTTTTCAAAAATGATCTATCAAAGTTAGTAGCTTAGTTTTAAAATATTTCAAACTATTCAAACTCCAATATCGAGGAAACACAATAGCCATAGATTCAAGTAGTTTGATTGGAGGAAATATTTCTCTCATCTATGCGGAAAGATCATAGGCAATGTGCTTCATAGAAGCTATTATAGACTCAATGATCTTTATAAAGTCTTCCCTTTTGATACTTGATACTCGCTTCTTGGGGTTATTTCCTAGTTCCTCAGACTCGATCCTGGAAAAGTTGTGCATTGATATCTTAACTCTGTGTGTTAGAAATAGGGAATAATGAGAGGGGGGGGGGGGTGAATCAATATTCTACAAACTTTATATTTTTCCCAAATATGGATATAAAATATTGTCTTCACACATGCATAACATAAGAAACTAAATAACATGCATAGCAATAACATCAAAGAACTCATAACACATTATTTGTTCTCGAGGAAACCCTAGCCATGGGAAAACCCTAGTGGGGATGGTACCCACAAAGATCCACTAATCAAAAGTATCATGTTAAGGATATTGACCCTATTAGGATTTTATTACAATCATATAGTGTATTAGTCCTGATTAAGGGACTATAGGCCTTGTTAGAAGCCTCAACCCTGTTAGGAGTTGTCAATACAAAATCTGATTACTAGATGAGCCCACTACCCAAACAAGTAATATAAAATGTATAAAAAATAGGTCAAGGTGCATAACCTTATTCTTCTTGTATCAATATTCCTTTGCTACTCTTATCTTCACATCATCACTATTACATTCACTTCACAATTACATACATTACATCACTTTCACATCACTGCTTTTCTTTACAATTACAATTGCATATATACAAGTTATTAAGACTAATAAATTTACATGGTCAGATTCCATATATCTTTATCTAAGGGTTAAGATCTAGGATGTCATCTCTTTATATTGTTAAGTCATTATTTTGATAAACAAAATAATCCCTTAACTCTTTACCAATTCTGCCTTCATATTCTGTCCTATCAAGTTCACAATGTCTTCGATAAAACTATCATAAATAATTCTGTACATTTTGTACTAACTTGCACTCTGAGATGGGTCATCATTAGCCATCATAGATTCTATTTTCAAGTGCGCAAGCATTGAACTTACTCCAGTCAACATCACAAACAAAAACTATGTCCTGGTACACTGTGAAAACACTGTCTCACACTTAGACAAATTTGCAATGCACTCTGCTATTCTTGCTTTCTAACTTATGTGATCTTCATGAGGATCATATGTTTCCATAATGACAACATCTATGTACTCACTTCAACCAAATTTCTAAAAATCTTCCCCTTTGTCATTGGTGGCAATATATGAGAAAATTGGCTAAGTGTAAAATAACAAAATTCAAAATTGTCTCAAAATTGGCCATAGTATAAGATATATACTATCCTTATATCTCCTCAAAAATAATTATTATATGCTACAATACTCCCCCTAAGAGTATACATAATACTATCAATCTTCTACTTTGTATAACTCTCAATTTTCTATATATCTCTCCCCCTTTGACAACAATGACAAAATAAAGTAGGGAGGCTAACAAAATTGTAACACAAAAGATTATACCTCAAATGTCTTATTGCAAAGTCGGTAGGCTTGCAACAAAATTTGAAAAATCAACTTTTATAGCTTCTAACTCCTTCTCCCATGATTTCTTGATGGAATCTACCACATTGAGTAGTGTGCTTAGTCCATAGGCTGCAATTTGACATGCTTGGAGGGTCTCAAAGTTAAATTTTTGAAATGATATTCTAGCTGCAAGACATTCTTCCAGCTACTCTTCAATAACACATATCTTCATGGAAGTATGTTCTCTTAGAAGAGTGAGTCTCCTCATTTTTCTATTCCTCTCATCTTGTAATATTCTAATTTCATCATACAACTTTCAAACTTTCTTCTCAACATGACTAATCTTCACATTAGGATTAGAAAGAAGGTTTGATTCATTCTGAATCTTTGCTTCCTTCAGCTTGATCTGCTTGTCTCTTCTACTGTCAAAGTCTCTAGTGTTGTACATTGTATGTACAAAGACTTTCCTATTCCCAAATGTCTCCTCAAATCCTTGATACAGATATCAAGACTATTGACATCATCTCTAATATTTTGACTGATATTCAAAAGCATTCTAGTCTCATAGTCTGCTTGTGCCTTCACCTTTGCAATCTCAGATAGATTTGTGAACTCATCATCAAAGGTTCTCATCAGTTTCTTTTCTTTCTCAAGAGGGTCTGCATCTGCAATCTATGTGGTTACAACTCCTTGTAACTTTTCAATTAAATCCTTTAGACAACCTTCAAGATTCTTTACCTTCTTGTTTTTACCAATAATTTTATTCAAGGAAGTGATCAATTCTAATTGATCGTCATCATCAACTTCCTTTCCTAAATCTTCAAATAAAGATCCAAATTATTTCTTCTTTCCAGTCTCAGGAGTAAGACTGATGTCTTCTTTTGTAGGAAGGGGTACTTCAACCTCAATTTCTTTAGGTTCTTCAGTCATAGATTGGGTTTGTTCAGCTTCTTTAGTTCTATCTGGTTCATCAAGAGCCGAATTGTCAACAATGTTCTCTAAGTTTTGAAATACATTTTCTTCAGTGTCCAAAGTAATCTTTGTACCTTCAAAATTCATATATTCTTCTTCAATATTTATAGCTAGTGGAGGGGGAATATCCTCCTATTCTACTTCTTTCTCTTGCTCTGCTGCAACTGAAGTCTCTCCAACAATTTTTGCCATAACTTTAATTATTGCTTGTTCTATTTCTATTCTCACTTGCTCATACTATCCTTCCATGATCTGAATTGTTCTCCTCTTAGTCCTCAAAAGAGTGCCAAGGGGCTTCAAAATCTATTTAAGATGCTCATCATCTTTCACAACACATATTTTCCTCACCATATTTTCTCTCATAGTTTTATCTTCTTCTTGTGCTCTCATTTTCTTGTTAACCAGTTTCTTGAAAAGGTCATCAGGAATCTTGCCCTAAATAGTATCAAACTTCTTGTCAGCCAAAATCATGTGCTTAACAAAATAATTTTCAAGATTCAATCTCTTAGAATAGTCATAAAGGTCATAGTACTTATTCATCTTAGTAAAGTCTCCATCTTTTATGATTTCTTCATTTACTCTCTCAATTCTGGGTTTCCATGTTTTCTTCTTCATAGTAGTGTCATCATCTTTAATTACTGCAATTTTCCTAGGGACTGGTGGCCCCAAAACTTTATACCTCTTACTAGGTCCTGTAGCACTTTCCTTCACTCTCTTGCTGGGTGTGGAAGAAGAGGATCTAGTGGATTTCCTTGTTTCTTGTTCTTCCTCAGGTTCCTCAACTTTCACCCTTACTTGTGTAGGTTCATGCTCAACTACACTTGATGACAAGGGAGGTACAGACAAGATTTCTTTCTGGCCAATACCTCTAATTGCTACTGCTATCTTCTTTGCAATATCAAACTCATGCTCTATCATGCTAGAATTCTTTAATATTTTCTTTATAATGTTGTCCACTCTCTTCTTAGACTACTTTTCTTCCATTATAGCTTTTGCAAAGTTGAAGTTTTCTTCAAATGTTCCAAATCTATTGCACTAGGTGTCCAACTTACTCTTAAGTAACCTACCAACATATCCTTCTATCCCTGCCTTAGATATCTCATAGCCAAGAGGGTCTATGAACTCAATTCTAGGTTCCACTTCTTCAATATAGGTAAATTTAATGTCAACCATAAAACATATATCATTTTTATATTTATCCACAAGAGATTATGGAATCCTTGATCTGCTAGATACCAATCTCTAAAATGTCTTCAATACCAACATAGTACTTTCATTCACTTTATCAATAACATGTTTCAAATATACTTTATTGATTCTTTCCATAGTGTTTTGTCCATCATTCCAATCATTTGTAACTGTGTAGGGAAATCTTCTTAATAGGTGGAAAAACATATAAGTGATCAAAGAAAAAAATCTAAATTGTGTATACTTTTCTTTCTTAATCTTCTCCAAGTTTTCAAACAATTGAATTCTTAGGATTTCACACATATCTACTGGTACCTTGTCAACACACATCAAATATGCTATATGTACCATACCAGCTGCCATATCATCTTCTCTAGAATTTGCACAAAACTTAGTGGTTAGGATTTTGCACAAATATCTCACATCATCTTGCTTGATTTTACTAATTACAATTCCTCTACCATTATAGGATGAACTTATGTTATCAATAACTATTTTCCTCATATTCTTCTCATTTAAGGTAATAGCACCAAATTTAGATAATCCAGTTACATCATGAATCAAATCAGTAGTAATGTCTATTACTTTATCCTCTAGCCAAAATTTCCCATTATGAATTCTACTCAAAATGATCTTAGTGCATTCTTCATCGTCAAACTCATATTTCAATGAATACCTAATAATCTCATTGTCATTCAAATGTTCATATCCTTGCTTCAAAGACATATCATGATTGTAAATCTTCTGATACTCATTGGTAAAGTCACTGTCACTTAGGGTTTCTATCTTACATCCAAGATAACTTCTTACATTTTCCAAATGCAAAACTTCATCTGGTACGGATGATAGTGCTAACCTAGGATCATCTTCAAAGGGTTCTACTAGTTCTTTCTTTAGTCTAGGTCTATTCTTATCTCTGACATTGTGAATTAAGGATACATCCATGATTTCTTCTAATCTCTTATACTTATTTAAAGATCTATCAAGATAAATACCTCAAATTCATGATTTTAGGGCTTCCACAAATTCGACGCTTCAATCTTTCACCAAATCACTGCAAAATGCTTCCAATCACTGCTTTCTGCTCTTCCAAACACTTCAATTTTCTTTGATAGTCAAATAAATTCAATCATAACCTTTTATCACTTGAATCTAACTTAGGTCTAACATCGCATTCAATTCTTTTGCTGCTTCTTTCCAAAAAAGTTGTTTCTTTCAACCTGCAAAACTTAAAACTTCTTGCGATCCCGCAAAACATAATATTTTCTTTTGCACTCTTAACCATAGCATTAGTACATCATAAACTACCTTCCATTAACTGCACAAGACTTAATTCATCATAAATCTACTTCTAAACTAATTCTAAGTTCCTAATCTACTGTAATTTACATAATTTAAGTTCTTAAAGATAGGTCGGGTAAGGATTCACTCTTACCACTTGATACTTCACCTTTCTAATTACCTTCAATGTTGAATATGTCTCTTTGATCTATGCCTTTAACAAAATTTACTTCATCTTCATTATTGTAGCAACCTTTCTGACTGTTTCCTGTACTTTTATTTCTTCTTGCATGATTTCTAGGGTTAGGGTTAGGATGATAAACTCCATTGTTCATTCTACAAAATCTTGTTGTGTGTCCAATCTTGCTACATATCTGACAAACAATTCCATTGTTCCCATATGTCGATCCTTGCTGATTGATCTATGACCTACAATTTCTAGCAATGTGTCCAACCTTGTTTCATCTATAACATACTACATTTCTTCTGTTCATATCTTCAGTAGGTCTCTTATCTGCATTTTTAGTATTCCTAAACATTCTACTACCATAATTATTCTCAATAACTTTAAGTTTTCTACATTCAATAGCTCTATGTCCAAAACCATGACAATTATAACAATAACCATTAAGAGGTTTAAATTGTTTACCTATACAATCTATCTTCATGTGACCAATAGTATTACAACCAAAACATCTACCTTTGAATTCTCTTTGCATACCTTTGGGTGATTCCTCTTGCTTTGGTGATTCTTCTTCTTTAGGTGCATCTTCAAATTTGTTAATCTCATCTGACTTCTTTTCATCAATGCTTTCACATACTTTCAGATCTGGTTCTTTTCTTTCATCATTTGTTCTGAATATATTAAATCCAAGTCCAGTCTTATCATAGGATGGTTTCCCAAAAGATACTTGTTCATCAATCTTCTCACTATTTGAATATAGCCTTTCAAGTTGTTGTTTGGATTGATTCAATTCACCTTTCACAATATTATTGTATTTCTCAAGTTTTGCATGTTACAAATTTACTTTCTCAAATTCAGATGTTACTTTGCCAAGTTTAGATCTTAATTCTTCATTTTCAATCTTCAATCTTTCATTCTCAGATTTCAGATTTGCTTCATTTTTGTCATTTCCATCTTTCAAACTTAGTTTCAGTTTTTCTATCTTTAGTTCATGCTTAAGGATCACATTTTCTTTTTCTAAATTGTCATCACAATGTTCAATAAGAACTTCAGATTCCTTTTAAGATTTTAGATCTTCTATCTTATTTTTCAATTTCTCAATAAGGTTCTTTGCATCATCATATTTCCTTTTCAGAGTGTTTCTTTCATTAGTAAGCATATCAATCTGTTCAAGAGCTTCATCAAGATTCTTTTGTAGCTGATCCATATCCATAGAGATCTTACTCAAGCTGCTAGACTTTCCTTGAATGATTCTTCTCCGAGTAACTAAGCTCTGATACCAATTGTTAGAAATAGGGAATACTGAGAGGGGGGGTGAATCAGTATTCTACAAACTTTATCTTTTGCCCAAATATGGATATAACAAATTGTCTTCACACATGCATAGCATAAGAAACTAAATAAAATGCATAGCAATAACATCAAAGAACTCATAACACATTATTTGTTCTCGAGGAAACCCTGGCCATGAGAAAAACCCAGTGGGGATGGCACCCACAAAGATCCACTAATCAAAAGTATCTTGTTAAGGATATTGACTCTGTTAGGAGTTTATTACAATCATATAGTGTATCAGTCCTGATTAAGGGACTATAGGCCTTGTTAGAAGCCTCAACCCTATTAGGAGTTGTCAATACAAAATCTGATTACTAGATGAGCCCACTACCCAAACAAGTAATATACAATGTATACAAAATAGGTCAAGGTGCATAACCTTATTCTTCTTGTATCAATATTCCTTTGCTACTCTTATCTTCACATCATCACTATTACATTCACTTCACAATTACATACATTACATCACTTTCACATCGTTGCTTTTCTTTACAATTACAATTGCATATATACAAGTTATTAAGACTAATAACTTTACATGGTCGGCTTCCATATATCTTTATCTAAGGGTTAAGATCTAGGATGTCATCTCTTTATATTGTTAATTCATTATTTTGATAAACAAAATAATCCCTTAACTCTTTACCAATTCTGTCTTCATATTCTATCCTGTCAGCTTCACACTATCTTCAGTAAAATTGTCATAACTAATTCCATACATTCTGTACTAACTTGCACTCTAAGATGGGTCATCATTAGCCATCATAGATTCTATTTTCAAGTGCATAAACACTGAACTTACTCCAGTCAATGTTGCAAACAAAAATTGTGTCCTGGTACACTGTAAAAACACTGTCTCACACTTAGACAAATTTGCAATGTGTTCTGCTATACTTGCTCTCTGACTTATGTGATCTTCCTGATGATCATATGTTTCCATAGTGACAACATCTATGTAATCACTTGAACCAAATTGCCAACACTATGAACTTATGCACAGAACTCCCTATTTGAACTGATTTTTAAAAAGTTATTAGGATTGTCAAAATCTATGATTTTAGCTAGCTGGAAAATTTTACATCATCAAATAATTGATAGAGATTATCGAGCATCAAGCATGTCAATTTACGTAGTGCAACATATTATGCAATATACGTAGCTCTTTACTGGGCCTTTTTCATTAGATTTATCATTTCCTCAAGCATGGGGAAAAGACCTGCTAATGTTAAGAGTGTCTCTACATTACTTAAAATTTTTAGTAGCGCAAGAAATTTTTGTTGCCTTGTTTCATCATGACTTGAGTTCATTAGACCAAGCAATGATTGATATTTTGAAAAAAATCAATGCGTTGGTCCATCCAAAGAGATCCATCTGGTATAATTATCCTTAAGAAGCTTGTTCCCATCGGTTAGTCCTTTGAAAAAGTGTTAAAATTCCCTCAATCATTTCAAATTTTGATAGAAGTATTGGTAGAGCTCTTTGATTAAAACTTTAATTTTTTGTACAAGAGCATGCTTGCTGACAACTCCAAAAGCTATATTCATTCCATGGGCCATGTAGTGAATGGGAGTAACATAGGGTGCACAAGAAGATTGTATCTTTGTGAAAAGATCACCATTGTGGCCTTGCATTACTGAAGCTGATGTAGGAGCATCCTAGGTGTAAGAGAAATCTTGCATCACCCAAAATATTTCTAGTTTCTTTTCAATAAGGGCTATCTTGTGCAGAGCTTCTATTTTTAGAAATTTACTATTTTTAGTAAGTTTTCTGTTGAAGCTCAGAATGGTCTATTTTCATCCCTAGAGGTTCATTTTGGTCATATCGGCCTACCAGTAAAGTTTCATTGCCAGATCAAGTCTAGCTTTGTAGCTATTGAAAATTTTCAGTATTGACAACAAGATATAGAAACTTTGAACTCAGTTTTAAAGGTTTTAGAGGCCCTAGATCAGGTAAAAACTTTAGTTGACTAGAGCTTACATGAGTCAGACACTGTAGAGCACTTTGTGCCCTTTCCAAAATGGGGTCATAATAGTCAATCAGATCAACGAGTGATGAAATATGGTCTCCAGAAGTTGGGTCACCTGCAATGGCAGAAAATGATTTTCCTTCAAAATTTTTGTTTGGGTTTCAAAAGTTATTTTGAGCTGACTTTGATGTAATAAATTGAAAAATAAAATAATTTTAAGTTTGGTCGGCCTTATTGGCTAAAATTATGGAACCTTCCTAGGCGATGGAAAATTGCCTATATAAGGAAGGTCGTAGTGTTGTCTTAGGTAGTTCAAGGCAGTTCAGAGTAGTTCAGAGCAGTTCAGAGTAGTTCTGGGTAATAATTCAAGGCTTTGTCCTTTAGAATGTTGTAAGGAAAATGCCCATGTGGCTTTTCACATTGTAATTCTAAAAATTGGTAATTTCACATTTGTGGAGATAATAAGAAGCCAATTTTTTGTTCTTGCAAATTGTTGTTGTTTCTTTGTTTCTATTATGTGTTTTTGGTATTAAGGGGAGTACCCTTCATCAAGTGGTATCTGAGTGGGAGTTCCTGAGTGTGTAAATAGATCATCAACTATGAGGAAGTTTGGACTAGGACCATGGTTTAGGGTTTTTGTGTAAGCAGATTGTCGATTGTGAGGTAGTTTGTACCAGGACCATTGTTAGGGTTTTAATGATAAGAACAAAAATGCCTCCATGAAGGGAACATGGTGGAAGAGTTTTTTTGTGACACCTAAGGTTAGAGCCCTCTAGAGACAATTGTGAGAATTGGAAGAAGAGATTCATAGAGGAATGAATCTTAATGTTAGAGATGAAAGCGAGGATGAAGCTGAAGGAGAAGGAAATTCTGATCAGGAAGTAGAAGTCAAAGTTTTGAATCAAGAAGAAGAAAGACTTTTTTGAGCCATTTACAAGATTGGGAAAAGACCTAAGATTGAGGTTCCTACATTTTCAAGAAATCTTAACCTAGAGGAGTTGATCGACTAGATCAATGAATGTGAAGAATATTTTGAGTATGAAGATATTGAGGATCCTGATTTGGTCAAATTTGCGGAGGCTAGACTGAAGGGTCATGCGAAGATTTGGTGGCAAGAGATTCAATTGGAGAAAAATAGAAGAGGAAAGGATAAAATCACAAGATGGGATTGAATGGTGGACAAATTGAAGTGACAGTTCATTCCTGTTAATTATAAGCTTGATCTACTGAAGAAAATGCAAGGTTTGAAGCAAGTAGGAAGATCTATTCAGGAGTATATAGAGGAATTCTATCAAATCCTCATTAGAACAACCCATGTAGAAGTTGATAAGGAGAAATTTTCTTGTTACCTTAATGGGTTGTGGCTAAGCATTTAGGAGGAGTTGAATTTGGTTCAAATGAACATTATTGAAGAGGCATACTAGTTTTCCCTAAAAGTAGAGGAAAAGCTAAACAAGAAATTTGAAAGAAGACAAAGTGGAAGAGGTCATGGTGGAAGATTTGGAATATGGCCTTATGAAGGCCTTATGAAGATCCAAAAAAAAAGGATGAGACCATTAGCAGTTAGAATCAGAGAGGAAACAATTCCAATCATTTCCATGATCAAAATAAAAGAGATCAGAGAGGAAGAGGAAGAGGACAAGGATCTAGAAGAGGAGGCTTCCATGGAACATGTTTTCACTATAGAGAAGGTCATAGGGCCTTTGAATGTCCTCAATGCCAAGAAAGGAAATATAGGAGAACTGAAGGCCAGGCTAGGGTTGCACATGTAGATGAAGATGCCGGATCATCACATTTTGAAGATGCTGAAAGAGGAGAAACTCTAATTAACAGAAGAGTTCTGTTGAGTGGTGAGAATGAACCTTAGGAAAGGAGAATATTGTTCCACACTAGATGCAAGTGTGAGGATAAGTGTTGTGATGTGATTATTGATAGTGGAAGCATTGAAAATCTGGTGTCAAAAGAGATGGTGAAAAATTTGAATCTCAAGAGACAGAAACACCCACATCCATATTGGATTGTCTAGGTGTAAGATGACCACAAGGTCATGGTTAATTAATAGTGCCTAGTGAAATTCAAGATTGGCGGGTACCATGATGAGGTACTATGTGATATCATACCTATGGATGCATGTCATATGTTGTAGGGAAGACCACGGTAGTTTGAAAGATGTTCTATACATAATGGTCATGTGAATACCTATTCCTTGACAAAGGACAAAGTGCGACAAAAGCTAAAGCCATTGAAGGACATAGAAGAAAAGGTATGTGGTACTACAAGAATAAGTTTTGTTGATGGAAGAAAATTCCTAGAGGGTATGAGGCATGAGAATATGTGTTTTTCTTTAATTCCAAAAGCTAGTAAAGAGGAAGAAGAAGATATTCCTATAGAAGTTGCAGATCTATTGAATGAATTTTAGGATATTATATCCGATAATGTGCCTAATGGATTACTACCAGTTAGGAAGATCAATCATTAGATGGACTTGATCCCAGGAGCCAGTTTTCCAAATAAGGTAGCATACAGAATGACACCTATAGAAAGCAAAGAGTTGAATAGACAAGTATAGGAGTTTTTGTAGAAAGGATTGATCTATGAGAGTTTGAGTCCCTATGTTGTACCAGAAGTATTAACACCAAAGAATAATGGAGAATGGAGGATGTGTACAGATTCTAGAGCTATCAACAAGATCACAATCAAATATAGATTTCTATTGCCATAGATGAATGATATTATGGACTGTTTGAGTGGAATTGTATATTTTTTAAAGATAGATCTGAAGAGTGGATATCATCAGATTCAAATCAAAGAAGGAGATGAATGGAAGACTAACTTCAAGACAAAGGAAGGATTGTATGAGTGGTTAGTCATGCCTTTTGGGATAACCAATGTGTCGAGCACTTTCATGCGGCTGATGAATGAGGTTCTGAAAGAATTTCTGGGTAAGTTTATCATTGTTTACCTAGATGATATTTTGATCTTTAGTAAGACATTGGAGGAGCATATAATGCATGTTTGTAGGGTGTTTGAGAAGTTGAGAGAAGAGAAATTGTTGATTAATTTGAAGTGCAATTTTGTGAAGGAGTTAGTGTATTTGGGATTTGTAGTTTCAGCAGAAGGTCTGAAAATGGATCCAGACAAAGTGAAGGCTATCCTTGAATGGTCTACTCCAAGGAGTGCTAATGAGGTAAGATATTTTCATGGCTTGGCTAGCTTCTATAAAAAATTTATCAAGAGTTTTAGTAGTATTTTTGGACCCTTGACTGAAATAATGAGAGGGGATAGGAAATAATTTAAGTGGACTACAAGGGCAAAAAAGAGTTTTCAATTGTTGAAACAAAAGGTTACATAACAACCTATTTTAGCACTTCTAGATTTTAATAAGGTGTTTCAATTAGACTGTGATGCTAGTGGTACTACAATAGGAGTTGTTTTGAGCCAAGAAGGTAAACCTATTGCTTATTTCAGTGAGAAGTTGAATGATGCCAAAAGAAAATATTTTGTTTATGATTAGGAATTTTATGCTATAGTTTAGGCATTGAAGAAGTGGAGACACTATCTTCTTCCTAAGGATTTTGTTTTGTATACTGATCATTAAGCTTTGCAATATTTGAATAGTCAAGCAAAGTTGAATCAAAGACATTTGAAGTGGGTTGAGTTTTTACAGAGTTACACATTTGTTTTGAAACACTAGAGTTGAAAGTCTAATAGGGTTGCAGATTCCCTAAGAAGAAGGAAAATTCTTTCTAACAGAGATGCAGATTGAGGTGGTTGGGTTCAAGGAACTCAAAAGTTTGTATCCAAAGGATCCTGATTTTAGTGAAGCTTGTAAAGCTTGCACAAAACTTGTTACTCTAGAGAGAATGAAGTGGTTGGATTTATTCATCCAGGATAGTATGCTATTTATAGGGAGTTAATTGTACATTCCACAAATTTATATGAGGGAGAATCTCATCAAGGAGAATCATAGAGGAGGATTAGCTGAACATTTTGGTCATGATAAAACCCTTTCTTTGGTTAATAAGAACTATTATTGGCCACAGTTGTAGCAAGATGTCAAGAAGTTTGTACAAAGTTATAGAGTATGTCAGATGGAAAAAGGAGTGAAGAAGAATACAGGGTTGTATCATCCATTACATGTACTAGAGAAACCTTGGGAGGATATTAGTATGGACTTTGTTCTTGGTTTTTCAAGGACACATTGGGGACATGATTCAATTTTTGTGGTAGTTTACATGATTTTGAAAGATGGTACATTTCATTCCCTACAAGAAGACTAATGATGTTGTTCATATATCATAATTGTTTTTTAGAGAAGTGGTGAGACTAGATGGTTTTCCAAAGAGCATAGTTTCAGATTGGGACACTAAGTTTGTTGGATATTTATGATGCACATTCTAGAAGAAGTTGAAGATAGATTTTAAATTCAGTTCATCACATCATCCATAGACTAATGCGAAGACAAAGGTGGTGAATAGGAGTTTGGGGAATTTGCTGAGATCTTTAGTTGGAGATAAGCCAATAGGATGGGATTTGATTTTACCATAGGCATAATTTGCATACATTAATTTTATCAATAGGAGCACTAGTAAATCACCATTCTAGATTGTATATGGAAGTAGTCCCATAAATGCATCTGAGTTGAGGAAGATAGATAAAGGAGAGATAAGTAGTGCTAAAGCTGAGGATTTTTCTGAACACTTGAAGAATATCCATGAGGAGGTGAGGAAGCATATTACCAAGATGAATGCATAGTATAAGGCTAAGGAAGATGAGAAAAAAAGACAAGGAATTCTAGGTTGGAGATGAAGTCATGGTTCATTTGTGGAAGGAGAGATTTCTAGTTGGTACATATAACAAGTTAAAAATGAAGAAGTTTGGGCCATGTAAGATATTGAAGAAGTATGATTCAAGAAATTTCTATGAGGTAAAATTTCCTACTGAGCTAAATATTTTACCATTATTTAACATTTTAGATTTGACAGAGTATCATGAAGGAGGTGTTGAAGATGAGATCATAGAAGCATAGTGGAATATTCCAGCAACTACTTCAACTACTAAAGAGATTGAGGATATACTGAATAGTCATGTTGGTAGAAGCACAAGAAATAGTACATATGAAGAATACCCGGTCAAATGGAAAGGATGACCTATTGAGGATTCATCATGGCTAACAAAGGAGGAGGTTAACCATCTTGGTTTTCCTCTTCACACCTGAGCCATGACAGGGTCACTTCTCAAATTACCCTGGGTGTCTGATGCAGGAGCATCCTGGGTGTAAGAGCAATCTTGCATCACCCAAAAATATTTTTGGTTTCTTTTCAATAAGAGATATCTTGTACAGAGCTGCTATTTTTGGAAAGTTACTATTTTTAGTAAGTTTTTTGTTCAAGCTTAGAATGGTCTATTTTCTTCCCTGGAGGTTCATTTTGGTCATATAAGTCTACCAGTAAAGTTTCATTGCCAGATCAAGTCTAGCTTTGTAGATATTAAAAAATTTTGGTATTGACAATAGGGTACAAAAAATTTGAACTTAGTTTTGAAGGCTTTAGAGGCCCTAGATGAGGTTAAAACTTTGACTAATTGGAGCTTGCAAAAGTCAAGCATTGTAGAGTGCTTCATGCCCTTTCTGAAATGGGGTCATAATAGTCAATCAGGTCAACGAGTGATGACTTATGGTCTTTGGAAGTTGGGCCACCTAAAATGGCAGAAAATGATTTTCCTTCAAAATTTCTATTTGGGTTTCAAAAGTTATTTTGAGCCAACTTTGATGTAATAAATTGAAAAATAAAATAATTCTAAGTTTGGTTGGCCTTATTGGCTAAAATTTAGGAACCTTCCCAGGCAGTGTAAATTTGCCTATATAAGGAAGGTCATAGTGTTGTCTTAGGTAGTTCAAGGCAGTTCAGAGTAGTTCAGAGTAGTTCAGAGTAGTTCTGGGTAATAATTCTGTATCATCTTAAAATGGAAGCACTTCCATGTTAAGAGTGTTTATCCCTCTGAGTAAGTAGTCTGGGGTCATGTCAAGTGCCTTGATTGGGTCTTTGCATGGATCTAGTTGTTTCCCCCTTATTTTTCTTCTCTCCCTCTGTTTCGAGCCTCTTTTCAGCAAACTTTCTCTGAGAAACTAAAGATTTTGACTTCTTGGGTCAAGGATGATCTGGAGGGTCAAGGACAACCTCGACCCTAACCTAGGTCAAGGACAACCTCAATCCTAACCTAGGGCAAAGGTGACCTTGTCCCTGACCACAGGTCCAAAATTCAGATTTTGGGAGTTTTGGGATGTCGGGCTTCGGAAAGTTTATTTTCCCACCTCCAAGTCAGTTGTTTCAGATTTTCAAATAGTAAACCCTTAAATTGCATTTAATTTAGGTCCATTTCTAGGGGTTAAGGTTAATTGGGATTCAATTCTCCAATGTTGGCCTCTCTAGAAGTTTGTGCACTAGATCACTATAAAAGGAAGCCTTCCTCCTCTCATTTTCACCAAGCAATTTAATCTTCAATCTCATTTGCAAGATATCAAGATCTCAAGTGCAATCAAGTGATCAAGAAAGAAAGAAGGAGAAGGAAAGAAAGAAAGAATTCATTCATCCTCAAGTATTCAAGCATTCATCATGGAGATCCATTGTTAGCTATTGAAGGATTCAATCTCTTTGGAGCCTCTTTGAAGATTTCTCCATCCATATTCATCCAAGCCTCTTCCTATGCAAAGATCCATTCAAGATTGGTGTTGAAGATATAATTCTATTGGTTTGAAACATCCTACATACATTTCTACATTCATTTGGGGCATCCCTACTTGTGGATTCAAGGATTCAAATCTTCCACAAGGACTTCCACATAAGCAAGGTAAATAGTTTCAGTTACTCTGTTTATGCATATTGCAATTTCAATTACATTTCAAGGTTGATTCCAAACTGGGGTTTGACCAAGGAAAATCCCCCATCCAAACAACAAAACCATTTTTCTTGCAAGTACATGTGCGAGATAGTGAATTAAATTACAGATCTAGATACCTTTTTTGACAAACTTCTGAGATATGCAAACAGAGTTTCCATCGGAGCTATGCAGGTCAAGGTTGGAAATAAAGGGGTAAGATTGTGCCCTGCTATCTGGGTCAAAGATGACCTGACATTAGAAGGACAAAATTTTTATGGGTTTTCTCTATCTCGGCATTTCCAGTCCAGAGCAGGTTGTAGAATTTCCCAAAATTGTGCACAAACATTAGAAATCAACATTTTCCAGATTTGCCCTATTTTGAGGTTAGTATTTTCCTTCCATTTATTTAAGATTTCAAGTACATAATTTTGATAATATATTATTGGATTTTCCTCCTTTCTTCATATTCTCCATTGTTTGATTCATTTGTGCATTGATCACTTCTTTGTGATTAATCCATTTGGATATTTCCTTTTGGGAATTTGGATTAAGGATAGGTCCTATATTTCCCCTTTCATATCATATTATCAATCCTATTCTTATCTACCACTATTCAACCCTATCCACACATTCACTTTTTACCCCTATTCATTTTGGTGAACCTGACATACTTACCCTCTTTTCTTTTGTGGAATTTGATACCCTATTGTGTTTTGTGGTGTTAGATTTCCATTTATATTCTCTTGTTGGTGTTAGATTTGTCTTTTATGCTAAATCTTGCATGTTAATTAGATTTCTTGCATCTATATTTCAAAGATACAAAAAAATTGCAAAATTTCTTTCAAAATATTCATACTTTATGTTTTCTTAGTTTAGTTCATTTGCATTGCATTGGTTTATGAGCTTTACTACTTCTAGTCCTACTTAATAATATTCTAGTTAGATGAAGTTGTAGACTTATGGGTGTCTTTGATCCCAAGTCTTCTTCTCCTTTCCTCAGGATCCTGGATGATAATTTGATTCTTCATGATTCCAATCTTATTATGGATCAAAACTCTTCTCACTCATCTCATGATGAGGATGATGCTTTAAGAGTTCCTCCTGAACAAGTCCAAAAAATTTCAACTGAACTTGATAAAATGGGTAATTTACTTATTCAAGAAAACCATAATCAATATTCTATTCAAGTTATAGAGGCTCTTAAGAAAGTTATTCATGATAGTGATTAAGGTGTTAACCTCTTGCATGGTATTACTCACCTCATGCATTCAAATATTAAACCTTTAGCTCAAGAAGCTCAAGAGTTACGGCTGACTCCTCCTATTACTAGTATATAACCTTCTTCTATTCCTTTATCTATTATTCCTACTTATACTTCTTCTTTCATGACTGTGATGATTCCCTCTGTTCCTATGAGTGTTCCTCCTATGTCCCTTCCTACATCACAACCTTCTTATCATAATGTTCCTTTTACTTATTCTAATCCTCTTCCAACAATAGCTCCAAGTGTTCCTCCAGTTATATCTTCTATTCCTCCATCTTCTTACACTTTACCTAGTGTTTCTAAAGTTTCTATTCCTCCTATTTCCTCTAATAATTTAACAATCATCAGTTTGGCTCAAACTATGTCATCCTTACAACAACAACTTGCATCCTTGACTCAAAACAAGTTTAGCATTCCTACAGGTGACATGAGAAGTCCTTTGTCCTTAGATATCATTCATACTCCTATTCCTCAACAAGTTGATATGCCTTGTCTTGAGAATTATAATGGAAAAGGAGACCCTGTTCATCATGTTAAAACATTTCAAATCCTTTGTAGTGATTATGCTCATGACCATAGGATTTTAGCCAAGTTGTTTGCTAGAACTTTTTGTGACAAGGCCTTACAATGGTATTGTTCCTTGCCTCCTTATTCTATTGATTCATTTCCAAAACTTGCCAATGCTTTTATTAAACAATTTCAAA
Organism: Chamaecyparis obtusa; assembly: GCA_027943335.1. Classification (NCBI taxonomy): domain Eukaryota; kingdom Viridiplantae; phylum Streptophyta; class Pinopsida; order Cupressales; family Cupressaceae; genus Chamaecyparis; species Chamaecyparis obtusa. The sequence goes on from BSBK01004467.1 coordinate 1,668,556, forward strand.
ACAACATTGGCCCGCAAGTGTCTTTTTTTTATTTAATGCATTGTAAACAAAGTGCTAAGGAAAAATTGACTGAATTTATTGGTAGATTTAAGAATTTACATGCTCATATTTCCTATCCTATTCCCGATATTGATATTCAACGTATGTTTATTTCAAATTTGCAAAAGGATATTAGAGATAAAGATTTTGCTTACTGAATTTACCTCTTTTCAACAACTTTGTGCAATGCTTCATCATTATCAATTACAAGTGAGTCAATTTGAGAGCACCACTCCAATGGCTCCTATTCTAGTTGATAAAAGTGATGCTGCACCTAATCCAAACAAATTTCAAAAATTCAACAACTATGTCAAGACAAATAAACAAGTGAATGTAGTTGCTGATCAAGTTGTTGTTGCATCTCAGAATGTCACTTTTGTATCCCCTTCTTTTCGATTAAATTGTACATTTACTCCTCTTTCTAAATCTTTACATGCTATTATGAATAGGTTGTTAACTACTAATATGACTACTCTACCTCCTATTCGACCTCTCTTACCTACTATGGCTGCATCTAAATCTTTTGATCCTAAAGCTTTTTGTCAATATCATCGTTAGAATGGTCATGATATTAAGAAATGTTATTCTTTAAAATATAAGGTTTAGGACTTAATTGATTCTAATGCCTAATCTATTGATAATCTTGATGGTAGTGGGAACAAATCTATCTCTCCTCCTAATTAGAACCTTCAAATCTATACGAATCCTTTACCTAGGCATGATACTAATACTATTGCTCAACCATCTTCTATGGATATTGTGTATGATTCAAAGATGGATGATCTTAATCACATTTTTAATCAAGTGGAGCATGTAGTTCAAACTGTATCTCCACCTCAACCTTAACCTCAGCTTCAACCTCAAGTTCTACCTCAACCTAAACCTAAACCTAAATTGAAAACTCAACCTAAATCTCAACAACCTAAGAATAAAAGACCTCAAGAACTCTTGATTACCTTTGATGATTCTAAGACTATTAAAGCTCCTGACGGTCCCCTTTACATTTATGCTAGGATTTCTAAGATACCTACCCATGGTTGTCTTGTTGATCCTACATCCTTAGTCAATGTTATTACTGAAGAAAATATTTTTATGAAAAACTTGCAACATGATTCTTATGATACATTGGATGTGTGCATTTAAACTTGTAATGGTTTTCTTTATCCATCATTTGGTTCTATTGACTTGCCAGTTGAACCTTGTGGTAAAATTGTGAACACTACCTTTGTTGTTGTTCCTACTTCTGATCAGTTTCAAGTTAAGCATGGTTTACCATGGTTAAATGCCATGCATGTTGTTGCTTCACCTATCCATAAATGTCTTAAATTTGTTCATGATGAAAAATGAAGATGATTAATCATAGTTTATATCAAAATTATAGGCCCAAAGATTGTGCTACTCTTGACTTCTTTTGGCCTTCATTACCCAATTCATGTCCTTCTCAACTTGATAATCTTTTCCACTCATATCAAGCCTATAAACACTATAAGATTCTCAAGTTAAGTGTACCTCCAACGGATCTTAGTCATGGTATTTTTCCTACACCTTCCATACCTCCTTTATCTATAGCTTCTAGTTCTATTAATCAAGCTCCTAGTGTTGCTTGTCAGTCTGCTGAGAATTCTATTAATCCTCCTATAGAACCTGCAAAGGATCTGGTAGTTGTTCCTCCTAGTTCTCAACATATTTCAAGTAAAGAGAAACATAATCGATCTGCTAATGAACACCTTAAAAAGTGTCATGCTCATGCTAAGGCTCGTAATTCTATTATTCCAAATTCTTTACCTTCTTTTGATCAATCTATGGATGATGTGTTAGAAGAAGTTAATGTTAATAATGATGTTAAGATGCATGATTATGATGATTCTATTTGTATCTTAGATCCTATTTTTATTAACTTGGATGAAGAAGATACTCTTGATGATGTTAATGATGAATATGAGACTATTGACATTGACATTGATTTACCTAATATGCTTTCATCACAATTAACAATTATGCCTCTAATACACCAAAAATGGGCTATAGGTTCATTAACCTCCTACATCAACAAATCGATCAAAATCGACATCAAAGTCCTAACCTAAGGCACATTTGCACATCAGTTTATCAAAAACTTGATTGATTATCCTAATTTTGCATCAGGGAATATTCCTTAAAATATTCTTAATTTAATTATCTTTAATGATTATTTGGCGATAAATCATATTTATCCTAAAGTTTGATTAACTGAATATTCTGAATATTTAATTAATTAGATTTAATTTTGCCACTTAATTATTTAATTAAATTTAATTCTATTTATTCCTAAATTATATTATTTAATTCTGACAATAAATCAAAAATCTTATGACTAATTGATTGAATTCTTATTCAATTAATTAAATCAATTGTCAAATTTAATGATATAGTTTTCGAATAAAAGTTTGATTTAATAATTGATTAACCCATAAATCATTTATTCTTAACTTCAAAATCAGTTAAGTTGAGAATAAATCACTATATTTATTTAATTAATTCATAATTAATTATGCACATTCAAAGAGCAATTAAAATTTAAATCAGAAAATCAATTCAATTTGTTATAAATTTAAACTCAACTCTCTTTTGACTTAAAAGATGATCTCCACTTCTGATTCAAGTTAAAAAGTTGTTCTTGCATGATTATGTGAGTTGATCTGATTCTAATTCCTTGTTGACTCAAAAATCAACCTGAGTTCATCAAGAGTGATCTATGACTTTTCTCATGCACCCTCAAAGCCCTGGATTTCTATAAAATCAAGGCTTTAGCTCCTCCAAAAGGATCCACCATCTCTTGAATTGCATCCTCACGCTGGCAAATTTACGACTGAAGAATCCATCTTTTGTGAATCCAAGCTATTGTGAGATTTTCATTTGTTTTGAGCATTCACAGTATTTAGTATATCATTCTCAGATCATTTCTACATATCATATCAATTTCATCTCGATTAGATTCATATCCAATTTTTCATCTTATTGCATGGAAAACACAAAAATATAGATTAATCTGCATTCATTTCATATCCATATTCTGCATTTAAATCCTTCATTTAGGTGTTGCATTGTCACTGATCTTGGTCTAATATGAGAATATCATACTCACATCTACTAGAAGGCAGTAAATCACCTAGTTAGCATAGTTTCTCTTTCATTGCAAGATTTTGATTTTCGCTAACCTCTAATGTTTTACTGAAGTGTTGTGTCTACAGCTAGGTACAATTTTCACACACACATCTTTGGCACCCACTGTGGGGCCCTAAAATGGGTTTCCATTTTATTTCTATCAATTTCTATCAATTTCTTGTCATTTTCTGATTAAAACTATGATCTTTTATTTTCTGTCCGTACATTTTTCGTATGACTTTTGTCAGAAAGTTATACCAGGAAGACCCTACTATCGTATGACAGTTGATAATTTTGAGGCTTGTTTCAGAGAGTACACACTATTTTTTCAAAGCTAGATTGTCATATTAGAAGGTACCCACTGTCATACAAGTTTCTTGATTGTTGTATGGGAGGTAACCCATTGTCGTACAAGTTTTGACATCAAGATTCAATTGTCATTTCAGATTTTCAGGTAATTTTTAGATTTGATTTTCAGATTTGGACTGACAGCTAACCCTAACAATTGAGATCTTCTATTTTTGATTGGTATCTGCTGATTTTGATTTGGAAAGTGCAACTAAATTGCTAAAAATAGGTAAAATATACTAAGTGCATTGCGAGGAACTCAGGTATTCTTTTCAATCTGATAGTACTTCAATTTGGACATAAAATAAACTCTCACATGTCAAGCTTGCATGAATTTTCTACTTTCATATCATAGACTTCATTTTGGGCTCTAAAATGAACATAGATTTGCTTTCTGCATCTTTGTTACACATAGTAAATAGGCCCTATGAACACTATTTGTGGATTATCTTGAGAGAGTGGGATTCATTCATTTTCTCATGCATGTGAAGCTATTCTTGATGAAGGATCCCCTTGTAGGTAGGGAAGGATACTGAGATTGTCTTACGTTCCCTTGATTTGCATCCTTAGCTATTGATTGATGCGTTCTCTTTTTGGAGAGATCGATAGACAATAGTTGTTGACATCATAGATCTTGATGAGATAAATTTTGGTCTTAGCATGTTGGATTAATCTATCTACTTTGTCTTGGTGAAGTGAAGAGGCTAGAGGATTATGCTCTACTTCCTTTTTAGATAGTACTAGAAACCCAGATCCTTGAATACGATCTAGTCCCCTTGTGGTATCTTTTGTGAGTCACCTTTAGAGAGGGTTAACTGTAGTGGACATTCCCTTGATTGAGTCAACCATGTGGATGGAACCTCAAGTGGTAATAACCATTTTTGCCATGGTAGTGACAACCGCTATATAAATGTCCTTATGGATGAAATCTCCACAGGTGTGATCTCTTGTTGGGCTGTCAGATCTCCCTAGTAGCTCCTGATGTATTAAATTCTTAGACTGTGTCAAAACCATGGTGTTCCTAGATCAAATTTTGCCTTCTTCAGATCAAAAAAGTTGTAGAGTTAGACCATTACTACAAACCCTAGTGAGGCCAAATTTTTATTTTCTAGGACTATGTACATTATTGCAAAACTTTTTGGAACATACACAATTAGCACTCCTAGGGATTAGCACATTTAGTCACTTGATTATTCATGCGTAGGGTTGATTTTTCCCTTGTTCATTATTTTTACACATGCTTGAAATCACTTGCCTACTATTTTGTGTGCTTGTTTATCTACTTGGTTATTAAAAATGAATGATCCTGGTACCATCTTCAAATTTGGGCAGAAAACTTTGCAAGAAAATTGATTCTAAAAACTAAGAAAATTGCAAAATCTGATGCAAAATTCCTTTCTAGAGTCAAAATTCATCCCTCAAGGAAAAAAAATTGTATGGTTTTTGACATTTGTCATATCAAAACCCCTGTATTATCGTATGATAGCTTGTATAGTGTCGTACGAGTTTTGTCACTAGTCAAAAGTCCAAATCTAAAAATCTGCCATCAACTATCATGTGAGCTTTGTAATTGTCGTACGAGTTTATCAATTGTCATTTTAGAGCCTACCCACTGGTGTAAAAGCCTATAGAAAGTCGTATGAGAAATTTTGAAATTTTTTTTGCCAGAAGCTTGTCAAAATTGCCAGAAATCCTATTTTGACAGCCTATTTCCAAATTTTGTCAAACAAATCACTATGTCAGGAATAGAGAAGAAACTAGAATGAATGCAATCATTTTCCTAAAGTGGTCTCTTGAGTCTGATTTGGCCTTCTATTTAATCGATTTGAGTCTTTTTCATCTTGTGTCAAAAACCTTGTCAAAATCATCAATCTTTAATTCAATCTTTATCAAAATGGCTAAGCATTGTGAGATCATGTCCACTATCTTTTGGGCATCTACCCATACTACTAGGGCACAATATCCTTCATTTACATCCAAATCTAATCCTCAATCAATCCAATCTTGACAAGGTTGTGTCATTCGATTTTCTTGAATCAATTCCTTCTTCAATTGTCTTTATCTTGCTCTTTTCCTTCACCTAAGGTTAATGGTGGAAACCAGAGCTTCATCACAAAAACAAAGAGAACAACCCACAATCTCTTTAGAGACATCTTCTATACTTGCTTAGATAATTCATCAACCTTACGACACAACCAAATTTGGAGAAGATGCTCTTGGCAATATTTTCTTGAAAGGTCGTTACGTTACTCCTCCTGCATCAATCCAAGAAGGTAATCAACCACCCCCTCCTTTTTCAATTCATGGAAGCTATCAAACAACTCCACATCAATCTATCCTTGGTAGCTCCCATCACAACAATATGTCTCAAGGAGGGACAAACCATGGGTCTCAAGGACATCACTCTCGACATGGTGCGGATCAAGAACCCACACCTTTTGAAATTGCTCAATATCAAAATGATGATAACTTCAAATGAATGATGAAACATTTCTTGAAAGAAGATAGAGAGGCATATTTCTTAGAGTTATCTCATCAAGGGGCTAAGCTTCCTCCCAGCTTTAATGTTGAATATATCATTACACATGAGGAAGAAAACCCTATCATGGCTATGATGAAATAGATGCATGCCATGCAAGTCAAACTTAACAAACTTGAGAAAGAAAAGGAACCTAAGGAGTACTCCATGGACCTATGTCCTTTTCCATTTGATAAAGACTTGTACATGTTGCCATTCCCTAAAAGAGTGGAAATTCCTAAATATGATAAGTATGATGGAAATTTTGATCCTCAAGATCATGTCAAGGAATTTTGTACTCAATCTATGGAGTTCATGCATGAACCAACCTATCTCATGCATCTTTTCCCTTGATCTCTAGGAGGGGAATCCATTCATTGGCTCTCTCAAATGCCTCGTGCAATCAAGACCTTTGAGGAGTTAATCAAATTATTCTATCAAAAATACTCCTATAACATCCAACATCTGGTCACCATGATCGACATTTGCAATCTAAAACAATATCCAGGAGATCCATTCCTAACATTTCTTAAAAGGTGGAGGAAGAAATTTTCTCTATATGCTAGACCCATTCCAAAAATTGAGAAACTGGAAATCTTCATCAACATTCTTGTTCTAGAAATCAACTATCACTTACAAATGCAAAATCATACATCTTTTGATAAGATGGTGGATAATGCGATCAAAATTTAAAAAGTACTTGTGAAAAAAGGAGACATCACACTTGAAAAGGACAAGTATGATTTTGGATCTAGCTCTAAAGATTAGAATAAAAACTAGAATAAGAAAAAAGGCATTTTCACAGATGGCATTGTTGATACTATCCATGCCCCATCCAAAGCACTAGCTTTCAATCTCACTATTGGTACCCAAGCCATAAAAGCTTTTGAATAAAAAAAACAAAGTCCAACAAAAAGCCCTCTGAATATAAACCTTGGGCTACAAATCCTAAGTGCAAGTTTACTCCTCTTGAAGAATCCTATGAATCCACTATGAAAACTCTGTTGGCTAACAACATCATCTCTTTTCCTATGATCTGACAATTTGATCTCGAGCTTGAACTGAAATGGTGGAAAGAGAATGATTTCTGTGACTTCCATTGCAATAAGGGTCATAAAACTAATAATTGCGTATGCTTGAAACATCTCATTCAAGACAAAATTGATAATGGGGAAATCACAATTGACAGCCATAAAAGCAATAATGATCATACCGCATTCATAGAATCATTTCTGAAACATGGTCAAGGAGATTCATCTTCTCAACTTAATGTGGGTGCCAAGGTCAATTATGCTTAATTTGGAAACAATAGTGTCATAAACATGGTTGACCCATGCCTATCTGAACGCTACAATGTCATCACAATTGTAAGAAAAGATAGAGACAACAATTAGCTAATGCAGTTACTTGATCACAAGCTCAGGCACATCTCGAAGGAAAAATCCCATATTCATCAAATGTCCCTAAGATGCCTTTCAATCTCTCTTCCACTTCTAAACAAAATTCCACATATAAATCTTCCAACTCTAAAGACACAAGACCTACTTCATATAGTATTGTCCAACAAATCCAGCATACCAATGCTAAAATCTCCATGTTTGAGTTGCTTTAGATATCTCCAGCTCATAGAGCCATTCTAGCCAAAGCTCTACTCAGATCCAATGTTCCTAACAACCTTGATTTGGATAGATTCCAGACTATGGTTGGTCATCTAATGTCACCACAATATCTTTTTTTTAGAAGAAGATGATAAATCCTTGAGTCATCCACATAACAAGCCCTTGCATATTGAAGTCTTAATTCAAAACCATTGAGTCAAATGTGTGTTGATAGATGGAGGCGCTGGTCTCAACATTTGTTCTTATAACTTGATTACACAATTGGGATTATCTGAAGCTACAATTGATCCTAAGAAGAAGATACCTATCAAGGCTTATGATGAACAAGAAAGGTCTTCCAAAGGCACGATAGTTTTTTCCATCATAACAGGTCTCGTCATCAGAGATATCACATGTCAAGTTCTTGACCTACCTTTGGCTTACAATATTCTTCTAGGGAGACCCTAGATACATGAAATGAGAGCTATTCCTTCCACATACCATCAATGTGTAAAATGTCCTTATGAAGGAGTAGAGGTGATGATTCTAGCTGACCTCTCTACAACTTACAATGCATTGAAGGAAAGTGCAGACAAACTTGTTCCTAATAACAAAGAATCTTCTAATAAGCAAGTTGACATTGCTTCAACATCCAAAATGGAAGACACTACTAAAGAGATCAATGTTAAGGATAATTGTATGGGGGAATACATAATGGAGCCATTCTTATCTCTCACATCTCTCCCATTGTGAGCAAAGTCTTATGGACAACCTTCAGAAAAAGTGAAAGCTAATGTTAAAGAATCCCAAATCATATTGAATGGAAACTTTGTCCTAGAACAAGTATCTAAACAAGAGTTTGATGAAGATGAAGTTGTGCTTTCATGGTTAGATAAATATGACTCTCAATCCCAATTAGTCCAGAAGTGTGGTTCCATAACATGAAAAGTTCCTTCAAAGTCATATGGACTAGGGAACAAACTGATCGCTAAAATGGGATATACATGAAAAGGACCTCTAGGGCTACAAGGAAAAGGTCTTCTATCACCTCTTGATCATCCTGGCTACACAAATAAGAATACAACAAGTCTAGGATATAAGAAGAAGCCTTTATATCTTGAAAAAAGCTCCCCACATGTCTTAGAACAGATTGAACCAAAGGAGGAAACAATACAATAGTCTAATAGTGATGATTTTGATACCACCATTGAGCTCATTCCTTATGAGCATTTACCTAAAGAAATCAAATATCTTCTTGAAGCAGAAGCTGACCTGATCAAAAGAGTTAATGTAGTAGAAACACAAGAACCTACTATGGCATAAGAGATAGTTTCACCACAAGAACCAGCTACTCTCGAAGACAATCAAATAGACAAAGAGGAAGGTAGTAGTTATTCTGAGACAGATTCTCATGAGTATGAATTTAAATTAGAATCTAAGGGTAACCCTTCTTGGGGTATTCATCCTGACTTTACTCATGTTCTTAAATTTCCTAAAGCTATAGATGAGGAATCTAATGACTATGAATGGGGAGTCATTCGAGAGGAAGATGAACTTACCATAGAAAAACATATTGATCTTATTCACCAATATGCACCTCAACCTTGGAACATAAGTCTAGAGAGAAATAATGAACTTAACGAGTCTGATCCATGAATGGCTAAAGTGGAATCCCATGATGACATTGAGCCTATTCATGAATTAAAGGTCTTAAGTTGTAATATCACCTTCAAACTCAAGCGTTGAGTTAGGACCAATGATGATAGACCCATATCCATAAACACAATCTCCCAATCCTTTCCCACTTTGACTATCCAACATCCCAAACTTCTTGACCAAACTTCCACTAATTTGAGCCAAGGTATCTAAACTTTTCCCAATGACTATGCCCTTGCTTGCTACCTAAATGCAATTGAGCCTATGATGACTTTCTTCAGTGAACTAAGTGTTAGCATGATATATTCAGACATCAAATATCTTAGTGAAAAGAATAAGAATAAAAATAAAAAGAAAAGGAATTTTGAGGGTGAAAACCACTTTGTGGTAGTCTTAGAACCTACAAAAGTAAAAATAAAAGATGTATCTAAGGGTGAAAACCTCTCTGAGGTTCCCAAGGATGAGATAGTTGATGTCCTTCTGAGTCATTTATAGGATTGATCTCCAATTCTAATTGAGCCTACTCAATCTATCAACTTGGGCACAATAGAAGAACCACAAATGATTCATATAGTACAATCCTTGTTAGAAGAAGAAAAGAAAGCATTAACTAAATTCTTGACAAAGAAGAAGATCAACTTTGCATGGAAATATTCAGATATGCCTGGGTTAGATCCTGATCTTATAATGAGCCATTTATCTATTGCTCCAGGAGTAAAACCCGTTAAACAAAAGTTGAGAAAGATGTATCCTCATGTTACACTCTTAGTCAGAGCTGAATTAGAGAAACTACTAAAAGCTGGATTTATCTGAGTTATTGACTATGCTAAATGGATCTCTAATATTATACCTATTTCAAAACTAGACAAATCTATCAGAGTGTGCAAAGACTTTAGAGATGTAAACAAGGCATGTCCTAAGGATGATATTCCACTACCTAACATTGACATGATAGTGGACATGACTGCAGGCTTTGAGATGTACTCTTTAATGGATGGTTTCTTGGGCTACAATCAAATAAAAATTTCTCCAAAGGATTAGGAGAAAACTACTTTCACATGTGCATGGGGTACCTTCTGTTAGAATGTCATGCCATTTGGTTTGAATAATCTAGGTGCTATATATCAGAGAGCTATGACATCTATTTTTCATGACATGATGCATAAGACTATGGAGGATTATGTTGATGACACTTTAGAAAAATCTATGATAAGATCTAAACATCTAAATGATTTGAGCAAAAGACTAAATCGAATGGAGAAGTTTAGTCTCGGGCTAAACCCTAAGAAATGTGCTTTTGGCGTAACTTATGGAATGTTCCTAGGGTACATTGTCTCAAAGAAAGGAATTGAGGTAGATCCAACAAAATTTAAGGCTATAATGGAGATGCAACCTCCCAAGAACATTAGTCAAATGAGAATGTTACAAGGGAGAGTACAATCTATCAAGTGTTTCATATCACAACCTTTTACAAAAACATTACATAAAGGGGTGACTTTTGCATGGAATGAAGAATGTGAAAATAACTTTAACCATATCAAGAAATATTTATCAAATCCTCCTATTCTGATGCCTCCTATTCAAGGGAATCCATTGATCTTATATGTCTCCATAATAGATACATCACTGGGGGCATTGCTAGCACAACATGATGAGAATAAAAAGGAAAGAGCTATATACTATATTAGTAGAACCTTGGTTTCATACAAGAAGAACTATTCAATGATTGAGAAAGCTTGTCTAGTTGTGTTCTTTGCATCACATAAACTAAGACATTATATGTTAGCTTATACAACACATTTAATAGCTAAGATTGATCTGCTAAAGTACCTACTAAGAAAAGCTGCCCTCACAAGTAGATTAGCTAAATGGGTGATGCTACTAAGTGAATTTGACATTGAATATGTTGAAAGAAAAGCTATTAAGGGTCAAGTCATTATTGATCAACTAGCTGATGCACCATTGTTTGATGATACACCAATGCAAATAGAATTCCTAGATTCCTCTATCATGAATCTTTCTTCTAGAGCATGGAAGTTATTCTTTGACGGCTCCTACATACAGAATGGATCTGAAGCAGACATACTATTTATCACACCTCAAGGATACTCTATCCCTAAAGAATTCAGAATCAATTTCCCTTGCATGAATAATATTGCTAAATATGAAGCCCTTCTCAATGACACGAAGATAGAAATTGAGTGAAGAGTTATAGAGTTACACATTCATGGGGACTCACAACTTGTAATACATCAAGTCAATGATGTGTATCAAACCAAAGATGGAAATCTAATCCCATACAAGAGAATGGTAGATGATCTAAAGAAATATTTCATATCCATCACCTTTGAACAAATGGAGAACAAGGTTGCTGATGTAATGGAAATGTTATCTACTTTACTATAGCAGCCCAAACATGAGCTATGCTATGAGTTCTTGGTGGAAGAACTATCTTATCTTGCATACGATTCCCCCAAAACCCACATGATCTGCATTGTTGTTATTCATGATTCATCCTGATACAAAAACCTTTTCTCTTATCTCCAAGACTAAATCATTCTTGATTCCTTCAACTGCCATGAGAAACGTTACCTTATCCACAATGCATCCTAGTATGTCATCATTGGTAATGATCTGTACAAATGAGGTCTAGATGGTACACTCCTTAGATGTTTATAATGGGAAGAGTCTCAATGTGCATTAGAGGAAGTCCACAAAGGTATATTTGGGTCACACTCTAATGGTTTAATACTAGCTCAAAAACTTATTAGGGTTGGGTACTATTGGCTTGAAATGGAGAAAGAGGCAATAAATTTGCTAAGAATTGTCAAAAGTGTCAGGTACATGGTGACTTAATTCATGCTCCAAGGAGAGATCTAATTCCCTTTACTACACAATGGCCCTTTCACCAATGGGCATTTGATCTTATACAAACCATACATCCTCATTCTTCTAATGGACATACCCATATAATCATAGCTACAGATTATTTCACAAAATCGGTAGAAGTGGTCCCTTTGACTCAAGCAACTGGCAAGCAAATTTCTATGTTCATTTTTAACTACATCACATGTCAGTATGGTATTCCACATTCTATAGTCATAGATAATGGTGGACAATTCACAAACAAAGACTTAGATGATCTATGTGCCAAATTCAAGATTATACAACATTGGTCATTTATCTACTATCCTCAAGGGAATGAATAAGAAAAGGCTTCTAACAAGAATCTATTGAAAATCTTGCACTATACAATTAATAAAATAGGAAGAGACTGGCATCTCATGATCAATCCAGCTCTTTGACCCTACAAAACAAGTATCAAAATGCCCACTAGGGCTACACCATTCACTTTAGTTTATGGGTCTAAAGCGGTACTGCCTATTGAGGTTGAAATCCCATCACTAAGAATCATAATGCATGGTCTAGTAACTGCTGATGACTACATAGTGTCTAGGTTGAAAGAACTTGAACTACTAGATGAGTGCAAACAAGAAACATATGATCATCTAAGAGTATATCAAAAGAGAATGTCTAGAGGCTACAACAAGAAAGTTAGACACAAAGAATTTCAGGTTGCCAATCTAGTCTTGAGAGAAAATCCTAAAAATCAATCACATAGAGAGCGCAAGGGGAAGTTTGAACCCAACTAGCTGGGTCCCTTTGTTATCGCTGCTACTTTTGGCTCTAGAGCCTATCAAATCTCAACAACTGAAAGAGAACAACTCTGAGAACCAATCAACATTTTACATCTGAAGAAATTCTATGCCTAAGGCATTCAGTCTATGGTAAAATGTCTTGAAAAAATCTTAAAAATCTGAAAAAGTCTTGAAAAAAATGAGCATTTTGGTGAAAACCTAACAATAGGCACCTTGATGATTCCAAAAAAATAAAAAAATGGAAAAGTACAAATAAGTTGAAAAAATGAAAAATACAAAAAATGAAGAAAAGAAAAAGTGCCTTGGTGAAAACCTGGAAATAGGCGCCTTGGTAGCAAAAATAGAATCTCTGCCAAGATGGTGAAAACCCAACAAAAGGGTGCCACTTGTTCAAAATGCTCCATCTATCATCACAATCTTGGTCTTTCCCATCTTTTAGTCTTGCTTTAGTTTGTACATATCTCTTGGTTTTTTTTTGCATTCATGTTTTTAATAAGTTGATTTGTACACCAATCAACAAAAGCATCTGTATCCTATCAATGTTTAACACTTGGGGGCAATCAAAGTCATATCCTATGGTCTCTAGTATACCTTAGACATGTCATATTCAGTTAGAGTCCTTTGAAGCTTCATTCGAGTTAGTCAGTTAGTCTCCTCTCCAAAAAGGATTTTGCATCTACAACAACGCAATCAAACATCAACACAAATTGAAAACAATCTATGCTTTACATGCTTTTATCTCCTTGTATGCTTACTGATTCACATTGAGATTTTTGCATATTTTTTTCCCTCAAGCTCTTCGATGATGTCCTTTATCAGATTTAGAGAGTGATGACTAGAGGCAAACTATTTTCTTTGTCTTCTGCTTGTATGTGAGAATCTAATAACTTTGGAAATTATGGATTGAAATAGTGTCCTTCTGTAAGAGCCTCCATCTTGAATTGGATGACCATGAGTACCTCGACAATTGATACCCAAAAAATTCAAGGAATTTTGATCTAACTATTGTCTTTTTGAGTGAGTTATTTCTCCTACTGTGAAACATGATCTTACCTAAGGATGTGAATGATAAAGGGTCACTACGGGTAATTCACACTAGATTTAGAATGATCTCTTGACTGCTTGATGTGTTTTTTACGCAAGGTGTATTCAGGTCATCGCAACTTTTTTTTTTGATGCTTATACAAATTTCTATATCAAAATGGACATGATATTCAATTCATCATGGTGTTTATGCCTTGGTGCTTATATCTAATCTAACATTCCAAAAATAAAATCAATATTCATATGTCCATGGTTGTCTATCCAGTGGGTGTTGTATTGATTCTTGAGCATACAAATCGATATTCATATGTCTATGATTTCATGACTAGTGGACATTATATCAATTTATCCAATTACCTAAAAATTCAATGATGAGAATGACCTACACATCACCAGTGACTAGGTCCTAGGTCTTAGGTTTGTATCTTATTTGCATGTCCTTTTGCATTCTACATGATCTCACAATGGATGAAAAAAACTCAAAATGCTCAAATGATTCTTCAATCACATCTTCAAATCTAAAAGAGTTGAAATCTCACATGAAGGTCTCTTCACAGAATTGCAAGTAGTTATCATCCTGGGTTAAACATCCTTTTTGACATAAGACTGAGTACTTGTCTTCATCAATACCTACAAAAACATATCATGTGTATTGTTGCATTTTACATTCCATATCATAATCATCATTGCATTACATCGCATACATGTGCATCTATCATTGCATAAATCATAAGCATACTTTTACATACATCATTTACATATGCATTCATCCATACATTTGAAAGAAATCATTGCATTTGCATAAATCCATACATACATTCTACACTACTCACAACATATATACATCACATGATATCATTATGAATCAAATATGACAAGTACAAATGAAGTCAACCAAAATCTTGATCTCATATATATCATAAAACTCAGAACTAGTCAAGGTTGCACTACTGGCACAGTGTACAAAAGAATGAGCTCATGTGAGCTATGAGAAGTCAGAACAAAATATCTAAAGACAAAAAGAGAAAAAGTATATCAAAATCACAAGTTAGATCAGTTGTCTGCCTAATCCTTTGTATCTGGTGGAGGTGGTGATGGTGCATCTAGTACTTCCTCTTCTCAGGGTTCCCTATCTCCCTCTAATGCTATCATGTACTGAGAGTATGTAGGAACTCTCCGATCGACAGGAACAAAAACATAATAAGCATAAACATAATATGAGGCCTGAGAGGTCCGATGTGTAACCTCTATCTGTAATATCCTACACTCCTCTTAGAGCTTAGTATGTTGTCTGTCAGCCTCTAGAAATCTCTCCTCCTAGTGAGCACTTTGTACCTTTAGCTCCCTGACCTATAAACTGAGTCATTTGACAATCTCCCAAGGAGTCAATGGTACAATGGGATCAACATCTATTGTTGGCATGTCAATATCCACAGCTAGCTACTCAATTGCCTCTACTCTATGTGCCTTATGACATCTCACCTTAGCACCAAGGTCAAAATCTGTATCCTTGGGTGTAGTATTCAGCCCAACACCTACATCCTGGTATGCACCTAGTATGTCCTTAGCACTAGCCACACTACCTAGAGTGCCACTCTCACCTCTAGTCGATCACTACTATAATACTACAGGCCTCCCTACTAAAGAAATAGTGGGGTATGATGGTGGTCTCATATGTCTTGATGATCTCATATGACTAGTTGGTATCTATGGTGTAACCATTGCTCTTGGCCTAGGAGGTGTAGGTTGGGGCATCTACACCTATGCATGCCTCTGTCCTTGACCTGCTGGGGAACCTGTAACATCCATCACCTCTTCCATCAAAGGGATCAACTCTATCAAATCTGAAAATCTATATATGGGATGCTCCCCTAGCCATGCAATAAAACCATCTGTGACACTAGCATCTGGAACATCTGGATGATAGTCCCAATCTTTGCCAATAATGCTACTGTACTCCTATGTGCATAAAGCATATGATAAATGAGTTGTCCAACCAAGCCCAATCTCTCTAACTAGTTGAGCATAAGTAACGTAATCTTGTGGGGTATCCTAAATGATACCACACTATCTCCACACTCTAGTGATGAGGGAGGACTTCAGATCAGTGGTCAAATGCCCAATCAGTATACAGCTCTGATATAAATAACTGAACTACTCCCTCATAGTTGGCCAGGCCTCTATAAGAAAATATGGTCTCCACACTACAAATGTCATGTCATCAAGGCATCACCTCTAGTACTCTATGTGGCCCATGCACACCTATGTAACATAACCAGAATAAGTATAAATCATTAGCTCCTGTGGCTAGCACTGTGACTAGAAAACTAGTCTAAAAATTGGGATATGCTCCCAGGCCCATATCTAAAGTACAAGAGCACCGAAAGAAAATGACTTTCTCTCTTGATACATGATCTCATGCATCTTGGAGAACATGTGTGCTAACATGCACTAACCCTAAGCTAACTCAAAAGGAGTCACCATCAGTCATGCCACCATCAGGGCCTAGCCAATCAAAAGAATATTCTACTGATGGTCAGACATGATGATACCTCCTATCATCCCAGTTATGATACACTCTAATCTATGGGACTACCCATAATGTTGTACTAAGGTCTCCCATGATATAGATCTAGTAAGCTAGGTGTCATCTCTGAACAATCCATAAAAACATGCACACCTGAGTTCCCCGAACTCACATAATCAGAATGAGGACCATGGAGTAGAATGCGCAATCTCTTGTACACATCCTTAGGTGTGACAATAATCTCTCTAGTGAGTAAGTGAAATGTCTGAGTCTCTAAATGAAATTGCTCTATCAGTGCAGTCAACAGTCCATGGTTAACCCTAATCTTGGGCAACTGAATCAAATACTTGAATCCACAGGCAACAAGATGAACCCTCATAGGGTCAGGTAGTGATACACAAAGTCTCTGGGTCACAGGATGAGAGATGCGTATATGAACATTGAGATATGTGACCTACACAACATAGAAATAGGGAATCCTATCAGTAATTTGGTTGAAAAATAGGCTACAAGTACAGATATTCAAAAGTTCACTATCTTAGAAGGTACATTAAAAGCTTAGTAATCAGCCTAAGAAATTAGAAAATCAAGAAATTTGACCTAAACATGTGTTTTTGGCTCACTATTTCCCATACAATAATTTAGACTGGCATCAAAACTTGTACGAGTTTCAGTAAGGTCCCACATGACAAACCATGCATATATGAGTTTCTAAGGCTTCCTGTATGATAGAGGAGGGACCCAATGAAATGTCATACGACTCTTGGGTCCCTCTCATATGAGTGTTGGGGGGATCTCAAATGACAAAGGAATGAACATTGAAAAGTCATACGAGTTTCCATGCATACAAAAATTAAAAAATTCCAACGTACAAAAAATAACTTTAAAATGTTGTGAACATGAAAAAAATGGAATTTTTGAGAGGCACAGAGGTCCACTTACCGGGTGTCCATATTGATGAGGTCTATGATGCCTCCAGCTGCACTCAAATTGATGGGAAGAGACAAGTACCTTCATCTCAGCCATTTTCTCACTCAGAGGGCTCCACAAAGTTTCAAAAGTCAAAAGGTGAATAATGATTTGAAAATGACCCTTCCGACCCTTATATAGCTTTTGACCTAATTTTCACAAGTGCTTCGTTTTTCACAAAAATTGCACCCTTGGCTAATTTCGACATTCTGAACCCATTTTCAGGATCAAAATCTGAGATTGTTTACTATGTCAAAATTATGATTTAAAATTTTCAGACCTAGGATGGTTGACTGCTTGCATAATCGACCTTCAATCATCGTAGAAATCTAGTATTCAACTTAACTGATTATCTTACATCAAACTATCAAAATTTCAACTTGCTCAACCATGGTCAACTTATGGTCAAACCTAGTTAAACTTGGTCTTCAGGACCTCCAAATGATGCATAACACATTCCTAGATGTGTAAAACCACTTCTCAAATCAATTAACATGCTTCTAAACTATAACGCTGACTTTTCTTGTCAGATTTTGATTTTCATCCTGAAGGGGGCATGGTATTGCACATCAATCAAATCTGTAAGTCAAATCTTTCTTGAGTGATCAAGACAACAACCACATCTAGTTGCTGATTCATCAAAATACCTCATTTCTTGGGGCAAATCTATCATCGCTTGGGGCATATCAGATTCATTGAGATCCATATCAATCTGGTATCCTAATCTATTTTGTAAACTTTATCGGCTTTTCATAACCATTGGTTCATTAGTGTTATTTCCTTGGTTCTTCGTAACTAAAGGGTTCAGATGTGATACCAATATTGATTCCTCTGGACAATCAGGTCTAGAATTAGGTCACTCACTTCTTCATAATCATAAGGTTCAAAATTAGGCATTTTGACACTTTTTTGTAATCACCGGTTCATCATTGCTATAGTTGACATCATCACGATTCTTGGTCAATCAAGACCTAAATCAGTTTTTCCAATGTTTCAATTGACTTCTATCTCAGAATCAGTTCATCTTTCAAATCAATTTCAAATACCTTTATTACACACAGAATATTCTTTGAACCACTACGCGTCGAACAGTGATTCAAAGAGGGGCAAAATGTAATACCCCAAAAATGGGCTATAGGTTCATTAACCTCCTACATCAACAAATCAATCAAAATCAACATCAAAATCCTAACCTAAGGCACATCTGCACATTAGTTTATCAAAAATTTGTTTGATTATCGTAATTCTACATTGGGGAATATTCCTTGAAATATGCTTAATTTAATTATCTTTAATGATTATTTGGCGATAAATCATATTTATCCTAAAGTTTGATTAATTGAATATTTTGAATATTTAATTAATTAGATTTAATTTTGCCACTTAATTATTTAATTAAATTTAATTCTATTTATTCCTAAATTGTATTATTTAATTCTGACAATAAATAAAAAATCTTATGACTAATTGATTAAATTCTTATTTAATTAATTAAATCAATTGTCAGATTTTAATGATATAGTTTTCAAATAAAATTTTGATTTAATAATTGATTAACCCATAAATCAGTTATTCTTAACTTCAAAATCAGTTAAGTTGAGAATAAATCATTATATTTATTTAATTAATTCATAACTAATTGTGCACATTCAAAGAGTAGTTAAACTTTGAATCAGAAATCAATTCAAGTTGTTATAAATTTAAACTCAACTCTTTTTTGAGTTAAAAGCTGATGTCCACTTTTGATTCAAGTTAAAAAGTTGTTCTTGCATGATTATGTGAGTTGATTTGATTCTGATTCCTTGTTGACTCAAAAATCAACCTGAGTTCATCAAGAGTGATTTATGACTTTTCTCATGCACCCTCAAAGCCCTGGATTTCTATAAAATCAAGGCTTCAGCTCCTCCAAAAGGATCCACCATCACTCAAATTGCATCCTCACGCTGGCGAATTTGCGACTGAAGAATCCATCTTTTGTGAATCCAATCTATTATGAGATTTTCATTTGTTTTGAGCATTCACAACATTTAGTATATCATTCTTAGAACATTTCTGCATATCATATCAATTTCATCTCGATTAGATTGATATCCAATTTTTCATCTTATTGCACATAAAACACAAAAATATAGATTAATCTGCATTCATTTCATATCCATATTCTACATTTAAATCCTTTGTTTAGGTGTTGCATTGTCACTAATCTTGGTCTAATCTAAGAATATCATACTCTCATCTACTAGAAGGTAGTAAATCACCTGGTTAGCATAGTTTCCCTTTCATTGCAAGATTTTGATTTTTGCTAACCTCTAATGTTTTACTGAAGTGTTGTGTCTACAACTAGGTACAATTTTCACACACAACACCTAGTATCGAACATGATGATTCTCAAGAGGATCCTTGTTTGGAACTGGCTATTATTCCTACTGTACCTCTTATGAGTTACCCACCTTCCCTAAATGATATAGAATGAGATGGGGAGAGTAGGTGACATGCTTGATTAGATTGTCCTTCATGGTAGCCTTTGTTGTGTGTTTGTCTATCGTAGTGTGCTTCTCCAGTGATGTGTTTGCTAAATGTTGTTAGATTGTTTTATACAACCCTTGCTACTCTGTTGGTGCAAGTTGATGAAGGAATCAAACTTATTGTTCCAATCCTCTATATGTATCTTTACTCTTCTATGTGTTGTTTCATGTTATGTTGTACCTGTGCTAGTGTTCATAAATTTTTCCTTGTGTAATCTTCTTGGATCCGCGACTTGGTAGCACTAACTTTTTTTGGTCTCCAGGTCATGGTCTGAAAAGATTCTTCTTTGTATCTCTTATGTGATCTTTCCTCCTTTGTGATTGTAGTTCTACTCTCTTTGGGTAATGATGTAAATCCATTTGCAATAATATCATATATATTATCTTATGATCATACTGACCCCATGGAAGGTAGATCCCTTCTGTGTTCTCTATATGTTTATGTGGTATTTCACTTGATTTGTCTTCATCTAGGGGCATCTCATAGCGGAAATGTAATTAGAGGAGTTGTTTATGTTTTTGTTTAGGCCATTGCTCTTGTTAAAGTGTTAGCAATGACTTTAACATGGGGGCATATGCTCTGCTCACCTATTGCACACATGCACTTTTCGATACACATATATTATTTTTCAAGATACCTTTTCTCCCTTTTTGGATTAGTGACTAATACTTAAAGCATGGATTTATATTTTAGGATCTCTTGATCCCTCCAATTTCAAATTTTTTGATCCCTTAAGGTCGGAGGTGTCCTTAAGACTAGATCTCTTTTTTTTTTTCAATTTTTCTCTTATGGAATAGAATATTCCTAAGGGTGAATCTTTGATGGGTTGACTAGTGATTAGCCACATTCACTAAGCGGTTCAATTCCATTTTTCCTATTGTGATATTTCCTTGTGTGGTTCACAATAGGACATAAGTTCTCATTGGGCAAGGTAATCACCCCCTCTCTCTCTCTCTCTAGAAATGTCTCTCTTATTGTGATGTTAGAGTTGATGAAGACTTGAGTCTATGGGGGCTTGAGGATCTCTTTGTCCCTTTGATTTTAATAAGATTATCTTTTCATTTTGATCTCCTTTACCAAGGGTTTGCATTGAGTCCATACTCTTGCTAAAGTGGAGGCTTAATGTATCATCTTAAAATGGAAGCACTTCCATGTTAAGAGCATTTATCCCTTCGAGTAAGTGGTCTAGGGTCATGTCAAATGCCTTGATTAGGTCTTTGCATGGATCTAGTTGTTTCCCCCTATTCTACTTCTCGACTTGTATTTCTAGCCTCTTTCCAGTAAACTTTCTTTGAGAAACTAAAGATTTTGACTTCCTAGGTCAAGGATGACCTCGAGGGTTAAGGATGATCTTGACACTGACCTAGGTCAAGGATGACCTCAACCCTGACCTAGGGAAGAGGTGACCTCATCCCTGACCCTAGGTCCAAAATTTAGATTCTGGGAGTTTTGGGATGTCGGGCTTTAGAAAGTTTATTTCCCCACCTCCGGATTGGCTACTTCAGATTTTGGAATGGTAAACCCTTAAATTGCATTTAATTTAGGTTCATTTCTAGGGGTTAAGTTTAATTGGTATTTAATTCTCCAATGTCGACCTCTCTAGAATTTTGTACCCTAGATCACTATAAAAGGAAGCCTTCATCCTCTCATTTTTACCAAGCAATTTCATCTTCAATCTCATTTGCAAGTTATCAAGCTCTCAAGTGCAATCAAGTGATCAAGCAAGAAAGAAGGAGAAGGAAAGAAAGAAAACATTCATTCATCCTCAAGCATTCAAGCATTCATCATGGAGATCCATTGTTAGCTATTGAAGGATTCAATATCTTTGGAGCCCCTTTGAAGATTTCTCCATCCATATTCATCCAAGCCTCTTCCTATGAAAAGATCCATTCAAGCTTGGTGTTGAAGATCTAATGCCATTGATTTGAAACATCCTACATACATTTCTACATTCATTTGGAGCATCCCTACTTGTGGATTCAAGGATTCGAATCCTCTGCAAGGACTTCCACATAAATAAGGTGAATAGTTTCATTTAGTTTGTTTATGCATATTGCAATTTCAATTACATTTCAAGGTTGATTCCAAACTGGGGTTTGACCAAGGCAAACCCCCCATCCAAACAAAAAAACAATTTTTCTTGCAGGTACAGGTGTGGGATAGTGAATTAAATTATAGATCTGGATACCCTTTTCGATGAACTTATGAGACCCATGAGCAACATTTCCGTTACAGCAGTGTAGGTCAAGGTTGGAAATAAAGGGGTAAGATTGTACCCCGCTATCTGGGTCAAAGATGACCTGACATTAGGACATAAATTTTTTGGGTTTTCTCTATCTCGGCATTTCCAGTCCGGAGCAGGTTGCAGAATTTCTTGAAACTGTGCACAAACATCAAAAATCAACATTTTTTAGATTTTCCCTCTTTTGAGGTTAGTATTTTCCTTCTATTCATTTAAGATTTCAAGTACATACTTTCTATAATAGATTATTGGATTTTCCTCCTTTCTTCATATTCTCCATTATTTGATTCATTTGTGCATTGATCACTTCTTTGTGATTAATCTATTTGGATTTTTCCTTTTGGGACTTTGGATTAAGGATAGATCTTGTATTTCTTGTTTCATATCATATTATCAATCCTATTCTTATCTACCACTATTCAATTGCATCCACACATTCACTTTTTACCCCTATTCAAATTTGAGGCTTTGTCCCTCAGAATTTTGTAAGGAAAATGCCCATGTGGTTTTGCACATTGTAATTCTAAAAATTTGTAATTCCACATTTGTGGAGATAATAAGAAGCCCATTTTCTATTCTTGCAAATTGTTGTTGTTTCTCTATTTCTATTATGTGTTTGTTGTATTAAGGGGAGTACCCTTCATTAGAAGCTTCATCCACTCCAACACACACTAGATTTTTGGTAATCGTCATGTCATTTATACCTCCATATTCAATTAGAGAACTCTTTACTAGTTCAAATAAATTTTCCACTGTCACATTATCCTTCTTTTTAGAAAAAGTTAGTAGATGAGGTTGACAAAAAAAATTGTGTACAGTATAAACATGCATGCATAGCTAGGAAGTATTGTCTACTACTGTAACCCCATCTAAAGATAATGCAATAGAATTTGACTCTTTAATTTTTTCCTTTAGATCCTCTTTTTCAACCTCAACAAGACAACTTTTCCATTCTTATCCGTTGTTTACTAACCAGTAACTTTTAGGATAGTTACAAACTTTTAGAAAGTGTAATAAATCACTCAATGATGGGTAGTTTGTCATAGGAGACCCTCTGCTCAAAATATTAAACACAACACTTAACTGAACAACTTTTCCAATTAGTTCTACTTCCAATGCTTTTCCAAAACAAGCTTCAATAGAGCATTTAACTTCACCAGGCTTCATCTTTATATTATGTTGAAATTCATATAATTCTGCATTCATAACATGCTAAGATTTCTCCTTTTTTTTCCATCTTATCACTGATTTTTGAACTCCATCTATGGTTTTATTTTCATAAAATTTACCCATATGCTTCTCTATGGTGTCAATTTTTAGCTGCAACCTCTTTTCCTTCTTATTTATCTTGCTGCAATTCTTACATCTCCATTCTACCAGAGGCTCACCTTCAATTGGATTTTCCACTGGTTCAATGAATGGATACTTTGACACCCATTGTACTTGAAAATTCCTTGACAGATCCCACATCCAATCTTTTTTGATTCTCTATCATTCTTTGAATTATATTTTGTTTTCTTGTTCCCTGTACCATCATCTTCTCTGACATTCTCAGTCTCATCCAAGTCAATTATATCATTATGGCTACTCTAGGTATTTAACTAAAAATCTTCTTCAAGTTCATTGTGATCTGAGATATCAAGTTCGCTGACTTCTTCAATATGTTGTGTAGGTTCAGGTTGTGAATTTTGAAAATCTTCTTGTGATGAAGTAGCTTCTCGATTTTGGCTAGAAACATTTCCAACACCATGACCAGAGTACAATGATAAGGTTCTATGTTTTGCTAGCCTCTCTTGGCTTTCCCCATATGTGGGAATCTTACCCTTATTCTTGTTCAGCATCTCGATTCTTCAATGAAATAAAGGCTACCAGGATACCAGCCTACCAGTGAAAAAAAATGTTTACTTGTTGAAGAGATGATAATAGAACTATAATATATATAAATATGATTCATTCACCCTTAAATCATGTATGAAGTCTCCCTAGTCACCATTTTTCACTAACTGGTCCCCACTAAATAATAATGAACTCAAATTTACATAGTTTTAGAATAATAATCACTTACCATTGCCTCAAATTCAATTGCAGTCATGACTCACCAATGCAGTCAAGACTCAATAGTCTAAACTCTCTAAACTTCATTGTTGATCAAATTGAACGGAGCCAAATTATGTACAATAAAATTGATCTATGAATGTATTTATACTAATCTTTTTTTGGCGAATTGGGTAGGAGGTATTAGGTCTACAAATATTTGGTGAAGCCTGGATAATTATAACATGTCTTGTGTTATTTTTGAGCCAATTATGGGTTCTCCAATACCTTGCTATGATTAATAAAGTTTGTGAAAAGGCATCAGTTTAAGACACGCATCCATAAAATGCCAGGTGAATTTGGGGCCACTTATATATATATATATATATATATATATATATATATATATATATATATATATATATATATATATATATATATATATATATATATATATATATATATATATATATATATATATATATATATATATATATATATATATATATATATATATATAACTATTGGCTAATATAGGTGATCCATTTGGGGCCGCTTTGAAATTATAGGTGAATGTTTAAAATATATCATGCCCAAAAATTATATGCCATTGGCGATAATGTGAAAGAAATGGACAAAATTAAATAAACTGATGGGCGATGGGCCCGGGTATTGGACCCAATTTTAATAAATGCGGGGTGATATGGTCAATCCCATATGGGCAATATATTTTCCAAATCAGGGGTTGCCGACATGTGACATTCACCAAATGCCAAATAATCGCCACTAAAGTTTTCGCTGGAAGGCAGCCAAACTTAAGCTAGTTTCCATCGAGGCCTTGTACCCATTTCCTTTCAATAAGAGCTTGGCTATGGCACCTTTTCCGATAAATGTGGTCTTTCCAAAATATGACAAATACATGGGTAAATTAGACCCACAAGACCATCTTAGAGAGTTTTGTGCTCTAAGTATCAAATTTATACATGACACAACCTATCTAATGAGGTTTTTTTTGAGAATTTTAGGAGGCCAAACCATGGAATGGTTCTCAAAACTTCCAGAAGGGATGAAGACATTTGAGGAATTAGCCTCCAAATTTGTGACTCACTATTCCTACAACATTGAGCATGAAATCACCATGCTTAATCTATGCGACACTAAATAATGAGATGGTGAATCTTTTCTAGGGTTTCTCCAAATGTGGAGAACAATCTTCACATGATATCCATGAAGCATACCTAAAAAAGAAAGGATGGAAATATTTATGAATAACCTAAATACAAAGATGAATTATAGGCTCCAACTTTAATGTCCCCCAACTTTTGAAAAGATCATTGAAAATGGGATAAAAATTGAAGAGGTGTTGGTTTAAAGAGGGGAAATCAAGTTATTCAAAGATAATAAACCCTATATCAACACTAATAAAAATCATAACTTATCTAATTATAACAATAATAAAAGAGCCAACAATCACAATGACAAACCAAGACTATGGTTGAAAAATGCCAACAAAAATCTTGTGAATGATGGAGTTGTGGAATCACACAACTTAAAGGCTACTCCCTTTAACTTATAGAGTGGGTCAAACCCAATGTAAAATGTCAACCAAACAACCAAAGCTTCTTATAACAACAACAAAAATGACAACAACAACAACAACAACAACAATAATCCCTTCAATAATTCCAATGTCAATAAACCTAAACCATTCTTTTCCACATATCAGAAAGGAAAATTCACCTTTTTAGGTAAACCTTTGGAAAATGCATTAAGGACTTTGGTGACCAATAAAATCATTACCCTACCTGAATTGAGGCCATATGAATCCCAAATCAATCCCAATTGGTGGAATGATTCTCATCATTGTGAATATCATCACAAAGAAGGACATAAAATGAATGAGTGCATGAAATTAAAACACCTTGTCCAAAATCTAATCAATGATGGAATAAAATAGGTAGAAGGGCCTCAAAATAATGAAGATCGTACAGCTTTCAAAAACCCTTTCTTAAACCATGAAAAAGGGGAATCATCAAATACCAATCACAACAACAAAAGAGGTAATGAGAAGGTTAACTATGCACATATGTATGATAATACCATAAATAATCAAAGTGGTGATGAAAACATCATAAACATGATTGTGGTAAAAGAAAAGCCAATGGAAGCAACATATAATTTTTTAACTAGGGGGCAAGCATCAAAGATCACTTTATCAGGATGTGCCCCAAGAACTATCTGACCTAATCCAACATAATCTTCATCTTTGAAACAATATAGTTTGGTAGACCAATTGCAAAAAACCCCTCCTCAAATATCTATCCTAGAACTACTCAAGCTTTCACCAACTCATAAGGAGATTCTAGAAAAATCCCTAGTGGAGACCAATGTGCCTTTAAATTTAGATGCGGATAAATTCCAAAACATGGTAGGTCATTTTGTTGAACCCCATTGTCTATTCTTTTTAGAACAAGATGATATGTCTTTAAACCATGCACAAAATCTTCCTTTTCATATAAAGGTCTTGATCCACAAGCATAGAATGAAAAGAGTCCTCATTGATGGGGGATCCAGCCTAAATATTTGTACCTTAAACTTGGTTAAAGCCTTAGGATTTTTTGAGGAAGCTATTGAACCAAATAAAAATATATCCATAAAAGCTTACGATGATGAAGAAAGAGCTTCCAAAGGTGTCATAGTACTCCCCATCTAAGTTGGTCCAATGCAAAAGGAGACCATTTTCTAAGTCCTTGACCTAAAATTGACTTACAATATCCTATTAGGAAAGCCATGGATCCATGAAATGTAGGCCATACCTTCAACCTATCATCAATGCTTCAAATTTCTCTATATGGGACAAGAAGTCATGCTAAGCAGGGATTTGAAGCCCTTCCAATATTGTAATAACATGAAGCCTATAAATGAATCCTTAGTCCCACATAATGTAGAAGGGTCTATTTCCCAAATAATAGAATAAAGGAAAAGTTCAAAAGATATTCCATCTTTGAAAGGAAAAGAAAAGGAAGAAAAAGAAAGTATTGTTGTTGAAAATAATCAAAGTCCTACTAACTTGACTACATCAACAAAAGGAAAAGAGAAGGTTAGTGAGGAAAGGTCTCATGAGGAACAAAAAGAAGACAAAGAAATATCTATCCAAATTTACACCAAGGATGCCCATTATCAAAATATGGACCACATGATAAATAATTTTTAAAAGAAATGTCAAATCAAATAGAAAGGTGTAGGTGAATACTCCTTATCCATGATAGATCTACCTTTATCTCCAAAATCCCATGGAAGACCATCTAGTCTACCTCATAAATATAATGAACAATTTTTAAGGGCAAGAACTTCTTCTTCTATAGATGAAGAAGATAATGAAATCTTAAACTGGCTATATAAGGATGAGGAATCAAGTGCTCATGAAAAGCGCATTCAAAACATAAGCATTCCCACTCATCAATATGGAAAAGGATTTCAAATAATATAGAAGATGGGATATAAAGGACAAGGGCCTTTAGGTATAATAATTGAAGGACTAATATAACCTATTGAAATTTCATGGAGAGATTTTAAGGAGAAAACAAGATTGGGGTACTTTGAACAAGGGTACACTCAAAAGAAACATCCCTTGGTTTATGACCAAATCTTTCAACTAGGTTCCCAAAGAGATGAGGATTTGAACAATTGGGAATGGGATTCAATGTCAAGTGAATCATGTCAAGATAAAGAGGTTGATGTCATCCATACTTATAATCCTAGGGAGGGAAAAGAACAAGCCTCAAGATCAAATTAGAACCAAGCTACAAGTTCTAGCCAAGAGGTCTTAGATAATGTGCCAATTCAGGAAATTGAAAGAAATAAATGGGTAAAAGAGACTTATGTTCCAACATGGAGACCTACTATAGGTGAATCCAATGTTATATTTACTCCAAGAGATTTTTACCCATTAGAAACCCAAGAGGATTCAAGTGAGGAATATTTTGATGCTAGTTCTCTAGAGAATCTACAAGAAGCACATATCATAGATTTGAGTGATATAATGTTTGAACCTTAAAATGAGGTCATGTACTTAAACCCTATCAAACCAACATAAAACTTCAATCCCTTGTCCCTTATCTATCCAAACCTAATTGAGTGGGATTCCATCAAAACTACCATCCTCCCCACATTCTTGAATGATAGCTTGGTGTCCCAATAAATTAATGTGGTTGAAACTTCTTCTACCATGGAATATCAAGAGCAAGTGACAAAGGGGAGTATTCAACCTTTTAGTTTGGAAAAAAGTGAGAAAAATAAAATAAAAATAAAACAATGGAAATAATCTAATGTTGAAAACCACATTGTGGAAACATTAAATCAAAAAGAAAAAGAAATAAAGAACATTTTCGAAGGTGAAAACCCAATAGAGGCACCTAAGGAAGAAAGGTTGGATACTTTTCCCAAGAACTATGAGGAAAGATCACCTATCCCGATTGAACCAATAGAGAAAGTTAACATTGGGTCAGAATCAGAGACAAGTATCATACACTTAGCAAAATCCCTATCTAGTGAAGAAAGAAATGATTTCATCAAATTCTTTAAAGAAAAATAAATCAATTTTGCATGGTCATATGATGATATACCAAGACTAGATCTGAATTTAATCATGCATCATTTGAATATCAAAGAAGGAGTGAGACCAGTCAAGAAGAAACTAAGAAATATGCATCCACACATAGCATTGCTTGTGAAAGTGGAGTTAGAGAGATTGTTGAAAGTAGGGTTTATAAGAGCCATTGATTATGCCAAGTGGATCTCAAATATTGTGCATGTTTCCAAAGTAGATAAATCTATCAGAATTTGCATGGACTTTAGAGATATTAATCTTGCATGTCCTAAAGATTTTTTTACTCTACTAAGCATCGACTCCATCATAGATCTAACAATAGGACACTCAATGTTCTCACGTATGGATGGGTTTAGTGGTTATAATGAAATAAAGATAGCACCTGAGGATCAAGACAAAATGACATTTACATGTGCATGGGGGAAATTCTACTGGAATGTTATGCCCTTTGGCCTCAAGAATGCTGGAGAGACCTAACAAAGAGCCATGATGACCATATTTCATGACATGATGCACAAGTTTCTAGAAGACTATGTAGATGATATACTTGATAAATCTCACTCAAGGGAGGAACATCTACCCATCTTAGAAAGAATATTTTCAAGATTAGAACAATTCAAATTAAGGCTAAATCCAAAGAAATGTATATTTGGTGTACAATCAGGAAAGCTATTGGGATACATAGTTTTGGCCAAAGGGATAGAGGTAGACCCAACCAAAGTAAAGGAAATCATGGAAATGGGAGCACCTCAAAACATAAGTCAAATGAGATCCCTTTAAGGAAGGATTCTATCTATCAAAAGGTTCATCTCTCAATTAGTAGAAAAATGCCACAATTTTTCTCAACTCCGTCACAAGGACACAATATTCAAATGGGATGAAAAATGTGAAGAATCATTCAAACTATTAAAGAAATACCTAATGAATCCACCAACAAGAGGCAAGCCTTTAATTTTATACATCTTTGTGATAGAACATGCATTAGGGGCACTCTTGGCTCAAGAGGATGAAACTGGTAAAGAAAAGGCCATCTACTACATAAGAAAAACATTGGTGAAGTATGAATTGAACTACACCTTTATTGAAAGAGAATGTTTGGCTGTAGTTTTTGCTTCCCAAAAACTATGCCATTATATTTTATCTCACCAAATTTGAATCATTGCAAAGATTCATCCTTTGAAATACCTTCTCAGCAGCACCACACTAAATGGAAGATTGGACAAATGAGTCATGGTCCTAAGTGAATTTTACAGAGAGTATGTGGATCAAAAATCTATCAAAGGCCAAGTAATAGCTGATCAACTCTATTGGAGTCACATTTACAAGATGAACACCCAATCCAAGTAGAATTTCTAGATTATGAAATCATTAATGTTGAAGTAAAGACATGAAAATTATACTTTGATGGTTCTTATACACAACATGGATTAGGAGCCAAGATACTATTGATTAATCCTCAAGGGTCCACAATTCCAAAATCATACAAATTTCTATTTCCCTGCACAAATAACATAGCTGATTATGAAGCATTGGTCATTGGCATAAATTTGGCATTAGAATAGAAAGTGATAGAGCTACAAATCTATGGAGATTCCCAACTAGTGATTAATCAAATCAATGATGAATATCAAAGTAAAGATGATAAGTTGATATTATACAAGAACATGATTGAGAATTTGAACAAATACTTCACTCTAATCACATTTGAGCAAGTGTCGAGAGATATGAATAAAGTAATAGATGCAATGGCTACTTTGGCATCACTTCTCCAAATACCAGATCAAAGCGCTAGATATGAATTCTTGGTAGAAGAAGTTGAGCATCCACCATTTGACCCTTCCCATCCTCACACCATTTTCTTACTAATGAGACATGAATCACATTGGTATGGAGCCATTTACACCTACTTAAAAGACCAAGTCTTACCCATAGACCAAACCAAAAATCAAAAGAAAAGTTTTATACACCAAGCTTCTCGTTATACCTTGGTATTCGACACATTGTATCACAAGAGTCTAGATGGAATTATTCTAAGGTATCTAGAGAAAGAGGAGTCAACATTAGCCTTGCAATAAATTCATGAGGGAATTTGTGGGTTGCATTCAAATGGTTTAACCCTAGCTAAGAAACTCCTTAGGATAGGATATTATTGTCCTTCCATGGAGAAAGATGCATGTCACTTTGTAAAAATTTGTCACAAATATCAATACCATGGAAACTTAATCCATGTGCCAGCACAAGAACTACATCCTATGACAACACCTTGGCCCTTTTATCAATGGGTTTTGGATTTGATAGGGATGATTTATTCACCATCTTCAAATGGTCATAAATTCATCATTACTGCAATAGAGTATTTTACCAAATGGGTGGAAGTTATACCCTTATCCACTGCCATAGGGAAAAAAATATCCTTATTCATATTAAATCACATAATTTGTAGATATGGTGTTCCTCATGCCATCATAACATATAATGCAAAGAATTTCAAGAACAAAGAATTGAAAGAATTATGTACAAAATTTCATGTGGTACATCACTCATCTTCAATATATTACCCATAAGGTAATGGACAAGTAGAAGCTACAAATAAGAACATCTTAAAAATATTGAAGAGAACAGTGGATAATTCAGGGATTGGAACATTTAAATAAACCCAAATCTATGGGCTTATAGAACAAGCATCAAAACACTAAAACGAGCTACACCATTCTCCCTAGTTTATGGAGTAGAAGCAATTTTACCTTTGGAGGTAGAAATTCCATCTTTAAGAGTCTCATTACATGGTTTATTAAGTGAAGAAGACTATAGGGTTTCTAGGTTACATGAATTTGAGCTACTAGATGAAAGACAACAACAAGATTTTGACCAATTAAAAGTGTATTAGAATCGAATGTCAAGGAACTACAACAGACATATCAAACCAAGGACATTCCAAATAGGTGACCTGGTGTTTTGAGAAAACCCTAAGAATCAAGAAGAAAGGGAGAAGAAAGGAAAATGGGAATAAAAATGGTTAGGACCTTTTGTGATCACTTCATCTTTTGAAACTAGCACTTATAAACTAGCTGATTGTGAAGGAGAAGAGTGGCAAGAACCCATCAATAGTATACACCTGAAAAGGTTCTACACATGAAGCAACTAAAAGAATATAAAGAAGAATAGTATTGTAAAATCAGTTGATAGAGCATCATATTTATTGTATATATTCAAAAGAGATCCTGAAGAATTCCAGAACATTGAAAAGTATAATGAGAAAACAAATCAGAAATGCAGAAAAGATAAAAAATAGTGGAAAATTAAGCATGAAGAAAGACAAAAACATTTATAAATGATCCACAAAAAGATGTTGTCTTGGTGAAAACCTAGCAAATAGGTGCCTTGATGATATAGAAACATGACACAAGACAAGGGGCCGGAAGGATGACACACCTTGATGATGTTGGAGATTTTCTAGTAGGCCAGTACTGACTGTATGTTTGTCATTGATGACAACATATGGAAAGTAGCATGTGTGGAAGTCTTATGTAGTAATATTTCAGTATATGTAGCATGGACATGATATTAGCATGATATCATGGACGTAGAGGTTAACTGTTAGTACAAATAGTTATATAGAAACTTGTGTTAGCAGTGTTCCTAATAGAGTAATAGGCAATGTTCTTTGTATGGTTATCCGTACAGTTATCATGGAGCCTTGAGCACTTGGATAAATGTTGAAGACATATTAGTGATGTTTTAGTTCTTGACACATAGTTTGATATTTAGTAGAAGTGAAGTTATGCAGACACTATTTTCCAGTAGTAGTTTCCTATGTTTATTTAGAAGAGCTAACAAAGGTTTTATTGGTTCTAGAGCTATGCCCATATTTGGCGTATGCACCCTTGGAGTTAAGCTTATAGAAGAGTTATTGATGTTCAATTAAGAGTACATGAAGTAATTCAGCTTGAGGAGAAAGATCTAGTTGTTTTGGTAGAGCTGACAATGTGTAGTGTGCATCTACAATTATCTTATTTGGATAGGTCCCAGAATGTGTTGCGTGCATAGTAGAGCTGATAGAATGTTTATATAAGTTTTTTATGGTTTCTCTAATATGATTTAAAGGTGGTTCTAATAGGCCAACCTGATTATATCATTTAGAGGAAAGATATTAATAAGCAGTCATTTGTGATTGCTGGAGTGTGGTTCATGGTTGATAGTAAGTGCAGAGCAGAGTGTGCAAAGTGTGGAACCATCAGAAGAAGGTCTATGTGACCAAGTAGAGTACTTGAGCTATACATTAGAACTAATCCAGACAAGTAGGTCAAAGTGCAGTTCACCAAGATCCAAATATAGTGTGTATCTGTTAAATAGAAGGTTGTAGCCTTCGCCCCTTTGAGCAGTGAGCTCTTGGATAGTGCATCCTCTCCCCTAACAGGGACAATTGTAAAAGAATCCTCATAGGGTCTGACCCTTAACAAGGTCTACTATACTTAAATAATTGTAAAGCTAATCCTAAAAGGGTAAAGGATCTTCTAATAATGATCATTATACACTAGTACAGAATATTAGTGGGTATCAAATCCCACTGGGGTTTTTACCTATTTGGGTTTCCCTGTAACCAAAATATTGGTGTTGTGTTCATATGTTCTTTCATTTTTTTTATGGTTTATTTTTAAGTATACTTAATTGGATAAAAAATTGAATCTTGTAGATAACTGATTCACCCCCCCCCCCCTCTTAGTTATCTCTTGGGACTATTCCTAACAATTGGTATCAGAGCCAAGTGGCTTGGAGAGAAAGTTTAACAACTTGAGGTTGGTCTGATGGCATACTTTAGAAAAGAAAGTCCTAAGTTTGATGGAGAGAATTATCTTGATTGGAAGAATAAGATGGTGACTCATTTGCAGTGCATTGGTTTTGAAGTTTTTGATGTAACTATCAAAGTAGCCAAGATTCCTACTCTAGAAGATCTTGGAAAGGATGATGCTACTGAAAGGAAAAAGGAATTGTGTCATTAGAATGCTATAGCTAAAGAATCCCTTATCAGTTGCCTATCTGATAGTGAATTTTTAGAAATAAAGAAAGTAGACACCGCCCATAAGATATGGAAGCACCTAGAAGACATGTTTAAAGGTGACAAACAAGAAAAGGATGTGTGCAGAAAAACATGGAAGAAAAGATACAATACATTAGAGATGTTACCTGAAGAAAACATCAAAGCTTATAATCAAAGGATCAATGAAGCAGTTGCTGGAATCAAGAATAATGGTGGAGAGATCTCATAGGAAGATATTATGGACAAGCTAATGGCTACTCTCACTCTAGAATATGAAAAAAAGATCAACATCCTTGATGAGACCATGCATCTTACATCTAATTTCAAGAGAGAGACCTTGATTAGAAAAATCTTTGCTTTTGATATTTCAAGATTGAAGACAGAACCAAAGAGTGAGACAACCTTGAAAGCAACAGTTCATGGTAAGAAATCTGCAAACACTTTTGGTAATTTTGATGATGATGATGAAGAGAAAACTTTAGATGATTTTATTGCTATGATTTCCAAAAGAGAAAATAAAGGAAAAGTAAAATATGAAGCTCAATTACCATTTAAGTGCTTTTCATGTAATAAGATCGGCCACTTTGCATCTAAGTGTTCTACTAGAGCTAGAAAGTTCAAAAAGGATTACAAGCATAAATACTCTAAAGAATGTTACTATGCTAGAGATGGAGTTTCAGATGAAGAATCAGGTGAAGAAGAAATTGGATTCATTGCTATGGTAGAAAAATTAAATGATAAGACAAATTACAAAGATGAGAAAGAAGAACAAGAGCTAGCATTAATTTCCCAAGCAGATATGAGGATAGACAGGATTATAGATAGTGGTTGTTCACATCACATGACAAGTGATAAGAATAGATTTGTTCATATAGACAAATACAATGGTGGCATAGTTAGATTTGGGGACAACACTCCTAAACCCATAATTGGTAGAGGAGCCATCACCCTATATGGAAAGAACAATACTGATGATGTTCTCTATGTTAATGGTTTGAAACATAACCTTCTCAGTGTTGGATAGTTACTTGGAAAAGGCTATCATTTGGAGTTCAAATGCATCATTAACAATAAGGATGTTGTTATGATTACATCAGGTTCAAAGACAAGAGGTAATATTTTCCAACTCAATTCAAAAGCAAGTTGTTTTGTTGCTAAAGTTGATGATAGTTGGTTATGGCATAAAAGACTATCATATCAATTTTGATAACATAGTAAAGATAAGAAATGTAAATGCAGTAAGGGATCTACCTAGCATAGAAAAATTAGTTGATACTATATGCATGGAATGTATGATGGGAAAGCATGTGAGAAATTCATTTAGGAGCAAGCACAATTTAGCAGAGAACAAGTTTGATTTGATTCACACTAACCTATGTTGTCCAACTCAAACAAAACCATACTATGGAGAAAGGTATTTCATTTTTTTTGTTGATGATTATACTAGGATGATGTGGGTTGCATTCTTAAAAGATAATTCAGAAGCATTTGATAAGTTCAAAATATTCAAAGCTAAGGTTTAGAATGAATCTGGACTAAAGATAAAATGTTTAAGATTGGATAGAGGATGAGAATTCACCTCTGATAGATTCTATGAGTACTGTGAAGAACATGGCATAAAGAGAGTTGATTGCACCTAGAACCCCTCAGCTGAATGGAATTGCAGAGAGAAGGAATATGATCATTCTTGATACAATGCACACCATCATGATTGAAGGAAATGTTGTGCACACCTATTGGAGAGATGTGGTCAATACAACAATCTACACCATCAATAGAATTCAATTAAGGCCTGACGCTGACAAAAAACCATATGATCTATGGTTTGGTAATGTTCCATAGTAAAATAATTTAGAATATTTAGAAGCAAGTGCTTTATCAAGAGGGATGAAGCAGTAGGAAATTTTGATGCAAGAAGTGATGAAGGTATTTTCCTTGGTTACTCTACTAAAAGCAAAGCTTATAGATGTTACAATTTAAGGTTAAAGAAGATCATTGAGAGTGCTCATGTTAAGATTGATGAAAATTTTATGGTTCAAGAAAGATATCATGATTACTTACCTATGATTGAAGAAGAACCCAAACCCTCCACTAGTGAGACTATTATTGAAGAAATGTTTGACAGCATTGATGTGTTGTTCAAAGACCCTAAGACAAGTGAAGAAGAAACTCCTAAGGCTGATGAGTCAGCATCACCTAAAATTCCAAAGTTCACTTCTAGATATCATTCTAAGGATGACATCATTGGAGATCAGAGCAGAAAAGTCACAACAAGATCAAAAGAAAAGAATCAAGAAAACAATGATGCGGTATGTTTACTATCTCAGATTGAACCTTTGAGTGTTGAAGATGCTTGTAATGATTCAAATTGGCATGATTATATGAAAGAAGAACTAGATCAAATTATTAAGAATGACACTTTGGAACTGGTCCCAAGGCCTACTGATAAGAATGTGATTGGAACAAAGTGGATATTCAAAAACAAGATGAATGAAGATGGTACAGTAGTGAGAAACAAATAAAGTTTAGTATGTAAAGGGTATGCACAAAGAGAAGGCATTGATTATTCAGACACATTTGCACATGTGAGAAGATTAGAAGCTATTAAGTTATTTTTATCTTATGCTACAATCAAAAAATTCAAATTTTATCAAATGGATGTCAAGTTAGCATTCCTAAATGGATATTTAAAAGAAGAAGTATACATTGATTAGCCAGAAGGATTCACCTTATCAGACAGACCTAATATGGTATGCAGGTTGAAGAAGGCCATCTATGAACTTAAGCAAGCCCCTAGAGCATGGTATAAGAGACTAGATGGATACCTAACAAAGATTGGATTCAAGAAAGGAGCAACAGATTGTAATCTATTCATAAGAGAGACATATGAAGGTTTAATACTTTTAGATATATTTTTTGATGACATTATCTTTGGAGGTAATGACAAACTTAGTGCTAAATTTTCCAAGGAGATGAACAATAAATTTGAGATGAGTATGATTGGCCCTGTCAAGTACATTTTGGGATTGAATGTGCAACAAATAGAGAAAGGTATTTTCATTAATTAGTCTAAGTATGTGAAAGAAATATTAAAGAAATTTAAGATGGATGATTCCAAGATAGTTGGGACTCCTATGATTACTGGATGCAAGATTACAAAAGAAGATGACTCACCAACAATATATATAACTTTGTACAAGTCTATTATTGGCAAACTCATTTATCTTACTCAGACTAGACCTGATATTTCCAATGCAGTTGGCATCATTGGAATATTTACAGTAGAGCCTAAACAAAGTCATCTCATGGTAGTAAAAAGGATATTCAAATACCTGTAAGGCACTATAGACTATGGTCTATGGTATCTCAATTTAGATAATGTTGAGCTTTGTGTGTACACTGATGCAGATTGGGCAAGATGCATTGATGATAGAAAGAGTACATCAGGTGGGGTAGTGTTTCTTGGTGATAGACTTGTCACTTGGACAAGCAAGAAACAAAATTGTATCTCTTAGTCAATAGCAGAAGAAAAATATGTTGCAGCGGCCTTGAATTGTTCTACAATTATTTAGGTCAAGCAGATGGTAAAAGATTTTGGAATTCAAATTGATTATCCTATTGTTATTCACTATGATAACACTAGCACTATCAATATGTTGAAGAACCCTATGATGCATGCAAAGACAAAGCACATTGAAATCAATTATCACTTCCTAAGAGAGAAAGTGGTAGAGAAAGAAGTCAAGCTGGACAATGTGAGTACTAAAGATCAGTTGGCAGACATATTCACAAAGCTCTTTCCAAAGGATACTTTTGAGTATATCAAGGAGAAGTTGGGAGTAATTCCCTTGCCTGATTCTACTTAAAAGAAAGAAGGAAAGGCATCAGTCCTCAAGGACTAATGGAAGGTTGACTACTCTACCTCAGGACTAGTATCGATGCTTAAAATGAATGGTGCCCTTTGCCATTGATATCAAAGGGGGAGTAATATAGAGTCATGAAAAAAAAAAGTAAAAAGGAGGAGTAATATACCAAGGGGGAGCAGTATTCAGTTATGATAGCAATGTAGTTGAGGAAATGGAGAATGTTGGAAAATATTGCAGTAGATGGAGGACTCATCTTTGGGGGAGTTTTTTAGAGGAAATGGAGAATGTTATAAAAGAAATGTTCATTTGGGTTGGTGGTGGTTTTTCATTCCACATGTTGCCATCAATGCCAAAGGGGGAGATTATTGGAGATTTGCTAGCAGCCTAGTACTAATTGTATGTTTATCATTGATGAAAACATATGGAAAGTAGCATGCATGGAAGTTTTATGAAGTAAGCTTTCAATATATGTAGCATGGACATGATATCTACATGATATCATGGGCGCAAAGGTTAACTATTAGTATGGATAATTATATAGTAGCTTGTGTCAGCAGTGTTCCTAACAGAGTAACAGGTAGTGTTCTGTGTATGGTTATTCATATAGTTATCATAGAGCCTTGCACTCTTGGATATATGTTGAAGACATATTAGTGATGTTTCAATTATGGATGCATAGTCTGATATTTAGTAGAAGTGAAGTTATGTAGTCACTATTTTCCAATAGCAGTTTCTTGTGTTTATTCAGAAGGGCTGAGAGAGATTTTGTTGGTTCAAGAGTTGCACCCATCTGTGGGGTATGTGCCCTTGGAGTTAAGCTTATAGAAGAGTTTTTGATGTTTGGTTAAGAGCACATGAAGTAATTCAGCTTGAGGAGA
Source organism: Chamaecyparis obtusa (assembly GCA_027943335.1). Taxonomy (NCBI): domain Eukaryota; kingdom Viridiplantae; phylum Streptophyta; class Pinopsida; order Cupressales; family Cupressaceae; genus Chamaecyparis; species Chamaecyparis obtusa. The sequence goes on from BSBK01004467.1 coordinate 1,707,251, forward strand.
AAGATTCAGTTATTTTGGTAGAGTCGACAGTGTGTAGCATGCATCTACAATTATCTTATTTGGACAGGTCCCAGAATGTGTTGCGTGCATCTTAGAGCCGAAAAAATGTTTATATAAGTTTTTTATGGTTTCTCTAATATGATTTAAAGGTGGTTCTAATAGGTTGACCTGATTATATAATTTAGAGGAAAGATATTAATAGGTAGTCATTTGTGATTGCTGGAGTGTGGTTCATGGTTGATAGTAAGTACAGAGTAGAGTGTGTGAAGTGTGGAACCATCAGAAGGTCTATGTGACCAAGTAGAGTACTTGAGCTATATATTGAAAAAGATCTAGACAAGCAGGTTAAAGGATAATTCACCAAGATCTAGATATAGTGTGTATCTATTAAACATAAGGCTGTAGCCTTCACCCCTTTAAGCAATGAGCTCTTAGACAATGTGTCCTCTCCCCTAACAAGGACAATTGTAAAAGACTCCTAACAGGGTCCAACCCTTAACAAGGTCTACTTTACTTAAAGCATTGTAAAGCTACTCCTAACATGGTAAAGGATCTTCTAAAAAGGATCATTATACACTAGTACAGAATATTAGTGGGTATCAAGTCCCACTGGGGTTTTTACCTATTTGGGTTTCCCCGTAACCAAAATATTGGTGTTGTATTCATATGTTATTTCATTGTGTTTATGCTTTATGTTTAAGTATACTTAATTGGATAAAGAATTAAATCTTGTAGATAACTGATTCACTCCCCCTCTTAGTTATCTCTTGGCACTATTCCTAAAAGATGATCCAAGCCTACTCAACACATGCAGAAGCTAAAAAACACAACAGTGAGAGAGAGAATGGAGAAAATTTCATTAACTTTGATCAAATAAAACCATACATGCTAGGCTATAAGGCCTTCCTAGTTTTAGCCAGATATTAAAATGAATCTCAGAAGTCCTTAAACATGCAAGGATCTATTACAAATCTCCTATCTAATGTCTATCTTTCCTCTTCTCCCAAAAACTACTAAAACTCTAATCCAACAACTACATCTAATCAATAGTCTATAGAACTGAGTTAGCCTTTAGATCCATGATCAACAAAAGGAACAACCAAATCTGGGACCACATGCCTCCCAATGAAGAATTCCAACATTAAATTTGTGACCCATAATAAATGCACAAGTCAACCCAACAAGAACTCAAAATAAACTACTTGACAAGAAAGGATGACTGGGCAACATACAAGCAATGCCGAGTGCTAGAGAAACAACTGACTGCCTAGGAGATCACCAACCACACTCGATAACCAAAGGAAATTGATCAACTACTAACCAACTTGACCAAAGAAGAAACCGAGCAACATAGAAAACTTCAAACATATTTTTGGTGACACAGGATTGCCAGGGACCTAAGATGCTCTTGCATTAGACACCTGGGGTTATTTTGAAATGATTCTTAGAATCATTTAGTAGGTATGATCTGAGCTACATCCAACTCAAATTATGAAATCCATGAACTGTCTTCCATCAGTCTATTCTTCCATTTTACCAGATATTCCATATATTATCTTCCTCTTGTGTTCTTGCCAACTCTTTCTTTCAAAATCTGCTCCACTTCTTCCTTTTGCTTCTTAGGATACTCTATCAGTACTATCATTTGTTCATTAGATTCATGATATTCATATAAATCAGTAATGTTGAAAATAGGTGATATGTCCATATCATCAGGTAACTCAATCTCATATGCATTTCCACTATCAAATTTGTTCAAAATTTTGCAAGGTCCAAATTTCTTCATCTTCAGCTTTCCATATGTGCCAACAGTAAATCGACCTTTCTTCAAATGAACCATCACTTCATCACCAAAATCAAAAGTCTTATGTCTTCTAGATTTATCAACTCTATCTTTGTTTTTCTGATTACTCTCTTCCAATTTCAGTTTCACATCTTCATGCAATGTCTTCATATATTCAACAAATTTTACTCCTTTTGCACTCCTTTTGTTCTCATCATCAATGTCTCTTAAATCAAATATACCTCTTGATTGTGTGTCATTCACAATCTCAAATGATGTCTTTCCAGTACTCCTATTCACTGAATTATTGTATGCAAACTTTTCTTGTGCTAACATAGAATCCCAACTACTCGGTGTATCTCCAACTAAGCATCTCAAAAGATTAGCCAAACTTCTATTCACAATCTATGTCTATCCATCAGTCAGAGATAATACTCCTCGGTAACCCATGCAATCTCATAATTTCTTTGAAGAAAAGATCTGCTACATGTACTGCATCTGATGTCTTTCTACATGGTATAAAATGTGCCATCTTAGAAAATCTATCCACAACAACAAATATAGAATCATTACCTCTTACTGTCTTCGGTAAGCCAAGAGCAAAATTCATACTGATGTCAATCCAAGGTTTCTCAGGTACAACAATCGGTACATACAAGCTAGTATTCTAACTTACTCCCTTTGCAACTTGACAAATTCCACAACTTTTCACAAAGTTATGAACATCTTTATACAACTACAGCCAAAAGTACTTTTCCTTCAACAAATTCCATGTTTTATCAAAGCCAAAATGTCCATCCAAACCACTACTATGCTTCTCTTTTATCAAATTAGTTCTCATTACTCCTCTCAATATACACAACTAAATACCTTTGACTAACATATCTTCCTGAATAAAATATTCATCCCATTTAGTATCTTGTTAATCTTGTATAAGTGCTCTGCACTTTCTCCATGGCTTAGAAAAATCAGGATCATTCTCATAAGAATCTTTCATCTCATCAAAACCAAGAACTTGAATTTTCATCTCGGTCATCAAAGATCTCCTTCTACTTAATGCATCAGCAACTCGGTTAGTGACTCCACTCTTATGTTTTATCACAAATGTGTAACTCTGCAGATACTCAACCCATTTCATATGTCTCTGATTTAACTTATTCTGACTACCCAAATACTGTAAAGCCTTATGATCAGTATACAACACAAATTCACTTGGTATCAAATAATCTCTCCATTTCTTCAGTGCTTGAATAATTGCATAGAAGTCTTGATCATACACATAATATTTCCTTCTAGCATCATTCAACTTTTCACTAAAGAAAATAACAGGTTTACCTTCTTGACTCAACATAGCTCTAATTGCACTTCCACTTGCATCACATTCTACTTGAAATACTTTACTAAAATTAGGTAATTCCAAAATAGGTAATTCAACAACTTTCTACTTCAGGGTCTCAAAACTCTTATCATCTCCATGTGTCCACTTGAATACTCTTTTGTCTCCTCTCATAGTCTTAGTCATAGCATTACAAATTGCACTAAATTTTCTAATGAACTTCCTATAAAAACTTGCCAGTCCATAAAATGATCTTACCTCACTAGCATTCTCAGGTGTAGGCCAATTCAAAATAGCTTCAACCTTTTCAGGATCCATCTTTAAACCATCAGCTGAAGTAACAAATCCCAAATACACAATCTCTTCTTTCATGAACGAACACTTTTTCATATTTATCAGCAACTTTTCCTCTTTAAATCTCTTCAAAACTTGTATAACATGTAACAAATGTTCTTCTTTGGTTCTACTGAATATCAAAATGTCATCTAGATATACAATTACAAACTTACCCAAGAATTTCTTCAAAACTTCATTCATCAGCCTCATAAAAGTACTCGGTGCATTAGTTAAACCAAAAGGTATAACCAACCATTCATACAAACCTTCCTTTGTCTTGAAAGCGGTCTTCCATTCATCCCCTTCTCAATTTTGATATGATGATATCCACTTTTCAAATTGATTTCGGTAAAATATTTTGCTCCATTCAAACTATCCATGATGTCATCCATTCTCAGTATAGGAAACCTATACTTCACTATTATCTTGTTGATTGCTCTGGAATCCATACACATTCTCCATTTCCCATTCTTCTTTGGTGCTAATACAATAGGTACTGCATAGGGACTCAAAATTTCTCTGATCAAACCCTTCTCCAACAACTCTTGAATCTATCTATTCAATTCTTAATTCTCGGTAGGTGTTAACCGATGAGGTGCCTTATTCGGTAAACTAGCTCTAGGGATTAGATCCATACAATGATCAATACTTATTTTCAGTGGAAGACCATCAGGTACATTATCAAAAATGATTTCACTATACTTGGTGAGTAGCTTATTAATCTCTTCAGGAACACTATCCTCGATCTTCTTACTTGACTTGTTAGGGATTACAGAAAAACATACATCATTCCTTTTCAAATCTTTGACAAACTTCCTTCCTTCCATCAAGAAAACTTTCATAGATGTGCAAACATTACTAAAAGATTCTTCCATCAAATGTAACAAGATTTTTTTCTTTCCATCAGCCACAATAGTATAATTATGCAATCTCCCATCATATATAGCATGTCTATCATATTGCCAAGGTCTACCTAACAAAATATGACAACAATCCATAGGCATGATATGAGACAACACCTTGTCATAATATTTTCCAATCTTCAAATTCACATAACATTGTTCACTTACCAGGAGTGTATGCTCATCCTTGATCCATGAAATCTAATAGGGTTTTGGATGTTCTAGCCTTTCCAACTATAATTTAGTGACCATCTCTTTAGATGCTAGATTCTCCAAGCTACCACTGTCAATGAGTACCTTCCAAACTTTATCAGAAACTCTACATCTGGTCTTGAACAAACTTTTCCTTACCGGATCTTCCTTTTTTCTTTCATTCCATAGTGCTCTCCTTACCATCAGGTTACTTTCCTTCTTAGGTTCATTCAGTGGCTCTTGTTGCACCAATGCATTTCTACTACTACTAGCCTTCTTAGTTACTTTTGTACATTCAAATGATCCATGTCCTTCTTCTCCATAGTTATAACAAGTTCCTTGGAAACTTCCTCTGCTATAACCACCTTGGTAGTTACTGCCTCTACCTCTAGATGAACTTTCACCTTTCCATTCGGTCTTGCCTTTGTCTAGATTTGTCTTTTCAGGTTTAGATCTACCATTTTCACCATTAGATCTACCTCTTCCTCTAGGGAATCTACCACCTCAACCTCTCTATCTTTTCTCATGTCTCTTGTTTAATTTATCCTTGACTTTTAATGCAAATTGATAAGCCTCTTCAATGATTTCCAACTTAACCAAGCTAATCTCTTCTTGGATGGAAACTCTCAAACCATTTAGGTATCTACCAATTCTTTCCACATCATCTTCATCATGTCTAGATCTGATATCTAGTCTATAGAATTCCTCAGTAGACTCTTTTATTGAGCTATCTTTCTGCTTCAAGCTTTGCATACGCCTAACTAGGTTAATCTGATAATCAAAAGGTAAGAATTTTCCTTTCAACTTATTCACCATCTTATTCCATACCTTGATTTTGTCTTTTCCTTTCCTCTTCCAATCCAATTGCAGGTGCTCCCACCATAAGGATGCATGACTCTTCAACTTAGTGTTTGCAATCTTCACCTTCTTATCTTCAGATATGTTCTCATATTCAAAATACTTTTCCATCTCAGTGATCCAGTCCACCAATTCATCATAATCCATCTTTCCACCATATTCAGGAGGATTGAAATGTGGTGTAGAATTTAGACTTGTCAAAGCATTCAAAAATATTTCTTCACCTTGATCCATAATAGGTGTAGGTTCTGCATCCGCCTATTCTTCTTCAACTTCATCATCACTAAAATCTTCAAGATGTCTACCTCTTCTTTGGGCTGTTTCAACTGCTTCTAATCTTGCAACAATCTACCTTAGCATATCTAACAATCCTAGATTTGCATCTCACCTCCCTCAAACCATCTTGACAACCCTTTGCAATTGCAAGTCAGATCACAATCTACTACCCCACAATAATCAACTAGGGTTTCAAGAGGAACCAACAAACCTAGATTTACAGACCTAGACCTAGATCAAGTTCTAACCTTACTTTGATACCACCTGACACATGATAAGGGGTCAAGAGGGGCTAGAAGGATGGCACACCCTAATGATCCAAGCCTGCTCAACACATGTGGAATCTAACAAACACAATAGTGAGAGAGAGAATGCAGAAACTTTCATTAACTTTCATCAAATAAAACCATACATGTCAGGTTGTAAGGCCTTCCTAGTTTTAGCTAGATATTACAATGAATCTCATAAGTCCTCAAACATGATAGGATCTGTTACAAATCTCTTATCTAATGTCTATCTTCCCTCTTCTCCCAAAAACTACTAAAACTCTAATCCAACTACATTTATACAAGAGTCTACTAAATTGATTTGACCTTCAAATCCACAATCAACAGAAGGAATGGCCAGATCTGGGACCACATGCCTCCTAATGAAGAATTCCAACATTAAATCCATGACCCATAGTAAATGCACAAGTCGGCCCAACAAGAACTCAAAATAAACTACTCGGCAAGCAAGGATGACTGAGCAATAGACAAGCAATGCTGAGCGCTAGAGAAACAACCAACCACCTAGGAGATGACTAACCACACTTGGTAGCCAAAGGAAACTGACCAACTATTGACCAACTTGGCCAAAGAAGAAATTGAGCAACATAGAAAACTTCAAACATATTTTTGGTGACATAGGATTTCCAGGGACCCAAGATGCTCCTGCATCAAAACAAAAAAATGAAAAAAATGAAAATACAAAAAAAGATAAAAAGATAAAAAGTTCCTTGGTGAAAACCTAGAAAATAGGCACCTTGGTAGCAAAAAAAGAGAAAAATCTTGAAAAATAAAAAAAGAGAAAATCCATTCAATTGGTAAAAACCTAGTAAATAGGCACCATTTAAATTCAAATTCATTCTCATTCCTAGTTGTCATCCTTGTAAATATTGCATTCACCAGCATTTGTATATATTACATAATAAAACCCCATAGTTGCATTTACAAATACCTAAAGATTTTGTCACCAATCCAATCTGTAAAGTGTCCCAAGTCCAACAAACACAATCACATCAAATTGGAGGAAAATCTACTCTAAAGGAGGAAGGATTCATCAAAGCAAACATCAATCTGACACCAAATCAATTCATCAAAGCACAAGTGAAACACGTACACAATCAATCTCAATCCTAATCCTAACATCAATTGAACAAATGCAAAATTTTGATCCAAGATCTCACAAGGACCTTATATTTATCAAGATTAAAAATATGAAATGGATGGAACTATACTTGAAATATGGATTCAAAAAATGATGCAAAATTTTTCTAAGTGTTGACTTGATTGCTGAAGTCATGTCTTTCTAGAAAATCGATGAAAGTTTTTAAACTAGATAAGCTATGATGAAAGCATGATATTTTATTGATTTCTAAATGAGTTTCTTAAGGTCAAAGTTAACATATGTATCATCCATCTAAGGACATGATCATCAAAGAATCATTGAGGACATGTACATATGATAAACCAAGATCTTTGTTTGTTTACGCAATAGGATACCTTAGATATTTTGATGTTAAATATCATAATACCAAAGTCCACTTGAAACATAGAATCTGATGAAATCAGTATTCATACTCTCATGATTGGCTTCAATTAGTGATAGTTGTACTAAAGAATGGAAGACACCATGAAAAAGGAAATAGGTATTCATATCATCATAATTGAACTAGTGATGGTTGTACTAATTTTAGGATTCCACACTGCTCAATGATGAATATAAGCTCCTAATTTGTGAATAGTGATAGCTAGCTACATCCATCCTAGATTAAATGCATTTAAGTGATTTTCTTTTCTTATCTCTAAAATTGGAAATTGGAAAAGAAAAAAGAAAGGGGTCAGATTTAATCAAAAATAAAATAAAAAATCAAATGTACATCAAACACTATATGTGATAGAGTGTGTTGGAAATCAAAATAAAAAACAAAGGTGTCTTGCATTAGATTAATTGCATTTGTTAGATTCATCTCATTCATTGTAATCTTGAATCCATTTAGTAGATTAACCTTAGTTCATTGAAATTGCATTTACATTTAGTTTGCATTCATTTTAAAATCAAATCCTTGCATTCATATTCATTCTCATTATATCATTAAATATCCATTAAGTTCATTTAACTTACATTTAGTTTGCCTTCATTTTAATTCTCATCTTGTAGTTGCATTAATTACATCATTAGGACATTATTAATTGCATTACATTAAGTTCATTTTAAACATTGCATTTTAGGTCATCTCATTGATGCATTCCATTTTTCATATAGGTACATCTCATCAAGTACATTGCATTTTTTATATAGGTTCATTTCATCAAGTTGATTGCATTTATATCTACATAATCATTTAATCCATATATCATATATCATTTCATTTCCAACTAACATCATTAATCCATGTGTCATTTATATCATTTATCATAACATCCATAATTAATCATTAAAACAAAAAAATCCATACATTTACATCTCATTTGCATCCATCACATTACATTGCGTCCATCCATAATGTTGTATAATTTTCATCCATAAGCATAATCACATAGAATTAATCATTAAATACCATCATCATACATCATACAAATTAAACCATATATCACATGCATCCATCTACTCTATGTCATAAGTAAGACATCAACATAAATAGACATGTGCATTCATAACATAAACTGCATTTGAAAAAGTATAAAAATAAAGCATGTAAATATAGAATCATTTAGATCTTCATATCATATAAAGAACCTGTAAAAAGAAGTCCAACACATGATGACATCAGATAAAGTAAATCTATCAATGAGTATTAAAGTCTATAGTATCATCAAAGATCATGAGTATATGAGAATCAAAGTCCATCAAAGTATAACAAGTATCAAATCATAAACAACATCAACTGATAAAAGAATGTGAGTCCAATGTATTGATATCAAAAATAAACATCATAATAAACATCAAAGAATGGATATATCATAAAATCTCAACTGACAGAACTACCAACACCATCAAGATCAGAGCCAGGATCATGACCCTCACTCAAGCTTGCCTATAGCCCATGCTGATTCATTACGACCATGAAGGCCTACATCATGCTACCCAGATGACTGACCTATTGTCTAATCTCTGATACATCAGACTGTAAAACCCAAACATCAACAAAAGATGTTGTAGCCTCTATAGGAGGAGCTTGTGGAGGAGCCTATGGTGGAGCCATAGAAGAAGATGGAATAGAAGAAGATGGAAGAACAAAAGAAGTTGGCATGGAAGAAGAAGATGGATTTGTACAAGAGGAGCCTATGGAGGAGGAGGTTCTAGAGGACCTTGTACCTAATTGAGAAAACTTTGTGCTACCTGTGCATCCACATAAGCAAAAACCTATGCACCCACCTTCCTATAAACTCACACTCTATGCTGGCCCCAACTAGCCAATCTTTCGACACCAACTTGATGTAGGGCTCTAAAAGGTCCACCCCTCATCTGTAATCTACCTTTGGGAGGGATAGGAGAAAAAATAATAACATGAATAATGGATCTCTCCCCTCGCCTAGCCCTTATTGGAAAAATGGTTAGCGCTCCCCTTGGGATTTGTGACATGGCTTAACCACCTCCTATGTCTTCTATAAGTCTAGTGGTTGTATCAAGCATTAACAAGTCAATCTTTTGGTGCAACAAAAACCACTACTTGTAACAAGTGGTATCAAAGCTTGGTCACAAGTTTGAATCCCCTCGGGTAGTGTTGAGGGGGAGATTATTGGAAAAATGGTCAGCGCTCCCCTCGGGATTCATGACATGCCTTAACCACCTCCTATGTCTTTTATAAGTCTAGTGGTTGTATCGGGCATTAATAGGTCAATCTTTTGGTGCAACAAAAACCACTACTTGTAACAGCCCTACCACCACATCATCCATAATGACCTTGTCTCCCACCACCACTATCATCATCAGACTCCTCCTTGATCCCTGGCACTAGCTCAACAAGATCTATAAATCTTAGGAAAGGGTTCTGAATGAACCATGTTGCATAATCATCATTCATACCTGCATCTAGGATATGGTCTTTCATGTCCCACACAAGGTGGGGTAGCTTCAAAACCTCATCTAGGGCTATCTGGTAATCAATATGAGGGCCCCATAAGGACCTCTTGACCTATACATGAGTATATAATTCCAATCCCTATGACATCCCCTGAATACAGCCAAACTGACCTAGAACTCTCAAAAAGAAAAATCTCTCTATAATCAAGGGTGTTCACCCTATCATCCATCTAGGCATGTACATATATGGAAGCTCCACTACATTCTTGGGCCATGCCTCACAACCAATATATGGTTGCTAGACCACCTAATCAATATCATCTATAATGTGGCACCAACAATCTAACTTGGCCAAATGGGCATGCACCACCATACCCTCATACATCCAAGTGAAAGGCCAACTTGGATCATGATGTTAGACTGATATAGGATGAGTGATAGGGATACACTCCCATGTCCATAACTAAAGTAGAACCACCCCAATAGAAAGAGTGGCCCCATGACGATAAACCACATCATGTAGCTCATGGTATAAGTAAGCTAAGATATAAGATCCCCAATAAAATTTGTGAGGCTATGTAATCATGTCCTCCAAAATCTTGCCCCAACCAATGACAAATCCATGACCATGCTGATCAAGAACCAAGAAACCACCAAAATGTGCACCAAGAATTGTAGGAAGTATGTGAAAATATGGAAATTGAGCCCACTAAATGCTCTTGTCTTCAATAGTAAGATCTGTAAATAACCATCTACATATGGTCCCATCATAGACCTAATCATAGTATATCATCTCCCTATGTGTAGAGATGTGCAATAACTAATAGACATCCTCAGGAGTGATGGCCATCTCCCACATTGGAAATTGAAAGGTATTATGGTCAGAGTGCCACTGCTCTACCATAGCTATAAGTAGACCTTGATTCATAGAGAATTGAGGGAGAGAGAGAAGGAACGATAATTCACAACTTCTAATGACTCAATGCTCAGGACCACTCAAGTCATCAATCATACTAAAAGGTAATGGGTACAAGCCAAAAACACCAAAATTTTTAAGGTCAGCCTACAAAAGAAAGTAAAACACATTAGAAATCAAAATCATTACATATTAGATCATCTTAAGTCAATCATACAATCAAAACCAAATCAAACTGCAATGAATTTTCTTGATTCTATTCAGAGAGGACAAAAAAATTATCATCATCCACTATCTAAATCAAAATTGACCATCAAACATTCAATATGACATGACTTGAACTGACATCATATGACTCGCTATCAACCAAACTCTATACCTAAGCCAATTGACTAATTGATGACAACAGACAGATCGAAAAACTGACTCAAAGGCTCACAAATTTGACCAAACAAGGTACACATGCTATTTTACTACTTAAAAGTGTTGAAAATCAAAAGTGTAATTTAAAATATTAAACCCACTACAAAAAATAGCATACGCTAGAAAAAAGTGTACGTGCTACAAAACTTAGTGCGCATTACATGAAACCCTTGTACGCACTGCTAAAAATATCAAAAGTGTAATTATAATTGTACGCGCTTTAACAAAGGGTAGTTACAAAATGTGCCCTAGTTGTAATGTTTGTATGCACTATGGAAAACTATGGATGAGCTTTAAGAAGGGTGTATGTGCTGTTAAAACTAGTGTACATGCTATTTAAATTAAAAAATAAAAAAATATAGGTTTTTCCTAGAAAAATCTAAATTTTTCAAATTAAAATGCAAAAATCAAATGAGAATGGTTGTTGGGGTACACCAGAGGTCTGTAGCCAGGTAGACATAGATAAGGGTGCCCTCGGATGAACCTATGCTCACAAATCAAGATCACCATTGTCAAAAGACTTAGAGGGGGGTCTGAGTGAAAAGTCAAAAGGGAAGGTAAAAATGAATAGTGAAAAGACCTTTTACCCTTATATATAGCCTAGTTTGACCTAAAAGAGGCATTTTTTACCAAAAAATGACCAGGAACCTAAATTTTTCACCCATTTAGCCAAATTATGGGCATTTTTCATCACATCATTACAAATACATTATCAGAAATGAAATCTAAATTCATTATTAATTAAACTCATTCAACGCAAAATGATAAAAAAAATGCAATATCTTTTACCTTGATCAAATTTTATTTCATTTTCGAGGGGCATACACTCAGACAATTAGGACCAACATCATGATCATCAAATCTGGAGCACGAAATCAAATCAAAGCTTAATCTTTTATCAAAAAAAATTCACTTATCAATTGAAAGGGGCATCAAACATCAAATGAGATCAAATTAGACACCATATCAGACAACCTATCATCAGATCGACCATCAAGAACTTCAAATCAATTGAAATTACATCAATCCTATCATCAAAGTCTGTATCTTCTATCAAGCATCAAATTAGACATCAATCTAATTAGGACTTCGCATAAAAAATGATTGGACATTATTTGAACCGATACACTTTGTACATCGCTTCAAAGAGGGGCATTTGTAATCACCTAAAAATGGACAAGATTAAATCATATGAGAAACCAAGGAAAAATCAAGGCAATAAAATCAAATCAAAGAAAAATTATAATCAAGCCACAACCCAAATTTAATTAAAAATCAAAAGCCATAAAATCAATTTAAATTGAATAAATCAAATGAAATCAATAAATTGTGCAATTAATTTAATTAACTGCATAGTTCATTTAAATCAAATCAACCCATTCAAGGGGTACAAATGGCTAAACATATTAAATAAATTCAATTAAAAAATCCTAATTTTCCCTCAACCACCAAATGGGAGAAAATGCATCAACCAATAGGATTTAAGGATCAAGCTCACATCAAATCTCCATCACACATAAGGAGAGAGCATCTTGTCCACACATTTTGTCTCCTTGTCCCAAGCTTTGAGGAAAATTTATTTAAATGGTCTCCAAAGGTGGAACCATGGACTAAACCTCAACTCACCCATGATCAACTCAACTCCACCCGCTACCCTTGTTAGGGATTTTTCTTGCATGAATCAAATGTCTTGGATCGTTGATTGAAACTAGACTTCTGAGACTAATTCAAACAAGAGAAAGACCTAATTACTGAGGATTGGATAGGATCCTCCTTCATTTTTGACCTCCACATACTCAGGTAGGTATTACCTTTTAATGATAACTGATTACACAGTATTATATGAGTGGACACTGATATGCTATTAATCCTTCTAATGCATCAATCTATAAACCATTCTGCATATGACGAAAATCAATTTGACATAGAGCTTAACTAAGTAGAATGTGATTGCAAATATAGAAAAAATAAGTGATTTAAGGATTCTCAACCTTCTTCCTTTTAAGGAGGGGCAACTTAAATGATTCTCTCTTTAAGGAATCAAGAGATAAGATCTACACAGCTTAGGCATAGTCTAATCTGTATTGTGCAATAAACATGAAATGAAAAATGTACTGGTAATCATATGAAATTTTCAAATTTTCTTCTAAAAAGATATGAAAGATAAAATCATAAGAAACAAATACTAAACTAGTGCCTTATTCAATGGGAAAAAGAAATTCAAATGAAAACAAACAAGGTAATTTCAAAAGAAATACAACAGTATGCTTTACATACTAACTACAAATTCAAATAGATTGCCTTACAAACTACCCTTTTAACCAAACAATGTTATCATAAAAAATCCTTACAGATATGTTTACTCTTTTAACTGAACTATGAGAAATTTAATTCTTTCCTTGAAAGAAACTCATAATCAATCAAACAAGCTGCTTTACAACAGGTATATTTTAAATGCCTAGCACATAAAACCTACAAGAGTACAACATAAAAGTAAAGAGACAAGAACAAGGTATGGTAGAAGTTGTAGTGTATATGTATTAAAATCAACTTGCCAATTACATTCAAAGTTCAATTACTCAGAAAGTCAGACACAAAAATTTAGAAGTTTGCTTCAAAGAAATTCTGTTCAATTTTTCTATTATCTTCCTCCTCTCAAAAATGAGTCTACAACTCTATTTATACATCTATGTTTCAAACATCTTGGAATTCTATTATCAATGAGAATGCAACAAGCTTTGGATGCTTGGAAACCCTAACCCTAAAAGCATAAGAGAAAAATCATAAAAGACAAAAATACAATGAGCCCTCAGGCGGTGGAAAGACAAAACATTCTTTTGGATTTTTCTACATCCTGGATCACTTTAAAACTGACACCTTTGTCTGCAAGTCTTCATGATAGCTCCTTAGTTTTTATGAGATATGGTGACCACCATTTCAAGTTAACCTACACCATTCTTAAAGATAGCTTATCATCCCTGTATTCTGAGCTCAGGTGGCAGGTCCTCTAGATGTCTTCTTTACTCATCATCTAAAATATCCAAGTCAATTGTGGTAGATTTAACTTTCTTAGGCTTTGTGAGTTCATCCCATGTAGTTACTTGCTCCTTTGAAGGCTAGTTGAAATTATGAACAAGTTTTAGCTATGCCTTCTATCTCTACCACTTGGCATCTGTTATGGCTTTGACATCTGTAATGAATTTAATCAGATCTGTCTCTTCCTTTATTGCTTCATCTAGGGTTTTATTAAAACTCTATATGTCCACATTACTATCTTCACCTAAAAATGCCTCTTTCCTAGGCAGTAGAAGATCGACATCTGATCTCCATTGATCAAGACTCTTAATGGCTACATCAATATTTATAATTGAGGGGATAAATTTGTTGGAGCAAGAGCTGAGCATGGCTATCTTACCCTCAATTAGATTTGTCTTACCCTTGAAAAGTGGTAATATGGCCTTTAATCTATCAATCTCCTCTCCAACTCTCACAACTAACTCTAGTATGTCACTCCCCAAAGATTGAGAAAAAATCAATCTTTCAAAAAGTGGCACTCTGACAGACCACACTGTATGGAAACCACTCAAAATCTGCACATAGTTACTGACCTCCTTCTGCAATTCTAGAAATTTTCCATAAGCATTAAAGACAAGATCAAATCTATCTTTAATTGTATTCATTCTATGCTGCAAAATACTTATTAGGGCCTGTAATATAGCCTCATTTTTCTCCTCATTTATTTTCTTCAATTCTACAGCCACCTCTTCTTCTATCATTTCTTGCACTATGGGTTGCTCTGGAGGTCCAAGAGCTTGAACAAGAGCACTAATGAGTTGTTCCTCCAAATATTTTGCATGCTTTCCCAATGCTCTATTCCTCATTATCACTAAATCCCTATCCTTCACAAGGGTACTATAGTCATTTAAAAGATCACCATATCTTTCTGATAACTACTTAGTTTTATCTTCATTCAATTTGGTAAACTGGGTCAAAATCTAAAATATCTCTAGGTCCCTTGTATTGTGGATAGATCACACAATTTTATCACCTTCCATATGCTCTTTTACATTCAAAATCCAAGGCTTCTTATCCTTTGGGTACAAACTCCACATGGCCAAAGCCTAATTCTTTGGGCTATACCCAAATCCTTTGTTTATGTCCCCTACTTGGGTCTCTAAGGACAGAGTGACATCCTCTTCCCTCTTTATTTGATCTATTATAAAATCAGAATATAAACTCCACCCAGGCACAAGTAGCATGTTGCTTTGTCTTACCAATTTCTTGGCCTCATCTGGAGTCAAGTTATCATCTTCTGGGTCATATTCTTTTAATTTTTGTAATGCCTCATCTAGCACTAGACCCTCCTCTATTATCTGCACACTTGATACAACCTATTGCTACTTATGCCATATTAAGAAACTTTTAAATTCATCTGAATTGACAAAATTGTCATCATTCAGGAAAGCATCCTACTCAATTATTCTCTCATCTTGGCCAAGGGCCAAGGGCAGCTCAACATCTTGAAATTCAAGCTTTCTTTTTCTTTTCTCTTCTCTCACCTTCTTTCTAATTTGGTGGTGATGCTCACCAGTCCCTATAAGGAGGGCACTCACTCTATCCTTCTTCTTCTCTGAAGGTTCTCCAGTCAATAATTTTTGCTTCTTCTTTTGAGGCTCAATAGTATCCTCAGAGCTAGGCAATTCAGTGAGGTCAATAGTTTCTTTTTCCTCTCTAGGCCCTTTTGTCAATGGTTGCCCCACAGGAGGTGGGCTATACACTAGGTAGCCACCTTCACTATCATCATCACATTTAGAATCAGGATGAGCCTTTTTACCCTGATTAGTTTTATCAATTTGATCCTCCATGGACCTCATCAGTGTGTTGAATTGAGCCATCATTTTCTCAATTCTTTGAAGGTAAGGTAGAGTGGGAAAGAAACCCCCAATTACTAGTCCTTTTCTCTTTAATTGTTTCTCAACATCAAACAATGTATTCAATTGGTGAACTCTCTTCTCCACCTCATTGTCTGCAATTATGTTTCTAATCACATCTTCCTCTGGATACTCCTCATGTTGTTTATTGAAGGGAATGCTAGGAGTGTAATATTGCCTAGCAGAAGCTATGAAACCTTTTGTATCTACATATCTGTATGGTGCTGCAAACATGTGGAAACCTTCCAACCAATCATTAACCTTTCTAAGAGTTCCTTTCCCAATTGTAAGATAATGTACCCTAAAATACCAAGGAGTGAGATTCCCTTTCCTACGGGGAGCTAGATGTTCCTTATCTGTCAACATCAATTGCCAGATAAACTCTAAAAATGAAACTCTTGGTGGAACATAGAATGGAAGTAGATGAGGAGGATGAGGGCATCCATAAACCCTAATCATTGTATAACCCTTCTCATAAAAAATGTCTCCCTAATTGTGACCCTTGGTGCACTTGTCAATAAATTGATGGGGCCTCAGCAATTGTAGAACCTTGGTGGATAATCTAGTACAATTCACTCCCAAACATTAGAGAATAAGATATACAATCTAGTTTTCAAAGGCTCCAAAATCACGCCTAGGGAAAGAAGGGCTCCAAATTGCCAACCAAAACTACACTGGGTTGGGCTGTCCATTCCACATCATTTGTGGCTTGAGATCTTCTAATTTGATTAGATCATAATTATGATACACAATAAGGTGCATCAACAAGGAGTAGTGCATGA
Source organism: Chamaecyparis obtusa (assembly GCA_027943335.1). Classification (NCBI taxonomy): domain Eukaryota; kingdom Viridiplantae; phylum Streptophyta; class Pinopsida; order Cupressales; family Cupressaceae; genus Chamaecyparis; species Chamaecyparis obtusa. The sequence continues at coordinate 1,724,273 of BSBK01004467.1, forward strand.
ATCTAGGTGTAGAGCTAGATGCAAAATTCTTCAAAGATAGTAAACCCTCATGCATTTTATTTATTACATAACCAATGAAATCATAACCTCTATTCACTAGACGGTTCTGTGAATCCATTACCAACATGAAAATATTAGAGGTGATCCTCTCTGGGCTTGCATCAACTCCTAAGACCTGGCATAACCCATATACAATATATTTCATATAAAATTTGAGGTCCTTGTATTGATATGGAACTGACCTAGCCATAGCTACAACATAATTTCTATTTGCTTTATTCATATGGTTCTTTATCCCCTTATAGAATAATGCAACCTCTTGGACGTATCTATTGGCCTGAGCCTTTAGATCTATCTTAGTGGCCATTGGAATCTGAATTTTGAACACCTTCATAAAAGAATTTCTATGTAGGGTTACCAAAGGAGAACCATCACCCTTTCTAATAGTTTTTGACAGGGGATCATAGCATCAAGATAGCATAAGCCATGCATCTACATCTAGAAAGACCTCAGGAACAATAAACTTAGCCAACCCTAATGTCCAAGGGTTTGAGACTGGAACTGAACTATCACAATTCTTATAAAAATATGAAAACAAACACATGCATGTGACTTCTGGGGTCTTAGCATCTCTGCAATAAGCTAATTCATCCATAAAATAATCATCATTTACCTTTTTGTTCTGAGATGAACCAGGCAAGAGGGTAAGGAACTCATCTGAAAAATTTTCTTTTACTTTTTCCTTTGACCCTCGGCTGGTAGAGGCTCCACTTGCTATTGCTTGACTCATTCTAACTGAAATTCAAAAATTCTTTGCAAAAATCACTGGTTACACTGTAAACCTAGAAAGCTCTAAAAACCTAGTGCTTTGTACTCTTTGATATGCTCTATAACTTTCAAATGAGTAGCCTCTAACTATTTTATTATGCAGAATTGAATTTGCCACCATTTTCTGACACCAAAAAATGTCACCTCTACCATTACTCCACATGAACAAAGCTTCAATTTACTAGTCATAGCTCAAAAATTTAAATTCATATATTCAGGAACCTAGTGACTGGAGAAAAATTCTCACAATCATTTAATAATATTGGCACCTTCATAAGGCTTATGAGACCTGGCAACTAAGAGGGCTTCTCGAGTCATGGAAAGATTTTCCACTTTATGAATTCATTGTGAGATTAAGCAATCACAAATGTTTGATCTAGAGACTTAGCGACCAAAGAGAAAAAATCATAATTACTGAATGAAACATCACTTTTAATAAATCATTTTGAGATCACCCAACCAAAGGTAATTTCCATCTAGAGGCCATGTGACTATATTTATTTTCTTATAAAATTTGTCACGGTAGTCACTAGATCTCGAGAAAACATTCTGAGACTCAGAGACTAAAAAGGGTAATCGCTAAGTCATTTGATAATAAAGAATATTCCAAAGTGCTTATGAGATCGGGTGACAAGGGCTTTCAGGAAATTGCTAAATATGAAGGAATATTCTTACTTCTTTGGGAGACTAAGCGACTAAGAGAGGAAATTAAAAGCGCACATGCTTATTTCTATGCTTAAGTGACCTAATAAAGTAATAAAGAAATAGAAGGCTGACAACTTAAACTAGGGCTTTTTGATTTTTTAGGGTAAAGGGTTTGAAACCTAAGGTTACTCACCTAGGGCTTGAAAATTTCAAGAAATACTAGACAAGAACTCAAAATTTCAATCAGCAAAACACTAAAACTAGAAATTCTACCAACAGTGGCTCTATCTGAGGATGTTAAAATGCAAGTTTGAACAAGAACTATAGATCTTTGGGATGCAGACCAAAAACCACACTAACCTAGAACAGGAACTGAAACACACAACCTGAAGGGAAACAAACCTATACAAAGATTTACAAGGAATTTACATATGCATGAAAATAAAAAACTTAGTTGAAGAAAGGCTTCAAGTATTTCCCATGCACTGGCAATTCAAAAATTTCACCATCCATAGTTTTCAACAAGTAGGAGTCTTTCCCAAAACTTTCATGAATCAAAAAAGGAACAAGCCATAATGATCAAACTTTTTGTGTTTCCCTTTATCTTCTGCTCTCACATTCCATTGAAGCACTAAGTCATCTTCTTTGAACTTACTTGTAGTTTCTCTTTTATCAAAAAGGTACTTCATCTTCTATTGCAACTTGACATTACTCTTTTGACTTTCTCTTCTTAGCTCATCTAATTCAGTCAATTGCAAGATTTTGTCCTGTATTGGCTCTAAGACATCCAATTCCTGATCCTATATGAACTTATAAACATGAATCAAGTTTTTTATAGGTAACCTTGACTGTAGGCCACAAACAAGTTCAAAGGGAGATTTCCCAGTGGCTTTCTTCACTATAATTCTATCTGCCCATAGGGTAAATTCAACTTCGAATGCCAAGCTCTCTTATTTTTCTCAAGTGTTTTCTTTAAGATTATCAAAATGCTTTTGTTGCTAGACTCAACTTGCCCATTTGCTTGAGGATGATAAGGAGATGAGTAAGATGTTATGATTCCATTGTCTTTACAAAACTCCTTGAACTCATCTAATCTAAAACACATTGCATTATCTGTGATCAATGTCATGGGGATGCCAAATCTAGTCAAAATGTTTTCAAGTAAGAAGTCAATAACAATTTTACTTGTTGCCTTCTTTGTGGGAATGGCCTCTTTCCACTTTGTGAAGTAGTCAGTTGCAACAAGTACCCAACTATGTCCCCCACTAGATTTCTTAGTAAAATCTCCTATGAAATTCATTCCCCACATGGAAAATGGTGCCTCAACATTTATTGGGTTTAACAATAATGCTCCTGAGTATTTTAATTTTGAAGCAAATTTATGACAAGCTTCACACTTCTTAACAAACTGAAATAAGTCCTTAAACAATGTATGCCAAAAATAGCCAGCCCTTAAAATCTTGTGGGCAGTAGTCTTTGCTGAATAATGACCCCCATAAACACCAGCATGCATTTCACTCAAAACCTTTTCTGCTTGACATTTATCAAGGCAAAATAGCAGGACCCCATCTCTATTTTTCCAATACAAGTCTCCTTGTATCAATGTATATTTATGAGCTTGCAATCTTAAAGATCTTTTTTGGTTATCTGTCATATATTTTGAGCATTTGGCATTCTTAATGAAATATACAATGTCAGCATAGTATGGTTGCAACTCAATACTTGTTATTGTTCTATCTAAGATTCCTTTATTGTTAACCTAGCCTAAATCCATGTTTTCCTCAGTCATTAATTTTTCCAAGCCCCGCCCTCTTACCAACTTGGTGATATGGATTTCTAAATTGAATTCTTGAATCTTGGTAATCCACTTGCATCTCTTCCCAGTAACTTTAGACTGAGTAAGGACATCTTTTACTGCTACATGTGGGACATATGCAATGACCTTAGCACATACCAAATAAGGCCTGAAGGATTTTATTTCTTTTACCAATGCATAGGCCTATTTCTCCATCATCTCATAGTTTAGTTCAACAGCCTGCAAAGACTTACAAAAAAATGCAATTGGGTGCTGAAAACCTTCTTCATCCTTTTGTAATAGTACAACAGCAATAGTGTGAAATGATGCAAAAGAGAAGAGTGAAAAAGTCTTAGTATAATCAAGAGACCTCAGCATAGGTGCTTGTTGGACTACTTTAATTTTATCAAATGCACCTTGAGCTTATGTAGTCCACTGAAACTTGACATCCTTCTTAAGCAACTTCACTATGGGCTTGACAATTTCAGCAAAATTTGCAATGAACCTCCTAACAAAATTGATCTTTCCTAAAAAGGATTGCACACCTTTAAGATTTTTGGGTGCATAGACTTTGTTGATAGCTTCAAACCTCTCTAGATCAATTCTAATTCCCTCCTTTGATACTATGTGTCCCAACAATTTTCCCTCTTTGACTGCAAAGTTACACTTTTTAGGATTTAAAGACACACCATTTTCTAAAGCTTTGTTAAAAATTCTCTCAAGGTGTGAGCAATGATCCTCAGCCTTCTTGGAATAAGAAGTCAAATCATCCTGGTACACAACCATAAACAAGTCTATATAGTCTTTGAAAGCAACATCCATGGCTCTTTGAAAAGTTGCTCTAGCATTTCTGAGGCTAAATGGTATTCTGACATATACATAGGTTCCCCAAGGTGTTGTAAATGTTGTTTTAAATTGCTCAGATTCCTTCACTAATACTTGATTATACCCAGAGAAACCATCCATCATGGACAATAATTCACATCCAGTGACCTTATGCATCATTGCCTCCATGTTTGGCAAAGAATAGTTGTCTTTTAATGATGCAACATTTAAGTTTCTAAAGTCCACACACAACCTAATATCCCCATTTTTCTTCCTGACTAGGACTAGGTTAGATACCCAAGTAGAATGCCTTATGGGTTGGATTATTCCTGCATCACTCAACTTGATTAATTCTTGTTGCATTTTAGGAGCTAGTAGGGAATTGATTGGTCTTTGCTTCTGTCTACATGGTTTAACCTCACTTTTCAATGGGATTTCATGTTGGAAAAGATCTTCCCTATAAGATTTTAAGTCATCATATGACCATGCAAAAACATGCTTATACCTCCTCAACAATTTAATTAGGTTAGTTCTTGTGTGAGGATCTAGCCCCTTCCCAATATAAACCTTCTGAGGGGCACTATGTGATCCTAAATTTACTTCCTCTAGATCTTCTATCTTAGCATTACTTGTCTTTATTATATGATCATCTTGACTACTGTATAATGCTTTCAACTTAGTTAAACCCTTAGGGATATGATTTGAACTCAACTAGATTACCTCATTTCCCAAAACCATATTTTTACCATCTATCTCTTCAACCAAAGCATTACAATCTATGAGTTGATCTTCATAAAGGTCAAGATAGTGGATAAACTTTAAGATGTCAAGGTCATCTTCAAAAACCTACCAGTTATAGACATTGTCTAGGACTACTCGCCTACTTTTGATTTCAACTATTGATACTCCAAACAAAGTTGAATCATTTCTTTTTAAAGCAACATTGGCCAGAAAATCAGCCATTATGTTCTTGGATATTTCTACCCAATTAATATTAAAAACATCAAATAGCTCAACTTGATCCCAAATAGCATGCTTATACATCTTTAGTCTATCATTCTTCACTACATATTTGGACCTTACTTGTGCAACCACGAGTTCAGAATCACCATACACACTTAAACATTTTATTCCATGCCTCAAAGCAATATTCAATCCTAGGGACAATGCTTCATATTCTACAGTATTATTTGTGCATTGAAAAGTTAACAAGAATGAATACTTGAAAGTGGTACCTGATGGAGATATGAATAAAACTCCAGTGCCAGAACCTTCCTTTGAACAGGCCCCATCAAAGTACATCTACCACAATCCATTTTGCTATTTTTTTAGTCTTGCAACCAATGGATCTATCTCTTCCACTGGTGGGACAGTCTCCTCTAATCTGAAATTCTCCATGTCAACATCCACACAGCAATTCAAATGATCATCATTTATTTCAATCATATGTGGAGCTCTATTTTCTCTGGAAACCTTGACATTATCACCATCAATACTAAAAGTTGCAAAAGAAAAATCACACTGTATACTACCTCCCATTTAAGCACTCCATTTTCTTGACAATAACATTCCATAATTATGTGGAATGTCAACCACTAGTACACTCATAGTTAGCAACTTACCAGGATAGGCTTCAAGTCTATAGGGTAATGCTTTCATAGTACCAATAATTGGCACCTCTTTGGAATCCATAGCTTGACACCTTCCATGAGGTGTATCAATCTTCAGACCCAAAGATTTCATAATTTCTACTAGCATGATAGTGTTGGAGGCTCTAGAATCTATCATACAATTCTTGAGATGCTTTCCATTTACAATCAAAGTTAGAAAGAAAGGATCAATTGTTCCAGGTAGAGTATGAACAACATTTGTATCCAAATAGATTTGAGGGATCTTTGAAATAATCTCTCCATTTTGGTTTGCATTGACATCTTCAAAAACCTTTGTTTTTCAGATTTGTCATGGTTTTGAGTATCAATGTAATTAACACCATTTACCCAACTTAAAGCCTTGTCTTTGTGTTCCTCTATTCTCATCATTTCTAATAAAGGGACCTTGATAGTTATTTGTGATAACAATTTTCTCATGTCAATGGGGACATACTTTGGGTCTGTAACATCTTGCTTAATGACAGTGACCTCTTTATTTTCTTCATGTGTAATCAGATTAGGACTATCTTTGCTCTGAATCTTCACTTCCTTTTGCAAAGGGGATACAGTATCTACAAGAGGCTTGGTTTTTACTTTGTAAGAAATAGTTGGCTTAGTGAAAGTGACATTCTTCTTTACTTTGGTTTTGTTAACATTATCAGTAGCCCTTTGTTTATCTTCAGCCTATTTTTCATCCTTTTCTATTTTCTTGATGAAAATTCCAGTAGGCCTACCACTTGGACTACCTACCACCCTATTCCTTAAGTTGTAATTGATTTTAGCTTGAGTCACCATGTTTACTGTTATCTGAACAATTTCTTCATCAGATGGTCTCCTTAGGACAACATGTTCTTCATCTTTTGAGGTGTTACACTGAACATTATCCAAATGACCATCTTCTTCATCAGAGAGCACTTGTTGATGGTAAATCTCATTTCTAACTTGAGAACTACAAACATCCTAACTTTCATCTTCCTCTACAGAAACTACTTCATCACAAATGTAGGAAGAGGTCATACCACAACCTTCATCATCATAGACTTCTTCCTTACTATTTTCTTGTTCACTATCTGCAGAAACACTTTGGGAAACTGCACAATAATATGGATCATGTGGTGATTGGAAAATAACACACCAAGACACCTCATCAGTCATGTTTATTATATTTCTATACAAAGGGTCTAGGGTCTTATCATTTGGTTTATCTTTTCTTTTAGGAAGAATTGGCTTCCCATCTTTCCATTGAGTATTATAAGGATAATTCTGCATTCTAGGTAACTTGTTAAAGTTATTGAAAGAAGATCTATCATTTCCTTGTACTCTATTATTTCTTACTTCACCAGGCTTCAAATCTTTTATTGCTTTCAATATTTTCTTCAAACTATCTTCATCTTTTGGTTTTGTGTCAGATTTCCTTAGTTCCTTTCTATTTGGGATAGGAGGTTTATAATCCTCCCTTCTTCCCAACTTCCCTAATATTCTTCTATTACTTTCTATATTGATAGCCAATTTTTAAGCTTCTGCAAGATTTCTAGCGTTATTATATCTCAAAAGATATCCCATTTTCTAATCAAAAGTATTCAGGTATGTGACCAAACAAATCTTATCATCTAATCTGATAACTTGCAATAATTTATGCATAGCTTTTTGAAATCTGACATTGAGCTCAACAACACCCTCATTTGGGTTTTTCTTGATGTTGTTAAATTCATTAAGCATGAAACCCTCATTGGTTTTATCACCATATTGTTCTTTGAAAAAATGCTTGAATTGATCCCATGAACATATGCTAGCATGAGGTAAATTCCTAAACCAATCTCTAGCATCCTCGATCAGAGATTGAACAAAAAGCTTCATGATGACATCATCAAGTTCAATTTTGTAGTCATCTATTACATCAATGAAACTTTTCAAATGCTCCTCACAAGTGATAGCATTGCTTCTAGTGAACTTTGGGAGTTTTTTCCTAATTTCATCAGGAATGGGATTTGGGTAACCAGGGATCCCAATAAAAACCAATTGCTTATGTCTCTCATGTATAGGCCCTATCTAAGATGGGCCAGCACCTAAAGATGTGGATGTCTGAATATTTGAAATAGTAGAAGTTTTGGGCATGCCCATAGTTTTGGTAGTATTCAACACATTTTCACCTTGTTCCATAGAATTGGAAAGTGTATTGGTAGGTCCAGAAGATTGTTTAAGGAAGTCAATATTTCTTTTCATCTTAGCTGTACTGGCTTCAAGCTCTACCTTTTCTAACTCTTTGGCCAATAATTCTTGTTCTCTTTTGGCCTTTTCTAAGTCAGCATCTAATCTTGCTGCTTGATCAAGAGGCTTGTTGGCAAGATTTGGTTCATTTATAGAAATCACTGCAACCTTTTGTTTACCTTTTTCCCTAGGATTTCTTATTTCATAAGTTTGTTGGACAATAGGTTGCTCTTCTATTTGTTCAATCAGAGGAACATGATTCAAGGCTTCAAAATCCAACAATTGCTCCTTCAATTTCTCTGCTCTAATCATAGCATGCCTAATCTTTTCCTCCTTTTCTTTCTCTCTTTTTTTCCTTATTTGAATTTACTCTTGGATTTTTCTTTCTAATTCAAATACTTCTTCAAAAAATTCCTTAGAATTAGGAAGGATATTTTCTGATGATGATTGTTGGGCATGGGTTTCTTCTTGATGACTATCTGGAGCATTCATGGCTTGTGGAGGAGTAAGGTTCAATCTATTCCTACTTTGACTTCAAGACCTAAGGGGATTATGAGGGATTGTCCTCTTATAGTGCCTAGATCTTTCTGCATCTTTCTCAGTAGGATAATAATAGTCCTCATATTGATTAAGCCCTAAATCAATTGCTTCCTCATATTCTGAGGCATTTCCCTCTTGATTTGTTGGGGTAGAGTCCGCATGCCTCACATTTCCCTTTTGTTTCCATGTTAAGGACATGTCATTTGTACTTTTATCCATTCTCATTCACTTGGATGTATTTGGGAGTTCACCTTCCAAATTTGCTTCTAGGTGATCCTTTTTCCAGGCTCTAGTACTTCTCATACTCATTATGATCAATTCTTTAATTGCACTGGGGCAAAGATTTGTAAGAGTCTCCACCCAACTATTTGGGAATATTATTTGAAATATGAATACTAATGGTAACCAACTGGTTTGTATAGGATAGGAGCCCTAGCTCAACTAAATCCTATATCTTAACAAAGTATTTTAATGACATCCCTAGTGGAGTCACCAATTTGTTAGGGATTTTTCTTGCATGAATCAAATGTCTTGGATGGTTGATTGAAACTAGACTTCTGAGACTAATTCAAAAAAGAGAAAGATCTAATTACTGAGGATTGGATAGGATCCTCCTTCATTTTTGAGCTCCACATACTCAGGCAGGTATTACCTTTTAATGATAATTGATTCCATAGTCTTATATGAGTGGACACTGATATGCTATCAATCTTTCTAATGCATCAATCTATAAAATATTCTGCATATGACCAAAATCAATTTCACACAGAGCTTAACTAAGCAAAATGTGATTGCAAATATAGTAAAAATCAGTTATTTAAGGATTCTCATCCTTCTTCCTTTTAAGGAGGGGCAACCTAAATGATTCTCTCTTCAAGGAATCAAGAGATAAGATTTACACAACTTAGGCACAGTCTAATCTGTATTGTGCAATAAACATGAAATGAAAAATGTACTAGTAATGATATGAAAGTTTCAAATTTTCTTCTAAAAAGATATGAAAGATAAAATCATAAGAAACAAATACTAAAATAGTGCCTTATTCAATGGGCAAAAGAAATTCAAATGCAAATCAACAAGGTAATTTCAAAAGAAATACAACAGTATGTTTTACATACTAACTGCAAATTCAAAAAAATTGCCTTACAAACTACCCTTTTAACCAAACAATGTTGTCATAAAAAATCCTTACAAATATGTTTACTCTTTTAACTGAACTATGAGAAATTTAATTCTTTCCTTGAAAGAAACTCACAATCAATCAAACAAGTTGCTTTACAACAGGTATATTTTAAATGCCTAACATATAAAACATACAAGAGTACAACATAAAAGTAAAGAGACAACAACAAGGTATGGTAGAAATTGTAGTGTATTTGTATTAAAATCAATTTTCCAATTACATTCAAAGTTCAATTACTCAAAAAGTCAGACACAAAAATTTAGAAGTCTGCTTCAAAGCAATTCTGTTCAATCTTTCTATTATCTTCCTCCTCTCAAAAATGAGTCTACAACTCTATTTATACATCTATGTTTCAACCATCTTGGAATTCTCTTATCAACAAGAATGCAACAAGCTTCGAATGGTTGGAAACCCTAACCCTAAAAACATAAGAGACAAATCATAAAAGAAAAAAATACAATGCGCCCTCAAGTGGTGGAAAGACAAAATATTTTTTTGGATTTTTTTGCATCCTGGATCACTTGAAAACTAACAAATTTATCTGCAAGTCTTCATGATAGCTCCTTAGTTTTTATGAGATATGGTGACTACCATTTCAGGCTAACCTACACCATTCTTAAAGATAGCTTATCATCCCTATATTATGAGCTTAGGTGTCAGGTCCTCTACATGTCTTCTTTACTCATCATCTAAAATATGCAAGTCAACTATGGTAGATTTAACTTTCTTGGGAATTTTGAGTTCATCCCATGTAGTTACTTGCTCCTCTAAAGGCCGGTTGAAATTTTGAACAAGTTGTAGTTGTGCCTTCTATCTCTCCCACCTAGCATCTCTTATGGCTTTGACATCTGTAATGAATTTAATCAAATAGGTCTCTACCTTTATTGCTTCATCTAGGGTTTTATTAAAACTCTCTATGTCCACATTACTATCTTCACCTAAAAATGCCTCTTTCCTAGGTAGTAGAAGATCAACATCTAATCTCCATTGATCAAGACTCTTAATGGCTCCATCAATATTTATAATTGAGGGGATAAATTTTTTGGAGCAGGAGCTGAGCATGGCTATCTTAGCCTGAATCAGATTTTTCTTACCCTTGAAAAGTGGTAATATGGCCTTTACTCTATCAATCTCCTCTCCAAATCTCACAACTGACTCCGATATGTCACACCCCAAAGATTGAGAAAAAATCAATCTTTCAAAAAGTGGCGCTCTGACAGACCACGCTGTATGGAAACCACTCAAAATCTGCACATAGTTACTGACCTCTTTTTGCAATTCTGGCAATTTTCCATAAGCATTAAAGACAAGATCAAATCTATCTTTAATTTTATTCATTCTATGCTACAAAATACTTAATAGGGACTGTATTATAGCCTCATTTTTCTACTCATTTATTTTCTTCAATTCTATAGCCACCTCTTCTTCGATCATTGCTTGCACTATGGGTTGCTCTAGAGGTGTAGGAGCTTGAACAGGAGCACTAATGAGTTGTTCCTCCAAATCTTCTGCATGCTTTTCCAATTCCCTGTTCCTCATTATCACTAAATCCCTATCCTTCAGAAGGGTACTATAGTCATTTAAAAGATCACCATATCTTTCTATAACTACTTAGTTTTATCTTCATTCAATTTGGCAAACTGGGTCAAAACCTAAGATATCTCTAGGTCCCCTATATTATGGATAGACCACACAATTTTATCACCTTCCATCTACTCTTTTACATTCAAAATCTGAGGCTTCTTATCCTTTGGGTACAAACTCCACATGGCCAAAGCCTGATTCTTTGGGCTATACCCAAATCCTTTGATTATGTCCCCCACTTGGGTCTCTAAGGACAGAGTGACATCCTCTTGCCTCTTTATTTGATCTATTATAAAATCAAAATATAAACTCCACCCAGGCACAAGTAGCATGTTGCTTTGTCTTACCAATTCCCTAGCCTCATCTGGAGTCAAGGTCTCATCTTCTAGGTCATATTCTTTTAATTATTGTAATGCCTCATCTGGCACCTGACCCTCCTCTATTATCTACACACTTGATGCAACCTATTTCTGCTTATGCCATATTAAGAAACTTTTAAATTCATCTAAATTGACAAAATTGTCATCATTTAGGAAAGCATCTTGCTCAATTATTCTCTCATCTTGGCCAAGGGCCAAGGGTAGCTCAACATCTTGAAATTCAATCTTTCTTTTTCTTTTCTCTTCTCTCACCTTCTTTTTAATTTGGTCATGATGCTCACCAGTCCCTATAAAGAGGACACTCACTCTATCCTTCTTCTTCTCTGAAGGTTCTCCAATCAATAATTTTTGCTTCTTCATTTGAGGCTCAGCAATATCCTCAGAGCTGGGCAATTCATTGAGGTCAATAGTTTATTTTTCCTCTCCAAACCCTTCTATCAATGGCTGCCCCATAGGAGGTGGGCTATATACTGGGTAGACACCATCACTATCATCATCACATTTAGAATCAGAATGAGCCATTTTACCCTGATTAGTTTTCTCATTTTGATCCTCCATGGACCTCATCAATGTGTTGAATTGAGCCATCATTTTCTCAAGTCTTTGAAGGTAAGGTAGAGTGGGAAAGAAACCCCCAAATACTAATCCTCTTTTCTTTAATTGTTTCTCAGCATCAAACAATGTATTCAATTGGTGAACTCTCTTCTCTGCCTCATTGTCTTCAATGATGTTTCTAATCACATCTTCCTCTGGATACTCCTCATGTTGTTTATTGAAGGGAATGCTAGGAGTGTAATATTACCTAGTAGCATCTATGAAACCTTCTATATCTACATATCTATATGGTGTTGCAAACATGTGGAAACCTTCCACCCAATCATTAACCTTGCTAAGAGCTCCTTTCCCAATTGTAAGATAATGCACCCTAAAGTGCCGAGGAGTGAAAGTCCCTTTCCTATGGAGAGCTAGATGTTCCTTATCTATTAACATCAATTTCCAAATAAACTCTAAAAATGAAACTCTTGGTGGAACATAGGATGGAAGTAGATGAGGAGGCTAAGGGCATCCATAAACCCTAATCATTGTATAACCCTTCTCATAAAAAATGTCTCCCCAATTGTGACCCTTGGTCCACTTGTCAATAAATTCTTGGGGCCTGACCAATTGTAGAACCTCGGTGGATAAACTAGTACAATTCACTCAAAAATATTGGAGAAGAGGATATACAATCCATTTTTCAAAGGCTCCAAAATCAGGCCCAGGGAAAGAAGGGCTCCAAATTGCCAACCAAAATTGCACTGGGTTGGGCTGTCCATTCCACATCATTTGTGGCTTGAGATCTTCTAAGTTGATGAGACCATAATTATGATGCACTATAAGGTGCATCAACAAGGATTAGTGCATGAACCTAGGCGTAGAGCCAGATGCAAAATTCTTCAAAGACAGTAAACCCTCATGCATTTTACTTATTACATAACCAATGAAATCATAACCTCTGTTCACCAGATGGTTCTGTGAATCCATTACCAACATCAAAATATTGGAGGTGATTTTCTCTGGGCCTGCATCAACTCCCAAGACTTGGCATAACCCATATGCAATATATTTCATATAAAATTTGAGGTCCTTCTATTGATATGGAACTGAGCCAGCCATAGCTGCAACATAATTTTTGTTTTCTTTAGGCATATGGTTCTTAATCTCCTTAAAGACTAATGCAACCTCTCAGACATATCTATTGGCCTAAACCTTTAGATCTATCTTAGTGGCCATTGGAATCTGAATTCTAAATGCCTTCATAAAAGAATTTCTATCTAGGGTTACCAAAGGAGAACCATCACCCTTTCTGATAGTTTTTTATAGGGGATCATAGCATTGAGATAGCATAAGCAGTGTGTCTACATCTAGAAAGACCTCAGGAACAATCAACTTAGCCAACCTTGATGTCCAAGGGTTTGAGATTGGAATTGAACTATTACGATTCTTATAAAAATATGAAAACAAACACATGCTTGTGACTTCTAGGGTCTTAGCATCTCTACAATAAGCTAATTCATCCATAAAATAATCATCATTTACCTTTTTGTTCTGAGATGAACCAGGCAAGATGGTAAGGAACTCATCTGAAAAACTTTCTTTTACTTTTTCCTTTCACCCTCGGCTGGTAGAGGCTCCACTTGCTATTGCTCGACTCATTCTAACTGAAATTCCAAAATTCTCTACTAAAATCACTGGTTACACTGTAAATCCGAAAAGCTCTGAAAACCTAGTGCTTTGTACTCTTTGATATGCTCCGTAACTTTCAAATGAGTAGCCTCTAAATGTTTTATTTTGTAGAATTGAATGCACCACCATTTTTTGACACCAAAAAATGTCACCTCTCCCATTACTTCACATGATAAGAGCTTCTATTTACTAGTCGTAGCTCAAAAAATTAAATTCATATATTCAAAGACCTGGGGACTGGAGAAAAAGTCTTGCAATCATTTAATAATATTGGCACCTTCATAAGGCTTATGAGACCTAGCATCTAAGAGGGCTTCTTGTAGTCGTGGAAAGATTTTCCACTTTATGAATTTATTGTGAGGTTAAGCAATCACAAATTTTTTATCTAGAAACTTAGCGACGAAAGAGAAAAAATCATAATCGCTGAATGAAACATCACTTTAATAAATCATTCTGAGATCACCCAACCAAAGGTAATTTCCATCTAGAGACCACGCGACTATAGTTATTTTCTTATAAAATTTGTCACAATAGTCGCTAGATCTGGAGAAAACATTCTGAGACTCAGAGACTAAAAAGGGTAATCGCTAAGTCATTTGATAATAAAGAATATTCCAAAGTGCTTATGAGATCAGGTGACAAGGGCTTTTGGGCAATCGCTAAATATGAAGGAATATTCTTACTTCTTTGGGAGACTAAGCGACTAAGAGAGGAAATTAAAAGTGCACATGCTTATTTTAATGCTTAAGTGACCTGATAAAGTAACGAAGAAATAGAAACCTGACAACTTAAACTAGGGCTTTTTGATTTTTTAGGGCAAAGGGTCTGAAACCTAAGGTTACTCACCTAGGGCTTGAAAATTTCAAGAATGACTAGACAAGAACTCAAAATTTTGATCAGCAAAACACTAAAACCAGAAATACTACCAACAACCCTTACAAAAATATATAAAAGCAAGGCTAAAATCAATCAATTATATCATCCACAAAATCTGAGAATAACATCAAACCTCTTACAATTTATAGCTAGAAAGGAAAATCTAGGACTAATTAAGGCTAATTTCATTTGGAATTGAAATTTTGATTTTCTTTATCATTCATTCTCATTTCAGGGTTGTCACTAATGGAAGCTTACTAAGAGCTTTGCATTAGAAAACCTAAATAGAGGTCCATAGAATGCTTAATTGTCAAGTATTTTCTTAAATCAGATTGCTATTTGTGGTAATTTAGTTCTTATTTTCATTTATTTTCAATACTAACCCTATGAAGGTGCTTTTCATAACACACACCAGTTAGACTATCCATGTTGTCCATGGCACTGACATCCAGTGTACTCGCTAGATATTTTGCCTTTTGTATTTGCCTTTGCAGTGATTTAATATTTGGGAGAAAAACTATTTGAAGTTCTAAGAGTTCCATCCTTATGTGGTCCTCCTCCTTTCTTAGTTTTAATTTCACTCCCATTAGGTTCTTGAGCTTCTCATAATATTCTATTATAGTCTTGGGTTTGGTAGAAATCTTTGATAGCAACTCTATGTGCTCTTTGTCCACATTCTCAACTTTATCCTTTATCTTCTTTGTAAAATGTGAAATAAAACTAATATTTTAAAATATAGAAAGAATATGTTGCAATTATTTTTCTAATGCATTGACTAACTCGGAGAGAGTTACCTTTTCCAATGAAACCGATTGAAGAACTTCTTCAATCACCTTAGTCTCCATATATTTCTTGTGAACCTTCATGAGATATTCAATTGGGTCATTTTTGTGTGATAAAAAATGTGACACACTTTTATGAACCATTACACTTGAGAGAACCCATGGAAGAGGATATCCCAAGAAGAAACTCATAGATTCATATTTGAAGTGAGTTTAATCCTTCTCATGATGCTCATCAAATTGGCATAAAGGATTAGTGACTTGACTACTCCAAAATGAAAGATTCAAAGCTAGGAAATAAAGCTAATATGAAAGAATGCAAGCGAAGAAATGAGATTAAGCTAAGAATGGATGGAAGAAATTAGTAATCTAGCATGAAGATGCAAGAGATATTCTATGAAGCAATGTAAGAAATAAACTAGATTAACAATGCAAGATTAAGCTAGAAATGAAGCTAAGATAAGAAATGAGAGAGCTAAAGATAAGAATTAAAATTAGCAAGATTATTTAAAATGAAAGAGAGATAAAGATGAAAGAATGATCAAGATTACCAAAAATTAGGTGAATTAAAATGTAAAAGAGTGGACCTCAATAATACTGAATATTGGGAACCTTGAGCCAAGGAAGGGATTCCTTTTTAAGGAATTTCCTCAAGAATGAAGGGTGGAGATTAAGAGGCAAAAGAATGAGTAGCTAAGATGAAGATGTTAGTATTAATAAGACATAAATAATAGTTACATGAAAATATAACCAATATCAGAAAATAATAAACCACACATAAGAGAACACAAGACACAAATATTTAATGTGGTTCACCCAATCCTTGGGCTACATCCACCAACACCAAGTCCAATAATCTTATTATCTAGTGATTACAACCCGATTACAATCTACAATCCCTTACAACTCAATACTATCACAAGAAGCTATTAAAAACATGCATCATGAAATCCCTAACCCTAGGCTATTTTAAACAATCTTTTTGTTGTTTTAGGGTTAGAATTGGTTACAACATGTTGGCCAAAAAAATAGACCAAAAAAAAGCTGAAAAAGTAGCTGGAAAAATAGCTGAAAAAATAGCCCCAAAAAAATTTATAGTACTTGCATGAATCAGTCACCACAAGCCAACAAAAGAGGCAAAAAGAGATGCAAGGTTAGGTAGAAATGAGTGGTGAGGATTAAGAGGAAAAAATAGATGTTAGGTAAGATAAGAAAAAATAGCATTTGAAAGCACAAATACCATTTAATTGCTAATTACTTAAGATTACGTATGCACACATGTGAATGTGTTCTTTTAATAAAAGCTAAGAAACTTTATATTAAAAGTAATGTTTTAGCATTAAACTAAATATGAAAGCTTTAGAAATAAGACCATAGTATAAGCTTCATATAATATTTTTTATTTTTTATTGAATTATGCAAAGGGGATTTTTAAGGTTTACTTTGCACAATTATGTCTAGAAAATAGATGGTTTGATCAAGAGGGGACTCATGTTCTTGTAGACCAATTTTAGGTGATTACATTTACCTCTCTTTGACTAATTTGTGAGTGATTTGGGAACATATTGAGTCAAAGAATGATGATGCCAAGGATAGCTGATAGATATCTAACTCATTACTTGATTGAATAGAGACTGATAAGAAAGATGAGAGTGTCCATCCTGATATTAAGTGATGAGACTGAATATCTATCCAAGGAGAGAGATAGCTAATCATCTAACAGACAATGCTAGATTGATATGAGTCTTGATGAACCTGATATGCCCCAAGAGATCAAAAAGATGTTTGTCCAAGTGAACTAATATGAAGTGATGAGAACACTCTTTCAAAAGGGAGGTGTGAATAATCTCAACTTGATATGAAGAGATGAAGTTGAGATGCCCTGAGTGATGGTGTTTAGTCTTGGTTGACTTGATCAATTTAAGATTTGGTTTGATTATTGTAATACCCCAAAAATGGGCTATAGGTTCATTAACCTCCTACATCAAAAAATCAAATGAAATCGATACAAAAGTCCTAACGTAAGGCACATCTGCACATCTAAACAATGAAACCCTAATTGATTAATTCTAATTCTACATCGGGGAATATTCCTTATTATCCTAATTATTTTTAATTAAATATTATCTGGCGATAAATCTTATTGATGTAACATAGACATTGCTAGCTTGTCCTAGGCTCTCCTAGAACTCAAAAGGCTAAAATCCTAGCCTCAAGGGTGCTAATCTATCCCCTTCTAAGAAGTCTCAAACTTCCCTCTATCCAATTCAGTCTATGACATCAATGATTTGTTAAAGTTCATAGTTCCAACTACTTCTCAATTTTCTTCTAGCATTGCTCACCTCTATAGGAAATAGAAATGAAACCCACATGAAACCTCAAGTGGAGAGGAGGTTGTCCTGTTAAGCCATTTTTCTATCATAGCAAAATCCTATAAAATGGCCCATTTCCTTGCAATGTTTCATGGTGTGCACCTTTGGCCTTGTGTTCCTCATTGTGTCACCTTGCTCTTGTCCAGGTCACACCTCCTAAATCACAAATCCCAAGTTATCCAAGCTTTAAGGTCTGTAGGAAAAAAAATTTCAAAATCTGCCTAAGTGTCGAAAACCCTGTGTGTTTTCGATCCTCCGCTATTGTGAAAAATTTATGTGTTTTCGACCTCCCAGTTCCCTATTTGCTGGCATTCCTTAAGTGTGCAAGTATGATGGGTGGTGGGCCTAGGTTTTCAAAGGCTCTTCACTAATTGGTTGTCGCATGGCCGCATGTTAGACTTTTCTGACATGCAATCATGCGACCACTTGCCACCTATCCATGTGGTCCCTGTTCCTGGTGGTGTTCTGCGGTCTAGCGATTAAATTTCTCATCTGGTGATCTGGTGGGTGGTTACTTTGTTGTAGTCATGCAATTGCACAATGGTGGGACCTAGTTTCTGGATGGACCTGACATCCGTATAAAATCAGGGGTTGGCATAAAAACTTATGAAGTGTGTCAGGTCTTTGCGATCTTACGATGGCCGTGGATCTTCCTGCGTGGGCCCAGTGTGATTTCTCAGTGCTTTTTGGCAGTTGTGACAAAGTATTTGGTGGCTTGACAAATTTCCTTCTTGTCGCTAGTTCACGTAATGTTTAGCGATGCCCTAGTTCATTGGGCAATTTAGCGAATAGTGGTCACGTGATTGCTAAGTGATTTGGCGATGGTGTAAAGTATCTTGTGAACTAGAAAAAGTTCTTCATTCGTTAGTTTGACAGATAGGTGGGGCTGGTGTTTTCAGTGATGAGGTTTTTTTTGATTGGCTAGCGGGTGATAGGGTGGTAGTCTCGTGGCCTTGTCGCATGATTGCGAGGGTCATCTTTTGGCTATGTGATCATGCGACCGCTGTTTGGACGTCACCATTGCGGAGTTAATGGTGAGCCTGGGTTTTCAAAGGGAGATTGATCGGATAGCTACATTTTAAAGTTGGTAAAGGTTTAAATTTTGGCCAACGTCTCTTTGCATGTGCCAAAGAAATAACTGTTAGGATTCAAATTTGAATTTTTGTGTGTTTCTAGAGACAGTGGATACTGTTTTTATGGAATTCAATGTAGAGATGAACCTATTTGGTGAGAAGCGATTGGTTTTCTATTTGCAATGTGGTCTAGGATGTCTAGTGCTCATTTGCATAGCATGTACGTTGCAGTTGTGGCTCAAGGCATGTTGTAGGGTGTCCTTTTGAGCCTAGTTTTGTGATCCTATGTACTTGCAGAGAAGATTTTCTTAATTAAGGATCAGTTCAAGATTTCCTCTTTCCTAGATTGGACATGTTTCCCACCCCTGAATTAAATTCATGATTGTTTCTAGTAGGTTAGGTGGTTGAAACCCTACCCCTAGTCATCCGTAGCTTGTTGCAAATTTCCAAGATGACTAGGGGGTATAAGTTGCAGACTTTTTGAGTTTGCAGGGGTTCAAATTCTTTTGGTTTTGGTCCCAAATTGTTGATAGTGAAAATTTGAACAAGGAGAGCCTGGATTTAGGGTCTATTCCTTTGTGAATTTTGTCATTTGATAATGTATTGATTCTGCAAGTCCTAGTGAGAATATTTTGGATTCCAATCTCATATTGGTGTATGTCTTTTTGTTTTGTTCTTGAGCTCATATATGTTGATTGCACAAAGTGGGTTAGCATATGGTAAACAAAGAGTATTTTGGGGTTATCTTTGAGTTCCTAACAAATTTAGGATTAAATTATTTAAGGTGAGTCCAGTGAGTTCATGGCAAGATAAGGATTTGATGTCCTGATATGTGAGTGAGGGGAGTAATAAGAAAAGCACTTACTCTAAATTTATATGTGTTGGAGTTAAGGTTTTAGGATGATATAAGTTGTTAAGTGACTCTCTGCCCTGGGATAAGGCACTGATCCATTCTCTGGAAGTGGTACATCATCAGCAATCATACACACAATTAAATGATAAATATTTCAATCAGACAGTAAAGGGTATAGTTGTATATTGTTTAGAGACTCCTTTGAAGAAGTGAGTTAAGGGTACACCCACCTGAGCACTGAGGCTCAAAGTGTAGGAGGATCTCCTTGATCCTTGTTAATTGGCCCTCTTCCTTGTAGACTTTGGAGTGGTGATAGAGTCAAAGTTTCATTATAAGTTATCCATCAAAGTATAAATCTACAAGTTTTGAAAATCAAAGGGAACAACCAACATGTCCAATGAAAATAACTAGTGTTATTCCACCCAAAATCCCACTAAGACCAAAATTGATCCTATCGCTAATAAAATTAGCTCACTGTTTGGCCTAAAAAAGGCTACAAGGAAATGGAGGCCTAATTGGCCTATGTCCTTGATTATCTACTAACTTTTGCAAACAAGATGCCCAGTTAATCATAGATTTGAATACCCTTTTGGAAGGGATTGAGGATTTTGTAGGTCTTCAACTCCCATACCATTCATATAGTACTTCCCTAGAAATAGGCCTAATTTTGAGGGTTTAGGACTCACTCTATGAGCTAGTGAGGATTTTCTATTTCTTCCCCCATTTATCTTCTTCCAACATTCCCTAATTTTGGAAATTCTTGGGAAAGCACTGAACTCCCTCTCCACATACTTAGATTGAGGCTTTGAATGCCCTCAATCAATCCATTAACTTTGCAACAGCTCACTGATCCCTAACCAAACCAGATTGCTTGCCTAGGGCATCAGTTTATAAATGCATGCCAAACTTTCCAGGGCCCCTCCTCTGCACAACATATAGTACAAGGATTCTAGACATAAATCCCAAGTACCTATACAATTTGTATGGTGGGAAAGTGTTCTAGCACTCCGTTCTTCTAAACTTTGTTAGGGCTAACTCGAGACAGATCAAAATAAGGAAAATAATGAAAGACTAACTAGAACTTGAAATGAAATACTAGAAACTAATCTATGAATTCAAATGTATTAACAAACATCACATGCAAGCATTACAATAAGGATTTCAATCCATTTTAAGCTCTGTCATGCCAAAAATCTATATCTCTGTCAATAATTGCACAAATCTACAACAGTCAAACCTTCTCCTCCATAATACACACTTCCCAATGCATGGAAATTAGGGTTTTCTAAGTTTTTGTACTCCCTCCTTAGTGTTGGGTCAAATGGATTAGGCTAGAGCTCCAAGTAAGCCGGTTACAAGATTTGCAAAGAAAACTATCATGACAACTTTAAAAGTTGTCATGACAACTTTGGAAATTGTCAAGCAACTTTTGACAAATAGCTAAGATAATCATCTAAAACTCAAGGGAACTCAACCCTGAGAAAACTAAGGTCACACACATCATGTAAACCCTTAGAAATACCAAAAAAGGTCATGAGGATAACAAATATCCCACTGTCCACAATTTTATCAAGCTAGCAAACTAGCTAGTTTGGCCCACTTGGTGACCAAAACACACCTCAAACTAAGACCTAGGGAGAACCAAACAAGAAGAACACACATTAAGCACACCAAAAACAAGGACTAGGACTACACCCTAGTTTGTGGCTTGGCTAGTGCCACTAAAAACCAAAATTTAGGCACACACTAGGTACCACACTAGCCCTACCTAGGTGTCCTTACCATACTCCCCCAAAGACAAAAGCTTAAGTCCCTCTTGGGACTAGTAGATCCTCTAGAATGCCCTACTTCTTGAATTTTTCTACCTCCACCCAAGTAGCTTTAGATTTAGACCTATGCTTCCACTGAATCAAGTGCTCCATATAGACCTTGTGCTCGGTAGTCTTCTTGACTCTTGAGTCTAAGATCTTGGCTGCCTCAAGTTTTGGTTTGGGAAGCAGGGCCTGATGTTCTACATTAGCATACATGTCTATAGCACTAGGATCCAATTCAGTAAGAGGACCTTTGTACTTGATCAGGTCAGCAATGTTGAAAATCGGGAAGATGTTCAGTCCACTAGGTAGATCTAGCTTGTAGGCATTGGCCCCATATTTGGCCAAGATCTTGTAGGGACCAATCCTCTTCATTTTTATCTTGGTAGACATGCCCTTCTATAACCTTGATTTGTTCATATGAACCATAACATTTTCACCTATTTCAAATTGAATGTTCCTTCTCTTCTCATCAATCTTTGCTTTCAACTTTTGAGTTGACTCTAGGATGTTCTTCCTTACTTGTTCCTGAATTTCTTTCATTGTTTGAGTGAATTCTTCAACATGACCACTCTTGTATTCCATGGCTCCAAGGTCTCTAAGTTCACAAACACCTCTTGGGTGCATTCCATACACAATCTCAAAGGGACTTTTACCTGTAGTCCTATTATTGCTATCATTGTTTGCATACTCTACTTGAGGAAGAACCACATCTCATGTCTATCCATATTCTTTAGTTAGACACCTCAATAAATTTCCCAAAACTCTATTAACCACCTTAGTTTGGCCATTAGTCAAAGGGTGGTAAGCTAATCCAAATGAGAGATTGGTACCCAATCTACCCCACAAAGTTTTCCAAAAGTGACTCATGAACTTAACATCCCTATCTGAAAAAATGCTGAGGGGAAGTCCATGGATCCTGACAATTTCTTTAAAGAATAAATGAGTAATGTTACTAGCATCATGTGTAGTCCTACAAGGTATAAAGTGTCCCATCTTACTAAATCTATCCACCACAACATATATGATGTCATAACCATGCTTAGTCTTTGGCAAGTCCACAATGAAATCCATGCTCGCATACTCCCATGGTCTATTTGGCACTGGTAGAGGTTGATACAAACCTACATTATTGGATCCTCCCTTTTCTTTCATGCACACTACACACTTCTCAACATATTTGGTGACATCTTTAACCAACTTGAGTGATAGAATCTTTGTACAAGATCTATGGTTTTGTTAACTCCAAAATGACCACTCAAGCTACCATTATGTTTCTCTTGTATGAGGTTTTCCCTCATGGATCCCTTGGGCACACACAACTAATGACCCCTAAACAACAACCCACTTTGCAAGGTAAAATTAGAAAACTTACTATGGAAATGATTCTGAAAATCAGAGCATACCTTGTAGGCTTCACCAAAATCTTCATCATCTTTGTAGAGGTCTTTGAAACTCTCTATCCCAATGCTACTTAGCTCTACTTCTTGAATGGTAAGCAGCCTCCTACTAAGTGCATCTGCAACCTTTTTTAACTACCCTTTCTTATGCTTGATTGTGAAAGTGAATGCCTAAAGATACTCCATCCATTTTTAGGTGCCTATTGCTCAACTTCTCTTGTGTATTGATGTAGTGAAGGGCCTGATTGTCTGTAAATACTACAAACTCCTTTGGCAACAAGTAGTACCTCCATTTCCTCAATGATTGTACTAAGGCATAGAGCTCCAAATCATAAGAAGAGTATTTCTTCTTAGCTTCATTTAGTTTCTCACTAAAGAAGGCCACTAGTCTACCTTCCTAGGTTAACACACCTCCTATTGCCAATCCACTAGCATCACACTCTATGGTGAAAAGTTTATCAAAACTAGGCAGCCTCAGGATAGGCTATGTTGCTACTTGTTCTTTTAGTCTCTTGAATGCTTGATCTATTGCAGGAGTCCATTTGAACTTGCTCTTAAGACCTCCTTTAATGATATCCACCATTGGTGCACAAATACCACTAAACTGCCTTATAAACTTCCTGTAAAATTGAGCCAAACCATGAAAGGTCCTCACCTCTATTGCTGATGTTGGTGTAGGCCAACTCAAGATAGCTTCCACCTTACTTGGATCCATCTTTAGTGATCCATAGGATACTACAAACCCCAAATAAACAAGATCCTATTTGAAGAACTCACACTTTTCAAGATTTATGGAAAGCTTCTCCTCTTGCAGCCTCTTTAGGACCATCTCCACATGTTTCAAATGCTCTACTACTATTTTACTAAATATGAGTATATCATCTAGATACACTACCACAAACACACCTATGAAATCCTTAAGCACTTCATTCATGAACCTCATGAATGTGCTAGGTGCATTTGAGAGGCCAAATGGCATAACTATCCACTCATATAGCCCATCAGTGGTCTTAAAGGCTATCTTCCATTCATCACCATCCTTGATTCTAATTTGATGGTATCCACTTTTAAGGTCTAGCTTGGTGAAATACATTGCCCCTCAAAGACAATCCATCAAATCTTCAATTCTAGGTACAGGGAACCTATACCAAATTGTAATCCTATTTATGGCTCTTGAATCTATACAAAGCCTCCACTTACCACCTTTTTTTGATGCCAAGACAACTGGGACTACACATGGGCTTATGCTCTTTCTAATCAGCCCTTGGTCCAACAATTCTTATACTTGTCTAGCTACTTCCAAGTTCTATTCTGGAGTGAGCTTGTAGGCTACCTTATTGGGAAATTATGCACCTAGCACAAAGTCTATTTGATGACTTATTACCCTTCTAGGAGGTAAGGTTGCTAGTGTACCATTACTCACAATCTCCTTGTATTTTTCTAACAACTCTTGTATAGCTGGTGGTAATGGCTCTATTTTGACCTTCTCTTACTCCTTGGGTTTGAGAAAGATGACATACTCATCACTCTCCTTGTCCTTAAGAGATTTGATGAACTCCCTTTTTCCACTCATTAATATGCTTGGGTTTTTAGACTGAGATTCATCCTCTTCCAACAAGGACTGAATTTTAAAAGTCTTGTTATCCTTCTTGAAGGAGATGGAGTTCTCCTTGCCATCATACATTGCACTCCTATAAAATTTCCAAGGCCTACCTAATAGCAAATGACATGCATCCATGGGTAGTACATCACAAAGTAACTTCTCTTTATACCCAGAAATAGAGAGCTCCACCCAAGCTTGCTCATTCACCAATACATGCTGCCCTTTGTTTAGCCATGTCACCTTGTATGGATTGACATGAGGAACCTTTTCTAATTTCAATTTGTTCACAACCTTCTCTGCTATGATATTATCAGTGGACCCTGAATCCATAATTACTTTGCACACTTTACCAAGAATCTTACATCTCTCATCTTGAACAGGGCTCTCCTATGCTTAGGCTCATCCTTAATTGGTTGTCTTATCAAAAACCTCTTGAACATCAGATTCTCTCCCATTTCTAATTCAATATGGTCTACTTTAGGTGCTTTGACACTTGATGTCTCCTCATGGACATAGGCAACTCTTTTTCCATTATTTGATGAAGAGGGCTTATCAGGGCACCTATAGGCTAGGTGACCCAATTGGCCATAGTTGTAGCACTTCATACTAGAAAAGTAAGAATTACTCCTTCTTGTACCTCTTCCTCTATTTGGACCTCCTTATGTACCTCTACCTCTAGAATGTACCCCTCTTGGGTTGGTTTCACTACCATGCTCAGTCAGCTTGGAGTCCCCCTTGGCTCTTTTTCTCATTACCCCTGCCTTGATATCCACCTCTGTGATTCACTTGATCTCTACCTCTGCCTCTACCCCTGTTATTGGAGTCTCCATTCTTTTTGTCTCTCTTCAACATTGGTAGCTAATTGATGACAGTTTTGGACTGTGGTAGGAGTCCATAATCTTACCTCCTCCTAAATGTTCCATTTTAGACCACTTATATATCTAGCCACCTTAATGGATTCCTCTTCTTGGATTTTGGACCTGAGGCATAGCTTTTGAAACTCCTCTATATAAGAGGACACATCTAGATCCTTTTGCTTCAATCCCTATCTTTTCTTGTGAAGTTGGACTTCATAGTCCTTTGGTAAGTAATTGTCTTTTATCTTTTTCATCATGGATTTCCAATTTTCTATAGGCAACTTACCCATGCTGACCCTCTCATCTTGTAGGTACTTCCACCATGTCAAGGCTTCTCCTCTCAATCTAGATTTTGTAACCTTAACCTTTTGGGCCTCTGTCACACCTTCATATTCAAAATGATTCTCCATGCCCTCAATCCACTTCGTGATAGTCTCAATGTCCATGGACTTTAAGAATGGTTCCTCTCCTATTAAAGGGTTTGGTTCAGGTATGATGTCATCCACATCAACTAGTTTCTTTCCTCTGTCACTGCTTTCAGAACAACCATCCACTTCTTGTGCTCTCTGATCAACTACTTCTTGTAGCTTGATCCTCATTTCTTCCATTACATCTTCAAGGAGTCTGTTCCTCTCCTTTTTCTCTTCTACTTCCTTAGCCAACTCTGCATTAGTGACCATTTTGTTCTCCCCTACTGATTCACCAGTATAAAGAGACATGCACTATCCTCAAAACCTTTTACCACGCTCTGATACCAATCTGATGTAACATAGACCTTGCTAGCTTGTCCTAGGCTCTCCTAGAACTCAAAAGGATAAACTCCTAGCCTCAAGGGTGCTAATCTATCCCCTTTTAAGAAGTCTCAAACTTCCCTCTATCTAATTCAGTCTATGACATCAATGATTTGTTAAAGTTCATAGTTCCAAGTACTTCTTTGTTTTCTTCTAGCATTGCTCACCTCTATAGGAAATAGAAATGAAACCCACATGCAACCTCAAGTGGAGAGGAGGTTTTCCAATGCAAACAACTAGTTTTATTCCACCCAAAATCCCACTAAGACCAAAACTACTACTATCACTAATAGAATTAGCTCACTGTTTGGCCTAAAAAAGGCTACAAGGAAATGGAGGCCTAATTGGCCTTGATTATCTCCTAACTTCTACAAACAAGATGCCCACTTAATCATAGATTTGAATACCCTTTTGGAAGGGCTTGAGGATTTTTCAGGTCTTCAACTCACATACCGTCCATACAATACTTCCCTAGAAATAGGCCTAATTTTGAGGGTTTAGGACTCACTGTGTGAACCAGTGAGGGTTTGCTATTTCTTCCCCCATATATCTTCTTCCAATGTTCCCCAGTGTTGGAAATGCTTTGGAAAGCACTGAAATCCCTCTCCACATACTTAGATTGAGGCTTTGAATGCTCTTAATCAATCCATTAACTCTGCAACAACTCACTGATCCCTAACCAAACCAGACCGCTTGCCTAGGGAATCAGTTTATAAATGCATGCCTAACTTTCTAGGGCACCTCCTCTACACAAAATATAGTACAAGGATTCTAGACATAAATCCAAAGGACCCATATAGTTTGTATAGTGGGAAAGTGTTCTAGCACTCCATTCTTCTAAACTCTATCAAGGCTAACCCAAGACAGATCAAAATAAGGAAAATAATGAAAGACTAACTAGAACTTGAAATGAAATACTAGAAACTAATCTATGAATTCAAATGTATTAACAAACATCACATGCAAGCATTACAATAAGGATTTCAATCCATTTTAAGCTATGTCATGCCAAAAATCTATATCTCTGTCAATAATTACACAAATCTGCAACAATCAAACCTTCTCCTCTATACTACACACTTCCCAATGCATGGAAATTAGGGTTTTCTAAGTTTTTGTACTCCCTCCTCGATGTTAGGCCACATGGTTTGGGATAGACCTCCAAGTAAGTCATTTACAAGATTTGCAAAGAAAACTATCATGACAACTTTAAAAGTTGTCATGACAACTTTGGAAATTGTCAAGCAACTTTTGACAAATGGCTACGATAATCATCTAAAACTCAAGGGCACTCAACCCTGAGAAAACTAAGGCAACACACATCATGGAAACCCTTAGAAATACAAAAAAAGGTCACGAGGATAACAAATATCCCACTGTCCACAATTTTATCAAGCTAGCAAACTAGCTAGCTTGGCTCACTTGGTGACCAAAAGACACCTCGAACTAAGACCTAGGGAGAACCAGACAAGAAGACCACACATTGAGCACACCAAAAACAAGGACTAGGACTACACCCTAGTCTAGTGGCTTGGCTAGTGCCACTACAAGCCAAAATTTAAGCACACACTAGGTACCACACTAGCCCTACCTAGGTGTCCTCACCACTTATTTACCCTAAAATTTAATTAATTGAATATTATGAATATTTAATTAATTAGTTTTAATTCTATCGCTTAATTATTTAATTAGATTTAATTCTATTTATTGCTAATTATATTATTTAATTTTTTACAATAAATCAAAATCTCCTACGGATAATTGATTAAATATTTATTTAATTGATTAAATCTAAGTAGTCAATATTTAATAATATAGTTTTGAATAAAATTTTGATTTAATAATTGAATAACCCATAAATTAGTTATCCTTAAATTTAAAATCAGTTAAGTTGAGAATAAATCACTTCATTTTAAAATTAATTCTTAATTATCTATGCACAATCAGAAAAGTAGTCAACTAGAAACCAACACCTAATTTTAAATTTAAACTCAACATTCAATTGTGAGTTGAAAATTGAACTAAACTCTATTTTGAGTTAAAAAGCTATTTTTGCATGATTTTATGAATTAATTATTCTGATTTCTTGTTAACTCAAAAATCAACCCGAGTTTATCAAGAGTGATTTATGACTTTTCGTCGTCCACCCTCAAGCCTTTGATTTCTATAAAATCAAGGTTCAGCTCTTCATTTCAAATCTCTCAATCCCTTGAACTTGCATACAACTCTGGTGAAATTAGCAATTTGTGAGATCAATCATAGTTTTTCATAGCATGTTGTTAGGGTCAATTAGAGTCACCTTGTGAAAGTGTCTTTGACCCTTACTCTTTGGTTCATTTAGTCTGATCTGGCACTTTCCCTTGTTCATCTTTTTCATTTCTTCAAGTTAACTAAACCCTCAAATCATTAAATCCCAGCCTCCCATTTCATTTAGATCAGAGTCGGTTCCCTTTGGTTAAGTCTTTTCCAAGACTTATGTTCCCTATGAACCACTTCAAATCTCTTTGAACTCTAGTTCAAAGTAGTTTGAAGTAGTTAAACCAAAGATTATTTTTCTAACACTTGGTTTATGCAGGTGGGCCCCCGTCTGCATCATCCTTTAGCAAGGAACCACTTTGAACCCCTTTGAACTTGGGTTCAAAGTAGTTCAAAGAAGTTCAGAGAAAGAAGGCACTGAAATCAAAGGGTGATGTGACAGCTAGAACTTCAGGTGATGTCATCGGTAGTAGAGTTATTACTAGTTTAAATGTGGATAGTCATGAAAGGACATTAGCCATAGGTAAATTCGACATGGAGAATCTAAGCCATAGAAAAATAAATCTTTAACCCAAGCAAGAGATTTTATTTAAAGAAAGTTAAGGTCATTAATGGAGACTACATATTTCAAGGATGCCCCATTGTCAAATCATCATTACTCATTTTGTGCGAATTAATGTTTCCACTTAATGTCCCTTAAGGCGATCTTTTATAGTATCATTTCATAAAATATAAGTATCTTTGTAAACCTCCTCATTTCAGTTATAATTCTGCAGAGTCTTGGTTGTGGAAGAGGAAATTGTTTCTGAGTCTACAGAAAATAGGTAGCTCCTAAAAGCTCTCTTTCATTTCCTATTACTATTTGGTAATATTGGTTTAAGAAGGGGGGTTGTTTTGTTAATTTTCTAGTAGGAGAAATGAGATCTAGTATGCATTTCTTTGGGAATGTCAAGAATATGGAGTGTCCTACCCCTGTTATCACAGACACAAACCTATTAGGGGTTCCAATAGAAAAAATGGTGGTTGACCTCACAAACCATGTTATAGAAGATCATAGTCTAGAGTTTCTGTCAAGTTGATTATTGGAAGTTACATCTTTTCCTCCATTAGTCATAAGTCCAGAATTGATTCAGCAATGCATTAATAGATATGATGTTAAATCCAAGTGCATAATGAATGTTGAAGGCTAGACCCTAATACCAGTTAATAGAGAAACCATCATGGCTATTTTCAAAATCCCAAAGGAGTCTCTCGTTAGTTTTACTCCCACCCAATCTCTAGATCAGTACTGAGAAAACATAGATAAAAACCGTAGCTATATGGCCTAGAAATGGACCAAAACTTTTTATAAAGGGGGATCTCGTCTACCAAAGTTTTAACTAAAGACCACATGAAGCCTCACATTCATGATGTGATGGTTTTGCTCCATCAAATTATATGTTTAGAGGAAGTCCTCCTCTTTGAAGAGTGGATGTTCTAATTTATAGAGATAGTCTTGGAAGGGAGACGTCATCTTGACTGGGTACAAATCATCGCCAGTTCTCTAAGAGATCAGCTCAAACAAGCCCAATCCATTAAGGAGTTATTTATGTCTTTTTGTTTGATATATTGCCTTGCATGCACATAAGATTTAACAGCCATCTGACATGCCTCATGGAGTGAAGA
This sequence comes from Chamaecyparis obtusa, assembly GCA_027943335.1. Lineage (NCBI taxonomy): Eukaryota > Viridiplantae > Streptophyta > Pinopsida > Cupressales > Cupressaceae > Chamaecyparis > Chamaecyparis obtusa. Next base: position 1,754,475 of record BSBK01004467.1, read on the forward strand.
CCTTAGGTTATTGGGAGATTACAGGACAGTTCACGATGTCTTTCTAGGAAGACTGTGTCAATAGTTGGTGGGAATTTCAGACCAAAGAATCTCATTGGATGCACAGAAGCTAGTTCAAACCTACGAGAGTTTTTACATCCAATTTTTGTGCTTTACATATATCCAGGTCAGAGGTTTTGATGAAGAACCTCTCAGACTTCCAATATTTTCTTTTGATTGCTTTATATTGGCAGAGGTCTAAAGACAATTGTTAATAGTTATTAAAAATATCTTGCCAAAAGAAAAATGGTCTTCTATGTTTCTAGTCAGGTTAGGAAGCTTAATGTACAACAATATGTTGGATGCCTCGGTGATAGGAAGTAACTTGTTAATTTTTCACATGCAGTTTTATGAATCAAGGAGGGATTTTGACACTAAAGGCTTTTCTACACAAGTTCCGAGTCTAAGCAATTATCCATCGCCTAGTTCAAACATTAAAGATTTATGGGAAGACATAAGTGATGAAGAAGCAGTCTGGAAATAGGATCACTCTAGACTTGTAGTTCCATAGATCAAGCTATTCTAATTGAAGTTTGATATAAGGAAAATAGAAGAGGATGGTTTTAAAACATAGGTTCAGATGCTGATAATCCAAAAATAGGAAGTCATTTAATCATAGATTAGGAAAGAGAAGAAGAAGATAATATAAAGCTAAGAGCTAGAACCATGTTTGGGATTACAGAAACTTTGTTGACAGAAAAGAGAAAGAAAGGAGTAAAGAACCCCCCTCTTGAAAAACATAAAATAGAATCCACTTTAAAGAATGTGAATCATGTTTCATCTAATGTGGCTCCTTTGGTTCCTAATGTAGGTAAAGTTACATCCCCTAAGAAAAAGGTAGCTCCCAACGGACATCCTACCACACCAATAACGAGGCCTGAAACAAGGTCAGAAAGGCATTCTCAGATGGTATCTCTAGGGCTTGACTACCTGGACATTGAGATTAATGATGAGAATATTTCCTTTTCACTAGATCAATAGGAAAAGATTCAAGAAACTCCTACTAGTAATCCAGAAGTCCCTCAACCTGAGAACACTCCTAGAAAAATGCCTCACAATCAGATGGTTAGCAGTTCAATTCCCCCTTGGCTAACCAAATCAGTAAATAAAAGGAAGAATTATAGACCTATTTCACTGCCAGTAAAGGAAATTGTCACCAAATATGCCGCCTGGACTCCTAAATCCAAAAGAGTGAAAAGTAATGCAAGACTATCCATTGATCCATCTACTAGAAAGGTGACTGCAGAAATAGCAACCTTCAAACCTAAAGAGGGAATCCAGGAGCCTGAGGTAGAAGACTTTGAAGTCACTAAAATGCAGGTTAGCATTTTAACTAGAGACTCTAGGGACCATCTTTTCAAGTTTTCATTTGATCATATGCTTAGGCAGTCACAAAAGGATGGAAGGGAGAAACATAAATTGAAAAAACTTGTGACCACCATGGCCAAGTTTCTTTCCTCACTCACTGATGTTGGAGCACTTCCATTGGCCTAGTCCCCATATAACTTTGATTTGAATTCAGCTGAAAACCAAAGGGTAGTAAATTAGATGCAATAGGGTAGAGTTCTAATGGAGGTCATAAAATCTTGGATAAATGGTATAATTGATGAAGGGAGTGTTTTCATCCAAGAATTTATATCTACCTACTTGGATGGAGAGGGATTACTCAGTGAAATTCAAACCTTGGTCCCAAGCTAGGAAATGGAGGAGGAGAAATGTGCAATAGTTGTGATTCAGGTTTAGGAAATAGAGATGTATGGTGTGACACAATTCCTAGTATAAAATCTAATGAAGTTGGTAGATCCTTGTATGCTATTCATCTTGAAACAAAATCTCAACTAGAAGGGCACAATGTTTAAAGCCACGATTTCACAAGCCAAAGCGATAGAGAAGGAGGTGCTATACATGCATGCAAATTCTCTAAAGGATATCAAGATAGTGAATCCTTCAAGTGTTTTACAAATTGATGAAGGAAATAGGTATGCAGATGCCATGGTTAAAGTTTTTTCAAATACCATGAATGCTCTTAAAGAAAGTGAAGCGCCAATGGTAAAGGACTTCACAAAGATAGAAAACATGGAAACCATGTTGCTATTGAATAGGGGCCAGTTACCTAAGGAGTCACAGAGGATTAAGGAGTTAATATGTGAGAAGAACGCGTGGCAAGAAAAACTAATAGGACTAAAGAATCTGCACTCTCAAGTGGCTCAGAACTAGTGAATGTGTTTCAAACCTGGAAGCTCATTCAAACTGCCATGTCATAGGGCCTTGGAGGGAATTAGCGATTTCCAAGATAGAATTTACCTTTTCTATTTTAAAAAAAGACATGTGTCTTGAAAACTCTTGTTTAGTTGCATAACTAATTTTTAACAGTTTTTCTGGTGTCTGAGAGGCTGAGTTTTTTTGGAGGCTCTCTTGGACCTGAAACTATAAATGCTAGAGCATCAAACTATTTAGGAGTTGGAAAGAATTGATAGAAAAGTAGATAGTTTTCCTTAATATATAGTTTTAGTTATCTTTTAAGATTTTCTGGTAAAGAAATAGTTCGTGACTTATTTTGATTTGACTTTGATCCAGTCAAATATAAATATATAAGTGCATGGTTTGATTTAAATATTTGAATTGAAATCAAAAGTGTATTAGTTACTTTGAGAATTGGTACATTTTATCTGTGCACGTATTATTTATGTTTAGTCATTTTAGGATTCTTTCCTATTATCTCTCTTCCGTTATTTTATTTACTAAGCACCTTTGTTATAAAAGAATATTAGTATATTTTTATTTCTTTATAGTCTAAGTCTATCATCTGATTATTCTTTAGATCACCTCAGTACCTAAGAGTATCTGAGCAATCCTTCTACACTTTCTAGTTAAATGTGTATTTGTTTACTTTTATGTTGATAATTCATTGAATATCTAACAAGGAAGATAAACCTTTAAAATTTAGAGGGAAGCAATCTCTGATGCTTACCCAATTGTTGATGAATTGTTTGTCTTCAAAGGCATAGAGTATTTATTGGTTTTATTTTAGAAGAGGAAGAAAAATCTGTTCACCAATAGATTTTTGGCGACTCTACTAGGGAGAGTCTAGTAGGAAAACACTAGATTCTTCATTGTAATAATGCTTCAAAATGGTGTTACCATACAATGATGTCTTTCCTGTGCTTCACCCTAATCTAGGGTTTGAAGATACATAAGAATACCTGATATCAAACCTAGTTGCACGAGCGTGGAAACATAGGCATAGTGATCAGCAATTCCATCAAGCCCTGGCTATACTTGAAAGAGAAGAGGAAATTGTTGAATGTCTAAGGGGAGTACTTGTGGTTCAAGAAGCAATTATAGTAAACAGACTTGCATAGGCTCCTGTCTGAAATTGAAGAAAAAATAAAGACACTAAAACTGGCTGAAAAGAGATACACTAGAGGTGATAGGAGAAAGGGACTAGTTGATGAAGATTTTGAAGCTTTGGAGAATTTGAGTTTTGCACCTGATCATGATACTCCCAAGAAAAGGAGAACTCAAACTTGTAGCAGACCCTCTTCACCTCCTGCCAATCCTATCATTTCACCCATTGTTCAAGCCATTCTACCACTGGGTGTTGTGATACCTTCTATTTTTAGTACTCAACCCTTGAATTTCCAATTACCACTCATGGCTACTAATTAGCCTTGGGGTTAGAATATTGGCCCATTAAATTTAGGAGCTAATCCTCCTGGTGATTTGACCAAAGGTTCTAATCAAGTTCTACCCAAATTCAGCAGGGATGGTAAAGTAACTATTGATGATCATCTTGGCACTTTTCATACAGCATGTGGTCTTCTCAGTGTTCAGACTCAAGAAATAGTCATCGGGCTCTTTGTTCAAACCCTTGTTGATACTACAGCTGATTGGTTCAATTACTTGCCTAATGGCTCAATTACTAGTTGGAATGATATGAATGTAGTCTTTGAAACAAGGTTCAAAACTCATGACAATGAGATTTCATTATTACTTTAGCCTAGTCAATTAAAGAAAGAAATACATGAGCCTATGCATGAGTTTGTGGCTAAGTTCAATAGAATATTGTAGAGGATACCCACAAATTCTGAACCTAGTGATGAAAATAAGAAGATTTTCTTCCTTAATGCAATACCACCAGACATAAGTTTTCATATGTTAAAAGATGGGGTAGCTGATTTAGTTTCCATGCAAAGATAAGATATTCAGCTTGAGGACACATTCATCACAGCTAGAAAATGGTAAAGGGAGGTCCAAGCCTTGAGAAGCTCCTCATCAACTACAATAGATCCTCTAATGCAAAGGTTAATGAATGATATGGCCATGTTTAAAAGATAGAAAAATAAGGCCAGCACACCATATCAATCTCCTTACCAAGTGTAAAGGATAAAATAGTGTATGGGGTCCTGGAACAATGGTTTGAACATAAAAGAGACCCCAAAGCCAATATTTTACACTTACATGAGATTGTATTGGTATAGAAAGTAAATATAGATGACTAATGTTGAAATTAAGAGATAAAGGTACTTACCTCCAAAAAAGAATCGACTGAAAACCCTATCAAACAATCTCAAAAACTATTGATTTTTGCAATTCTAAACCAGAACTATGAGATCTACAAAACCCAGAAATATTTTTTTGAGATTGAACTCAGGTCGAGTTTGACCCTCATAAAAGGTCAATGTCGACCTGGAGATTCTAAAGATTTTGTTCGTGGATCTTGAAAGTTTGCCGAAAAGGGTATCCAAATTTTCTCCCAGATCCAAAGTTCCACACTTGTACCTACAAGAAAAAGAGATTTTTTGGTTGTTTTTTTGGGGGTTTGCCTCAGTCACACCCCAATTTAGGAATTAACCTTTAAATTGAATTGAAATTGCTGGAATAAACAAAGTAAATGAAATAATTCACCTTGCTTGAGTTGAAACCCTTATGGAGGATTTGAATCCTTGAATCCACAAGAATGGATGAATGTAGCATCACATGTAGGATGTCTCCAATCAATTGTCTTTTGATCTTCAACACCAATCTTGAATGGATCTTGAACTTGGAAGAGGCTTGAATGGAAATGGAGGAATCTTCAACAAGAGAGCTCCATAGAGCTTGAATCCTTCAATGGCTACTAATGGATCTCCTTGATGAATTGAATGCTTGAATGATTGAAGGCTTGAATTCTTGATCTTCTTGCTTTCACTTGAGAGCTTGAGAGATTGAGAAACTTGATGGAGAAAATGAGAGAGGAAGGCTCCCTTTTATAGTGATCTAGGGCACAAGAGGGGGCCTCGTAGAAAACAATAATTAAGGGCCCATGGCACAAAACTCTAGAGAGGTGCACATGGAGAGGAAATTAAATTAAAGTCTTGACACAAAACTCTAGGAGGGGACCGCCCTTAATATAGAAATAAAATAATTATTTAAGAGCCTTGTTACAAAATTTGAGGTAAGGCCAACCCCAAAGTTAATTTGACCATTAGGCACAAAACTTGAGAAAGGCTAATCTCCAATAATAAATTAGGAATCCTATAAAAATATTGAGAAAGGTCCACCTCAAATATTAATTTGAGAATTCGATGCTTAACCTGAGAAATAATGGCCTCGAAGAGGGAAAAGACAAGTTTTTGATGAAATTCTGCAACTGAAAGTAGACCCTGAAGATCCCAGACCTTAGGGTCAAGGTTGAGGTTGACCCTGACCTAGTCAAGGTTGAGGTTGACCCTAACCTAGTCAGGGTTGAGGTCAACTTTGACCCCATAAGGTTGACTTTGACCTTATGGTCAAAAATCTCAGGTTCATGGTCCAAAATAACGGGAAAGTGCTAGGAAGAAGTGGGAAATGGGGTAGAACAGAAGGAAAAGATAGATCCAAGTCAAAAATCCATTCAAGGCATTTGACATGACCCCAAACCACTTACTCAGAGGGCTAAATGCTCTTAACATGTAAGTGCTTCCATTTTAAGATGATACATTAAGCCCCCACTTTAGCAAGAGTATGGACTCGATGCAAACTCTTGGTAAAGGAGATAAAGAAAAAGATAATCTTATTGAAATCAAAGGGACAAAGGAATCCTCAAGCCCGTAGAGACTCAAGTCTTCATCAACTCCAAGATTGCAATAAGAGAGACATCACTAGAAAATGATAGAAAAGGGAAGAGAGGAGCGGCTAGCTCGCCTAGTAAGATGTGTGTATCTCATTGTGAACCACAAAAGGATAGGATGGCCCACCAAGAAAACACTTGATAGTCAACCCATAATGTTGTGCACCTTCTAGCGGCTTTGTGCATGTATATAGTACATCTTCTGATGGCTTTTATAAAGTATTCATGGATCCATCTTCTTGTATCACCATGAATACAAAATGCGTGTCTCCTCAGGATTTAGCAACTTATGTGTGTTACCCTCGAAAGATTTAGCATATAGATGCATGTCTTTTCAGGGTTTAGCAACTTATGTGCATTACTATCCAGGATTTAGCATATTGAAAAATTTGAAACATGCATGTCTCCTTAGGATTGAGCAACTTATGTGTGTTACCTTCAAAAGATTTAGCATATTTGAAAAATTTGAAAAATGTGTGTCTCCTCAGGATTTAGCAACTTATGTGCATTACCTTTGGAAGATTTAGCATATTTGAAAATTTTGAAAAATGTGTGTCTCCTCAAGATTTAGCAACTTATGTGTGTTACCTTTGGAAGATTTAGCATATTTGAAATTGAAAATGCATGTCTCTTCAAGATTTAGCAACTTATGTGTGTTACCTTCTGAGATTTAGCATGCTACAAAACAAAAGGTTAGAACAAAAATACATAATATAGAATGAGGGAGGCCATATATATGCCCCCCTCCTTAATATGGCAAAAACATACTATTTTGACATGTTAAGGAAAGAAAAGAACAAGGATAAAGCCCTCTTCAACATCAAGACAATATCCACAAACAACACCCAGTGCAAGCCAAGAAGGTCACAACTCCTATGAGGCCATGGAAGGGATGACTGCAAAGAGATATCATGCAAAAAGTGAAAAAGTAACCCTTGTGAGGGATAGCACACTATTCAGCTTCCAAGGTGAGAGATATATCTACCATGGAAACTCAATGTCAAACAATGAAAGAGGTTGTGATCAAATACAAATATCCTTAATGCAAACCAAAATGTTCATTTATAATTGGATATCACATAATAGATAGATACATCTTAACCAAGGAAAGAGGTGAATCCCAAAAAGACAGAAATGAAGGAGATGACATCCTTGCCCCCCAAGTGTAGGAACAAGGATGGAAAGGGACCTATTATATTACTCACAACACTATGTAAGACAACGAGCCCCCAAGGATTAGGCTAACATTGTTTATATAATGTGGAGTTCCATAATAGGAACATAAATGTTATTTAGAGAAAACAAGATTGAAATACAACTCATTGTCACATGATATATAAATAACCTTACTATCAATGAGTTTCCTAATCTTATAATGTAAAGCTTGACATTCATTAGTAGAGTGATCATGAAATCTATGATATAAACAAAAAAGAAGAGTCTTCAAGTGTGGACTATGTTTCTTTTTGCGTTTAGGTCTAGTAATCATCTTAGCATGAAGGGGTTTAGGAAAAATAACTTCTTGGTCAAATTCCTTCACAGGTTCATCATGTTTTGAAGTGTTATTGGAGATGTTGTTAACATTGATTTGTTGTCGAGGATTAAATCCTAATCCATAAGAATGCTCATACCCCCCAATGTGTAAGGGCATTTGAATTCCCTGTTTATGTTTACCACATGCTTGAGCATTAAATCCTTGTTTAACTAGAAAGTGATAACCAGGACCATAACGAGAAGCCATATCAGAAGAAGTTAATGGAACTTCAGTAGTCACTATATCATCATTAGTAGGTTTGAAAAGTTCATTGTGGGTAGAAGCAATGACAAAGTTATTACAAAGGGGCTTAGATGTAAAAAATCATTGTTCAAACTCTCTTTGTTTCTTCATAAAATCAAGATCATTAATCTTATATTCTCCAATAAAGGTAGGATTAAAATCCAAGGTTCCCCAATCATCATTAGGAAGAGCATTAGAGGAAGAAGGATTACTATTAGGAATAGGAGTAGTGTTGATTTGAATATTCAGACAAGGATTAGGCACATCATTTGCATGAAGTGTATACATCCCATTGTTATGTATAAACTTGACTTTATGATGAAGGGTGGAAGGAATGACATGGATCTCATGCAACCAAGGTCTACCCAAAAGAAGATTATAATTGAGAGGTCCAGGCTTAACATGAATAGGTTTATTTAGAATGACCAGTCCTACTTTGATAGGTAAGGTAATGATGCCTAAAGTGTTCTTAGCAATGTTATCAAAGCCACGTATAGGAACATTGTCAGGTTGAATAGTTGAAAGATTGGCATTAATCACTTTTAGCATGTCCATACTAAAAAAATTAATCCTAGATCCATTATCAATCAAGGTCCTATGAATGAACTTTTATTGATAGAGACAGCAACCATAAGAGCATCATATTGATTTTGAACTTCTTTAGAAGGTAAACCCTTTTGAGTAAATACAATGTCAGGACGACCCGAGGTAGCATGCATACACTATAAGAAGTTATTGATGTTCTCTTGATTAGGAGGTGGAGTGGGAAGAGTTGCTAGAGATTTTTGCAAGGCTTCATAGTAGGTAGGTGAAGTTTGAAGAAGCTCCCATAAAGAAATCTTGGTAGGAGTATTCTACAATTGGGTTATCAGATCATACTCCTTGCTAGGAAGATGAGGTGGAGGAGGAAGAATAGGTTGAGAAGGTGGTAAAGAAGTAGAAACCACTAGATTAGGTTGAGAGTTATTCCTTGTATGATATGTGTGAGCTATCAAATCTTGATCATTGAAAGAATCCATAGGTTTACCTTTGATAGTAAGACAAGGACAACCTTTGACATTTAACAAGGGTTTAGGATAAACCATATTAGTTGTCTCAACACTACAAATATATTCACAAGAAGGAAGAAAAGAAGACATCCTAGGAGGAGATGAGGTAAGATCTTGATTCTCCATAGCATCATCACTAAAAGGGAGATCATCAAGGGAATTTATATCATTCTCCACTAATGCCTCATTACTAGAAGGAATCTCAAATGGAGGTAAAGCATCTATAATATCATCTTCTTTCACTAAAATGTCTACATGTGTTTTAGAAAAAAAATTATCATCATGTATGAATATGTCATCCATTAATAATTCACCCTCTTGAATCAAAGTTTCTTTGCAAGGAGAGGATAAAGCAATGTCATTATCCAAGGGATCATCCAAAATGGTTTCATGAGGAAGAGAGTAATCAACATCCAAATCAAAAGGTTCATCCCAAATAGGAGGATTATCATCCCTACCAATAAAGCACAATTTAGGATCCCTAGAGGGGAAATAAGGAAAATTATGTTCTAAAGTAGGTTCACAGAAAGGACATATATTAGGAGAAGAATCAACATCAATCCTTAACTCATCTCCATAAAGAGAAATATGATGGAGAGATAGATTAAAGTCATCTTCTTTCTCTAATATATCCTTACAAGGAAATTCAAAAGAGGACAAAGCAACATCACATGCACTAGATAAAGTCTTTCTAGGTGTAACATCATGCAATGGTAAGGTAAGAGGAGAATGTTGTGTAATCCCAAAAGCTATGGAAGAATGTTTGGAAAACACTACAAAAAACTTGTGCAACATGATAACAAATAAAGAATTGCATAGAAAATAGATCTAGATATATCCCAATGCATTCAAATGAAACTTATAAGCATGGAAAGGAAATCAAACACAATAGGGCATCTAATTCCACAAAAGAAAGAGTTGTCATAAACGGGTTCACCAAAATGTAAAGGATAAAATAGTGTATGGGGTCCTAGAACAATGGTTTGAACATAAAAGAGACCCCAAAGGCAATATTTTACACTTACATGAGATTGTATTGATATAGAAAGTAAATATAGATGACTAATGTTAAAATTAAGAGATAAAGGTACTTACCTCCAAAAAAGAATCTATTGAAAACCTTGTCAAACAATCTAAAAAATTGTTGATTTCCACCATCTTGAACCGAAACTGTGAGATCTACAAAACCAATAAATCTTTTTTTGAGATTGAACTCAAGTTGGGTTTGACCCTCATAAAAGGTCAATGTTGACTTGGAGATTTTGAAGATTTTGTTCGCGGATCTCAGAAGTTTTCCGAAAAGGGTATCCAAATTTTCTCCCAGATCTGAAGTTCCGCACCTATACCTGCAAGAAAAAGAGAGTTTTTGGTTATTTGTTTGGGGGTTTTGCCTCATTCAAACCCCAATTTAGGAATTAACCTTGAAATTGAATTGAAATTGCTAGAATAAACAAAGTAAATGAAACAATTCACCTTGCTTGAGTTGAAACCCTTGTGGAGGATTTGAATCCTTGAATCCACAAGAATGGATGAATGTAGAATCACATGTAGGATGTCTCCAATCAATTATCTTTTGATCTTCAACACCAATCTTGAATGGATCTTGAACTTGGAAGAGGCTTGATTGGAAATGGAGGAATCTTCAACAAGAGAGCTCCATAGAGCTTGAATCCTTCAATGGATACTAATGGATCTCCTTGATGAATTGAATACTTGAATGCTTGAAGACTTGAATACTTGATCTTCTTGCTTGCACTTGAGAGCTTAAGAGATTGAGAAACTTGATGGAGAAAATAAGAGAGGAAGGCTCCCTTTTATAGTGATCTAGGGCACAAGAGGGGCCTCGTAGAAAACAATAATTAAGGGCCCATGGCACAAAACTCTAGAGAGGTGCACATGGAGAGGAAATTAAATTAAAGTCTTGACACAAAACTCTAGGAGGGGACCACCCTTAATATAGAAATAAAATAATTATTTAAGAGCCTTGTTACAAAATTTGAGGTAAGGCCAACCCCAAAGTTAATTTGATCATTAGGCACAAAAAGTGAGAAAGGCTAATCTCCAATAATAAATTAGGAATCCTATACAAATATTGAGAAAGGTCCACCTCAAATATTAATTTGAGAATTCGATGCTTAATCTAAGAAATAATGGCCCTGAAGAGGGAAAAGACAAGTTTTTGATGAAATCTCACAACCAGAAGCAAACCCTGAAGATCCCATACCTTAGGGTCAAGGTCGAGGTTGGCCCTGACCTAGTCAAGGTCAAGGTTAACTTTGACCTTATGGTCAAAAACCTCAGGTTCATAGTCCAGAATGCCAGGAAAGTGCTAGGAAGAAGTGGGAAATGGGGTAGAACAGGGGCAAAAGCCAGATCCAAGTCAAATATCCATTCAAGGCATTCAACATGACCCCAAACCACTTACTCAGAGGGATAAATGCTCTTAACATGGAAGTGCTTCCATTTTAAGATGATACACCAAGATATAAGTCGAAGGCAATACAATCAACCTTATGGAAAGACTCTCCTTCTAGCAAGTTCACAACCTAGGTTGCAAATAGAGCCTGTACCCAAAGAAATGATGTGTTTGTTTCATTTAACAATAGATCATGATGGAGAAATGTGTCTTGACTAGTTGAGATGTCTCTAGATTAATGCACCAAAGGACACCATTGTGTTACAAGCTAGGGTTGCCATTGCACCAAAAGATTGATCTATTAATGCCCGATACAACCACTAGACTTATAGAACATAGGAGGTTGTTAAACCATGTCATGAATCTCAAAGGGAGACATTGATAGTTAGTCCAACAATCCCCCCTTAGTGTCACCCGAGGGGATTCAAACCTATGACCAAGCTCTGATACCACTTGTTACAATCTAGGGTTGTCGTTGCACCAAAAGATCGATCTATTAATGCCCGATACAACCACTAGACTTATAGAACATAGGAGGCTATTAAACCATGTCACAAATCCCAAAGGGAGACATTGGTAGTTAGTCCAACACATTGGTATATAAGAGCTTCATGAAGAGAAGAATTCACCTGACATTGGGCTCTCTAGTTCTTTCTATTTGGAATATGAACCGAGTTCTGATAGGAGCAGTAGCATTTTGGTGACTCTGCAAGACCCAGCCTATGCTATATTGACAATAAATCAAAGGACATAGAAGTTTACTCCTAGTACTAATGCTACTAATGCTTACAATAAAGGAAAGGAAGTTGGGATCAGTGAGGCTTCTACTAATCCAAAAATTCCAGAAGTTAAGATTTTTCCCAAAGGTAATCCAGTTCCTCCTACTTTTGACTTTGTTGAGTTTTGTAAAATAACCACAATTTCCATCTCCCCTACTGAATACCTAAAAATGAATCCCAAAGAGCTGGACAAACTAGTAAAGTATGTTAAAGGTGAGGCTAGTTCAAGTTCTCAATTAGATAAACCTTTCATAGGTGAAACGACCACAATTGAGGAACCCCTTGTCTTTAAGCCCCAAGACACTCCACAGAAACTAGAAGATTGTCCCTTTATTAATTCAATTGAAAGTGAAATAGAATAAAAGAAGCCTAATCCCTTTTATATCTCCTTGCTACTGAATGGCTAGATTCTTAGCAATTGCATTATCAATTCTAGTGCATCAGATAGCATCATGCCTGCCCCAGTTGTAAGGGCCCTAGATCTCACCTTGACTAAGACCTTTGGCCACTGTTATTCTATGGATGGGAAACAAGTACCACTAATGGGTCAAGTTAAAGATGCCCAAGCCATTCTTTTTGTGTGCCTTGATAAATGACTAAAGTTGACTATCTTGGTGGCAGATATTCCAACAAGAAATGGTATGTTGCTCAGTAGAACCTTTTGCAAAGATTTAGGAGGAGACATTGAGATGAATTGGTCAGAAGCCATAATCCTAGTTGGAAAAAAGAAAATAAAACTTGAACCCAAGCCTAAAAATAAATATACTATGGTACCCTCAGATAATCCAAAAGTTCAAATTCTATAAGAGGAATGTCATTTTGGTAACTATGTCATTTTAGCCGATCTAGAAAAGGATGGTGAGGCTCCTTCTCTTAAGGAAGAGGATGTATGGAAGATGGAATTTGACAATAGTTGCTCCAATTCAGGTTTAGGCATAGGGGTAGTTCTTTTCCCTCCTAATGAATAATGTATTCCTTTTTCTTTCAAATTAGATTTTAAGAAATACTAAAAATACTGTAGAATATGAAGCTTTATTACTGGGATTGGAAGAGGCAAAACTGAGGGGAGTTAAGAAATTGGTTGTTAAAGGTGATGCTGAGTTAATAGTGAAGCAGGTGAGAGGACAATTCTTTGTTAAGAATGAAAGATTAAAACACTATAGGAATTTGGTATGGGATGATATCAATTTCTTTGATGCTTTCTCTATAGAATTTATACCCATAAATCAGAACACTGGAGCAGATTTCTTGGCGGTGTCAACTTCATTATTGTTTCCTTACCCTGACTTTAAAACTTAGAAATATCAAATTGAGATGATCTAAAAACTGAGGATACCTGATAATGTGGAGCATTGGCAAGTCTTTGATAGTGACTCCTAGCTTAGAGATTTTCTAGAATGTGCCACAGGTTGATCTGATATATCTTTTAAAGGATCTAACAGTGAGTGCAAAGAAATCTACCAAGATGCTACAGGCAATGATGGAGTGATTCAGCTGAAAGGAAATAAAATTTCCAAAGGCCTCATTTCCCTAGAACATTTTTTTAGGAGAAAAGATGATAGTACTATTAAAGAGAAGGTATCTCATGTGCATAATTCGAAAGAAAGTGAAAATATTGATATAGGAGATCAGGGTGATCCGAAATGGATTTCTATTGGTTAGACATGTACTTCATCTAAGAAAGAGGACTTGAGGAGGTTACTTATGGAATACAGAGATGTCTTCACTTGGGGGTATGAGGACCTGAAGAATTTCAAAGGAGGCCTATTTAAACATCAAATCCCTTTGAAGCCTGGTGTTACCCCATTTCATCAAAGTTAAGGAACTATAATATGAAAGTATCTGAAGCCATATTGAAGGAAGTGGAGAAAATTCTCTAGGCTAGAATTATCTATCCCATTAATCATTCAACTTGGATTGCCAATATAGTTCCTGTGAGGAAAAAGAATGGGGAGATTAGGATCCGTGTCAATTTTCGTAACCTGAACCAGGCAAGTTTGAAGGACAACTATGCATTACCTATAATGGAACATGTTCTTCAAGTTGTATCAGGGTCTGAGGTCATGTCTATGCTAGATGGCTATTCTGGGTACAACCAAATCAGTGTGGTAGAAAGTGACCAACACAAAACAACCTTTATCACTCCATGGGGAACTTATGCCTATAGTCGTATGCCGTTTGGGCTGATTAATGTAGGTGCAACTTTCCTGAGGGTAATGAATTCTTATTTCAAGGATATCTGGAATAAAATTATAGTGTTTTACTTAGATGATCTTACCATCTTTTCAAAGAAAAGGAATCAACATTTAAAAGATCTCGAAATGGTGCTCCTAAGATGTAGAAGTCACGACATCTCATTGAACCCCAAAAAATCACATTCTTCATGGAGGAAGGTAAATTATTGGGTCATATTGTTTCAAAGGATGGTGTTTGGATTGATCCTAAAAGGGTTAAGGCAATCCAACAACTCAGTCTACCATCAAGCAGGAGTGGATTGAAGTCCTTCTTTGGCCAAGTGAATTTTTTGTGTGCATTCATTCTTGAATTTTTAGAGATTACTAGGTACATGGTTGATATGATGAGTGAGAAATTTCCTTTCAAGTGGAGCGAGAATGGACGTAAAGCCTTCAATGATGTTAAAGCTACAATATCTCAAGCACCTATTTTAAGGAGTCCCAATTTCAAAAAGGAATTTATTATTTATTGTTATGCCTTCGAGCACACTCTATCAGGCATTCTGATGCAAAAGAATGAAAAGGGATAGGAAGCACCAATAGCCTTCATGAGCATGCCTCTAAAAAGACATGAGCTCAAGTATTCCCAAATGGAAAAACATGCCTTCACCATAGTAAAAGCGGTAAAATAGTTTAGGTATTATATACTTCATTCCCATTGTACAGTTTATGTACCTGAGACTGTAGTGAAAAGTATTTTGACTCAAAAAGAGATTGGTATGAACAATAGGGTAGTCTATATAGAAAAGATTCAAGAATATGACCTGATAATCAAGCTGACCAATCTGGTGAGAGGGAAAGGCCTATGTAAGTTAATAGCATAAAATGGGGAGCCATTTGAAAACATTGATGAGGTGCCTATGGTGTTACTAGTTAGTCTAACTGACCCCTAGTTTTCAGACATGACTTAATTCCTTACCTATGGTGAGTGTCTCGGTCACCTAAACCCCAAAGAGAGGCATAACTTTAAATTGAAGGAAAGTAAATATGTGATATCTTAGGGAATACTATATAAGAGAGGTGTAAATGGAACCTTTCTCAGGTGCATAGATGCTAAGCAACAAAAAGAGTTATTGAAAGCATTTCATGACAAAGCTTGTAGAGGACATTACTCTTTGACCGTAACAACTTTTATGATTCTTTGGAATCAATTTTACTAGCTTGGAATGTTCAAGGATGCGTACTAGTATGTCCGTAATTGTGAAAAATGCCAGTTTTTCACCGGGAGGCCTCATCTCTTTGTCCCACCTCTTAAACCTGTGATTGTTGATGAACCTTTCAAGTAATGGGAAATAGACTTCATTGGACCTTTGAATCCCCCATCCAATGATAGACATAATTACATTCTTATAGCCACTGATTATTTTACCAAGTGGGTGGAAGTAGTCCCCACTAAGAAAGAAAAATCCTAGGTTGTGTGTGAGTTCCTTTTAAATTACATTTTTGTCAGGTTCGGGGTACCAGTTAAGATAGTAGCAAACAATGCTACGTATTTTTCTTTTGAGGAGATCTCAGCTTTTTGTTATGAACATGGCATATCTTTGGCTCACTCCTCTGATTATTTTCCACAAGGGAACGGTCAAGCAAAATCCAATAATAAAAACCTGGTGGCAATAATAAAAAAATTAATGGATGACAATCCACGTGAGTGGCATAAGAGGTTGTATGAAGCTTTATGGGCAGATCAAACTACTTTGAAGGAGGCAATTGGGATGTCTCCCTTTGAACTAGTGTATGGAGTAGGAGCTCATGTATCACTACCTCTAGAACTTTCCACAACTAAGCTCTAAGATGTTATCAAAGACCAGTACTTTAAAGACCCCCTAGAGAAACATGTGGTGCATTTGAGTAGACTAGAAGAAGAAAGAGATGATTTGGTAGATCATATTACAAGGCATCAACTTAAAGTAAAACAAATTTTTGACATGCGGGTGTGGCCTCATAATTTTATGGAGGGTGATGAGGTGCTATTATGGGATAAAAGATAAACACCCAAAGGGTCTCATGGACAATTTGAGTCTTTGTGGAAATGCCCCTTCATCATTTCTGAAGCTCTTGATTCAAATGCTTTCTGATTCTCCTGCCCAGATGATGTAAATCTTCCTTTTACTTACAATGGGCAGGACCTCAAGTTATGCAAGCTCTAATAATATAACCAGTCAACATCCTTTTACATATTAGGTAGATTTCCCCTGCTTTTCTTTTTGGTGTGTCATTGTGTTTAGTTTTCTTCCCCTTTGTTGGATTTTTCTATGAAACCAGTTATTCAGAGTTCTCTGCACATTGAGCAATATGTAGTCCCAGCTAGAGCTGATGTTAGGGTTAGTTAGAGTCTCCTTGTGAAAGTTTCTTTGACCCTTACTCTTTGGTTCATTTAAAGTCTGATCTAGCACTTTCCCTTGTTCATCTTTTTCATTTCTTCAAGTTTGCTAAACCCTCAAATCATTAAATCCCAACCTCCCAGTTCATTAACATCAGAGTCAGTTCTCTTTGGTTAAGCCTTTCCAAGACTTATGTTCCCTATGAACCACTTCGAACCTCTTTGAACTCTGGTTCAAAGTAGTTCAAAGTAGTTCAACCAAAGATTATTTTTCTAACGCTTGGTTTATGTAGGTGGGCCCCCGTCTGCATAATCCTTTAGCAAGGAACCACTTTGAACTCCTTTGAACTTGGGTTTGAAGTAGTTCAAAGAATTTTAGAGAAAGAAGGGGCTGAAATCGAAGGGTGATGTGATAGCTAGAACCTCAGGTGATGTCATCGACGGTGGAGTTATTACTAGTTTAAATGCAGACAGTTGTAAAAGGACACCAGCCATGGGTAAATCTAATGTGGAGAATCTGAGCCACGGGAAAAGAAATATTTAACACAAGCAAGAGATTTTATTTAAAGAAAGTTAAGGTCATTAATGGAGATTGCAGATTTCAAGGATGCCCCATTGTCAAATCATCATTACTCATTTTTTGCAAGTTAATGTTTCCACTTAATGTCCCTTAAGGTGATCTTTTATGGCATAATTCAAAAAATATAAGTATATTTGTAAACCTCCTGATTTCTAATATAATTTTGTGGAGTCTCAGCTGTAGAAGAGGAAATTATTTTTGAGTCTACGGGAAATAGGTAGCTCCTAAAAGCTCTCTTTCATTTCCTATTACTATTTGGTAATATTGGTTCAAGAAGGGGGGTTGTTTTGTTAATTTTCTAGTTATCGAAATGAGGTCTAGTATGCATTTCTTTGGGAATGTCAAGAATATGGAGTGTCATGCCCCTATTATCATAGACACAAACCTATTAGGGGTTCTAGTAGAAAACATGGTGGTTGACCTCACAAACCCTACTACGAAAGAAAATAGTGAAGAGTTTCTGTCAAATGGGTTATTAGAAGCTACGGCTTTTCCTCCGTTAGTTGTAAGTCTGAAATTGATTAAAAATGAATTAATAGATATGATGTTAAATCCAAGTGCATAATGAACATTGAAGGCTAGAACCTAATACTAGTTAACAGAGAAACCATCATGGCTATTTTCAAAATCCCAGAGGAGTCTCTCATCAGTTTTACTCCCACCCAATCTCTAGCTCAGTATAGATAAAACATAGATAAAAATTGTAGCTATATGGCCCAGAAATGGACCAAAAATTTCTATAAGGGGGATCTCGTCTACAAAATTTTTCAACTAAAGACCACATGAAGCCTCACATTCATGATGTGATGGTTTTTCTCCATTGAATTAAAGGTTCAGAAGAAGTCCTCATCTTTGAAGAGTGGATGTTACACTTTATAGAGATAGTCTTGGAAGGGGGACAACATCTTGATTGGGCAAATATCATCTCTAGTTCTCTAAGAGATCAGCTCAAACAAGCCCAAGCCATTAAGAAGGAGTTCTTTATATCTTCTTATTTGATATATTGCCTTGCATGCACACAAGATTTAACAGCCATCCGACATGGCCCATGGAGTGAAGACATTAGCATTTGTGAGTATTGCCCCTTATTAAGAAAATATATGGTATTGGGAGATTACAGGAAGGTTCACAATGTCTTTCTAGGAAGACTATGTCAAAAGCTGGTGGGAATTTCAAACCAAAGAATCTTATTGGATGCACAGAAGTTGGTTCAAACCTACAGGAGTTTTTACATCCAATTTTTGTGCTTTACTTATATCTAGGTCGGAGGTTTTGATGAAGAACCTCTCAGACTTCCAAGATTTGCTTTTGATTGTTTTATATTGGTAGAGGTCTGCAAACAATTGATCACAGTTATTAAAAATAGCCTGCAAGAAGAAAAATGGTCTTCTATGTTTCTAGTCAGGTTAGGAAGCTTAATCTGCAACAATATGATGGATGTCTCGATGATAGGAAGTAACCTGTTAAGTTTTCACATGTAGTTTTACAAATCAAGGAGGGGTTTCAACAATAAAGGATTTTCTAGACAAGTTCTGAGTCTAAGCAATTGTCCATCACCCAGTTCACACATTGAAGATTTATGGAAAGACCTAAGTGATGAAGAAGTAGTTTGGAAATGGGATCACACTAGACTTGTAGTTCCACAGATCAAGCTATTGCAATTGAAGTTTTATATAAGGGAAATAGAAGAGGATGGTTTTGAAACCATAGGTTCAGATGCTGATAATCCAAAAACATGAAGTCCTTTAATCATAGATTGGGAAAGAGAAGAAGAAGATAATATAAAGCTAAGAGCTAGAACCATATTTGGGATTATAGAGATCTGGTTGACAAAAAAGAGAAAGAAAGGAGTAAAGAACCCCCCTCTTTAAAAATGTAAAACAAAATCCACTTTAAAGAATGTGAATCATGTTTCATCTAATGTGGCTCCTTTGGTTCCTAATGCAAGTAAAGTTACATCCCCTAAGAAAAGGGTAGCTCCCAATAGACATCCGACCGCACTAAGAATGAGTCCCAAAATAAGGTCAGAAAGGCATTCTTAGATGGCATCTCTAGGGCCTGACTACCTAGACATTGAGATTAATGATGAGGATATTTCCTTTTCACTAGATCAATAGGAAAAGATTCAAGAAACTCCTACCAGTAATCTAGAAGTCCCTCAAGCTGAGAACACTCCTACCAAAATGCATGACAATCGAATGGTTAGTGGTTTAATTCCACCTTGGCTAACTGAATCAATAAATAAAAGGAAGAGTTATAAACCTATTTCACTACCAGTAAAAGAAATTATCACAAAATATGCCGCCTAGACTCCTAAAGCTAAAAGGGTGAAAAGTAATGCAAGCCTATCCACTGATCCATCTACTAGAAAGGTGACTACAGAAATAACAACCTTCAAACCTAAAGAGGGAATCCAGGAGCCTGAGGCAGAATACTTTAGAGTCACTAAAATGGAGCTTGGAGTTTTCACTAGAGACTCTAGGGACCATCTTTTCAAGTTTTTAGCTGATCATATGCTTGGGCAGTCACAAAAGAATGGAAGGGAGAAACATGAATTGATACAACTTGTGACCACCATGGTTGAGTTTCTTTCCTCACTCATTAATGTTGGAGCATTGTCGGTAGCCCAATCTCCATAGGACTTTGATCTGAATTTAGTTGAAAACCAAAGGTTAGTAAAGCAGATACAATAGGGTAGAGTTCTAATGGAGGTCATGAAATCTTGGATAAATGGTATAATTGATGAAGGGAGTGTTTTCATCCGAGAATTTATATCTACCTACTTGGATGGAGAGGGATTACTCGGTGAAATTCAAACCCTAGTCCCAAGATGGGAAATGGAGGAGGAGAAATGTGCAACAGTTGTGATTCAGGTTCAGGAAATAGAGATGTATGGTGTGACTAAATTCCTAGCAGAAAATCTAATAATGTTGGTAGATCCCTGGATGTTGTTCATCCTGAAATAGAATCTTAGTTGCAAGGGCACAATGTTTAAAGCTGCAATTTCACAAGCCAAAGAGATAGAGAAGGAGGTGCTAGACATTCATGTGCAAATTCTCTAAAGGATATCAAGATAGTGAATCCTTCAAGTGTTTTACAAATTGATGAAGGCATTAGGGATGCAGACACCATGGTTATAGTTTTTGTAAATACCATGAATGCTCTTAAAGAAAGTGAAGCCGTAATGGTTTAGGACTTCACCAAGATAGAAAATGTTGAATCCATGTTGCTATTAAAGAGGGGCTAGTTACCTAAGCAGTCATAGAGGATTAAGGATTTAAGATGGGAGAAGAATGTGTGGCAAGCAAAACTGATAGGACTAAAGAATCTGCACTCTCAGATGGCTCAAGAACTGGTGAACGCATTTCAAACCTGGAAGCTGGTTCAAACTACCATGTCAGAGGGCCTTGGAGGGAATTAGTGATTTCTAGGATAGTATTTACCTTTTCTATTTTAAAAAAAGACATGTGTCTTTAAAACTCTTATTTATTTGCATAATTGGTTTTTAATGGTTTTTCTAGTGTCCGAGAGGCTGGGTTTTTTCTGGAGGCTCTCTCAGACTTGAAACTATAAATGCTTGAGAAAAGTAGATAGTTTTCCTTAATAGATAGTTTTAGTTATCTTTTAAGATTTTTTGGTAAAGAAATAATTCGTGACTTATTTTGATTAGACTTTGATCCAATCAGATATAAATATATAAGTGCATGGTTTGATTTAAATCTTTGAATTGAAATCAGAAGTGTATCAATTACTTTGTGAATTGATACATTTTATTTGTGTACGTATTATTTATGTTTAGTCATTTTTGGATTCTTTCCTATTATCTTTCTTCCATTATTTTATTTACTAAGCACCTTTGTTCCAAAAGCAAATTAGTAGATTTTTGTTTCTTCATAGTCTAAGTCTATCGTCTGATTATTCTTGAGATCACCTCAGTACCTAAGAGTATTTGAGTGATCCTTTCGTACTTTTTGGTTAAAAGTGTATGCATTTAATTTTATGTTGATAATTCATTGATTATCTAACAAGGAAGCTGAACCTTTAAAATTCAAAGTGAAGCAATCTCGGATGCTTACCCAATTGTTGATGAATTGTTTGTCTTCAGAGGCATAAAGTATTTATTGGTTTTATTTTAGAAAAGGAAGACAAATTTGTTTTCCAACACATGTCATTCATTTTTATAGCATAGCATTCATTGTTCGATCAATCTGCATATCACTTCAATCGATTCTAGATTAGATTCATATCAATTTTTCATCCTATTGCATAAAAAATACAAAAAAAATAGATTAATTTACATTCATTCTCATTTGCATTAAATCCTTCATTTAGGTGTTGCATTGTCACTAATCTTGATTTAAATCTAAGAACATCATACTCAGACCTACTAGAAGGCAGTAAATCACCTGGTTAGCTTAGTTTCATTTATATTGTAGATTTTGATTTTTGCTAACCTCTAATGTTTTACTTAAGTATTGTGTCTACAGCTAGGTACAATTTTCACACACACATTTCTAGCACCTACCATGGGTCCCTGAAATGGGTTTCCATTCTATTCTATCAAATTTCTATCATTTTTCTTGAACCCACGACCATAAGGTTAATTTTTGTGAGTTTTGTGATAAATTTCTGAGTTGTTTTTCCAGAAATCTGACTGATATTTTTATTGGTACATGCACATATGGCATGATATAGATCCAAAATTTATATTATAGAAATTAATTTGAGTTAGATTTCATTTTCCATTGGTTTGGATTAATTTTGTTTTGATTTGCAAAAGTTATAATCATTTTAGTGAAGACTAGTCAGAACCTGATTTTATGAAATCTGAGTGATGTTTTTATTGGTGCATGCACATATAACATGATACAGATCCAAAATTTATATTTTTGGAAAGGTATTTGAGTTAGCTTTCATTTTCTATCATTTTGGATTAATTTAGTTTTTATTTGTAAAAGTTATGATCATTTTAGTGAAGACTAGTTAGAACCTGATTTTATGAAATTTGACTGATGTTTTTATTGGTACATGCACAAATGACATGATACAGATCTGAAATTTATATTTCTAAAAGTTTATTTTAGTTAGCTTTCATTTTCCATTGGTTTGGATTAATTTTATTTTGATTTGTAAAAGTTATGATTGTTTTAGTGAAGACTGGTCAGAACCTGATTTTATGAAATTTGACTGATGTTTTTATTGGTACATGCACATATGACATGATACATATCCAAAATTTATGCTTTTGGAAAGGTATTTGAGTTAGATTTCATTTTCCATTGTTTTGAATTAATTACATCTTGATTTGCAAAATTTATGATTGATTTAGTACAGACTGGTCAGAATCTGACTTTTTTATGATAGTAAGTTTTTCAATTATCAAATGACATATTATCTTTGACTAACCTAATTTTCTACCACATGGGGTTGACAAGTTGTGTTTCTTTTTTGATGGATTTTTATAACAATGGGTTCCATATAAAATAATAGGTAAGTTTTTCATAACAGTGGTATGTAGGTGCAGGTGCAGGTGTAGGTACATCCTATGGGTACAAAAGATAGAAGACAAATGCTCAAAAATTGCTAAAATAGGTAAAATCTACTAAGCACATTGTGAGGAACTCAGGTATTCTATTACATCTAATAACACTTCATTTTGGGACATAAAATGAACTCTCTTGTGTCAAGCTTGAGTGCCTTTACAACTTTCATAATTCACACTTCAATTTTGGGCTCTAAAATAAACATAGATTTGTTTTTTGCATATTTGTTACACATAGTAATTAGGCCCTATGAACACTATTTGTAGATGATCTTGAGAGAGTGGGATTCTTTTACTTGTTTATATGCAAAGCTCTTTTTGACAAAGGATCCCCTTGTAGGTTGGGAGGTTATTGTGATTATTTCACATTCCACTTGGTTTGGTCCTCAGCTTCTGATCGATGCATTCCCTCTTCGAAGAGATCGATAGACCATAGTTGTTGACATCACAAATCTTGGTGAGATAATTTCAGTCTTAATGTGTCAGATTAATCTGTCTACTTTGTTTTGGTAAAGTGAAGAGGCTAGGGGATTATGCTCTACTTCTTTTTTGGAATAGTATCAGAAACCTAGATCCTTGTATCTGATCTAGTCCCCATGTGGTATCTTTTGTGAGTCACCTTTAGAGAGGGTTAACTATTGTAGACATTCCCTTTATTGGGTCAATCATGTGGATGGAACCTCAAGTGGTAATAGCCATTTTTTCCATGGTAGCAGCAACCGCTATATAAATATCCTTGTGGAGGAAATCTTCATAGGTGTGGTCTCTTGTTGGGCTATCAGATCTCCCTAACAACTCCTGATTGATTGAATTCTCGGACTGTCAAAATACTGATGCACCTAGATTGGAGTTTTCCCTCTTGAAATCATAAAAATTGTAGAGTTAGACCATTACTAAAAACCCTAGTGAGGCCAAATTTTTTATTTTCTAAGACTATGTGCATTATTGAAAAAATTTTGAGAACATACACAAATAGCATTTCTAGGGATTAGCACAATAAGTCATTATTGCTTGTTCATGTGCAAGGTTGCTTTTTGCCTTGTTCATTATTTTTAGATGATTGCTTGCTTTCCTTGCTTTTTATTTTGAATGATTGATATCTAGTTGGTTACTTGAGATGAACTATTGCACAGATCTTCAAACCTGGACAGAAAACTTTGCAAACAATCTAAAATTGAAAACCTTAAAATTGCAAAATCTAAAGAAAAAATCCTTTATGGAGTCAAAAGTCATCCTCAGTCTTAGAAAGTCATATGAGTTTTGGTCAAAAGTCATATCAAAACCCCCTGATTTTTGTACGGGAGCCTATATATTGTCGTACGAGCTTTGTTAAGAAAAATTTAAATCTTGGTGTCAATTGTCATATGAGTTTTGTCAACTGTCATGCCAGAGCCTACCCAGACTTGTACGAGCCTGGAGAAACTCGTATCAAAATTTTCAAAAGTAGTCAAAAAACTCTCAAATTTGTCAGAAATCCAATTTTTACAGCCTATTTCCAGATTCTATCAAAAAATTCACTATGTCAGGAATAGAGCAGAAACTAGAAGTTCAATCTATTTGCCTAAAAGTGGTCTCTTGAGTTTGATCCAGCCTTCTATTTAATTGATTTGAATCTTTTTCATCTTGTGTCGAAACCTTGTCAAAATCTTCATCTTCAATTCAATCTTCATCAAAATGGCTAAGTGTTGCAAGCTCGTGCCCACCATCTTTTGGGCATCTACCCATACTACTATGGCATAGTATCCTTCATTTACATCCTATCTATCTTCAATCTCATCCAATCTTGACAAGGTTGTGTCATTCAATCTTCTTGAATCAAGTCATTCTTTAGTTGTCTTTATCTTTCTCTCTTGCTTCACCTAAGGTTAATGGTGGAAACTAGAGCTTCATCAAACAGAAAATAAGGAGAACAACACAAAATCTCCTCAGCAGCATCTTCTATGATTACTCAGACCTTTCATTAGTCTTACGACACAACTAAATTTGGAGAAGATGCTCTTGGCAATCTATTCTTGAAAGGTGGTTACGTCACCCCTCCTGTATCAATCCACACAAGTAACCAACCAACCCGTCCTATATCAATTCACAGAAGTTATCAGACTACACCACATCAATCTATCTCTGGTACTCCCCATAACAATACACTGTCTCAAGGAGGAGGATCCCAAGGACATCACTCTCAACATGGTGCGGATCCAGAACCCACACCTTTTGAAATTTCCCAATATCAAAATGATGATAACTTCAAGAGGATGATGAAGCATTTCTTGAAAGAAGACAGAGAGACATACTTTCTAGAGTTGGCTCAACAAGGAGCTAAAATTCCTCCACATTTTAATGTCAAAGATATCATTACTCAAAAGGAAAAAACTCCTATCATGGCTATGAAGAAACATATGCATGCCATGCAAGTCAAACTCAACAAACTTGAAAAAGAGAAGGAACCTAAAGAGTTCTCCATGGAGGCTCTATGTCCTTTTCCATTTGATAAAGACTTATACATGCCACCATTCCCAAAAAGAGTAGAAATACCTAAATATGGAAAGTATGATGGAAACTCTGATCCTCAAGCTCATGTAAAGGAATTTTGTACTCAATCTATGGAGTTCATGCACAAACCAACCTACTTAATGTGTATTTTCCCATGATCTCTGGGAGGAGCAGCCATTCATTGGTTCTCAAGAATGCCTCCAACCATCAAAACTTTTGAGGTGTTAATCAAATTGTTCTATCAACAATACTCCTATAACATAAACATCCAGTCACTATGATCGACATTTGTAATCTGAAACAATATCCAGGAAAATCATTCTTGACTTTCCTCAAGCGATGGAGGAAAACATTTTCTTTATATGCTAGACCCATTCCAAAAATAGAGAAGCTAGAAATTTTCATCAACAATCTTATTCCAGAAATCAACTACCATTTGCAAATGAAAAATCATACATCCTTTGATAAAATGGTAGACGATGCTATCAAAATTGAGAAAGTTCTTGAGAAAAATGGAGACATATCCCTTCAAAAGGAGAAGTGTGAATTTGGATCTACTTCCAAAGACAAAGGCAAAAATTGGAACAAGAATAAAGACATCATCACAGATGGTGTTATTGATACTATTCGTGCCCCATCTAAGGCACCTGCTTTCAATCTCATTGTTGGTACCCAAGCCATCAAAGCCTCAGAGGAAAAAGTAATAGAATCAAACAAGAATCCATCTAAATATAAACCTTGGGCTACAGATCTAAAATGTAGGTTTACTCCTCTTGGAGAATCTTTGGAATCTACTATGAAAACTCTGTTAGCCAACAAAATCCTCACATTGCCTAAGATCTGACCATTTGATCCTAAACCTAAACCAAAATGGTGGAGGGAGATTGATTTCTATGATTTCCATCATAATAAGGGTCATAAAACCAATAATTTCATACGCTTGAAACATCTCATACAAGACAAAATTTATAATGGAGAAATTGTAATTGACAATCATAAAAGAAATAATGATCATACATCATTCACAGAACCATTTCTGAAACACAGTCGAGGAGATTCACCTTCTCATCCTAAGATGGGTGCTAAAGTCAATTATGCCTGTAATACCCCAAAAATGGGCTATAAGTTCATTAACCTCCTACATCGACAAATCGAACAAAATCGACATCGAAGTCCTAACCTAAGGCACATCTGAACATCATCAAATCTAATTGATTATCTTAAATTCTACATCGGGGAATATTCTTAGCAATATGCCTAATTATCTTAATTATCTTTAATTTAATAATTATTTGGCAATAAATCACATTTATCCTAAAATTTGATTAATTAAGTATTTTCATATTTAATTAATTAGATTTAATATCTTGCCAAATTAATTATGTAATTAAATTTAATTCTATCTATTATTAATTGTATTATTTAATTTTGACAATAAATCCAATATCCTATGAATAATTGATTAAATTTTTATTTAATTAATTAAAGCAAATTGTCATTATTTAATAATATAGTTTTTAATAAAAGTTTGATTAAATAATTGATTAACCCATAAATCAATTGTTTTATTTTTAAAAGCAGTTAAGTTGAGAATAAATCACTTTATTATTAAATTAATTCATAAATAAAACATGCACAATCATAAAAACAGACAACTATCAATTATCAATTAAAGCTAAACTCTATTTTGAGTTAAAACTTAGCTTTTGCATATTTTTGTGAGTTAATTATCCTTTATTTAAAAATAACTCAAAAATCAACCTGATTTATTTGAGTGATTTATGGTTTTTTTTCTCATGCACCTCCAAAGCCTTGGATTTCTATAAAAACAAGGCTCATCTTTTCATAACTCATCTCTCAAAATTTGCATCCACAGCATCTCATATTTTGCACAATCACGCTAGAGAATTGGAATTGAAGAATCAAAGCTCTTGCGAATCGACATCTTTGTGAAATCAATCTTATTTTTGTATTCATATTGCATACAATTGTTAGATTAGCATTGAATATCAATTTTCAATAGCATTCATAGCATATCAATTTCATCTAGCATAGATTTCATATCAAATTAATCATTCTTATTGCATAGAAAAATACCAAAAAATAGCTTAATTGCATTCAATTCATATCTAGATCAATTGCATTCAAATCCTTCATTTAGGTGTCGTCTAGGTCACTGATCTCGATTACAATCTGAGAACATCAATCTCGCACCTATTAGAAGGCAGTAAATCGCTTGGTTAGATTAGATTTCAATTTTGCACGATTTTGATTATAGCTAACCTTTAATGTTTTACTGAGTGTTGTGTCTACAAATTAGGTACAATTTTCACACACATTTCTGGCGCCCACCGTGGGGCAACCCACCTTTGCATGCTGGTTTTGATTTTTTTTTGGAGCTAAAACCCCAAATTTTTAAAGATTTAATTTTATCTTCCAAACGGCTTAGATTTTTGGTCTGAAATTTTTTTTTTCAAGTTGGTGACATATCGGGAAAGCTTCAATAAAAAATTTAGAATTTTCTAAAATATTTTGAATTTTTAATAAATTTTTTTTTATTTTTCATAAAAAATTAATTTTCGGCGCAAATGAGAATAATTTTTGGAAATTTTTACATTTTTGAAAAGATCTTCAAATTCTACAGGGGGTTCTACTTTTTGTATTTTAAATTTGGATGCAATTTAGTAGCTCAAATAGTCAATTTACAAAAACTAGTCTATTTTGATAAAATGGGTCTCTAGGGCACAAATGAAGAGATTTTTTAAAAATTTTTACATTTTGGAAAGCTCTCTATTTTTTAGTAGGGGTCTCTATTCTAAATTTCTATTTTTGTGGCCGAAATCATATCAAAAATATCAGATCTTGTTGACTAGGTCAAATGCAGTGCAAAAAAATTAAAATTTTGTGATGGGTATGCACTTATTTTTCATATGATTCAATGCACGATATGAGTTGTCATTTGGATTAATTTTTGGTTATTATTACTCCTAACAATTGATTTTTAGATCTAACCCTAGGGTTTTCATAAGCTGAATATACCTTGCATATCTTGTTTGCTTGTTGGCTTGTTGGAGAGTTCGTAGCTTGCTTGCATAGTAAAGCTCAACAAAAATTGCTAAAAATAGGTAAAATATACTAAGCACGTTGCAAGGATCCCAAGTATTCTCCTTCATCTAATAACATTTTGATTTGGGACTTAAAATAAATCTCTCGTGTGTCTAGCTTAGGTGATTCTTTTCATGCTTTTGTTTTACACACTTGCATAATTGATACTAGGTTGTGACCCCTTAAGGATTCATTAAGTAGTCTTAGAATACTTGTGATTGATCTTGATTGCTATCTTGGGTTATTGGACTCGCTAATCCGTCGGCCCCTCATTTTCACCCCGTGGTTACAATCTCAGTGCCATAAAGCGGAGGGGTCAACAGGACAGAAGCGTTAAGTGTTCCACTTGGCAACCCTTTTGTGCTTTGAGGAACTCACTTGTTTTCTAAGTTGGGGACTCATTTTCAGCTTGTGTGAGGTGTTAAGTGTTCCACCTTGTGGACTCATCTCATATTTTCTTTAAGCGTTAAGTGTTCCTCTTTCTACTTTTTGGATGCTTTTGGTAGATTTGTTTTCGAGAATATATCTATGCTCACATAGTAATTAGGCCCTATGAACACTATTCGTGATTCTTGAGAGATTGGATTCCTAGCGAAATATTTCTTGACGACAGAATCCTTGTAGGTAGGGAGGATACTTAGTGCATTTCATATTCAACTTGGTTAGTGTGTCTTCTCTTATTGATGGATACATTCTCTCTCAGGAGAGGTTGATAGATTACGTGGGGTTGACATCACGAGCTTTGGTGAATCAAAATTGGTTAGTGTGCCTTCTCTTATTGATTGATACATTCTCTCCCCAGAGAGGTTGATAGATCGCGTGGAGTTGGCATCATAGACCTTGGTGAAGAAAAACTTTGTCTTAGCGTGTCGGATTAATCTGCTTGCTTTGTTTGGGTTAAAAGTGAAAATGTGTCAAAAACCTTGGATCTGGAGCCAAGTCCCCTTGTGGTATACTATTGTGAGTCATCTTTAGAGAGGGTTAACCATAGCAGACAATCCCTTCACAGGGAAAACTACATTGATAGAACCTCAAGCGGTAATAGCCATTTTCACCATGGTAGTGACAGCCGCTATATAAATATCCTTGTGAAAGAAATCTCCACGGGTATGGTTCATTGTTGGGTTGTCAAATCTCCCTAGCAGCTCTTGAAGATTAAGTTCTCAGACTGTGTCAAAACCCTAGTGCACCGGGATTGGAGTTCACCCCTTTGAATCATAAAAGTTGTAGAGTCAAACCATTACTAAAAACCCTAGAGAGGCCAATTTTTCACTTTTAGGTATATGTGTGTTATTGCAAAACTTTTCAAAACATACACAATTAGTACTCTCAGGGATTAGCACAATTTGGTCACTTGATTGTTCATGCGCAAGGTTGCTTTTTCCCTTGTTCATTGTTTTTAGACGTGCTTGGAATCACTTGCTTGTTGTTCTGCATGCTTGTTTATCTACTTGGCTATTAAAAATGATCAAATCTGGTATAACCTTCAAAATCTGGACAGTACAATTTGCAAACAATCCAAAACTGAAGACCTTAAATTTTGCAAAAATTGACGTAAAATCTTTCTGGAGTCAAAAGTCATTTTAAGAAGTCAAAAGTCATACGAGTTTTGTCAAGTGTCATTTCAGTATTGCCCATTTGTCGTACGATTGAGAACCCAGTGTTGTACGAGTTTTCAAACCAGCAAATTCAAGAAAGTCAAAACCCTGTTAGCAACTGTCGTACGAGTTTTGTCAACTATCATTTCATTGCTACCCAATTGTCATACAATTTTAGCAACTATCATTTCATAGACTGCCCAGTGTCGTATGAGTCTATAGAGTGTCGTTTGGAAAAATTTGAGAGAGTTGTCAAAAATTGTCAAATTACAAGATATCCAATATTTTCAACCTAGTTCTAGAATCTATCAAAAAAAATCACTGTGTCAAGAACATATTAGTAGCTATCGAGAATTAGTACACATGTCTCAAAGAATCAGTACACATGAGGAAGAAATTTTGATCACCGCTATGATGAAACAGATACATGCTATGCAAGTCTACCTTGACAAACTTGAGAAAGAAAAGGAACTTAAAGAGTTATCCATGGAATCTCTATACTCTTTTCCATTTGATAAAGACTTGTACATGTCACCATGCCCCCAGACAAAATTTGAGCAATATGATACCTCTTCCACAGAGAGTGACACATCCAGCTTTGGAGACTATGATGACTATGATGATAGACAATGTAATGATACCTATGACACCTCTATTCCTAAGAGTCCTCCTCATCATTCATTCCTACTTACTACAAATGGGCCATCACATTGGATAGATCATGATGGTGATCCATATGATTATGATTTTGAAAGAGATTTTGATGGCTTTTGTGGACAATACCTTGATGATGATCCATCTACTACTGCTGAGGATTATAAAATACATCATGCTAGCTTGAAACGTCAATACTATAAGGATCTCTCCTCTAAGAACTCTCAGGCTGAAAATAAAGATTACACTCTCAAGCAAGATCATGTTAATGTTGGACCTTTGTCTTGTGATGGTTCCCTTCCATCCCCTACTTCCTCCAATACTCGTACATTTCCTAAAGCTTCTGAGTCTTTCAAATCTT
The DNA here is from genome assembly GCA_027943335.1 of Chamaecyparis obtusa. Taxonomy (NCBI): domain Eukaryota; kingdom Viridiplantae; phylum Streptophyta; class Pinopsida; order Cupressales; family Cupressaceae; genus Chamaecyparis; species Chamaecyparis obtusa. The sequence goes on from BSBK01004467.1 coordinate 1,785,510, forward strand.
TCACAGAACCTTCATCTGACACAAACCCTGATACTTTTCATGTGGTTCCCTATAGTTATCCTCCAGGGCTACCTCTTAAAGAAACTCAAGCTAACCTTCACTTGGCTGCAAACACTTTCAATAATGATAAACCAAAAGAGCCTAAGCTTTCATATGCTATAATCCCTACTTCAGCTAGTCCTCCACCATCTCTTCCAAAGTCTTCCATACCATTCCAACATGTTTTCTTGTCCTTAGAAATGGCTCCATGTCAAGGGGACTCTAAAAATGATGAAGAAAAGAACATAAAGAAAGATCAAGATCAAGAACCCTCCATGTCATCCAATCCCTTTCGTGATGTCTCTTATCCACTTCATGGTTCTTTTGATCCTGCACACCCTTTCTCATGCATTCCACCATGTCTTAAGTCTTCTCCTAAGCAAGATCAAGCTGCTACTTACACTGTTGAGCTTATTGACAATCAAAATAACCTTACTACACTTCCAATTTTCAAAGATGATACTTCCATTAAGGTTATTGAAAATGGTGTTGTTACTTCCGATGTTAAGCCTATTGAAAATCAAGAGAAAAATTATGTGCTTATGCTATCCAAAGATCCTTGTCAAGATCAAAGTTTTCCATCTTCTTGTTCTACCACTCCATGTTCACTTCCACTTTCTACTCTTCCTAAGTCTTTGCAAGCTTTGAACAATCCTATCAAAGAAGGTGCTCATATTCAAGATGTCCACAATTCTATTGAAAATTCTAATGCTCACTCTAAAGATGTTGATATCCTTGGTTGTCATATAGATGCTGATGAACTTATTGATTATCCTTTTGCGTCTTCCACTTCCATCCTTGGACCTCTTCCACCACTACTAAGAGCTTCACATCTACCTTCCATCTTGGGTCCTTATGTCCCTTCACTTTCCCCTCCTAACTCTCCTAATTCACCATCCATATTGGGCCCTTACATCCCTCCATCTCCCATCTTTCCTCAAGATCAACATAGATGCATACCCTTGAATCCTTTTCATCCACCCACCCATCTAAACCAGTCATATCCTCCTTCTTCCACAAGTCCCAAGTCTTTTGGAAGTAACTTGAATGTTCAATACAATAAAAAGAAGCAATACAAGAATCCATCAAAAAAAGAAGATCACCATGTCTCCTCTAATAGACATGGACACATAAAGTCAAAAGAGATATCTAAGAAAAAAACTACAAGACAAGTATGGGTTCCAAAATCCATCATTCAAGATATTCTCTCTAGATCATCAAAAGAAAATAAAAAGCCTATGGCTATATGGATTCCAAAGTCTCTCTTGAAAGAGTCTAGTGTTGAGAAAAAAGTGAAATTGACATTCAAGCTTCCAAAGACTTCCACTTCATCTTCTTCCAAAAATATTTTTCCATTCCATGTGCCTAAACCACAACCTCTACTATCCATTCACCATATTCCTTCACGTATTCCTTCATTCACGATTCCTCCATCCTCTCACCACCCTTCAAGGTATGTGTTGACATTGATCTTGCCTTCTTTTCCACCTACCTTTTTACAATCCTTCCATGCATTATCCTTTTACCTTCTATCATTTTTCCTCATTTTCCTATTCCTCCTATCTTCCAACCTCACTCACTTTACATAAAACTTTATCCTCCTTTTTCTCTTCTATCTTCCTTTCCCTATCAACATCTTTGAGCGTATCATTTTTAATCGTTGGCATATCATGGTTTATCCTTTCAAGGATCATTATCTAAAAAGCTTGCCTTCTTCCAAAAAGAGAAAAAAAAAAAATTTAAAAAAAAACAAAAAATTGAAAATGTGCCTTGGTGAAAACCTGGAAACAGGCACCTTGGTAGCAAAAGTAAAGAGAAATAAATTCATCCTATGGTGAAAACCACTTCTTTGTGGCACCTTGGATAAGTACCGTGATGAAAACTTGGCAATCAGGCATCATGCATAGTTCTTCTACATATTTCATCCATTCCATCTTCTCTCTTTGATCTTGACAATGTTGATCTGTACATGAATATTTGGCTATCTTGTGAGCTATCTTATGATGATCTTGCTTTCATTCCTTCCATGTTTAGCCTTCATATCCATCTTCCTCTATTAATTTTTGCCTATCACTATCCTTTTCTCCTTTGGTCTTGATCTAATAAAAAAAAAAAAAAAGAGTAAAATACAGTGCTATGAAGCCTCTTGACATGTCTACTCCTTTGGATTGCATTCTTTCCTGCTCTTGCACTACGCTTTTGTGACTTATCCTATCCTAGCCTTTCACTACTTATCCAAATATGCTTTACATGACAATTTTTCCCTAGCTTGAGTATTCTTGAGGAGTTTTCCCTTGAGGATTTCTTCCCTTCATTCTTCTTCATTCTCTTATCTTCCATCTCTTCCACCAGCTTGCCAATCCCTCTTGTTCTCCACCTTGCTAGACATTGGGACTACACGATATAATCTTGCTTGGGAGTTTGCAATGGAAAAAGATGCTATCAAATATACCAAGTATCAGAACAAGTATCAGAACTAGTATCAGAACAAGTATCAGAACCAGTATCAGAACTAGTATCATAACCAATATCAGAACTAGTATCAGAACAAGTATCAGAACCAGTATCAGAATCAGTATCAAAATCAGTATCAGAACAAGTATCAGAACAAGTATCAGATCAAGTATCAAAAATCCCACTGGGGCTACACCTTTCACTTTAGTTTATGGGTCTGAAGTGGTACTGCCTATTGAGGTTGAAATCCCATCACTAAGAATTAGAATGCATGGTCTCGTAACTGATGATGACTATAGAGCGTCTAGGTTACAAGAATTGGAACTACTAAATGAGTGCAGACAAGCAGCGTATGATCATCTTAGAGTATATCAGAAGAGAATATCTAGAGGCTACAACAAGACAGTTAGACACAAAAAATTTCAGGTTGGTGATCTAGTCTTGAGAGAAAATCCTAAAAATCAATCACATCAAGAACGCAAGGGGAAGTTCAAACCCAACTGGCTGGGTCCCTTTGTAATCACTGCTACTTTTGGCTCTGGTGCCTATCAACTCTCAATGACTGAAGGAGAACAGCTCCAAGAACTAATCAACATTCTCCATCTGAAGAAATTCTATGCGTAAGGTATTCAGTGCTTGGTAAATGTCTTGAAAAAATCTTAAAAATCTAAAAATTTCCTTAAAAAACCTTAAAAATTTGAAAAAGTCCTGAAAAAATGAACATCTTGATGAAAACCTAGCAATAGGCGCCTTGATGATTCGCAAAAAAAATAAAAAAATATCAAAAATTCAAAAAAATCAAAAAAATATCAAAAGTACAAAAAAATTGAAAAAAAAAATACAAAAAAAAAAAAAAAAAAAAAGTGCCTTGGTGAAAACCTGGAAACAGGTGCCTTGGTAGCAAAAATAGAATCTCTACCAAGATGGTAAAAACCCAGCAAATGGGTGCCACTTTTTCCAAACACTCCATCTATCAGCACAATCTTGGTCTTTCCCAACTTTCAGTCTTGCTTTAGTTTGTACATATCTCCCAGTTTGTTTCAATATTTCCAGTTTTCAATAAGTCAGTTTGTACACCAATCAGCTTGCGCGTCTGTATCCTATCAATGTTCAAACTTGGGGGCAATCAATGTCATATCCTATGGCCTCCAATGTATCTTAGACGTATCCTATCCAGTTGGAGTCCTTTGAAGCTTCAAGTTGAGTCAGTCAGTCAGTCTCGTCTCCAGAAAGGATTTTGCATCTACAACAACACAATCAAACATCAAAACTCAACTGAAAACAATCTATGCTTTTTACATGCTTTTATCTCCTTGTATGCTTACTGATTTGCATTGAGATTTTTGCATATTGTGTCCCTTCGAGCTCTTCGATGATGTCCTTTATAGGATTTAGAGAGTGATGACTGGGGGCATAATCTTTTCTTTGTCTTCTGCTTGTATGTGAAAATCTAACAACTTTAGAAATTCCAGATTGAAATGTTGTCTGACTATAAGAGCCTCTATCTCAAATTGGATGGCCATGCGTACCTCGACCATTGATACCCAGACAATTCAAGGAAGTTTGATCTAACTATTATCTTTTTGAGTGAGTTCTTTCTCCTACTATGAAACACGATCTTACCTAAGGATGTGAACGATAAAGGGTCACTATGGGTAATTCACATTGGATTTAGAATGATCTCTTGACTATTTGATGTGTTTGTCATGCAAGGCGTATTCAGGTCATCATGACGTTTATGTTTTGATGCTTATACAAATTGCTATATCAAAATGGACATGATATTCAGGTCATCCTGGCATTTATGCTTTGATGCTTATATCTAATCCGACATTCCGAAAACAAAATCAATATTCATATGTCCATGGTTGCCTAGCCAGTGGATGTTGTATTGATTCTTGTGCATACAAATCGATATTCATATGTCTATGGTTTCATAGCTAGTAGGCATTATATTGATTTATCCGGTTACCTAAAAGTTCAATGATGACAACAAATCGACATATGATCAATGACTAGGTCCTAGGTCTTAGGTTGCATTTCATTTTGCATGTCTCATTGCATTTTGCATGTTTTCATGATCTCACAATGATTAAACGAACTTCAATGCTTAAATGATTCTTCAAATCGCATCTTCAAGTCTAACAAGAACTGAATCTCACACGAAGGTTCCTCCAATGAAATAGCAAGTAGAATCCTTTTTCAGGATCAAAATTCAAATCTGAGATCATTCATATTATTATTTGCTTGCATAATCAACCTTCAATCATCACAGAAATCTAGTATTCAACTTAACTGATTATCTTACATCAAACTATCAAAATTTTAACTTGGTCAACCTTGGTCAACTCATGGTCAAACCTAGTCAAACTTGGTCTCCAGGACCTCTAAACGATGCAGAATGCATTCATTGGACGTGTTTAACCACTTCTCAAATCAATTAACATGCTTCTAAACTCTCAACGCTGACTTTTCTTGTCAAATTTCAATTTTAATCCTGAAGGGGGCATGGTATGGCATATCATTCAAAATCTATAATCAAATTTGAAATCATATCTTTATAGAAATCATATCTTCCTCAGTAATCAAGACAAACAATCATGTATAGTTACTGATTCATCAAAAGACCTCATCGCTCGGGGAAAATCTATCATCACTTGGGGCATATCAGATTCATCAAGATCCATATCAATCTAGTATTCTCCTAATCTTGTAAAATGTATCAGTTTTTGCAACCATCAGATCATAGTGTTCTTTCCTTGGTTCTTCAGCAACTGAAGGGTTTGGATGTGATACCTACTAGTTTTACTAAGACAATCGAGTCTAGAACGGGTCACTCACTTCTTTGCAATCCTAAGGTTTGGAATCAGACATTTCGACACTTTTTCGCAATCATAGGTTCATTCACTGTTATAGTGGACATTATCTTTGGTCATTCAGGATCTATTATCTTCATATCAAATTAATATCAATTAGCTTCTGTCTCATATCAATTATCAATTTCAAACATCAGTTTCATATCTTTATCAAACACAGACTATCTTTGAACCACTGTGCTTCACACAGTAATTCAAAGAGGGGCAAAATGTAATACCCCAAAAATGGGCTATAAGTTCATTAACCTCCTACATCGATAAATCGAACAAAATTGACATCGAAGTCCTAACCTAAGGCACATCTAAACATCATCAAATCTAATTGATTATCTTAAATTTTGCATCGGGGAATATTCTTAGCAATATGCCTAATTATCTTAATTATCTTTAATTTAATAATTATTTGGCAATAAATCACATTTATCCTAAAATTTGATTAATTAAGTATTTTCATATTTAATTAATTAGATTTAATATCTTGCCAAATTAATTATGTAATTAAATTTAATTCTATCTATTATTAATTGTATTATTTAATTTTGACAATAAATCCAATATCCTATGAATAATTGATTAAATTTTTATTTAATTAATTAAAGCAAGTTGTCATTATTTAATAATATAGTTTTTAATAAAAGTTTGATTAAATAATTGATTAACCCATAAATCAATTGTTTTATTTTTAAAAGCAATTAAGTTGAGAATAAATCACTTTATTATTAAATTAATTCATAAATAAAACATGCACAATCATAAAAACAGACAACTATCAATTATCAATTAAAGCTAAACTCTATTTTGAGTTAAAACTTAGCTTTTGCATATTTTTGTGAGTTAATTATCCTTTATTTAAAAATAACTCAAAAATCAACCTGAGTTATTTGAGTGATTTATGGCTTTTTTTCTCATGCACCTCCAAAGCCTTAGATTTCTATAAAAACAAGGCTCATCTTTTCATAACTCATCTCTCAAAATTTGCATCCACAGCATCTCATATTTTGCACAATCATGCTAGAGAATTGGAATTGAAGAATCAAAGCTTTTGCGAATCGACATCTTTGTGAAATCAATCTTATTTTTGCATTCATATTGTATATCATTGTTTGATTAACATTGCATATCAATTTTCAATACCATTCATAGCATATCAATTTCATCTGGCATAGATTTCATATCAGATTAATCATTCTTATTGCATAGAAAAATACCAAAAAATAGCTTAATTGCGTTTAATTCATATCTAGATCAATTGCATTCAAATCCTTCATTTAGGTGTCATCTAGGTCATTGATCTCGATTACAATTTGAGAACATCAATCTCGCACCTATTAGAAGGCAGTAAATCACTTGGTTAGATTAGATTTCAATTTTGCACGATTTTGATTATAGCTAACCTTTAATGTTTTACTGAGTGTTGTGTCTACAGATCAGGTATAATTTTCACACACACAATGCCTACTCTGAAAATAATGTTGTCATAAACATGGTTGAACCTTGCTTATCTGAACATTGAAATGTCATTACCATTGTGCGAAGAGATAGCGATAATCAATTAGCTAATGTAGTTACTCGATCACAAGCTCAGGCCCATCAGTAAGGGAAAAATTTTGATTCATCTGATGTCCCTAAGATGCCTTTTAATCTTTCATCTGCTTCTAAATAGAGGGCTGCCTCAAAATTGAATCCTAAAGATACGAGGCCTACATTATATAGTATAGCCCAACAACTCCAGCATACCAATGTAAAAATCTCCATGTTTGAGTTGCTTCAGATATCTCTAGCTCATAGAGCCATTCTGGACAAAGCTTTGCTCAAATCCAATGTTCCTGACAAGCTTGACTTATACAGATTCCAGACTATGGTTGGTTATCTGACATCTCCCCAGTATATCACCTTTTCAGAGGAAGATGATAACTCATTAACTCATCTGCATAACCAACCTTTTCACATTGAAGTCTTGATCCAAAACCATCATGTCAAATGCATGTTGATAGATGGAGGCACTAGTCTCAATATTTGTTCTTATAGCTTGATCACACAATTGGGATTATCAGAAGCTACTATTGATCCTAAAAAGAAGATAACTATCAAAGCATATGATGAACAAGAAAGATCCTCCAAAGGAACAATTGTCTTACCTATCAGAATGAGTCTAGTTATCAGAGATATCACATGTCAAGTTCTTGATCTACCTTTGGCTTACAACATTCTCCTAGGGAAACCTTGGATACATGAAATGCGAGCTATTCCTTCCACATACCATCAATGTGTGAAATTCCCTTATGAAGGAGTACAAGTAATGATCCCAGCTAATACTTCCACAACTTGCAATGCATTAAAGGAAAGTGTTGATAAACTTGTGCCTAATAATAAAGAATCTTTCACTAAGCAAGTTGACATAACATCAACGTCCAAGATAGAGGAAATTGCTAAAGAAGTCAAAATCAAAGACATGGGTATGGGAAAATACAAAATGGAACCAATCTTATCTCTCACTGTAATACCCCAAAAATGGGCTAGAGGTTCATTAACCTCCTACATCATCAAATTGATCAAAATCGATACAAAAGTCCTAACCTAAGGCACATCTACACATCAGTTTATCAAAAACCTAATTGATTTCATCTTAATTCTACATCGGGTAATATTCCTAGAATATTCCTAATTACCCTAATTATCTTTAATTTAATGATTATTTGGTGATAAATCTTATTTATCCTAAAATTTAATTGAATATTATGAATATTTAATTAATTAATTTAATTTTGCCACTTAATTATTTAATTAGATTTAATTGTATTTATTCCTAATTAATATTATTTTTATTTTGACAATAAAACAAATTTTTACAAATAATCAATTGAATATTTATTTAATTGATTTAAAATCAAATTTGTCAATTTTAATGATTTAATTAAAATAAAGTTTGATTTAATAATTGATTAACCCATAAATTAATTATTTTAATTCAAAATCAGCTAAGTGGAAAATAAATCACTTTATTTATTAAATTAATTCATATTAAATTATGCACAATTAGAAAAGTAGTTAACTTTAAATCAATTTTCAATTTCAATTTGTTAACTTTCTAAACTCAACATCTAATGATGAGTTGAAAAAGAGAACTAAACTCTATTTTGAGATAAAAACTACTTTTGCATGATTTTATGAGTTTATTTATTCTTAATTTCTTGTTAACTCAAAAATCAACTTGAGTTTATCAAGAGTGATTTATGGTTTTTCTCAATGCATCCTCAAGCCCTGGATTTCTATAAAAACAAGGCTCAACTCTTCATAATTCATCTCACATCCCTTGAATTTGCATACTTACTCTGGTAAATTGACATCTGAAGAATCAAGCTCTTGCACACAAGGCGATTGTGAGATTTTTGTTATTGTTTTTGAGGGTTCATAGCATTCATTTATAACATATCAATGTTATATTAATTTACATATTATTTCAATTCATTCTAGATTAATTTCATACAGTTTTTCATCTAATTGCATCAAAAATTTAAAAAAAAAATAGATCAAATTGCCTTTATATTTCCTTTCTTTCACCATTTAAATATTTCGTTTAGGTGTTGCATTGTCACTGATCTTGGTCTAATCTAAGAATACCATACTCGCACCTACTATAAGGCAGTAAATTGTCCGGTTAGCTTAGTTTCATTTATCTACAGATTTCTTTGATTTGCTAACCTCTAATGTTTTACTGAAGTGTTGTGTCCACAACTAGGTACCATTTTCAAAAACACATTTATGGCACCCACCGTGGGCCCTAAAATGGTTTTCCATTCTATTCTATCAAATTTCTATCATTTTTCTCAAACCCATGACCACAAGGTTAATTTTTGTGAGTTTTGTGATAAATTTCTGGGTCATTTTTCCAAAAATCTGACTGATGTTTTTATTGGTACATGCACATATAACATGATACAAATCCAAAATTTATATTTATGGAAATTTATTTGAGTTAGCTTTCATTTTCTATTGTTTTGGATTAATATCATTTTGATTTGCAAAAGTTATGATCATTTTAGTGAAGATTGGTGGGTAAAAGCACAATCGAGTGTCACCCTTTTGGCTAACCCGACTAACTCGGCCGAGTCCTACTCGGTCGAAGAAGGGGAGGTGCCACGGGGCACTGAGTGGCACCTACGTGGCCGCGGAGACTCGGCCGAGTCCTACTCGGCCGAGTAGGACTTGGCCGAGTCTACCAGGCACTACTAATAGCCCGCTCAATGGTTTTAGCCCCTCATTTGAACAGTGAGGGGCTAAGGAAAGCGGCTAAAGAGTGATAGTGCAACTCGGCCGAGTCAGAGGTAGATTGAAAATTAATTAATCAATCTTACTAAAAAATCTTTAATGAGTTGAAAGTTTAAATCAATCTTTAAAATCTTTAATGAATTGAGAGGTTTTAAATCAATCTTTAAAATCTAACTTTAAAATTAATCTTTAATTTCAATGTTCAATCTTTAATATGACCTAGCATGGCCTAATATGAGCTCACTTTATAATCTTTTTATATCAATTGAAAGTTTAAATCAATCTTTAAAATCTAACTTTATAATTAATCTTTAATTTCAATGTGCAATCTTTTTAATCAATCTTAGAAATTCAATCTATAGGTAAACCCCTTAAGCCCTATTATGCACCCTTAAGCCTTATCTAGATCAATTAATTGAAAATTAATTAATCAATCTTACTAAAAAATCTTTAATGAGTTGAAAGTTTAAATCAATCTTTAAAATCTTTAATGAATTGAGAGTTTTTAAATCAATCTTTAAAATCTAACTTTAAAATTAATCTTGAATTTCAATGTTCAATCTTTAATCAACATTAATCTTCTATGCCCTTAAGTACCTCTCATGACCCCTTAAGACCGAAAATGATCTAACATGACCCCTTAACCCCTAGCATGACCCCTTCAGCCCTTAAGTACCTAACATGACCCCTTAAGACCTAAAATGACCTAACATGACCTTAAGACCTAATTTGACCTCGCATGACCTAATAAGACCCCTTAAGACCTAACATGACCTAAAAGACCCCTTAAGCCCTTAAGCCCTAACCCCTTAAGCCATGACCCCTTAAGCCCTTAAGCCCTAAAATGATCTAACATGACCCCTTAAGACCCTAATCCCTTAAACCCTTAAGCCCTTAAGACCTAATAAGACCTAACATGACCTAAAAGACCCCTTAAGCCCTTGAGCCCTTGAGCCCTAACCCCTTAAGCCATGACCCCTTAAGCCCTTAAGCCCTTAAGCCCTTAAGACCTAACATGACCTAATATGACCTAATAAGACCTAATATGAACTAACATGAACTAACATGACCTAAAAGTTCCCTTAAGACCTAATATAACCTAACATGACATAAAAGACCCCTTAAGACCTAATATGACCTCACATGACCTAAAAGACCCCTTAAGACCTAACATGACCTCACATGACCTAATGAGACCCCTTAAGACCTAACATGACCTAATATGACCTAATAAGACCTAACATGACCCCTTAAGACCTAAAATGATCCCTTAAGACCTGATTTGACCTCACATGACCCCTTAAGGACCAAACATGACCTAACATGACCTAACATGACCTAATATGACCTAATAAGACCTAATATGACCTAACATGACCTAACATGACCTAATAAGACCTAACATGAACTAACATGACCTAAAAGATCCCTTAAGACCTAATATGACCTAACATGACCTAAAAGACCCCTTAAGACCTAATATGACCTCACATGACCTAAAAGACCCCTTAAGACCTAACATGACCTCACATGACCTAATAAGACCCCTTAAGACCTAACATGACCTAAAAGACCCCTTAAGACCTAAAATGATCACTTAAGACCTAATTTTACCTCACATGAGCCCTTAAGGACCAAACATGACCTAATATGACCTAACATGACCTAATAAGACCTAATATGACCTAATATGAGCTAACATGACCTAATAAGTCCTAATATGAACTAATAAGACCTAACATGACCCCTTAAGACCTAAAATGACCTAACATGACCCCTTAAGACCTAAAATGAGACCTAAAATGATCTAACATGACCCCTTAAGACCTAAAATAAGACCTAACATGACCTAACATGACCCCTTAAGACCTAAAATGATCCCGTTTAAGACCTAATTTGACCTCACATGACCCCTTAAAGACCAAACATGACCTAATATGACCTAATAAGACCTAGCATGACCTAACATGACCTCACATGACCCCTTAAGCGCTTAAGGACCGAACATGACCCTTAAGCCATGACCCCTTAAGCCCTTAAGCCCTAACCCCTTAAGCCATGACCCCTTAAGCCCTTAACCCCTTAAGCCATGACCCCTCAAGACCTTATAAGACCTAAAAGACCTAATATGACCTAACATGTCCTAACATGACCTAAAAGACCCCTTAAGACCTAATATGACCTCACATGACCTAAAAGACCTCTTAAGACCTAACATGACCTCACATGACCTAATAAGACCCCTTAAGACCTAACATGACCTAAAAGACCCCTTAAGACCTAAAATGATCACTTAAGACCTAATTTTACCTCACATGAGCCCTTAAGGACCAAACATGACCTAATATGACCTAACATGACCTAATAAGACCTAATATGACCTAATATGAGCTAACATGACCTAATAAGTCCTACTATGAACTAATAAGACCTAACATGACCCCTTAAGACCTATAATGATCTAACATGACCCCTTAAGACCTAAAATGAGACCTAAAATGATCTAACATGACCCCTTAAGACCGAAAATAAGACCTAACATGACCCCTTAAGACCTAAAATGATCCCTTAAGACCTAATTTGACCTCACATGACCCCTTAAAGACCAAACATGACCTAATATGACCTAATAAGACCTAGCATGACCTCACATGACCCCTTAAGCCCTTAAGGACTGAACATGACCCTTAAGCCCTTAAGCCCTAAGCCCTTAAGCCATGACCCCTTAAGCCCTTAACCCCTTAAGCCATGACCCCTCAAGACCTTATAAGACCTAAAAGACCTAATATGACCTAACATGTCCTAACATGACCTAAAAGACCCCTTAAGACCTAATATGACCTCACATGACCTAAAAGACCCCTTAAGACCTAACATGACCTCACATGACCTAATAAGACCCCTTAATACCTAACATGACCTAAAAGACCCCTTAAGACCTAAAATGATCACTTAAGACCTAATTTTACCTCACATGAGCCCTTAAGGACCAAACATGACCTAATATGACCTAACATGACCTAATAAGACCTAATATGACCTAATATGAGCTAACATGACCTAATAAGTCCTACTATGAACTAATAAGACCTAACATGACCCCTTAAGACCTAAAATGATCTCACATAACCTCACATGACCTCACTATGAACTAATAAGACCTACTATGAACTAATAAGACCTAACATGACCCCTTAAGACCTAAAATGATCTCACATAACCTCACATGACCTTAAATGAACTAATAAGACCTAATATGACCTCACATGACCTCACATGTCCTAACATGACCTCACATGACCCCTTAGGCCCTTAAGAACCGAACATGACCCCTTAAGCCCTTAAAAGCCCTAACCCCTTAAGCCGTGACCCCTTAAGCTCTTAAGCCCTAACCCCTTAAGCCATGACCCCTTAATCCATGAGCCCTTAAGCCCTTAACCCATTTGGCCCTTAAGCCATGACCCCTTAAGCCCTTAAGCCATGACCTATCTAATCAATCTAAACAAAAAATAGAAATATAGACCTATCTAATATTTATCTAATCAATCTAATATGATAAATTGAAATTAAAATTCAAGTAGAAAGTAAATTGAAAGTTCTATCCAATCAATTAAAATTCAATTTACCTATCTAATCAATCTAATCAATAAATAGAAATTTATCTATACTAGAAAGGTATACAATTCAAGAAATCAATCTATTCTAATCAATTGAAAAAAGAATCAATCTAATTTCAATTCAAATATAGACCTACATTTAATCAATCTAAACAAAAAATAGAAATATAGACCTATCTAATATTTATCTAATCAATCTAATGAATAAATTGAAATTAAAATTCAAGTAGAAAGTAAATTGAAAGTTCTAGTTCTAAGAGAGAGAGAGAGAGGGGGGGGAAGGGGAAGGGGAAGGGGAAGGGGAGAGAGAGAGAGAGAGAGAGAGAGAGAGAGATAACTTTCATCAATTAAAATTCAATTCAGGTTTAATCTTGATCCATAAATTCAATCTAATCATAAATTTCAAATCAAATTTAAAGTCTACATAGAAGTTTCAAATAGGATTTAAATTAAGTATGTAAAAATTAAAATCCTTAAACCTAAAGCTCCTGATACATGTAGTCTGGATCCTCTCTATCCTTTATTATCTCCAAAAGTTTTTCATGCTCTTCAATAGGCAACTTCCACTTTTGGTTTTTACTTGACCCTTTTTTTGACACAGTTTCAAACTGCAATTTCGTCGCTATAACCAAGTGACTATAATGTAGAACTCTCTCTCCACGCATGTATTCAACAAATTTAATTCCATTTTTTTCAATCTTATCTTGTTGACAATAGGTGCCTTCAATAACAACTGAACCAGTCGGATATTTTTGTCCATCACCATCAACAACTTCTTCAAGCAACTTGTGTTTTTCCTTGGTGCATCTTAGTAGATAATAATCTACACCTTCTATATTCTCAGGATCCGCAACCACAGCAAAAATATCACCTAAACAATTTATATTTATGTGTACAAGTAAATGTTAAATTTAAACCTCAAGTTCATGTATAATATATATATATATATATATATATATATATATATATATATATATATATATATATATATATATATATATATATATATATATATATATATATATATATATATATCATGTAAATATACCTAGAAATAAAAAATATGCACCTGTAACAACTAAATCAGAAACACGTTCATAGTCAGCTGAATATATAGGATCATGGATGTCTATGACATTGTCATCATCTTCATAAGGAGGCATTCTAATTAACACTTTATGATCCCATATTGAAACATATCCATTTGCAATATTAACACATTGACTCATTGTGTTGTTGTTAAGACAATCTTCACAAAAGCATGATTTATCTCTTAGTTGAATCAGTGGAGGCTTGTGTTGTCCCGTAGTCATCACTTGATGCAAACTTCTAATTCCAACAATTGATTGACAATTGTAGGGATTCGATCGATCGATATCTGGATTGGATGGATTGATATATAGATCTCAGTTTGAAATCATGAAAAATGTGAAATGCATTATATATATATATATATATATATATATATATATATATATATATATATATATATATATATATATATATATATATATATATATATATATATATATATATATATACAACAAGTTAAAACACACATACATGACATACCTATATATGTAGTTTCATGAATTTGAGTTTGAAAAATAAAAGTAAATTAAATAAATACCTATCACTTCCCAAAAGTAACGTTTGTTGTATTTTGTGTCTCGAGTAGCGAAATGATTTTGACACCATTCAACAATCTTCTTTGAATTCTCTATCATGTTACCTAGAGAGATATATTTTTAACAATTTAGTTATATATATACATGTGTACATGTAATGTAAAGTTTTAAATAGTCTAGTCAAGTAAACAAGTTGAATATCAAATGTATGTACACATACCTTGAAGTTCATGTTGTCGGAGTGCACGCTTCACACATGCTCCTGCTCCATCATGTTCTGCTTTTCCATGTCCACTTTCAAAAAAGTTCCAAACAAACTTAACGTTGTGTCTAGCATGTTGCATGGCTAACCAATTAAAAGCTTTTGAAGACTTAAATTGACCTACAATTCAAATAAATACAAAAATGTATTTAAATGTGACACATAAATATATCTAGAAATGCTCAAAAAAAAAATTAAAATAAAATTTATAATGCATGTACATACTTACCTGCACACCCATCAGACCAGATCCAATGTTGTGAAGCATTTATCCCACGACTTGCAAGATTGTTGAAAAACATGTTGAAATAATGAGCCACATAGCTCCTATCATGAACCTTGTCATCACTAATATAGAAATGAACCTCCTTGATGATAATGCGTTCATTTTGATCTATACCAGATTCTATCCCATCCAAATCATATTGTGCATGTCTATAGGTCACATGCACAAATATTGCAACTTGATCAGAATGATAATATTGACTTTGGAGCTCCTTTTGAGGGGAAAATGTATAGTTCTCCGCAAAATCTACAACTGAAAGAATACAACCAAGTGGGAAACAATTTTTGGAATCACGAAACTATTTAGCTTGCCATCGTGCACCATGACAATGTTGGATATGTGGATAAATCATAGATCGAAATCTGTCCATGAACTGAAGGTACGGTAATTCACTCTCTTTTAATGTAATTTTTTTTGATTCACCTCCTATCTTCGTTTGGTATATCTCATATTCAAATCTCTTCCACTGGACTGGTGTTGTAACATCAATATTATCAAATTGTAAAGGAAATTGCTACAAATTTCCATAATTATTGCATTCATTTTTTATACACTGGACATTAAATTCATCTGAATCTTCTGATTTATCGCATAAAATGGACTTTACAAATTCTGTTGTACTTCCAGTAACCATACCTAGATTAAGTATTGTCGTAACCTTTTTATATGATTGCAAGTATAAGTGAAACTCAACATGATTTCGACAACAACATGTTTCACGAACCTTATTTATGTGTACGAAGCAAGGGCGCAACATCTCAAACATTCTCTAACATATTTTCACATCTGAAAATTCATGTTTGAATGCTTCAAACAATTCACTTTGTGTAGTATCGACAAAATTTTTTAGATGTGAAATCTTCATACCGGTCTCTTCATAGTCCATTTGTATAGTGTCCCTTCTATTGGAAGAAACGTGAGAGTGGTTGGTCCAAAAATCAATGACCCGTCTTCTTACATCTTCAGAAATTCTATCTTTACGGGGAAGTCTACAAATCTGTACCCAATTCTTTTCAATATTCATATCCAACATATTTCTCTTCCTAATATATCTCTGTATAGTTCTTCGAGATACGTTGAGTAAATCAAAAATTGCTCGAACTTGATTTCTATGTGTTAATTTCTTACTAGTTATCATAGTCATCAAGGCTCTTCTAGCTGCATTTGAATCTAGTCCTTTATGATCTACCTTGTTAACAACATTCAGTGCATCTTGTAAATTTTGAATTATTGTCTCTTTTACTTTACCTCCTCCAACTTTCCTATTATCAATACCCAACAATTCCAAAACCGGAGTCATTTCTTTTTTCTTGAATAACTTTGCAAACAATTGTGCTTTTCCCACCAAAGATTTACTCTCAAAATATTCCATCCACATATTTTTGAGATGCAATTTAATAGTGCTTTCAGGTACCAAGTGTTCTGGTTCAATTTGACTAATAAGTGATTCCTCATTCATGTCCATCAAATTATGCATTGTAGGAAAAAAATGTATACTTCGACTACTACCAATATCCTCCCCTAGTTGAGTTGCACCTTCTACAGTGATAGGTTCTTATTCAACATCCATTGGTTGCTCTTGGACACGTTTCGTATGACCTTTCATTTGGTCATCCCTTTTACTATCATACTTCCTTGTTCTAGTCCTTTTATTTCCCATTGCTCAAATATTTAAGCAAGATTTTTTTTATTATTTTACTACTTCGTCACTGAAAAACTTGTCTTCAAACTCTTTCGAAATCAAAATTTTTTTTGAAACTTCTCCAAAAGAATGACTCCTTGCTTCAAAATATCCTTATATCCTAAAATAAGAATGTAAATTCACAATTGATATATATTTTTTAAAAAATATTATGCACATATATACCCTTCAGTTTGAAAGGACCGGTCGCTCACACGACCGATCGCGAGGGGCCGACGACTTGAGGGGACTCAGCCGAGTCCCACTCAGCCGAGTACCACTCGGCCGAGTCCCACTCGGCCGAGTCATCCTAAGTGGCATGCCAACTTGGCAGCCAAAACTTAAAAAACACAAATAATACACAATTTGCACTTGTGGTGTTTTTTTCTCTTCTGCAAATTAAAAATTTGAAAAAACTAAAACTACCCTTTTGTAGATCTTGGAATTACAATTCTAAAAATATAAATTTTATATAATTTCAATTGGAAAATGTTAAACAAATTTGTAAAAAACCACATGTAGGTATATAAAGCTTTGAGAAGTTGTCGATTCAATAAATTAAAAAAAATAGTAAATCAATTAAAAAAAATTAAAATTATATGAGGCACTAGAGAAGAGAATCTTCTTCAAGAATATATAATTTATTTGAATTTTAGAAAAATTTTGATAGCTGAAAAGTGGCGGGAGATAAAAACTACTGATTTCATGTAAGTTGTACTTTGAATACTTATAACGGGCAAATTATAGATCAAAAACACTTATTTCCTTTTTGTTGCACTAGGTATACATGTCATCTAAAACATATTTTGAAATTGGAAGAAAAAACAATGTCTTACTTATAATTATTTGACGAGAGGTAAACCCCCTGATTTGCTGTATTTTCAAGACATGAAAAATAGACTTTAAAAATTAAAAAAATATATTAATTTATGTCCAAAATAATTTTAAAAAATTATAGGCATAAAATTCATCCTATTTCACACATTTCATCAGTTTACATCATCTTCAAATTCTAAATAGAAATGTGACTTTTATGCCCTTGAAGTTTTTTCATTTTGGTGTTGTTAGCCTCTTCCTTTGTAAAAGGGTGACAGCTTATTGTGCTTTTACCCTGGTCAGAACCTGATTTTATGAAATCTAACTGATGTTTTTATTGGTACATGCACATATGAAATGATAAAGATTGAAAATTTATATCTTTGGAATTTGAGTTATCTTTCATTTTCCATTTGTTTGGATTAATTTCATTCTAATTTGCAAAAGTTATGATAATTTTAGTGAAGATTGGTCAGAACCTGATTTTATGATATCTGACTGATGTTTTTATTGGTACATGCACATATAACATGATATAGTTTGGAAATTTATATTTTTTGGAAAGGTAATTGAGTTATCTTTCATTTTCCATTGGTTTGAATTAATTTCATCTTGATTTGCAAAATTTATGATTGATTTAGTGCAGACTGGTGAGAATCTAATTTTTTATGACAACAGGTTTTTTTTTATTATCAAATGACACATTATCTTTCACTAACCTAATTTTCTACCATGTGGGGTTGACAAGTTGTGTTTCTTTTTTTGATGGATTTTTTATAACATTGGGTTTCATGTACAAGAATAGGTAAGTTTTTCATAACAGTGGTTTGTAGGTGCAGGTGCAGGTACATCCTATGGGTACAAAAGATAGAAGACAAATGCTCAAAAATTGCTAAAAACATGTAAAATCTACTAAGCATATTGTGATGAACTTAGGTATTCTATTGCATCTGATGACACTTCATTTTCAGATATAAAATGAAATCTCTTATGTCAAGATTGAGTGCCTTTATAGCTTTCATAATTCACACTTTAGTGTTGGGCTATAAAACAAACATAGATTTGCTTTCTGCATATCTGTTACACATAGTAAATAGGCCCTATGAACAATATTTGTGGATGATCTTGAGAGAGTGAGCTTCTTTTCCTTGTTCACATATGCGAAGCTCTTCTTGATGAAGGATCCCCTTGTAGGTAGGGAGGATACTAAAATTATCTTGCGTTCGACTGGGTTTGCGTCCTCAGTTTTTGATTGATATATTCTCTCTCTGGAGAGATTGATAGAGCATAAGTTGTTGACATCACAAATCTTGGTGAGATAATTTCAATCTTAGTGTGTCAAATTAATCTGTCTATTTTTTTTTTGGTGAAGTGAAGAGGCTAGGGGATTATTCTTTACTTCCTTTTTGGATAGTATCAGAAACCTAGATCCTTGAATCTGATCTAGTCCCCATGTGGTATCTTTTGTGAGTCACCTTTAGAGAGGGTTAACCATAGTGGACATTCCCTTAATTGGGTTAACCATGTGGATGGAACCTCAAGTGGTAATAGCCATTTTTTTCATGGTAGCAACAACCACTATATAAATATCCTTGTGGAGGAAATCTTCACAGGTGTGGTCTCTTGTTGGATAGTCAGATCTCCCTAGCAACTCCTGATTGATTAAATTCTTAGACTATGTCAAAACCCTGGTGTTCTTAGATTGGATTTTTCCCTCTTGAGATCACAAAATTTGTAGAGTCAGACCATTACTAAAAACCCTATCAAGGCCAAATTTTTCATTTTCTAGGACTATGTGTGTTATTGAAAAACTTTTGAGAATATACATAAGTAGCATTTCTAGGGATTAGCACAATAAATCACTATTTCTTGTTCATGTGCAAGGTTACTTTTTCCCTTGCTCATTGTTTTCAGATGATTGCTTGCTTCCCTTGCTTGTTGTTTTGTGAGCTTGATATCTACTTGGTTACTTGAGATAAACTATTGCACAGATCTTCAAACCTAGACAAAAAACTTTGCAAACAATCTGAAACTGAAAAACCTAAAAATTGCAAAATCTGAAGGAAAAATCCTTTTTGGTGTCAAAAGTCATCCTAAAATTTCAAAACTTGTATCAAAGCTAAAGTCAAACTTGCCAGAAACCTTCCAAATTTTCCAGATATCAAGCATTTCCAGCCTATTTCCAAATTTTGTTAAACAAATCACTATGTCAGGAACATAGCATAAACTAGAATGAATCCATTCATTTTCCTAAAGTGATCTCTTGAGTTTGATTTAGCCCCCTGATTTATCGATTTGAGTCTTTTTCATCTTGTGTCAAAACCTTGTCAAAATCTATTTTCAATTCAATCTTCATCAAAATAGCTAAGTGTTGTCAGCTCATGTCTTCCATCTTTTGGGTGTCTACCCATACTACTAGGGCACAGTATCCTTCATTTACATCCAATCTTGACAAGGTTGTGTCATTCAATCTTCTTGAATCAATTCATTCTTCAGTTGTCTTCATCTTTCTCTCTTGTTTCACCTAAGGTTAATGGTGGAAACTAGAGCTTCCTCACACAAGAAACCCGAAGAAGCACACCATACCTTACCTTTGTCTCCTCAAGTGGGTCCAACTTTTGAGCAACTCTACAATTTAGGTCTTTAAAAAGATGACGGTCTCAACAATCTTCAATTAAAAACTAGTTACATACCCCCTCCTCCATCAATCCATGTAGGTAATCCACCAACACCTCTTATATCAATTAACAAAAGTTATCAGACTACTCCACATCAATCTATCCCAAGGAGTCCTAAAAAACTCAACATGTCTCAAGGAGGATCCCAAGGACACCACTCTCAACATGGTATGGATCAAGAACCCATGCTTTCTAAAATTACTCGCTATCAAAATGATGATGACTTCAAGAAAATGATGAGGCATTTCTTGAGGGAAGATAGAGAAACATACTTCTTAGAGTTAGCTCGTCAAGGGGCTAAACTTCCTCCCAACTTTAATGTTGAAGATATCATTACGCATGAGGAAGTAACTCCGATCATGGCTATGATGAAACAAATGCATGCCATGAAAGTCAAACTCAAAAAACTTGAAAAAGAAAAGGAACCTAAAGAGTTCTCCATGGAAGCTCTATGCCCTTTTCCATTTGATAAAGACTTGTACATGCCACCATTCCCTAAAAGAGGAGATACCTAAGTACAATAAGTATGATGGAAAATTTGACCCTCAAGAACATGTCAGAGAATTCTGTACTCAATCTATGGAGTTCATGCATGAACCAACCTACTTAATGCATCTTTTCCCATGATCTCTAGAAGGAGCAACCACTCATTGGTTCTTGAAAATGCCTCCAACTATCAAAACTTTTGAGGTAGTTAATCAAACTATTCTATCAGAAATACTCCTATAACATCCAATATCCAATCACTATGATCGACATCTGTAATCTGAAACAATATCCAAGAGAACCATTCCTAACTTTTGTCAAAAGATGTAGGAAGAAATTTTCTCTATATGCTAGACCTATTCCAGAAACTGCGAAGCTAGATATCTTCATCAACAATCTTGTTCGAGAAATCAACTACCATTTGCAAATGCAAAATCATACATCCTTTGATAAAATGGTAGAAAATGCAATCAAAATTGAGAAGGTACTTGTCTAAATAGGAAACATATCTCTTCAAAAAGACAAGTATGAATCTGGATCTAGCTGTAAAGACAAAGGCAAAAATTGGAACAAGAATAAGGCATTGTCATAGACAATGTTGTTGATACTATTCATGCCCCATC
This sequence comes from Chamaecyparis obtusa, assembly GCA_027943335.1. NCBI lineage: Eukaryota > Viridiplantae > Streptophyta > Pinopsida > Cupressales > Cupressaceae > Chamaecyparis > Chamaecyparis obtusa. The sequence goes on from BSBK01004467.1 coordinate 1,807,225, forward strand.
TAAGGCACCTACTTTCAATCTCACTATTGGTACTCAAGGCATAAAAGCTTTAGAGGTGAAAGAAAATGAATCAAATAAGAAGCCATCTGATTAAAAACTCTGGGCTACAGATCCTAAATGCAAATTCACTCCTCTTGGAGAGTCCTTGGAATTTTCCATGAAAACTCTATTGGCTAACAACATCATTTTCTTGCCTTAGATAAAAGTCTTTTATCCTGAACCTAAACCGAAATGGTGGAGAGAGAACAATTTATGTGACTTCCATTGCAATAAGGGTCATAAAACTAATAACTACGTTCTCTTGAAACATGTCATACAAGAAAAAATTGATAATGGATAAATCACAATTGATAATCATAAGAGCAATAATGATCATACATCATTCATAGAACCATTTATGAAACATGGTCAAGGAGATTCATCTTCTCAGCCTAATATGGGTGCTAAATTCAATTATGCCTACTCTAGAAATAATGTTGTTATAAACATGGTGGAACCTCGCTTATCTGAACATTGCAATGTTATCACTATTATGCGAAGAGATAGAGATAATCAATCAACAAATGTAGTTACCCAATCACAAGCTCAAGCTCATCTACAAGGGAAAAATTATGATTCATCCAATGTCCCCAAGATGCCTTTTAATCTTTCATCTACTTCTAAATAGAGGGCTGCCTCAAAATCAAATCCTAAAGATACGAGGCCTACATCATACAGTATTGTCCAACAACTTTAGCATACCAATGCAAAAATCTCCATGTTTGAGTTGCTTCGGATATCTCCAGCTCATCGAGCCATTCTAGATAAAGCTCTACTCAGATCCAATGTTCCTAACAACCTTGATTTAGACAGATTCTAGACTATGGTTGGTCATCTAATAGCTCTGCAATATATCTCCTTTTCAGAAGAAGATGATAATTCCTTGAGTCATCCACATAATCAGCCCTTGCATATTGAAGTCTTGATCCAGAACCATCGAGTCAAATGTGTGTTGATAAATGGAGGTCCTGGTCTCAACATTTGTTCTTACAACTTGATTACACAATTGGGCTTATCTAAAGCTACCATTGATCCTAAAAATAAAATCACTATCAAGGCATATGATGAAGAAGAAAGATCTTCCAAAGGATCAATTGTCTTGCCTATCATAACAGGTCCAGTCATCAAAGATACTACATGTCAAGTTCTTGATATACCTTTGGCTTACAATATTCTTCTAGGGAGACCCTTGATACATGAAATGAGAGCTATTCCTTCCACATACCATCAATGTGTAAAATTTCCTTATGAAGGAGTAGAGGTGATGATTCCTGTTGACCTCTCTACAACTTGAAATGCATTAAAGGAAAGTACTGATAAACTTGTTTCTAATAATAGAGAATCTTATACTAAGCAAGTTGACATTGCCTCAACATCCAAGATAGAGGAAATTACTAAAGAAGTTAAAATCATGGAAAATGGTATGGGAGAATACATAATGGAACTAGTCTTATCTCTCACATCTCTCCCATTATCACCAAAGTCTTATGGGAAACCTTCAGACAAAGTGAAACCTAATGCTAAAGAATCCTAGGTCATATTCAATGGAAGCTTTGTTCTAGAGAAAGTATCTAAACAAGATTTTGAAGAAGATGAAGTTGTACTAGAATGGTTATATAAAGATGAATCGCAATCCCAGTCAGTCCAAAAATGTGACTCCAAGACTCCAATAGTTCCTTCAAAGTCATATGGACTAGGGGATAAAGTAATTGCTATAATGGGATACACTGGAAAAAGGCCTCTAGGACTACAAGGAAAAGGTCTCATATCACCTCTTGACCACCATGTTCGAACCAAAAAAGATACAACAAGTCTAGGTTATCGAAAGAAGCCCTTTTATCTCAAAGGAAGTTCTTCCCATGTGATAGAACAAATAGAACCAGAGGGAGATAACAATGAAGAAGAAGATGCCCATCCTAGTGACAATGATGTAGACACTACTGATGAGCTTATTCCTTATGAACACTTTCCTAACAAAATTAAAGACCTCCTTCAAGAAGAAGTTGATCCAATCAAAAGAGTCAATGTAGTAGACACACAAGAATCTACTATGGAACAAGAGATAGTTGCACCACAAGAACCAACTAATCTTGAAGACAATCAAACAGACAAAAAGGAAGGTAAGCCTATCACTATAGCTAAACAATTGGAGCATTCCAGTGATTCTAAGACAGACTCTCATGAGTATGAATTCAAATCTAAATCTAAAGGTAATCCTACTTGGGGTATTCACCCTGACTTCACACATATTCTAAGATTTCCTAGAGGTGTAGATGAGGAATCAAATGACTATGAATGGGGAGTCATTCCAGAACTAGATGAACTTATTATAGAAAAACATGTTGATATCATTCACCAATATGCACCCAAACCCAACATAATTCTAGAGTGAAATAAAAAACTTAATGAGTCTAATCCACCTATGGCTGAAGTAGAATCCCATAATGACATTGAGCCTATTCACGAATTGAATGTCTTGAGTTGTATTATCACTTTCGATCTCAAGAGTTAGGCCAAGACCAATGATGATAGAACCATATTAGTAAATACCATTTCCCAAGCCTATCCCATGTTGACTATCCAACATCCTAAACTTCTTAACCAAACTTCCATGAATCTGAGCCAAGATATCTATACTTTTCCCAATGACTATGCCCTTGCTTGCTACCTAAAAGTAGTGGAGCCTATGATGACTTCCATCAATGAACTAAGCATTAGCATGATAGAGTTAGATATCAAATATCTTAGTCAAAAGAATAAGAACAAAAATAAAATTAAAAGGAGTTTTGAGGGTGAAAACCACTTTTTGGCAGTCTCAAGACCTAAAATAGTAAAGAAAAAAGACATATCTGAGGGTGAAAACCTCTCCAAGGCACCCAAGAATGAGATATTTGATGTCCTTATGAGTCATTTACATGATAGATCTCTAGTTCTAATTGAGCCCACTCAATCTGTCAACTTGGGTACAATAGAAGAACCACAATTGATTAATGTAGCACAATCCTTATCCGAAGAAGAAAAGAAAGCATTCACTAAATTCTTGATAGAAAAGAAGATCAACTTTGCATGTAAGTATTTAGATATGCTTGGACTTGAACTTGATCTTATAATGCACCATTTATCTATTTCTCCAAGAGTAAAACCTGTTAAACAAAAGTTAAGAAAGATACATCCTCATGTTGTACTCTTGGTAAAAGTTGAATTAGAGAAGCTCCTAAAAGCCATATTTATCTGAGTGATTGACTATGCTGAATGGATCTCTAATATTGTACCTACTTCAAAACCAAACAAATCAATAAGAGTGTGCATAGATTTTAGAGATGTTAACAAAGCATGCCTTAAGGATGAGTTTCCACTACCTAACATTGACATGATAGTGGACATGACTGTGGGCTTTGAGATGTATTCTCTAATGGGTGGTTTCTATGGCTATAATCAAATCAAAATTGCTCCTAAGGATCAAGAGAAAATTAATTTCACATGTGCATGGGGTACCTTTTGTTGGAATGTCATGCCATTTGGACTTAAAAATGCTGGTGCTACATTTCAAAGAGCTATGATGTCTATTTTTCATGACATGATGCATCAAACTATGGAGGATTATGTTGATGATACCTTAGAAAAATCTATGATAAGGTCTAAACATCTAAATGATTTGAGCAAAATACTAGACTATATGGAGAAGTTTAGTCTCAGATTAAATCCTAAGAAGTGTGCTTTTGGCATCACTTCTAGAAATCTTCTAGGGTACATTATCTCAAAGAAAGGTATTGAAGTTGATCCTACTAAAGTAAAAGCTATTATGGAGATGCAACCTCCCAAGAATATCATTCAAATGAGGACATTACAAGAAAGAGTGCAATCTATTAGATGCTTCATATCTCAGCTGGCAAACATATCACAACCTTTCACACAAACATTACATAAAGGTGTGACTTTTGCATGGAACGAGGAGTGTGAAAAGAATTTTAACCATATCAAGAAATATTTATCAAATCCTCCTATTTTGATGCCTCCTATTCAAGGGAAGCCATTGATCTTATATGTCTCCTCCATAGATACATAATTGGGAGCACTACTAGCGCAACATGATGAGAACAAAAAGGAAAGAGCCATCTATTACATAAGTATAACATTGGTTGCATATGAGAACTATTCAATGATTGAGAAAGCTTGTCTAGCTATGATCTTTACATCACAAAAACTGAGACACTACATGTTAGCTCTGTTAGGAATAGTCCCAAGAGATAACTAAGAGGAGGGGGGGGGTGAATAAGTTATCTACAAGATTCAATAAATAATCTAATTAAATATACTTAAACATAAAGCATAAACACAATGAAAGAACACATGAACACAACACCAATATTTTGGTTACGGGGAAACCCAAATAGGTTAAAACCCCGGTGGGACTTGATGCCCACTAATATTTTGTACTAGTGTATAATGATCCTTGTTAGAAGATACTTTACCTTGCTAGGAGTAGCTTTACAATATATTAAGTACAGTAGACCTAGTTAAGGGTGGGACCCTATTAGGATTCTTTTACAATTGTTCCTATTAGGGGAGAGGATGCACTATCCAAGAGCTCATTTCTCAAAGGGGCGAAGGCTACAACCTTCTGTTTAATAGATACACACTATATCTGGATCTTGGTGAACTGTGCTTTTACCTACTTATCTAGATCAGTTCCAATGAATAGCACAAGTACTCTTCTTGGTCACATAGACCTTCTACTAATGGTTCCACACTTCGTACACTCTACTCTACTCTTACTGTCAACCATGAACCACACTCCAGCAATCACAAATGACTGCCTATAAATATCTTTCCTCTAAATGATATAATTAGGTTAGCCTATTAGAACCACCTTGAAATCATATTAGAGAAACCATAACAAAATTATATAAACATTATGTTGGCTCTACTATGCACGCAACACATTCTAGGACCTATCCAATAAGATAATTGTAGATGCACACTACACACTATCGGCTCTACCAAAAAAATTGAATCTTTCTCCTCAACCTGAATTACTTCATGCACTCTTAACCAAACATCAACAACTCTTCTCTAAGCTTAACTCCAAGGGCACATACCCCAAAGATGGACACAACTTTGGAACCAATAAAATCTCTGTCAGCTCTTCTGAATAAACACAGGAAACTGCTACTAGAAAATAGCGATTGCATAACTTCACTTCTACTAAATGTCAGACTATGCATCCATAACTAAAACATCACTAAAATGTCTTCAACATATATCCATGCATGCAAGGCTCCATGATATCTGTATGGACAACCACACATAGAACACTACCTGTTACTCTGTCAGGAACACTATTGACACAAGCTACTATATAACTATCTATACTAACAGTTAACCTCTGCGCTCATGATATCATGTTGATATCATGTCCATGCTAAATATACTAAAATATTACTACATAAGACTTCCATGCATGCTACTTTCCATATGTTGTCAGCAATGACAAACATATAGTAGTACTGGCCTGCTGGAAAATCTTCAACAATCTCCCCCTTTGGCATTGATGGCAACATGTGGAATGAAAAACCACCACCAATCCAAGTGAACATTTCTTTTATAACATTCTCTATTTCCTCTACAAAACTCCCCCAAAGATGAATCCTCCATCTGCTACAATCATTTCCAACATTCTCCTTTTCCTCAACTACACTTCTGTCATAACTGAATACTACTCCCCCTTAGTATATTACTCCTTTTTACTTATGTTTTTCATGATTCTATATTACTCCCCCTTTGACATCAATGGTAAAGGGTGCCATTCATTTTAAGCACCAGTACTACTCCTGAGGTAGAGTAGTCAACCTTCCATTAGTCCCTGAGGACTGATGCCTTTCCTTCTTTCTTCTAAGTAGAATTAGGGAAGGGAATTACTCCCAACTTCTCCCTGAGATACTCAAAAGTATCCTTTGGCAAGGGCTTTGTGAATATGTCTGCCAACTGATCTTTAGTACTCACATAGTCCAGCTTGACTTCTTTCTCTACCACTTTCTCTCTTAGGAAGTGATACTTGATTTCAATGTATTTTGTCTTTGCATGCATCATAGGGTTCTTTGACATATTGATAGTGGTAGTGTTATCATAGTGAATAACAATAGGATAATCAATTTGAATTCCAAAATCATTTGTCATCTGCTTGATCCAAACAATTGTAGAATAATTCAAGGCTGCTACAACATATTTTGCTTCTGTTGTTGACTAAGAGATACAATTTTGTTTCTTGCTTGTCCAAGTGACAAGTCTATCACAAAGAAACACTGCTCCACCTGATGTACTCTTTCCATCATCAATGCATCCTGCCCAATCTGCATATGTGTACACATGAAGCTCAACATTATCTGAATTGGGATACCATAGACCATAGTCTATAGTGCCTTGTAGGTATCTGAATATCCTTTTTACTGCCATGAGGTGACTTTTTTTAGGCTATGCTATAAATATTCTAACTATGCCAACTGTAATGGAAATATCAGGTCTAGTCTAAGTAAGATAAATGAGTTTTCCAATCATAGACTTTTACAAAGTTATGTCTACTCCTGGTGAGTCATCTTCTTTTGTAAGATTGCATCCAGTAATCATGGGAGTCCCTACTGGCTTGCAATCATCCATCTTAACTTTCTTTAATATTTCATTCACATACTTGGACTAATTAATGAACATACCTTTCTCTGTTTGTTGTACATTCAATCCCAAAAATTATTTTATAGGACCAATCATACTCATCTCAAATTCATTTTGCATCTCCTTAGCAAATTTTGTGCTAAGTTTGTCATTACCTCCAAAGATAATGTCATCAGCAAATATAGCCACAAGTAGTAAAACTTTAGATGTCTCTCTTATGAATAGATTACAGTCTACTGCTCCTTTCTTGAATCCAATCTTTGTTAGATATCCATCTAGTCTCTCATACCATGCTCTAGGGGCTTGCTTAAGTCTATAAAGGGCCTTTTTCAACCTGCATACCATATCAGGTCTGTCTGATAAGGTGAATCCTTCTGGTTGCTCAATGTATACTTCTTCTTTCAAATCTCCATTTAGGAATGTTGACTTGCATCCATCTGATAAAATTTGAAGTTTTTGATTGTAGCATAAGCTAGAAACAATTTAAGAGCTTCTAATTTTCTCATAGGTGCAAAGGTGTCTGAATAATCAATGCCTTCTCTTTGTGCATACCCTTTACATACTAATCTTTCTTTGTTTCGTAATACTATACCATCTTCATTCATCTTGTCTCTAAATATCCACTTTGTTCCAATCACATTCTTATCACTAGGTCTTGGGACCAGTTTTCAAGTGTCATTCTTAATAATCTGATCTATTTCTTCTTTCATAGCATCATGCCAATCTGAATCATTACAAGCATCTTCAACACTTAAAGGTTCAATCTGAGATGTAAACATACTACATCATTGTTTTCTTGATTCTTTTCTTTTGATCTTCTTGTGACTTTGTTGCTCTGATCTCCAATGATGTCATCCTTAGAATGATATCTAGAAGTGAATTTTGGAACTTTAGGTGATGCTGACTCTTTAGCTTTTGGAGTTTTTACTTCACTTGTCTCAGGGTCATTGAATAACATGTCAATGCTACCAAACATTTCTTCAACAATTGTCTCACTAGTGGAAGGTCTGGGTTCTTCTTCAATCATGGGTGAGTAATCATGATATCTTTCTTGAATCATAAAATTTTCATCAATCTTAACATGAGAACTCTCAATGATCTTCTTTAACTTTAAATTGTAACATCTATAAGCTTTTCTTTTAGTAGAGTAACCAAGGAAAATACTTTCATCACTTCTTGCATCAAACTTTCCTATTGCTTCATCCCTCTTGATGTAGCACTTGCTTCCAAATATTTTGAAGTATTTTACTGTGGAACATTACCAAACCATAGCTCATATGGTTTTTTGTTAGCGCTAGGCCTCAATTGAATTCTATTGATGGTGTAGACTGTTGTATTGACTACATCTCTCCAATAGGTGTGTGCAACTTTTCCTTCAATCATGATGGTGTGTGCTATATCAAGAATGATCCTATTCCTTCTCTCTACAATTCCATTTTGCTGAGGGGTTCTAGGTACACTCAACTATCTCTTTATGCCATGTTCTTCATATTACTCATAGAATATGTCAGAGGTGAATTCTCCTCCTCTATCTGATCTTAAACATTTTATCTTTAGTCCAAATTCATTCTCAACCTTAGCTTTGAATATTTTGAACATCTCAAATGCTTCTGACTTATCCTTTAAGAATGCAACCCACATCATCCTAGTATAATCATCAACAAACAAAATGAAATACCTTTCTCCATAGTATGAACTTGTTTGAGTTGGACCACATAGGTCAGTATGAATTAGATCCAACTTGTTCTCTACTGAATTGTGCTTTCTCTTGAATGAATTTCTCACATGCTTTACCATCACACATTCCCTACATATAGTATCAACTAGCTTTGCTATGTGATGGAGAGGGTTTGAAAATATACTACTTTGTTACTTACTTCAACCTTCCAAAGATGTTAATTATTGGATCTTCTTACCAATTAGGATCTCCTAGATCCTTCCTACCAACTTCTCCTTCAAGGTATAGTTGGTTTCAAGAAGCCTCCAAGGTTAGAAGCCCAACTAGTCCAACTAGTTACTCAAAAACCATAATTTTCTTCACTATTCCTTCACCTAGAATGCCAAACCCCTGACTAGGATCTTCCCATGCATTTACTTAGTCAATTATTAACTTTCTTGACCCTTCTTAGCTCATTCTACACTCTACTTGACTTCCAAAATCATTCTATTAACCAAATTGTTCACTAGAACTCTAGGAGGCCTAATTGCCAATTCCTAGTAGGTCTATTTTCATCAAAATTAGACTTGTGTTGCCAGATTATTCACATGACCCCACAAAAAAACTTGAAAATATTCAAGGTAACATTTAACCCTGTTAGAATCCAAAATCTTCACCTCCGATGACACCGAAAACCCTAGTTTCTTGCAGGCCCTAGTTTTTAGCCTATAAATTAGGCCTTTGGACTTGTAAGTGTAAATACTATTCAAAATTTTCTCCAACATTTGATTCGCCTCCCACCACCTTTTAATCCTTTTAGGAGACTCACTAGAGAATCCAAATATGCCACTAAGTTTTCTCCAATAGATTTTGGGTGTCCGTACAAGTTATGTTTCTTCACTGTCCTAGCTGACCTGGTTTCACTAGTCAACCATAGGGCTTCCACTTTGTCTCTTGAGAACCTCTACAACAAAAAAAATAAAACTAGAAATCTTATCTACAGACTCTATCCCTATGTTCTCCATGGTTTCAAACAAATCCATTGGAGGAAACTTAGGTTAGAGCCATTCTTAACTAGTTGGCACTGGTTTTAGACCTGGCAGACTAGTAGCCTTTAAAATCCTAAAAATTTGGATCTACTAAACTTAAAACCAAACTATCTATTACATATGAAGGATAAATGTGAACACTATAAGATCATGAAGCCCGATCACCTATGCCAATCCATATATAGTTGTATAGTTGTAGAGATATAGGATTGTGCATCCAAGAAGGAACATAGATTGTTGTACAGGATGTCAGAATTAATTATTTTGCATCAATTCTTCACTAACCTCTCAAAAACATTGAATCCATGCTCTTATACTAAGCTTGGGTAGTTACATCAGTTTTAGCCATTTTTGGCATTTCTTGTAAAAGTTGCTCAAGCAACTTTTCAAAGTTGCTAGCAACATTTTAGCAACTTTTTACATTATGAATCATATGACCTTGTTTCCTATCTCAATGATGAAATTGGACTTATAAGAACCTAAGAAGACATGGAGAGTCTGAAAACATACTCCTAACCCATTTTGCACCCCAAAATGATACTAATTTCCATTTGAACCAAGGTGACTGCAAAATCTCACATGGACTCAAAGGTCCTAACAAACATAGAAGGAGTATAGAATGATCTTGCCAATGTAACCTAGTCTAACTCACACATTACCACTACAATCACAACTAGAATAAACTTCCTAAACATCCTTAATCAAACCAAAATTGCTAAGTAGGGAGGTGCCCTACACCATACTCCCCAAGATAGAATAACTCAAGTCCCTTGAGTTAGAAGATCGGCAAGAGTGACTCCATGTTTTAGTATGTCCTTATCTATCATCCAAATAGCCTCAACTTGAGGGAGGCCCTACCACTTGACAAGGTACTCCTTGTAGATACCCTTCCTAGTCTTCTTGATCACCTTAGAATCCAATATGTTGTCCAGCTGCAAAGGCCTGGGAGTTGGTAAGTCCCTCACCCAATCTTCTTCTTGCACATCTGAAAGTGAAGTCTTCCCTATGTCTATAGGAGATCCCTTATAAGGATAGAGGTCACAAACATTGAAAATAGGAGAAATTCCTAAATCAGAAGGAAGTTCTAGTTCATAGGCATCCTTTCCATACTTATGCAAAATCTTTAGTGGTGCAATCTTCTTCATGAGTAGCTTAGTTGGTTAGCCTTTAGGTAGTCTCTCTTTTCTAAGGTAGGCTAATACTAGATCACCAACCTTGAATTACAAATCTCTCCTTGACTGATCAGATTTGGCTTTTTATTTGGCCACTTGATGTTGTAAGGCCTTGTGAACTTTCTCATGCAGCTCCTTCATCTTCTCTATAAAGGATTCACCTTGTGCACTCCTCTTGTCCTCCAATCTAAGATCCATCAACTCCAACACCCCTCTAGGATTGAGGCCATAAACTATTTGAAAGGGACTCTTTCCTTTATTCCTATTAATGGAGTCATTACAAGAAAACTCTACTTGCCCTATGATGTGATCCTAGGATTGCCCATGTTGCTTAGTCAAGCACCTCAACAAGTTACTGAGTGACCTATTCACTGCTTTGGTTTGCCCATCTGATTGGGGGTAATAGGCTAAGGAGAAAGAAAAATTAGTTCCAAGAATCTTCCATAGGGTCCTCCAAAAGTGACCCACAAACTTTGTATCCTTGTCACTAATAATATTCAAAGGCAAACCATGGATTCTTACTATGTCCCTAAAGAATAGTCCTGCAATTTGAGATGCATCATTAGTTTGTTTGCATGGAATGAAGTGTGCCATCTTACTAAACTAGTCAACCACCACAAAAACATTTTCATGACTTCTAGTTGTCTTTGGCAATCCTAAGACAAAGTCCATACTCCAACATTCCCAAGGTCTTTGAGGAATGGATAATGGTTGGTACAGTCCACTATTGCTGCTCTATCCTTTTTCCCTCTAATAGACTTGACATTGCTCCACAAATCTCCTAATTTTTTATTGCATTTTAGGCCAAAATTAGTTCCTAGTAACTTGTTCTAAGGTTTTGTCCACACCGAAGTGACCCCCTAAACTACCTTGGTGTTTTTCCTTCACTATATTCTCCCTCATTGAGCACTGTGTGACACACATAAGATGGCGTTTGAATAAGAGACCTTCCTACAACATAAACTCACCAAAATCCACTTTTAAGCCCTACTAAAACTTCATACATTCCTCATAGGCTTTACCAAAATCCTTGTCTTCTTTATAAAGGTTCTTCAAATCATCCATTCCTACACTTTGTAGTTGGATATCTTGGATTGTGAGTACTCTTCTACTAAGAGCATCTGCAACCTTATTGTTGACCCCTTTCTTTTTCTTAATGACAAATTTATAAGCTTGCAATGCTTCCACCCACTTCATGTGCCTTTGGTTCAACTTGTCCTATCCATTCAAAAACTTAGTGCATGATTGTCAGTATAAACCACAAACTCTCTAGGTAACAAATAGTGTCTCCATTTTTTAAGGGCTTGGACCATAGCATAGAATTCCAAATCATAAGTAGAGTATTTTTGTTTAGCTTCATTTAACTTCTCAAAGAAGAAAGCCATAGGGTGTCCTTCTTGGCTTAGTACTACTCCAATTGCCAACTTGCTAGCATCACACTCCACCATGAATAGTTGGTTGAAGTTGGGGAACCTTAGAGTAGGTAGTTCTACAATTATTTTCTTTAATTTTTCAAACCTCTGATCTACTGCAATAGTCCATTCAAACTTACACTTGATTCCACCTTTGATGGTGTTAAGTATAGGGGCACACAAATGACTAAAACCTCTTATAAATTTCCTATAGTAGGAAGCCAACCCATGGGAACTCCTAACATCTCCTATGGACCTAGGTGTAGGCCATTCCAAAATGGACTTAACTTTTTCAGGGTCCATCTTCATACATCCATTTGTAACTACAAAACCAAGGTAAACTAGTTTAGTTTTGAGAAACTCACACTTATCTTGATTGATCATTAGCTTCTCCTTGTGTAACCTCCTTAAGACTTGCTCCAAATGCTCCATGTACTCCTCCTTAGTCCTACTAAAAATCAAGATATCATCAAGATAAACTATGACAAATTTACCTATGAAATATGCCAACACCTCATTCATGAGTCTCATGAATGTACTAGGTGCATTGGTGAGACCAAATGGTATCACAAGCCATTCATAAAGCCCTTCATTTTTTTTGAAGGTTGTCTTCCATTCATCACCAAGTCTAACTCTAATTTGGTGATAGCCTAACTTCAAATCCACCTTGGAGAAATAGCATGAACCCCCTAAATTATCTAACAAGTCCTCAATCCTTGGCATTGGAAATTTTTATCTTATAGTGATCTTGTTGATGGCCCTTGAGTTAGTGCACATCCTCCATGTACCCCCTTTCTTTGGTGCCAAAATAGTAGGTACAACACAAGGGCTTAAACTCTTCCTAATCAGCCCCTTATCTAACAAATCTTGGATTTTCTTGGCTATCTCTACATTCTAACTTGGTGTCATCTTATATACTACCTTGTTTGGCAAGTTTCCTCTAGGAATAAGGTCAATATAATGGCTTATATCTCTCATAGGTGGTAAGGCACTTGGTAAACCATTATCTACTATATCATGGTACTTTTCCAATAAAGCTTGTACCTCTAGTGGTAGAGTAACTGTCTCCTTAGTCTCTTCCTTTGGTTTGATCACTATGGCACAACAATCCCCTTTCTCCTTTTTCATAGCTTTTAGGAATTCCTTCCCGCTCAATAACATCGCACTTGTTCCCACATGCTTCTATTCTTTTGGTTCTGCTAAAGGATCCATCTGAAATTTCCTACCCAACTTGGTGATCACATAACTATTCTTTTCTCCATCATGCATTGCTTTGACATCATATTTCCATGGGCATCCTAGGAGTAGATGGCATGCATTCATAGGCAATATTTCACATAGGACCTTGTCCTTATATTCTCCAATCTCAAACTCAACCATAGTTTGCTCATCCACCACTATTTGCTGACCCTTATTCAACCATGAAACCTTATATGGTGTGGTATGAGGTATTCTTCTCAACTTCAATTTCTCCACCATCTTAGTGGACACTATATTCTTAGTGGAACCAAAGTCCACAATAACCTTGCAAATCTTCCCATGAGACTTACAAGTGGTTTTGAATAGGTTTTTTCTTTGGGGTGGCTCTATGGTGCTAGGTACCTTCAACAAGGTTCTTCTCAACATCAAGCTCTCCCCATCCACTACTAGTCCTACCTTGGATATAGGATAAGTTACACTTTGGTTATCATCCTCTTGTACTAACTAATTTCTTCTTTCCCCCATGGAAGATGAGGAAGCCTTCTCTGGACATATGCCCATTGTATGACCCACGTGGTTATAGTTATAACACCGACTAGTAAAAACTGAATTTTCTCATCCTTGTGATTGGAACCTACCTCTTGGTGGCCCTCTACCTCTATATCCTCCCCTTTGGAAAGATCCCCTATACTGGTTTCCCCCATTTCCATCCATAACTTGGCTTTCCTCTTGTCTATTAGGACTTTGTCCTCTATCCTCTACCAAAGTTACCCCTACCTCTTTGAAAACCTCTACTGCTGCTGGCACCTTTTCCTCTTTGATGGAAGTCATTTCTTCTTCTTTCCTTGTCTTCATCTCTCAAAGCAAATTGAAAAAATTTGTGCATACTATCTAGAGCCAACATACTAATTTCATCCTGTATTCCCTGCCTTAGCCCATTGAGATATCTTTCCACCCTTTCCATTTCATCTTCTTGTCTCCTAGCTCTGAGACTTAACCTATGGAACTCCTTTATGTATCAACTTACTATCATCTCCTTCTATCTCAAATTCTACAATTTTTGATACATTTGGATCTCATAATTAGTAGGCAAGAATTGTGCCTTTAATCTGATTTTCATCCTCTCCCATGAAATAATCTTTTTCTTTCCACTACTCACTCTTTCATCTTGCATCATATTCCACTATATCAATGCTAATCCTTTGAGTCTAGCTTTAGCATAGCTAACCCTCTTTTCTTCTATTACTTCCTTGTAATCAAATTGATTGTCCATGGCATCAAGCCAATGTAGTAACTCTTCTCCATTTAGGCTACCACAATAATATGGTATATTTTCCATGCTATCTTTGTTTATAGACTTGAAGGCATCTAAGAATACCTTCTATTCCTTGTCTATCTCTAGTTCTTTTCCTTTTTTGGATGACTCCTCTTGACTATCTTCATCTCCATCACTTTCATCTCCCCATTCTATGATCCTCTTGTTGCTCTTTGTTTCTACCACATTGGCTTTTTCCAAGAGGCGTTGGACCAACTCCTCTATGGCATCCCTGATCATTACCTTAGGAGGCATGTTGTCCACCTCTTGACTCTCTTCACCATCTCACATACACAACTTCCAAGAAGGTATGGCTTTGATACCACTCTGATGCAGAGGGTTTGACAATCTACTACTTTGTTACTTACTTCAACCTTTCAAAGATGTTAATTATTGGATCTTCTTACCAATTAGGATCTCCTAGACCCTTCCTACCAACTTCTCCTCCAAGGTTACAAGCCCAACTAGTCCAATTGGTTACTTAAAAACCATAATTTTCTTCACTATTCCTTCACCTAGAATTCCAAACACCTGACTAGGATCTTCCCATGCATTTACTTAGTTAATTATTAACCTTCTTGACCCTTATTATCTCATTCTACACTCTACTTGACTTCCAAAATCATTCTATTAACCAAATTGTTCACTAGAACTCTAGGAGGTCTAATTGCCAAATCCCAGTAGGTCTATTTTCATCAAAATTAGACTTGTGTTTCCAAATTATTCACATGACCCCACAAAAAAACTTGAAAATCTTCAAGGTAACATTCAACCCTATCAAAATCCAAAATCCTAACATCTGATGACACCCAAAACCCTAGTTTCTTGCAGGCCCTAGTTTTTAGCCTATAAATTAGGCCTCTAGACCTGTGAGTGTAAATACTCTTCAAACTTGTCTCCAACCATTGAGTCACCTCCCACCACCTCTGAATCCTTTTAGGAGACTCACTAGAGCATCCAAAAATGCCACTAAGTTTTCTCCAATAGATCTTGGGCATCTATACAGGTTATGTTTCTTCCTTGTCCTGACTCACCTGGTTTCACCAGTCAGCCATAGGGCTACCACTTTGGCTCTTGAGAACCTCTACAAAAATAAAAATAAAACTATAAATCCTATCTATAGACTCTATCCCTATGTTCCCCATGGTTTTAGACAAATCCATCAAAGGAAACTTAGGTTAGAGCCATTCTTAACCAGTTGACATTGGTTTTAGGCCTAGCAGACCAGTAGCCTTTAAAATCCTAAAACTTTGGATCTACTAAACTTCAAACCAAACTATCTATTGCATATGAAGGCTAAATGTGAACACTCCAAGATCATGAAGCCCGATCACCTTGTTGGAATAACTAAGAGGGGGGTGAATCAGTTAAACACTGTCCCAAAACAAAATGTATAATCCAAAACAAAACCTTCAATTCCTACTGCTCGGTAAACAAAAATACTTTCATTGTCTGTGCATTTACCAATTGTCAATTCTAAACTTATAGTGTTTACCAATCAAATCTAACATGTAATATGCAAAGTATGATAACAAACAAATATCACAATCAACACATAACACAAGAGATTTAACATGGAAACCCTGTGAAGGGAGAAACCACTTGGGACCGACAACCCAAAATATTCACTCTTCTGAAGTGAGGTCGGTGAAGACCCAACCCTGTTAAAGGTTACAAACACACTGTTAGGTGTGACCTTGTTAGAGGATTTTAGACTAGAAGTTATCATCCAACTAGTAGTCACTCTGGGGTTGACAAGATAACAATGTTCACTCTAATGAATGATACATCAAAAGACTTTGTAAGTCCACTTGGTTAAGAGATTTGACTATGTACCATGGTTAAATATGTAACAGTAGTTGATCTACCTTATTACAACTTCAATTGCAGATTAAAGATCTTTATTATGCTCATACAAATCCTCTTGATCAATATATCACTTTAGATTCAATATTGTGTTTACTTACTATCTATCAGCAATAGCTTTGTGTAGCTTGGTAATTGTTCTGTAGCTCAGTTCTCAATAACCAATATGATTAGAATGCATGAAACCTTCTTCAAGTGATAATTCTACAGCTTCTTCTTCTTTCGACATCTCTCACAATGAAACTCCAGTCTCTTATATAGACATGTAAAACATTTTCTTTTCCTCCATTATATTTTTCCACTTAATCATCTCCATTGATTTTGCCACTTTAAGCTTCCTCGGCTGATGTGTCAATAACTCATTTCAATCTGCTCCGTCAGATCCTTCTGATTTGTGTTAACCGTCGATCTTCATAACAGACTTTATATGTCACCTCAATTTCATACACTTTACAACTCATCACTTTATCAGCTAAACTGATCATTTAATTCCTTTCTATCTTTTTTGGTTAACAAAGAAATGCATCGGTGAACACACGCTTAGTTAATACTATGCTCAGTATACACTACACTCTGTCAGTGTATACTGAAATGCTTTAGTTTACCGATAACACTGCTTTGTAGCTTTTAGCTCTATTCTTCATTCTATATGAATACAACATAATGAAGTCGATTCCATGAAGTTATAGACTCATCAATAAGCTACTCAATGTATTCTTTATCTTCATCTGACATGTACATCTTCCTCATGTAGATTTCTATATGCTTCATCTCATCCACCTTACTTCAGATGTGTCGGTATAGTAACTTACAAGATAAGTACTGTCAAGATAGTTGACATCAATGACAACATAAAACTAATTTAATCATCTTGTATTATCTAAACATCAACAACTTAGTAATCTTGAATTACCAATTCTTCATTCAGGTTCCAAATCAGTTGTAGTTCATCAATCTCTCCCTTTGGCATTGATGGCAACTCAAGTAATATGAAATGTACCATACACATACCAAACATGTATTCTATAACTCTATAAACAAATGTTGTAAGTCAAATAGACTTAATATGTTTAATTACTATGTTACTCAACATTTGTAAAACTTGTAATGCTTGACATTAGATGTGCTCTTTTTACTTCTCCTATTTCTGCTTCTGTTCTTAGTAACTGATCTTCAATACTTTGTTCCACTCAGATTGTCTCTCCCTCAGATAGTTCTCATCAGTGTTATTTCTCTCCCTTAGTTATTTCTCCTTTTCATATTATTTATCTCTCCCTTTGAAAAAAATGCCAAAGAAACAAATAAACAAGTAGCTCTATCGGTAGCCAAGTAACTCTCTGTTGTCCATCAACTTCTCTGTATCTCTGAATACTATTATCTCAAACTGTTCTAGTTCTCAAACTTAATCACAACCTTGAACATGATTCAAAGTTTGAACTATGCTGCATCACCATGAATGATCTTCTGATATGAGTAGGTTGACGAAACATCCTGATCACCTTAGTGACTGATAGACAGGGGACAGACCCCAAGTCTAGTCCTCAAGTATTCAAATGTGTCCTTCAGTAGGGGCTTTGTCAAAATATCTGCAAGTTGTTCCTTAGATGTAACAAATTCTACCTTTACTTGCTTCTCCTGCACTTGTTCTCTTAAGTAATGATACTTAATAGATATATGCTTTGTCTTTGAGTGCATCACATGATTCTTTGAAATATTAATAGCACTGGTGTTGTCACAATATATAATCATTGGGTCAGTGATTACCTCATTCATTCCTTCCAACACTTGCTTGATGTATGCTATGTTTGAGCAATTTGTAGCAGCAACAACATACTCTACTTCTATAGTTAACTATGAAATACAAGCTTGCTTTTTACTTGTCCAAGTTACAAGTCTTTCACCAAAGAAAAATGCTCCTCCAGTCGTTCTTTTTCTATCATCTACATTTCTAGCCCAATCAGCATTGGTGTAAACTTTCAATTCAAACTTTCCTTCCTTAGGATACCAAATGCCATAATCTTCTATCTTTTTCAGATATCTCAAAATTCTTTTAGTAGCTATCATGTGTGACTCTCTAGGGTTAGCAGAAAACCTAGCAACAATCCCCACAGCATGTGCTATGTCTGGTCTACTATGAACTACATACATAAGTTTACCAATCATGGATCGGTAAAGTGTCTGGTTTACCTTAGTAGTTTCATCCACCTTTGTCAATTTACATCTAGTAGCCATCGATGTTCCCAAAGGTTTAGCATCTTCCATGCCAAAAGTCTTCAATACTTCCTTTATGTACTTAGATTGTGTGATGAATATCCCATCACTATGTTGAATCACTTGTAATCCTAGAAAGAATTTAATCTCTTTGAACATAGACATTTCAAATTATTTTTCATTTCATCAACAAAGGCTTTGCATACATGATCTTGTCCTCCAAAAATAATATCATCCATAAATATTTCAGCAATAAGAATAGTGTCATCAGTATTACCTTTCATATACAGATTGTTGTTTTCACTTGTTCTTACAAATCAAATACTTAGCAAGTAAGTATGCAGTCTCTCATACCATGCTCTCAGTGCTTACTTCAATCCATATAAAGCTTTGTGTAATCTACATACCATGTCACTATTTTCTGGATCAACAAATCCTTCTAGTTGTTCTATGTAGACTTCTTCTTCAAGTATACCATTCAAAAATGCAGACTTCACATCCATTTGATAAAATTTAAATTTCTTAAGTGCAACATATGCAAGTAGCATTATGACTCCTTCTAATCTAGAAACAGGTGTAAATGTTTCACCATAGTCAATGCCTTCTTCTTGTGCATATCCCTTGCATACCAATCTGGCTTTATTTAACTTCTCCATTCTCATTCAACTTATTTCTAAATATCCATTTAGTACCGATAACATTTTTATCCTTTGGTCAAGGTACTAAACTCCAAGTTTTGTTCTTCTCTATTTTCTCAATTTCCTCAGTCACTGCATTGATCCATTCATCATTCTCTAATGCAACTTTCATAGTTTTCAGTTCAAATTCACAAACTAAGCATGTACCTTATCCTATTTTGCTCCTAGTTTGCATTCCAACTTGTCTATCTCCAATAATTTGTGTTTCAGGATGGTGTCTTCTGACAAATCTTGCTAGTATCCTATCTCTCCTTTCTTGTTCATCTTGTTTAGGGTCATCATCTTTCTTGGTAGCTCCACTTTGTTCATCGGTTTCCTCTTCCTACTATTCAACATTGTTTGCCTGCGTACCGGTTATCACAGGTTGTGATTTCAGTTGATAATCAAGAAGTTCTATGTAAGTGAATCTACTATAGTCTTCCAGTTCCTTTCTACTATCCTCTATTTTCTTGTCATCAAACTCATCAACATGAACATTAGTACTTTTAATAATCTTATTTGTAACCTTATTCAGACATTTGTATGCTTTTCTCTTGGTAGAATATCCTAAGAATATTCCTTCATCTCCTTTAGAATCAAATTTACCATTTCTTTCATCTTTCAAGATAAAGCATTTACTTCCAAAAATTCTAAAATAACTTACAGTAGGTTTGTGTCCAAACCATAGCTCATAAGGTGTTCGGTTGGTGTCCTTCTTCAGTTGTACTTAGTTAAGAACATATACGGCTATACTGATAGCTTCTCTCCAATATTTTTTTACAACATTCTTTTGTATCATCAGTGTCCTAGCACAATCAACTATTGATCTATTTCTTCTTTCAACAATGCCATTTTATTGAGGTGTCCTCGGTGCAGAGACCTAACTTTTAATTCCATGCTCATTACAGAAATTAGTAAATTCATTAGAGATAAATTCACCTCCTCTATCAAATCTTAAGCATTTAATTTCTTTTCCAGTCTCTTTCTCTACCTTAGCCTTATACCATTTAAACATTTTGAAAGCTTCAAATTTTTTCTTCAAAAACATAATAGTCACTAGTCTAGTATAGTCATCAACAAAAAGAATAAAGTATCTATCACCAGAACAACTCTGAGTTCTCATAGGACCACATAGGTCAATATGAACCAACTCAAGTATCTTCTTTATTAAGTAATATTTTCTTTTGAAACTAGGCTTAGTCATTTTACCATTCAGACATTCATGGCACATACCATGATCCGGTTTTGACAAGTTAGGAAATCCTCTAACTCTTCTCTTTTTACTAATCTTGATCATGTTATCAAAATTCACATGACATAGTCTTTTGTGCCACAACCATGCATCTTCATCCTTCATTAATAAACAAGAAGACTGATCCATATCAAGATAAAATAGATTACCTATGGATTGTGTACCAGTTCTGACAAGTCTTCCTCCTTCTTCATAGATTTTCACCTTTTTGCTCTCAAAAGCAAGTCGGTGGCCTGAATTGTTCAACTGGTCCACACTTAACAAGTTATAGTTTAGTCCATCTACCCAATATGCATTTTCACATCTTAATCTATCATTACTCATCAGTGAACCTTTACCTCTTACCATATAGGGTGCATCATTTCCCATTCTCATAGATCCTCCATTGTATTCAACAAGTTGATCAAATTTCTCTACATCACTAGTCATATGATGTGTGCAGCCACTGTCTATGATCCATGTATCATTTCTTTCTATTCTAGAGATCAGTGTTGTTTCTTCATGTTTCTCTTCTTCTTCTTAATCATCTTTCATGGCAACAAATACTACTTCTACATCATCATCAGTGTCAGATTTAGATTCAATATCTTCGACAATGTAACATACCTTCTTTCCTTTGTCATAGCTATCTTGGTCATCTCTTTTGTTGTATTGGTAGCCTCTATTGACTCTTCTCCCATAGCTTCCTTTTGATCGATCTTTGGATCTATCATCATCTTTCTTCTGTGGACATCTAGTAGCAATGTGACCAATTTCTTTACAATTAAAACATGCCAAAGGTAACTTACCTCTATATCTTCCTTTTCCTTTGGGCAATCTTCTAGCCATGAGAGCTTCAAGCTCATCAAGTTCATCATCGATATTGCTATCACTGTCATCATTCTTAATACTCTTGCTAGAATTACTAATCTTCAAAGAAGACATGAAAGTGGATTCAATAGAAGGAACAATACTATTGTCAAAGTTATTTAATTCAAAGGTAGTAAGCTTATCAAGCAGTGTGTCAAGGGTAAGATTGGACACGGCCCTTGTTTCATGAATTGTGGAGATCCTGATCGCATAAACTAGCAACAAAGTTTGAGAATCTTTCTTATAATTGTTTCATCATCAATTACTCCATCAGATGCTCTAATAGCATGTACTACTTTCAGTATGTTTGAATATTGAACTATGTTCTCACCTTCTTTCATTCTTATATCATCAAAGAAACCTCTTAGAATTTCTACTCTAGCTCTTTTAACATTCAAGTCTCCACTGTATATCAGATTTAACTTGTCCCACATCTCTTTAGAAGTACCACATCCCTTAATGTCTTCAAATTTGGCATTGGTACAAGTAGTAGCAAGTTCCATCATAGTGATATTATGTTCATTCTTGTCTCTCAATTGGTCAAGGGTTAAGGGACCAATGGGTAGTTGTATATAGCCATTCTTCATCAGATCTACAGCTGAGTTTCCAATTCTAGATATGTGCAACAACATTCTACTTTTCCATACTGTGAAGTTCTCTTTGTTCAGTCTAGGCACTTCCCTCT
Organism: Chamaecyparis obtusa; assembly: GCA_027943335.1. Classification (NCBI taxonomy): domain Eukaryota; kingdom Viridiplantae; phylum Streptophyta; class Pinopsida; order Cupressales; family Cupressaceae; genus Chamaecyparis; species Chamaecyparis obtusa. The sequence continues at coordinate 1,829,275 of BSBK01004467.1, forward strand.
TATACATCTTGAGATCTTTGTGTTGAAGTCCTTAAAACTCTATTCTAATCAACTGAAGCTCTGATACCAATTATTGGAATAATTGAGAGGGGGGTGAATCAGTTAAACACTATCCCAAAAAAAATGTATAATCCAAAACAAAATCTTAAATTCTTGCTACTTGGTAAACAAAAATACTTTCACTGTCTGTGCATTTACCAATTGTCAATTCTAAACTTATAGTGTTTACCGATCAAATCTAACATGTAATATGCAAAGTATGATAACAAACAAATATCACAATCAACACATAACACAAGAGATTTAACGTGGAAAACCTATGAAGGGAAAAACCACCTAGGATAGGCAACCCAAAATATTTACTCTTCTAAAGTGAGGTCGGTGAAGACCCAACCCTGTTAAAGGTTACAAACACACTATTAGGTGTGACCTTTTTAGAGGATTTTAGACTAGAAATTATTGTCCAACCAGCAGTCACTCTGGGGTTGATAGGATAACAATATTCACTCTAATGAATGATACATCAAAAGACTTTGTAAGTCCACTTGGTTAAGAGATTTTACTGTGTACAATGGTTAAATATGTAATAGTAGTTGATCTGCCTTATTACAACTTTAATTGTAGATTACAGATCTTTATTATGCTCATACAAATCCTCCTGATCAATATATCACTTTAGATTCAATACTATGTTTACTTACTATCCGTCGATAATAGCTCTTTGTAGCTCAGTAACTATTCTGTAGCTTGGTTCTCAATAACCAATATGATCAGAATTCATGAAACCTTCTTCATGCGATAATTTTGCAACTTCTTCTTCTTTTCGCATCTCTCACAATGAAACTCTAGTCTCTTAAATAGACATGTAAAATGTTTTCTTTTCCTCCATTAGATTTTGCCAATTAATCATCTCCATTGATTTTTCCACTTTAAGCTTCCTCGATTGATGTGTCAATAACTCATTTCAATCTACTCTATCAGATCCTTCTGATTTGTGTTAGCTGTCAATCTTCATAACAAACTTTATCTGTTACCTCGATTTCATACACTTTGCAGCTCATCACTTTATCAGCTAAACTAATCATTTAATTCCTTTCTATCTTTATCGATTAGAAAATAAATGTGTCGGTGAACACACGATCAGTTAATACTATGCTCGATATACACTACACTCCATCACTATATACTGAAATGCTTTAGTTTATCGACAACACTGCTTTGTAGCTTTTAGCTCTATTCTTCATTATAGATGAATACAACATAATGAAGTTGATTCCATGAAGTCATAGACTTATCAAGAAGTTACTCAATGTATTCTTTATCCTCATCTGACATGTACATCTTCCTCATGTAGATTTCTCTATTCTTCATCTCATCCACCTTACTTCAGATGTGTCGGTATAGTAACTTACAAGATAAGTACTATCAAGATAGTTGATATCAAAGACAACATAAAACTAATTTAATCATCTTGTATTATCTAAACATCAACAACTTAGTAATCTTGAATTACTGATTCTACATTTAGGTTCAAAATTAGTTGTAGTTCATCACACCTATGCCAGTTCGTACATAGCCATACAGTTGCAAAGATATAGGACTGTGCATACAAGAAGGAACATAAATTACTGTACAGGATGTCAAAATTAATTGTTTTGCATCAATTCTTCATTAACCTCTCAAAAACATCGAATCCATGCTCTTATACTGAGCTTGGGTAGTTACATCAATTTTAGCCATTTTTGGCATTTCTTGTAAAAGTTGCTCAAGCAACTTTTCAAAGTTGCTAGCAACATTTTAGTAACTTTTTACATTATGAATCATATGACCTTGTTTCCTATCTCAATGATGAAATTGGACTTCTAAGACTCTATGAAGACATGGAGATTCCTAAAACATACTCCTAACCCATTTTGCACCCCAAAATAATACTAATTTCCATTTGGACCAAGGTGACCCCAAAATCTCACATGGACTCAAAGGTCCTAACAAACATAGAAGGATTATAGAATGACCTTACCAATGTAACCTAGTCTAACTCACACATTACCACTACAATCACAACTAAAATAAACTTCCTAAACATCCTTAATCAAACCAAATTTGCTAAGTAGGGAGGTGCCCTTCACCACTATGCTAGGTAGATCTCTTACTGCCTTTACATTGCTTATGTTTACTATGTTATCAAAATTGATATGACATAGTCTTTTATGCCATAACCAACTATCATCAACTTTAGCAACAAAACAACTTACTTCTGAATTGAGTTGGAAAAAATTACCTCTTGTCTTTGAACCTGATGCAATCATAACACCATCCTTGTTGTTAATGATGCATTTGTCATCTTTGAACTCCAAATGATAGCCTTTTCCAAGTAATTTTCCAACACTAAGAAGGTTATGTTTCAAACCATCAACATAGAGAACATCATCAGTAATGTTCTTTCCATCCAAGGTGATAGCTCCTTTACCAACTATGGGTTTAGGAGTGTTTTCCCAAAATCTAACCAGGCCACCATTGTATTTGTCAAGATGAACAAATATGTTCTTGTCACCTGTCATGTGATGTGAAAAACCACTATTTATAATCCAGTCTGTCCTTATATCTACTTTTGAAATTAATGCTAGCTCTTGTTCCTCTTTCTCATCTTTGTGAATTGTCTTATCATTAACTTTGTCTATAATAGCAATGAATCCAATTTCTTCTTCACTTGATTCTTCATCCAAAACTCCATCTCCAACTTAGTAACATTCCTTAGAGTACTTAGGCTTGTAATTCTTTTTGAACTTTCTAGCTCTAGTAGGACACTTAGATGCAAAGTGACCGATCTTATTACATGAAAAGCACTTAAATGGTAACTGACCTTCATATTTTCCTTTTCCTTTCTTTTCTCTTTTGGCAATCATAGAAAAAAAATCATCTAAAGTTTTCTCTTCATCATCATCATCAAAATTACCAAAAGTTGTTGTAGATTTCTTACCATGAACTGTTTCTTTGAAGGTTGTCTCACTCTTTGGTTCTATCTTCAATCTTGAAATCTCAAAAGCAGAGATTTTTCTGATCAAGGTCTCTCTCTTAAAACTAGATGTAAGCTACATGGTCTCATCAAGGATGTTGATCTTCTTTTCATATTCTAGAGTGAGAGTAGTCATTAGCTTGTCCATAATATCTTCCTCTGAGATCTCTCCACCATTGTTCTTGATTCCAACAACTACTTCATTGATCCTTTGATTATAAGCTCTGATGTTTTCTTTAGGCAGCATCTCTAATGCATTGTATCTTTTCTTCCATGTTTTTCTATGTACATCTTTTTCTTGTTTGTCACCTTCAAACATGTCTTCTAGGTGTTTCCATATCTTATGGGTGGTGTCTACTTTCTTTATCTCTGAAAACTATCAGATAGGGCACTGATAAGGGCTTCTTTTTCTATAGCATTCTGATGAAATAATTCCTTTTTCCTTTTAGTAGCATCATCCTTTCCAAGATCTTCTAGGGTAGGAATCTTGGCTGCTTTGATAGTTACATCAAAAACTTCAAAACCAATGCACTGCAAATTGTAAGGAAACTCAAGTGTGAAAATAGCTTCCTACGCTAATCTCTATAGGAGAGTATTGTGCAAATTCTTATAAATCCTTACAATTTCAGATTCATTAACTACTTTAACAAAGATATTGCAACCACATACCATGCATACATAAAAATAGAGAATGACACAATGATATACCCTTGGGAAAACCTTTCGGTAAAAAACCCCAGCACTCCAAAACCTGCACAATGTATTATCTTCAACACAAAGATTACAATACACTTGCAATGCAAGTTCTTTCAGGAAATGAGAGACAAAGCCAACAAGACTTAAATTTTTGTTATATCTCTGCCATAGGAGCAACATCATATATATAGACTCCCCTGGACCCAAAAATAGGCACAACCACCAAGACCCATGCACAAAGCCACATGTACATAGTTGTTACATGCAATCCCAAGAATAGGCGTCCATCCCTAGAATAGACTATGACAGCTTGTCATAGAATTCACCAAAAATAACGGTCACAAGAGAAGTGTAAGAGAATCTATCATACCAACCTATTTTTGGCATATTCTCTTACACACACGAACCACTTCTTCTTGGGAGCCCAAATAGGCCCAAGTCATAAGATGCTCTTACACCTGTCATAGCACATTCCTTAAATAGTTCTTACGTGTCATAGGAATCCGTCATGACCATTTCAGTCATGATCTCCTTACGCACAAGATGCCGACACATCAAGTGGAGTGACACATCAACATGCCAACAAGACATGTACACTCACACTTAATTACATTATTTGTAAAAAATACATTTACAAAATAAATAATAAGAATAGGAATTATCCAAGGTTGAGATACCTTATTCCTAACACAAATGAGTCACCATCTTGTTCTTCTAATCAAGATAATTCTCTCTATCAAACTTAGGACTTTATTTTCTAAAGTATGCCATCTGATCAACCTCAAGCTATTAAAATTTCTCTCCGAGGCACTTGGCTCTGATACCAATTGTTAGAAATAGTCCCAAGAGATAACTAAGAGGGGGGGGGGGGTTGAATCAGTTATCTACAAGATTCAATTCTTTATCCAATTAAGTATACTTAAACATAAAGTATAAACACAATGAAAGAACACATGAACACAACACCAATATTTTGGTTATGGGGAAATCCAAATAGGTAAAAACCCCAGTGGGACTTGATACCCACTAATATTCTGTACTAGTTTATAATGATCCTTGTTAGAAGATCCTTTACCCTATTAAGAGTAGCTTTACAATATATTAAATATAGTAGACCTAGTCAAGGGTCAGACCCTATTAGGAGTCTTTTACAATTGTCCTTGTTAGGGGAGAGGATGCACTATCCAAGAGCTCACTTCTCAAAGGGGTGAAGGCTATAACCTTCTGTTTAATAGATACACACTATATCTAGATCTTGCTGAACTACACTTTGACCTGCTTGTCTAGATCAGTTCCAATGAATAGCACAAGTACTCTTCTTGGTCACATAGACCTTGTTTTGATGGTTCCACACTTCACACACTCTGCTCTACTCTTACTGTCAACCATGAACCACACTCCAGCAATCACAAATGAATTCCTATAAATATCTTTCCTCTAAATTATATAATCATGTTGACCTATTAGAACCACCTTGAAATCATATTAGAGAAACCATAAAAAACTTATATAAAAATTCGGTTGGCTCTACTATGTAGGCAACACATATTGGGACCTGTCCAATAAGATAATTGTAGACACACACTACACATTGTCAGCTCTACCAAAACAACTGAATCTTTCTCCTCAAGTTGAATTACTTCATGTGCTCTTAACCAAACATCAAAAAATCTTCTCTAAGCTTAACTCCAAGGGTGCATACCCCAAAGATGGGCACAACTCTGGAACCAATAAAATCTCTATCGACTCTTCTGAATAAACATAGGAAATTGCTACTGGTGAATAGCAACTACATAACTTCACTTCTAATAAATGTAAGACTATGAATCCATAACTAAAACATCACTAACATGTCTTCAACATATATCCAAGTGCGCAAGGCTCCATGATATCTATATGGACAACCATACATAGAACACTACATGTTACTGTGTCAGGAACACTGTTGACACAAGATGCTATATAACTGTTTGTACTAATAGTTAACCTTTGCACTCATGATATCATGTTGATTGTTGGAAATATAGATGCAGTAACTAAGAGGGGGGGTGAATTAGTTAACCACAAAAATATTACCACTGATCCCTTAAATATCTTAACAAATTATTTACTGTGCCACTAGGTAAATATACAGAGAAATTCTGAAAACTTGATCCTTGAAATGTGTAATAATTTAAACTGTTCTTAAGCATTCATCATTGATTAACATACATGAATAAAGAAAATAACATGAACACAAGAGACACCAAATTTACTGTGGAAACCCAATATGGGAAAAACCACCAATGTAACTAGTTACTATTTTTCACTCTTTTGAAGTGATGCCCAGTTAGAAGCCAACCTGGTAAAAGGTTACAAAACACACTGTTTGGTGTGACCTTGTTAGAGGATTTAATCACCCTGCTAGGAGTGGCCTTGTAAGAGGTCTTGAAACAATTCAATAGAACTGTTACCTTGTTAGAGGATTTACAAAATGGTTGTTAAACCAACTCGGTTAAGATATTTTGATAACACTGCTACAATTGCTAGAGAGTAACAATGAAATAACCTACAACTAAATTGCTGAATATAGATCTCTATTTTGTTTCACTAGATCCTTACTGATCAATTAAATCTTTGTTTCTCCTCAAGGATATTTGACCATCCTTCAAAATTTGCACACACCTTTCTTCAAAATGATTTCTGCATGCTATATTGTCTCTTATTCACCATTTGACCTTCTATATATATATGCCATTTCGTAATCATTAAGATTGACAAGTCGGCACTCATAATTATTATAACAGTCGGTTGGGATAAACAAACCATAATAACAAAATTCTTTGAAAGGGTCGACCTTGCTCAGTAAACATTAATCCTAAAAAGATTTCCTTCGGTGACCGAGAGAACTCGGTAACCACAATGAATTCTGCAACATCCTTTAGAGACTGAGAGAGCTCAGTAACCACTAATTTCCTTCAATAATCGAGGAGTCTCGGTTAACACTTTTATCCTATCATGTTTCCTTTAGACACCTGAGAGAACTCGGTAGACACTAAAAACCGCCTAGCTGACCGAATGAGCTTGGTAGATACTGAGAACCGCTTAGCTGACTGACTAAACTTGGTAGATACTGAGAACCGCTTAGCTGACTGACTGAACTCGGTAGATACTGAGAACCGCTTAGCTGACCGACTGAACTCAGTAGATACTGAGAACCACTTAGCTGACCGACTGAACTCGGTAGATACTGAGAATGATAATTGATATGACATTTGTGTGACATCAAAGACAACACATAGCTAATCCAACAATGTCCTTTAGACAATTGTATCCAACAATCTCCCTCTTTGGCATTGATGGCAACACAACATGTCATAGCACAATGAAATTTTGCAAATAAACCAAGAGTAAGAAATATATCCTTAGCTTCATTTTGATTCCCATCATCTTCAAACTTCTTTCTCTGATCTTTCTCTGACTGAGAACTCTCCCTCTTAACTTCTCAAGTTATTCTTCTTAGAAATTTCTTGAAATGACAGCAAACTCTCCCTCTTTGACAACACATGCCAAAGACAATTAACACAGTTTCGGTAAATATCAATGTACCTTATGTACTAATTCATATGCAATGATTCCTTGACTATGCTGCATCAACTAATTGATCTTCAACATGTTCTGGTTGATGCATCACTAAAACTTTATTTAGTGAACCTCGGACAGGGGAGTGACCCCTAACTTGCCTCTTAGATACAAGAATGCATCCTTAGGTAGTGGTTTGGTGAAGATATCTGTAATTTGTTCTTTTGTATGAATATATTCTAATCTGATGTCCTTGTCCTGTACCAATTCTCTGACAAAGTGATATTTAATTACAATGTGCTTAGTTTTGGAATGCATTACTGGATTCTTTGAAATATTTATTGCACTTGTATTATCACAAAACATAACAACTGGTTCTTTGATCTCAACCTTCATGCCTTCCAAAAGCTATTTAAACCATATAATATTAGAGTAGTTTACTGCTGCAACAACATATTCTGCTTCTGCTGTGGATTGGGATGTACAGTTTTGCTTTTTACTAGTCCAAGATACTAACCTCTTGCTAAGAAAGAATGCACCACCACTTGTACTCTTTCTGTCATCAATGTTTCCAGCCCAATCAGCATCAGTAAACACTTTTAAATCCAGATTGCCTCCAAATTTATACCACAAGCCATAATCTTCAGTTCCCCTTAAATACCTCAAGATTCTTTTGATTGCCATCATGTGATTTTCTCTGGGTTTAGCCGAGAATCTTGCCACTATTCCAACTGCTAAGGCAATATCAGGCCTTGTGTGTACTACATACTACAATTTTCCAGTCATTGATCTGTATAAGGTCTGATCTACTTCTTTTGAATTATCATCTTTGGTAAGCTTTAGTCCAGTACACATGGGTGTACCAACTGGTTTTGAATCTTCCATACCAAATTTCTTAAGTATTTCCCTGATATATTTAGACTGAGTAATGTAGATACCATTTTTGTTCTGCTGAATCTGAAGTCCAACAAAGAATTTTATCTGACCAAACATAGACATTTCAAATTCTTTGTTCATAAGCTCTAAAAACTCTCTACACTGATCATCATTTCCTGTAAACATAGTATCATCCACAAATATTTCTGCCAAAACAATTTTGTTATCTGATCTTTCTTTGATGTATAAATTTCTATTGTCATTAGCCCTTTTGAAATTAATCTGAGTAAGATAGTTATGTAATCTTTCATACCATGCTCTAGGAGCTTGTTTCAGACCATACAATGCTTTGTGTAATTTGCAAACCATATCCCTTTTGTCTGGATCTATAAAACCTTCAGGTTGCTCAAAGTAGACTTCTTCCTCAAGAATACCATTGAGAAAAGCAGATTTGATATCCATCTAATATACCTTAAATATTTTATGTGCTGCATATGCAAGTAAAGTCCTCACACCTTCTAATCTTGCAACAAGAGCAAAATTCTCTCCATAATCTATTCCTTCTTCTTGAGAATATCCTTTACATACCAATCTTGCTTTGTTTCTTGATACTTGACCATCTTCATTAAACTTATTTCTGAATACCCATTTTGTCCCAATTATATTTTTATCTTTAGGCCTAGGTACAAGAGTCCATGTCTTACTTTTCTCTATTTTCTCTATTTCTTCATTCATAGCCTCAATCCAACTTTCATTTTCTAATGCATCTTTGACATTTTTAGGTTCAAAATCAGAAAATAAACATGTACCTTTTAGTTTACTTCTTGTCATAGTACCATCTAATTTGTTTCCAATAATCTAATCTGATTTATGATGTTTTCTAACGTACTTGGCTAATACAGGTTCCTTGCTTCCTGAATGAGTTATATTGTCATCTTCTTTATCTTCAGGTTCAGATTGCTCGGGCTTGGTAGATACTTGCTCAGTAGCTTCAGACTGAGACTCGGTACTTTGTGACTTAGTTAGAACTTCTTCTTGTGACTCGGTTACTGTACTAGGCTCGGTAGATGTAGTCTCCTTACATGTGTCTAGCAATGTATCAGGTTCGATGTAAACAAATTTTCTATAGTCCTCTAGTTCCTTTTTGCTTTCTTCTTCAATCTTTTCTGCAAACTCATCAATTCTCACATGTGCACTTTCTATGATTTTGTGAGTAGACAAATTTAGACATCTATATGCCTTACTTTTGCAAGAATATCCCAAAAATATTCCTTCATCACTTTTTACATCAAATTTTCCTTTTCTAGATTCTTTCAAGATGTAACATTTACTACCAAATACTTTTAGGTAACTTACATTTGGTTTGTAGCCATACCATAGCTCATATGGAGTCTTGAATGTGTCTTTTCTCAAATGTACTCGGTTCAAGGTATGAACTGCAGTGCTAATAGCTTCCTTCCAGTATTTCATAGCAATGTTCTTTTCAATCATTAGAGTGCTTGTACAGTCCATGATAGATCTATTCCTTCTTTCAGCTATTCCATTCTGCTCAGGAGTTCTCAGGGCTGATACCTATCTTTTGATTCCTCTTTCAATGCAAAAATTATTGAATTCATGGGAGATGAATTCACCACCTATGTTTGATCTCAAGCATTTTATTCTTTTTCCTGTTTCCTTTTCTACTCTTGCTAAATACCATTTGAACTTCTCAAATGCTTCAGACTTTTCTCTTAAATACATAACAGTCATCATTCTAGAATAATCATCAACAAAGAGAATAAATAATTTTTTTCCGATATAGCTCTCAATTCCAATAGGTCCACATAAATCAGTATGCACAATTTCCAAAATATCTTCAGATTGATAGTTTTTACTTTTGAAACTAGACTTTCCCATTTTACCAATTTGACAATTCTTGCATAAACCAACATCGGGTTTCTTCAAAATAGGAATACCTCTTACTTTCTTGAATTTGCTTATTTTTATCATGTTGTCAAAATTTACATGACATAACCTTTTGTGCCATAGCCAAATTTCTTCAATTTGAGCAATAAAACATGAGTAATCACCAAGATCAAGATAAAACAAGTTAGCTTTGGTTTGTTTGCCTGATCCTATCAGTTTTCCTTTGTCATCCAGCAGTCTTGCTTTGCCATTCATGAATTTGACCTTGAATCCAATGTTGATTAGCTATGCTACACTTAGAAGATTATGCTTTATTCCTTCGACCCAATATGCATTATCACATATAAATTATTTGGTTAAGGAAATTTGTCCCTTTCCTTTTATACAATAGGGTTCATTGTTTCCAAACCTTACATTACCACCATCAAAGTTTTCAAAGTGTTCAAACTTGGTCTTGTCACCAGTCATATGATGTGAGCATCCACTATCTATAATCCATGTATCATTCTTGCTTATATGAGAGATAAGTGCCATCTCATCTTCATCATTATTAGATTCATCTTTTATAGCAATGAAAACAATTTCTTCTTCACTATCATCTGAATCTTTAGCTAGGAAACATGTTTTCTTACCTTTATCCTTGAATGATTTGAAATTTTTCTTGCCATTGTACTTGTAATTTTTCTTCTCATCTTTTCTTTGCTTGTTTGGACACCTAGCTGCAATATGACCAATTTCTTCACATGAAAAATAGATTAAGGGAGTTTTACCTCTATATTTTCCTTTGCTTCTTGAATACTTCTTTGCAAGTAATGCTTCAATAACTTCAAGATCACTATCAGAACTTTCCTCTGATTCTTCTTCACTTTCTAATTGGATTTTCTTCCCTTTCTTGAGTGAAAGTTTGGCCTCAAAAGCTGATTCAATATTTTTAGAAGTTGGAACATAGTTGTCATAGTTATCCAGTTCAAAGGCTGTCAATCTTCCAACTAAGGCATCCAAAGTTATATTGTGATTTTCTTCACATCTTCTTTCTTGAATAGTAGAAACTCTTATTGCATAAATAGGGAGTAATGTTCTAAGAACCTTACTTATAACCATTTCATCATCAATTTTTCCTCTAGAAGCTTTGATTGCACTAACACTTGTCTTCATCCTTTCAACATATTTTACAATGTTTTCTTCTTCTCTCATTTTCATTTGATCAAACTGTCCTCTTAGGCTCTCTTCTTTGGCTCTCTTCACATTGTCATCACAGCCATAGATTTTCTTTAGCTTGTTCCACATTTCATGAGCAGTTTTGTAGTCTTTGATTTCATCAAATTCTTCATAGCTAAGAGCTAATGCAATGTCTATCATCATAGTGTTATGGTTCTTCTTCTCTGCAATGTCTTCAACAGTCAATGTGCCAGTAGGAATTGTATATTCTTGATCAATATATTTGCATCCTGAATCACCAATGGAAGCCAGATGTAATCTCATGAGACCTTGCCATGCTGAGAAGTTATTTCTGTTAAGCCTTGGAATTTCTCTTTTGTAAGACATCCTGATCTTTAGCTTGGGTCCTTGAAACCCTTCCTGCAAGCACCAAAAGCTCTGATACCAATTGTTGGAAATATAGATGCAGTAACTGAGAGGGGGGGTGAATCAGTTAACCACAAAAATATTACCACTGATCTCTTAAATATCTTAACAAATTATTTACTGTGCCACTCGATAAATATACAGAGAAATGCTGAAAACTTGATCCTTGAAATCTGTAATAATTTAAACTGTTCTTAAGCATTCATCACTGATTAACATACATGAATAAAGAAAATAACATGAACACAAGAGACACCAGATTTACCATGGAAACCTAATATGGGAAAAACCACCAATGTAACTAGTTACTATTTTTCACTCTTCCGAAGTGATGCCCGGTTAGAAGCCAACCCGGTAAAAGGTTACAAAACACAGTGTTAGGTGTGACCTTGTTAGAGGATTTAATCACCCTGCTAGGAGTGGCCCTATAAGAGGTCTTGAAATAATTTAATAGAACTATTACCTTGTTAGAGGATTTACAAAATGGTTGTTAAACCAACTTGGTTAAGAGATTTTGATAACACTGCTACAATTGCTAGAGAGTAATAATGAAATAACCTGCAACTGAATTACTGAATATAGATCTCTATTCTATTTCACTAGATCCTTACTGATCAATTAAATCTTTGCTGCTCCTCAAGGATATCTGACCATCCTTCAAAATTCGCACACACCTTTCTTCAAAATGATTTCTTCATGTTGTATTGTCTCTTATTCACCATTTGAACTTATATATATATATATGCCATTTTGTAATCATTTAGATTGAAAAGTCAGCACTAATAATTATTATAACAGTCAGATGGGATAAACAAACTATAATAACAAAATTCTTGGAAAGGGCTGACCTTGCTCGGTAAACATAAATCCTGAAAAGATTTCCTTCGGTGGCCGAGAGAACTTGGTAACCACAGTGAATTTTGCAACATCCTTTGGAGACTGAGAGAGCTCGGTAGCCACTAATTTCCTTCGATAACCAAGGAGGCTCAGTTAACACTATTATCCTATCATGTTTCCTTTAGACACCTGAGAGAACTCGGTAGACACTAAAAACCACCTAGCTAACCGACTGAGCTTGGTAGATACTGAGAACTGCTTAGCTAACCGACTGAACTCGGTAGATACTGAGAACCACTTAGTTGACTGATTGAACTCAGTAGATACTAAGAACTACTTAGCTGACCAACTGAACTCGGTAGATACTGAGAACCGCTTAGCTAACCGACTGAACTCGGTAGATACTGAGAATGATAATTGATATGACATTTGTGTGACATCAAAGACAACACATAGCTAATCCAACAATGTCCTTCAGAAAATTGTATCCAATAGTTGATATCATGTCCATGCTGTATATACTAAAAGCTTACTACATAAGACTTTACACATGCTACTTTCCATATGTTTTCATCAATGACAAACATACAGTCAGTACTGACCTACTGGAAAATCTCCAACAAGCTCATACCACACATTTGGTAGCTAAGATTGATCCACTAAAGTACCTACTAATCAAAGCTTCCCTCACAAGTAGATTACAAAAATATGTGATGTTATTAAGTGAATTTGACATTGAACATGTCAAGAGAAAAGCTATCAAATGATAGGTAATTGTTGATTAGTTGGCTGACACACCATTATTTGATGATACACCAATGCAAATGGAATTCCCAGATTCCTCTATCATGAACTTGTCTTCTAGGTCATGGAATTTATGCTTTAATGACTCCTATACACATAATGGATCAGGAGTAGACATATTTTTTATCACACCTCAAGGATACTCAATCCTTAAAGCATTTAGAATAAAGTTTCCTTGCACCAATAATATTGTTGAATATGAAGCCCTTCTTAACGCATGAAGATAGCAATTGAGTGGAGAGTGATAGAATTACACATTCATGGAGACTCACAACTTGTAATACGCCAAGTCAATGATGTGTATCAAACAAAAGATGGAAATTTGATCCCATACAAGAGAATGGTAGATGATCTAAAGAAATATTTCATATCTATCACATTTGAACAAATTCCTAGAATAGAGAACAAAGTTGATGATGCTATGGAAACTTTATCCTCTTTACTACAGTAGCCCAAACATGAGCTACGCTATGAGTTCCTAGTGGAAGCATTATCTTATCCTACATATGATTCCCTCGAAACCCACATGATCTGCACTGTTGTTGGTCATGATTCATCCCGAGACAAAAACCTTTTCTCCTATCTCCAAGACCAAATCATTCCCAATTCCTTCAACCACCATGAAAAATGATACCTTATCTACAATACATCCCGGTATGTCATCATTGGTAATGATCTATATAAATGAGGTCTAGATGGTACAATTCTTAGATGTTTAGAATGTGAAGAGTCTCAACATGCATTAGAGGAAGTCCATGACAGTATATGTGGTTCACACTCTAATGGTTTAACACTAGATCAAAAAATTATTAGGGCTAGGTACTATTGGCCTGAAATGGAGAAAGATGCAATCAAATTCTCTTAGAATTCTTAGAAGTGTCAGATACATGGCAACCTAATTCATGCTCGAGGGAGAGATCTAATTCCCATTACTACACAATGGCCTTTTCACCAAAGGGCATTTGATCTTATAGGGTCCATACATCCTCATTATTGTAATGGACATTCCCATATAATCATAGCTACAGATTATTTCACAAAATAGGTAGAAGTAGTGCCTTTTACTCAAGCAACCAACAAGCAAATTTCTATGTTCATTCTGAACTACATCATATGTCAGTATGGTATTCCACACTCTATAGTTACAAATAATGGTGGCCAATTCAAAAATAGAGATTTGGATGATCTATGTGCCAAATTCAAGATTACACAACATTGGTCATCTATTTACTATCCTCAAGAGAATGGACAAGCAGAGGCTTCTAATAAGAATCTATTGAAAATCTTGCACCGTACAGTTAATAAAATAGGAAGAGACTGGCATCTCATGATCAATCTAGCTCTCTGGGCCTACAGAAGAAGTATCAGAATGCCCACTGGGGCTACACCTTTCACTTTAGTTTATGGGTCTGAAGCGGTACTGCCTATTGAGGTTGAAATCTCATCACTAAGAATCAGAATGCATGGTCTAGTAACTAATGATGAATACAAAGTGTATAGGTTACAACAACTTGAACTACTAGATGAGCACAGAAAAGCATCATATGATCATCTCAGAGTATATTAGAAGAGAATGTCTAGAGGTTACAACAAGAAAGTCAGACAAAGAGAATTTCAGGTTGGCGATCTAGTCTTGAGAGAGAATCCTAAAAATCAATCACATTGAGAATGCAAGGGGAAGTTTGAACCCAACTGGCTGGGTCCCTTTGTAATCACTGCTACTTTTGGCTCTGGAGCCTATCAACTCTCAATGACTGAAGGAGAATAGCTCTGAGAACCAATCAACATTCTCCATCTGAAGAAATTTTATGACTAAGGCATTTAGTCTATGGTAAAATATCTTGAAAAAATCATAGAAATAAAAAAAAGTCCTGAAAAAATGAACATCTTGGTGAAAACCTAGCAATATGTGCCTTGATGTATCACAAAAAAATAAAAAATGCAAAAATACAAAAAAATTGAAAAAATAAAAATATAAAAAAATGAGAAAAAGAAAAAGTGCCTTGGTGAAAACTTGGAAACAGGTGCCCTGGTAGCAAAAATAGAATCTCTACCAAGATGGTGAAAACCCAGCAAATGGATGCCACTTGTTCAAAAAGCTCCATCTATTAGTGCAATCTTGGTCTTTCCCAGCTTTTAGTCCTGCTTTAGTTTGTACATATCTCTTGGTTTGTTCCTATTTTCAATAAGTTAGTTTGTACACCAATCAGCAAAAGCATATGTATCCTATCAATGCCTAACACTTGGGGGCAATCAATGTCATATCCTTTGGTCTCTAGTATACCTCATAAGAGTCATATCCTAAAGGGGGCATGGTATTGCACATCAATCAAGTCTATAAATCAAATCTTTTCTTAGTAATCAAGACAACAACCACGTCTAGTTTCTGATTCATCAAAAGACCTCGTCGCTTGGGGAAAATCTTTCATTTCTTAGGGCATATTAGATTTATCAAGATCCATATCAATCTGGTATCCTAATCTATCTCACAAACTGTATTAGCTTTTTGTAACCATCAGTTCAGTCATGTTACTTCCTTGGTTCTTCTAAACTAAAGGATTCAGATGTGATGCCAATATTGATTCCTTTCGACAATCAGGTCTTGAATTAGCTCACTCACTTCTTTATAATCATAAGGTTGAGAATCAGGTTTTTTGACACTTCTTCGTAATCACTGGTTCATTGTTGATATAGCTGGCATCATCTTGATTCTTTGGTCAACCAGGACCTGAATCACAACATCTTCAAATCTTTCAATTGGTTTCTATCTCAGAATTGGTTAGTCTCTCAGGATCAGTTTCTCCACCACATAACTGAGTCCACATCTTTATCATACATAGATTATTCTTTGAACCACTACGCTTCGCACAATGATTCAAAGAGGGGCAAAATGTAATACCTTGAAAATGGGCTATAGGTTCATTAACCTCCTACATCATCAAATCAATCGAAATCGATACAAAAGTCCTAACCTAAGGCACATCTGCACATCAGTTTATCAAAAACCCAATTGATTTCATCTTAATTCTGCATCGGGAATATTCCTTGAATATTCCTAATTATTCTAATTATCTTTAATTTAATGATTATTTGGTGATAAATCTTATTTATCCTAAAATTTAATTGAATATTCTGAATATTTAATTAATTAATTTAATGATGCCACTTAATTATTTAATTAGATTTAATTACATTTATTCCTAAGTGATATTGTTTTTATTTTGACAATAAAACAAAATTCCTACAAACAATCAATTGAATATTTATTTAATTGATTTAAAATCAAAGTTGTCAATTTTAATGATTTAATTGGAATAAAGTTTGATTTAATAATTGATTAACCCATAAATCAATTGTTTTAATTCAAAATCAATTAAGTGGAAAATAAATCACTTTATTTATTAAATTATGCACAATCAGAAAAGTAGTTAACTTTAAATCAATTTTCAATTTCAATTTGTTAACTTTCTAAACTCAACATTTGATGATGAGTTGAAAAAGAGAACTAAACTCTATTTTGAGATAAAAACTACTTTTGCATGATTTTACGAGTTTATTTATTCTTAATTTCTTGTTAACTCAAAAATCAACCTAAGTTTATCAAGAGTGATTTATGGCTTTTCTCAATGCATCCTCAAGCCTTGGATTTCTATAAAAACAAGGCTCAACTCTTCATAATTCATCTCACATCCCTCGAATTTGCATACTTACTCTGGCAAATTGACATCTGAAGAATCAAGCTCTTGCACACAAGGAGATTGTGAGATTTTTGTTATTGTTTTTGAGGGTTCATAGTAATCATTCATAGCATATCATTGTTAGATTAATTTGCATATCATTTCAATTCATTATAGATTAATTTCATACAGTTTTTCATCTAATTGCATCAAAAAAAAAAGAAAAAAGATTAAATTGCCTTTATATTTCATTTCTTTCATCATTTCAATCCTTCGTTTAGGTGTTGCATTGTCATTGATCTCGGTCTAATCTGAGAATACCATACTCACACCTATTAGAAGGTAGTAAATCACCTAGTTAGCTTAGTTTCATTTATCTACAAATTTCTTTGATTTGCTAACCTCTAATTCTTTACTGAAGTGTTGTGTCCACAGCTAGCTACAATTTTCACACACACACACTCACATCTCTCTTGTTGTCTCCAAAATCTTATGGACAACCTTCTAATAAGGTGAAGCCTACAGCTAAAGAATCCTAGGTTGTATTCAATGCAAGCTTTGTTAAAGAGCAAGTATCCAAACAAGAGTTTGAAGAAGACTAAGTTGTATTGGCATGGTTGTATAAGGATGAATCTCAATCCCAAATGATTTAGAAATGTGATTCTATCATGCCAAAATTTCATTCAACATCATATGGACTAGGGGATAAATTGATTGCTAAAATGGGATACACTGGAAAAGGACCTCTAGGAATATGAGGAAAAGGTCTTATATCACCTCTTGACCACCATGGTCAAACCAACAAGAATATAATAGGTCTAAGTTATCAAAACAAACCTTTTTATCTCAAAGTTCTTCCCATGTGATAGAATAATTAGAGCTAGAGGTAGCCAATAATGAAGAAGAAAATATCCATCCTAGTGACAGTGATTCAGACACCACTGATGAGCTTATTCCTTATGAATGTTTTCCTAAAGAAATAAAAAACCTCCTTGAAGTAGAAGATGATCCAATCAAAAGAATCAATGTGGTAGACACACAAGAACCTATTGTGGAACAAGAGATAGTTGCACCATAAGAACTAGCTAATCTTGAAGATAATCAAATAGAAAAAGAGGAAGGTAAGCCTATCACTATAGCTAAACACTTGGAGCATTCCATTTATTTTGAGACAAACTCTCATGAGTATGAATTCAAATATGAATCTGAAGGTAATCTTGCTTGGGGCATTCATCCTGATTTTACACATGTTCTCAGATTTCCCAAGGGTCTAGATGAGGAAACAAAAGATGAATCTAATGATTATGAATGGGGAATCATTCTAGAACCAGATGAACTTATTATAGAAAAAAATGTTGTTGTTATTCACCAATACATGCCTAAACCCAACATAAGTCTAGAACAAAATGAAGAATTTGATGAGTCTGATCCACCTATGGCTGAAGTGGAATCCCACAATGATATTGAGCCTATTCACAAATTGAACATTTTAAGTTGTAATATCACCTTCAATCTCAAGAGTCAAGTTAGGACCAATGATGATAGAACCATATCCGTAAACACCATTTCCTAAGCCTATCCCACATTGGCTATCCAACATCTTGAACTTCTTGACCAAACTTCCATGAATCTGAGCCAAGATATCTATACTTTTCCCAATGACTATGCCCTTTCTTTCTACCTCAATGCAGTGGAGCCTATGATGACTTCCATCAATGAACCGAGTGTTAGCATGACAAAGTCGGACATCAAGTATCTTAGTTAAAAGAATAAAAATAAAAATAAAAAGAAAAGGAGTTCTGAGGGTGAAAACCACTTTGTGGTAGTCTCGTAACCTACAAAAGTAAAAACAAAAGATGTACCCGAAGGTGAAAACCTCTCTAAGGAACCTAAGGATGAGATAGTTGATGTCCTTCTGATTCATTATAGGATAGATCTCTAGTTCTCATTGAGCCCACTCAATCTATCAACTTGGGTAGAATAGAAGAACCACAGCCGATTCATGTAGCACAATCCTTATCAGAAGAAGAGAAGAAAGCATTCACCAAATTCTTGATAGAAAAGAAAATTAACTTCACATGGAAGTATTTAGATATGCCTAGACTTGATCCTGATCTCATAATGTACCATTTATCTATTGCTCCTGGAGTAAAACCGATTAAACATAAGTTAAGAAAGATGCATGCTCATGTTGCACTCTTAGTCAAAGCTGAATTAGAGAAGCTCCTAAAAGATGGATTTATTTGAGTTATTGATTATGAAAAATGGATCTCTAATATTGTTCCAATATCAAAACCAAAAAAATCTATAAGAGTGTGCACTTATTTTAGAGATGTTAACAAGGCATGCCCTAAAGATGATTTTCTGCTACCTAACATCGATATGATAGTGGACATGATTGCAGGCTTTGAGATATATTCTTTAATGGATGGTTTTTCTGGATATAATCAAATAAAAATTGCTCCAAAGGATCAAGAGAAAACTTCTTTTACATGTGCATGGGGTACATTCTGTTGGAACATCATGCTGTTTGGTTTGAAGAATGTAGGTGATACATATCAAAGAGCTATGACATCTATCTTTCATGATATGATGCATTGAAACATGGAGGATTATGTTGATGACACCTTAGAAAAGTCTATGATAAGATCTAAACATCTAAATAATTTGAGAAAAATACTAGATTGAATGGAGATGTTTAGTCTTAGACTAAATCCTAAAAAGTGTGCTTTTGGTGTCACTTCTGGCAAGCTACTAGGCTATATTGTTTCAAAGAAGGGCATTGAAGTTGATCCTACTAAAGTCAAAGCTATCATGGAGATGCAACCTCCCAAGAATATTAGTCAAATGAGGACATTACAAGGGAGAGTATAGTCTATTAGATGCTTCATATCTTAGCTAGTAGACATATCACAACCTTTCACACAAACATTACATAAAGGTGTGACTTTTGCATGGAATGAAGAGTGTGAAAATAATTTCAATCATATCAAGCAATATCTATCAAATCCTCCTATTTTGATGCCTCCTATTCAAGGTAAGCCATTGATTTTATATGTGTCCACCATAGATACATCACTAGGGGCATTACTAGCACAACTTGATGAAATTAAGAAAGAAAGAGCTATATATTATATCAGTAGAACATTGGTAGCATATGAGAAGAACTATTCAATGATTGAGAAAGCTTGTCTAGTTGTGATCTTTGCATCACACAATTGAGACACTACATGTTGGCCCATACAACACAATTGGTTTCTAAGATCGATCCACTAAAATACCTACTAAGCAAAGCTACCCTCACAGGTAGATTAGCTAAATGGGTGATGCTATTGAGGGAGTTTGATATAGAATATGTTGAGATAAAAGCTATCAAAGGACAAGTAATTGCAGATCAACTACCTGAAGCACCGTTGTTTGATGATACACCAATGCAAATGGAATTCCTAGATTCCTCTATCATGAATCTTTCTTCTAGAACATGGAAGTTATTCTTTGACGACTCCTATACATAGAATGGATTTGGAGAAGGCATATTTTTCATCACGCCTCAAGAATACTCAATACCTAAAGCATTTAGAATCAAGTTTCCTTGTACAAACAATATTACTAAATATGAAGACCTTCTTAATAGAATGAAGATGGCAATTGAGTGGTGAGTGACAGGATTACACATTCATGGAGACTCACAACTTGTCATATACCAAGTCAATGATGTCTACCAAACCAAAGATGAAAATCTTTTCCCATACAAGAGAATGGTCGATGACCTAAAGAAATGTTTGATCTCTATCACATTTGAGAAAATTCCTAGAATAGAGAACAAGGTTGTTGATTCTATGGCAACTTTATCATCTCTCTTACAACAACCCAAACATGAGCTACGCTATGAGTTCTTGGTGGAAGCACTATCTTATCCTATATATGATTCCCCCAAAACTTGCATGATCTACACTATTGTTGGTCATGATTCATCCCAATACAAAAACCTTTTCTCCTATCTTGAAGACCAAATCATTCCAGATACCTTCAACCACCATGAGAAATGATACCTTATCTGAAATGCATTTGGGTATGTTATCATTGGTAATGATCTATATAAATGAGATCTAGATGGTACACTTCTTAGGTGTTTAGAATGTGAAGAGTCTCAACGTGCATTAGAGGAAGTCTATGATGGTATATGTGGATCACATTATAATGGTTTAACACTAGCTTGAAAACTTATTAGGGCTGGGTACTATTGGCTTGAAATGGAAAAAGATGCAATCAAGTATGCTAAGAATTTTCAAGAGTGCCAAGTACATGGTAACTTAATTCATGAGCCATGGAGAGATCTAATTCCTTTTAATACATAGTGGCCTTTTCAACAATGGGCATTTGATCTTATAGGAGCCATACATCCTCATTCTTCTAATGGACATACCCATATCATCACAGCTACAGACTATTTCCCCAAATGGGTAAAAGCGGTCCCTTTGACTCAAGCAACTAGAAAGAAAATATCTATGTTCATCCTAAACTACATTATATGTCAGTATGGAATTCCACATTCAATAGTTATAGATAATGGAGGCCAATTCAAGAACAAGGACCTAGATTCCTTATGCTCAAAATTCAAGATTACATAAAATTGGTCATCCATATACTATCCTCAAGGAAATGGACAAGCAAAGGCATCCAATAAGAATCTATTGAAAATATTACACCGCACAGTTAATAAAATAGGAAGAGACTGGTGTGTGTGTGAAAATTGTACCTGATCTGTAGACACAACACTTCAATAAAACATTACAGGTTAGCAAAAATCAAAATCGTGCAAAATTGAAATCTAATTTAATCAAGCGATTTACTACCTTCTAGTAGGTGCGAGATTAATGCTCTCAGATTGTTATCGAGATCAGTGACCTAGACGACACCTAAATGAAGGATTTGAATGCAAAACTAATATGAAATATGAATGCAATTAATCTATTTTTTTAAAAAAAAATTTCTATGCAATAATAATGAAAAACTGATATGAATCTATGCTAATATGGAAATTGATATGCTAAAATGATCTAAAAATGATATGAAAAAGAATCTAAATGAATGTAAAAAAAACAAATTGATCTCACAATAGCCTTGATTCGCAATAAGCTTTGATTCTCCAAATTCCAATTCTTCAAAATAGTTGTGCAATTCATAGATGGCTTTGGCAAAGTAAGCTTGCAAAATTATGAGATGAATTATGAAGAGCTAAAGCCTTGTTTTTATAGAAATCCAGGGCTTTGGAGGTGCATGAGAAAAAGCCATAAATCACTCAAATAACTCAGGTTGATTTTTGAGTTATTTTTAAATAACAGATAATTAAGTCACAAAAATTATGCAAAAGCACAGTTCAACTCGAATTAGAAGTTTAGATCAACTTTAAAACTCAAAAAGATGTTGAGTTTCAAAAAGCTAACAACTTGCATTGATTTTCCAATTTGAGTTTAACTGGTCCTTGAATGTGCACATGGATAATTATGATTTAATAAATAAATAAAGTGATTTATGCTTAACTTAACTGATTTTTGAAAATAAATAATTGATTTATGGGTTAATCAATTATTTAATCAAACTTTTATTAAAAACTATATTATTAAATAATGACAACTTGCTTTAATCAATTAAATAAGAATTTAATCAATTATTCATAGGATATTTGATTTATTGTCAAAATTAAATAATACAATTAATAATAGATAGAATTAAATTTAATTAAATAATTAAGTGGCAAGATATTAAATCTAATTAATTAAATATGAAAATATTCAATTAATCAAACTTAGGATAAATGTGATTTATCGCCAAATAATCATTAAATTAAAGATAATTAAGATAATTAGGAATATTGCTAGGAATATTCCCCGATGCAGAATTTAAGATAATCAATTATGATTCGATGATGTTTAGATGTGCCTTAGATTAGGACTTTAATGTCGATTTCATTTGAATTGTTGATATAGAAGGTTAATGAACTTATAGCCCATTTTTGGGGTATTACATTTTGCCCCTCTTTGAATTACTGTGCGAAGCGCAGTGGTTCAAAGATAGTCTGTGTTTGATAGAGATATGAAACTGATTCAAAATTGATAATTGATATGAGACAAAAGTTGATTGATATTGATTTGATATGGAGATAATAGGTCCTGAATGACCAAAGATAATGTTAACTATAACAGTAATGAACCGATGATTGTGAAAAAGTGTCAAAACACCTGATTCCAAACCTTAGGATTGCTAAGAAGTGAGTGATCGGTTCTAGACTCGATTGTCTTAGTAGAACCATGATAGAGGTATCACATCCAAACCCTTTAGTTGCCGAAGAACCAAGGAAAGAACACTATGATCCGATGGTTGCAAAAACTGATACAGTTTACAAGATTAGGAGAATACTAGATTGATATGGATCTTGATGAATCTGATATGCCCCAAGTGATGATAGATTTTCCCCAAGCGATGAGGTCTTTTTTGATGAATCAGTAACTAGATGTGGTTATTGTCTTGATTACTGAGAAAGATATTGATTTCCATAAAGATATGATTTCAAATTTGATTACAAACTTTGAATGATATGCAATACCAAACCCACTTCAGGATTAAAATTGAAATCTGACAAGAAAAGTCAGCGTTGAGAGTTTAGAAGCATGTTAATTGATTTGAGAAGTGGTTAAACACGTCTGGGAATGCATTGTGCATTGTTGGAAGGTCCCAAAAGACCAAGTTTGACTAGGTCAAACCATGAGTTGACCATAGTTGACCAAGTTGAAATTTTGATAGTTTGATGTTAGATAATCAGTTAAGTTGAATACTAGATTTCTGTGATGATAGAAGGTCGAATATGCAAGCAGTTAATAATATGAATGATCTCAGATTTGAATTTTGATCCCAAAAAAGGATTCTACTTGCTATTTCGTTGGAGGAACCTTCGTGTGAGATTCAGCTCTTGTTAGATTTGAAGATGCGAGTGGAGAATTGTTTAAGCATTGAAGTTCATTTAGCCATTGTGAGATCATGCAACATGAAAAATGAAATGCAACCTAAGACCTAGGACCTAGTCACTGATCATGTGTCAATTTGTTATCATCATTGAACTTTTAGGTAACTGGATAAATCAATACAATGCCCACTAGCTATGAAACCATAGACATATGAATATCGATTTGTACGCACAAGAATCAATACAATAGCCACTGGTCAACAACCATGGATATATGAATATTGATTTTATTTTTAGAATGTCGGATTAGATATAAGTACCAAGGCATAAATGCTAGGATGACCTGAATATCATGTCCATTTTGATATAGCAATTTGTATAAGCATCAAAACATAAACGTCATGATGACCGGAATACTCCTTGCATGACAAACACATCAAATAGCCAAGAGATCATTCTAAATCCAATGTGAATTACCCGTAGTGACCCTTTATCATTCACATCCTTAGGGAAGATCACGTTTCATAGTAGGAGAAAGAACTGACTCAAAAAGACAATAGTTAGATCAAACTTCCTTGAATTTTTTGGGTATCAATGGTCGAGGTATGCATGGCCATCCAATTCGAGATAGAGGCTCTTACAGTCGGACACCATTTCAATCCAAAATTTCCAAAGACGTTAGATTTCAACATACAAGCAGAAGACAAAGAAAAGATTATGCCCCTAGTCATCACTCTCTAAATCCTATAAAGGACATCATCGAAGAGCTCAAAGGGAAACAATATGAAAAAATATCAATGTGAATCAGTAAGCATACAAGGAGATAAAAGCATGAAGCACAGATCATTTTCAGTTTGATGTTTGATGTTGGTGTTGTAGATGCAAAATCCTTTCTGGAGACAAGACAGACTTGACTGACTCAAATGAAGCTTCAAAGGACTCTGGCTAGATATGACATGTCTAAGATATACTGGAGACCATAGGATATGACATTGATTGCCCCCAAGTTTGAACATTGATAGGATACAGACGCTTGAGTTGTTTGGTGTACATACTGACTTATTGAAAATTGGAAATGCAGAAACAAACTGGGAGATATGTAAAAACTAAAGCAAGACTGAAAGCTGGGAAAGACCAAGATTGCGCTGATAGATGGAGCATTTTGAAACAAGTGGTGCCCGTTTGCCGGGTTTTCACCATCTTGGCAGAGATTCTATTTTTGCTACCAAGGCGCCTATTTCTAGATTTTCACCAAGGCACTTTTTTTCTTTTTTTCATTTTTTTGTATTTTTCATTTTGTCAATTTTTTTGTACTTTTGATATTTTTTGATTTTTTTGTGAATCATCAAGGTGCCTATTGCTAGGTTTTCACCAAGATGTTCATTTTTTCAGGACTTTTTCTAATTTTTATAATTTTTTTAGGACATTTTACCATAGACTGAATGCCTTAGGCGTAGAATTTTTTCAGATGGAGAACATTGATTGGTTCTCAGAGCTATTCTCCTTCATTCGTTGAGAGTTGATAGGTACTAGAGCCAAAAGTAGTAGTAATTACAAAGGGACCCAGCTAGTTGGGTTCAAACTTCCCCTTGCATTCTCGATGGGATTGATTTTTTGGATTTTCTCTCAAGACTAGATCGCCAACTTGAAATTCTCTATGTCTGACTTTCTTGTTGTAGCCTCTAGACATTCTCTTCTGATATACTCTGAGATGATCATACACTGCTTGTCTGCGCTCATCTAGTAGTTCAAGTTCTTGCAACCTAGACACTCTGTAGTCATCATCAGTTACTAGACCATGTATTCTGATTCTGAGTGATGGGATTTCAACCTCAATAGGTAGTACCACTTTAGACCCATAAACTAAAGAAAAAGGTGTAGCCCTAGTAGGTGTTCTGATACTTGTTCTGTAGGCCCATAGAGTTGGATTAATCATGAGATGCCAGTCTCTACCAGTTTTGTTTACTGTTCTATGCAAGATCTTCAATAGATTTTTGTTAGAAGCCTCTGCTTGGCCATTCCCTTGTGGATAGTAGATAGAAGACCAATGTTGGGTGATCTTGAATTCGGCACATAGATCATTGAGGTCTTTATTCCTGAATTGCCCACCATTATCTATGATTATGGAATGAGGGATCCCATATCTACATATGATATAGTTCAATATGAACATAGATATCTGTTTCCCCATTGCGTGTGTTAGAGGGACTACTTCTACCCATTTTGTAAAATAATCTATAGTAGTGATTATATGGGTATGTCCATTAGAAGAGTGAGGATGAATCATCCTGGTAAGATCAAATGCCCATTGATGGAAAGGTCATTGTGTTGTAAAGTGGATTAGATCTATCCCTGGAGCATGAATTAAGTTTCCATGCACTTGGCACTTTTGACAATTCTTAGCAAATTTGATAGCCTCTTTCTCCATTTCAGGCCAATAGTACCCAGCCCTAATAAGTTTTCGAGCTAGTGTTAAACCGTTCGAGTGTGACCCACAAATACCATCATGGACTTCCTCTAATGCACGTTGAGACTCTTCCTGTTCTAAACATCTAAGTAGCGTACCATCTAGACCTCGTTTGTATAGATCATTACCAATGATGACATATTGGGAGGCATTACGGATAAGGTATCTCTTTTCGTGACAGTTGAAGGTATCGGGAATGATTTGGTCTTGGAGATAGGAAAATAGGTTTTTATATCAAGATGAATCATGACCTACAATAGTGCAGATCATGCGGGTTTTGGGGGAGTCATATGCAGGATAAGAGAGTGCTTCCACCAAGAACTCATAGCGTAGCTCATGTTCAGGCTGCTATAATAAAGTAGATAGTGTTGCCATTGCATCGGCAGCCTTGTTCTCCATTTTAGGAATTTGCTCAAATGTGATAGATATGAAATATTTCTTAAGATCATCGACCATTCTCTTGTAAGGAATGAGCTTTTCACCTTTAGTTTGGTACACATCATTGACTTGATGAATAACAAGTTGAGAGTCTCCATGAATGTGTAGCTCTGTTACTCTCCATTCAATTGCTATTTTCATACCATTCAAAAGGGCTTCATATTCCACAATATTGTTCGTGCAAGGAAAATTTAATCGGAATGCTTTGGGGATTGAGTATCCTTGGGGAGTTAGGAACAATATGCCTGCTCTAGATCCATTCTGTGTATAGGAGCCATCAAAGAACAATTTCCATTCTCTAGAAGATAGGTGCATAATAGATGAGTCTGGAAATTCCATTTGCATTGGTGTGTCATCAAACATGGGTGCATCTACTAGTTGATCAGCAATAAATTGACCTTTTATAGCTTTTCTTTCAACATATTCAATGTAAAATTCACTTAGAAGCATGACCCATTTAGCCAGTCTACCTGTGAGGGCAGCCTTGCTTAGTAAGTATTTTAGTGGATCAATTTTTGCTACTAGATGCATGGTATGAGCTAACATATAGTGTCTTAGTTTCTGTGATGCAAAGATCACAGCAAGACAAGCTTTCTCAATCATAGAATAGTTCTTTTCATACACCACCAATGTTCTCCTTATATAATAAATGGCTCTTTCCTTTTTGTCTTCGTCATGTTGCGCTAGCAATGGCCCCAGTGATGTGGCTATTGCGGAGACATACAAGATCAATGGCTTCCCATGAATAGGAGGCATCAAGATAGGTAGATTTGATAGATACTTCTTGATATGGTTAAATTTGTTCTCACATTCTTCATTCCATGCAAAGTTCACACCTTTATGTAATGTTTTTGTAAAAGGCTATGATATGTCCGCTAGCTGTGATATGAATCTTCTGATAGATTGAACTCTACCTTGCAACGTCCTCATTTGACTGATATTTGTGGGGGGTTGCATCTCTATTATAGCCTTGACTTTAGCTAGATCAACTTCAATGCCTTTCTTTGAAACTATGTATCCTAAGAGCTTTCCAGAAGTGACACCAAAAGAACACTTCTTAGGATTTAGTCGGACATTAAACTATTCCATTCTATCTAGGATCATGCTCAAGTCCTTTAGATGTTCAGTTATGATCATAGATTTTGCTAATGTGTCATCAACATAATCCTCCATTGTTCTATGCATCATATCATGAAAAATAGATGTCATTGCTCTTTGATATGTAGCTCCAGCATTTTTGAGTCCGAATGGCATAACATTCCAATAGAAGGTTCCCCACGCACATGTGAAAGTAGTTTTCTCTTGGTCCTCTAGAGCAATTTTTATTTGGTTATATCCAGAGAAACCATCCATTAAGGAATACATCTTGAAACCCGCAGTCATGTCCACTATTATATCAATGTTAGGTAGTGGAAAATCATCCTTAGGGCACGCTCTATTCACATCTCTAAAGTCTGTGCATACTCTGATTGAGCCATCTAGTTTAGAAATAGGTACAATGTTGGAGATCCACTCAGCATAGTCTATGACATGGATGAATCCAGCTTTTAGGAGTTTCTCTAATTCAGCTTTGACTAAAAGTGCAACATGAGGATGCATCTTTCTCAATTTTTGCTTGACCGGTTTTACTCTAGGAGCAATGGATAGATGGTGCATCATAAGATTTGGATCCAACCCTGGCATATCTGAATACTTCCATGCAAAGTTGATCTCTTTTTCTATCAAGAATGTAGTAAATTTCTATTTCTCTTCTTCTGATAAGGATTGTGCTACATGTACTAATTGTGGTTCCTCTGTTGTACCCAAATTGATGGATTGGGTGGGCTCAATTAGAACTGGAGATCTATCCTATAAATGACTTGGAAGGACATCAAATATCTCATCCTTAGGCACCTCAGAGAGGTTTTCACCTTTGGATACATCTTTTATTTTTACTTTTGTCAGTTCTGAGACTGCCACAAAGTGGTTTTCACCCTCAGAACTCTTTTTCTTTTTCTTTTTACTCTTGTTTTTTTGACTAAGATATTTGATGTCTAACATGGTCATGCTAACGCTTAGTTCACTAATGGAAGTACTCATAGGCTCAACTGCATTGAGGTAGCAGGCAAGGGCATAGTCATTTGGGAAGGTATAAATACCATGGTTTGGGTTTGTGGAAGTTTGGTCGATAAGATTAGGGCGTTGGATAGTCAAAGTGGGAAAGGCTTGGGATATGGTGTTTATGGATATTGATCTATCATCATTGATCCTAACCTGATGCTTGAGTTCAAAGGTGATACTACAACTTAAGACATTCAATTCGTGAATAGGCTCAATGTCATCGTGGGAGTCCAATTCAGCCATAGGTGGATCAGACTCGATAGGTTCATCATTTCACTCTAGACTTACATTGGTTTGAGGTGCATATTGGTGAATAACATCAACATGTTTCTCTATGATAAGCTCATCTAGTTTTGGAATGGCTCCCCATTCATAGTCATTTGATTCAGCTTCTAATTTAGGATCTCTAGGAAATCTTAGAACATGAGTAAAGTTAGGGTGAATACCCCAAGAAGGGTTACCCTCAGATTCTGATTTGAATTCATACTCATGAGAATCTATCTCAGAATCACTACCACTTCCCTCTTCTTGATTGTTTTTAAGATTAGTTGGTTCTTGTGTTGCAACTATCTCCTGATTGATAGTAGGTTCTTGTGTTTCTACTACATTAATTCTTTTGATAGGATCATCTTTATCATCAAGAAGGTCTTTGATCTCTTTAGGCAATTTTTCATAGGGGATGAGTTCTAAACTATCTGAATCACTATCTGATGGTTCTATTTCTTCTTTCTTAAGAAGAGGTTCCCCTGGTGCGATTTGCTCTATGACATGTGAGCAATTACCTTTGAGGTGATAGGGTCTCTTCTTAAATACTAAGCCAATTTTATTCTTATTTTCTCTACCAGTATGTGGGAGAGGTGCCTCAAGACCTTTTCCTCTGATTCCTAGAGGTCCTTGACCTAAGTATCCCATCTTAGCTATTAATTTACCTCCTAGACCATATGACTTGGAAGGGAGTTTGGGTACTGCAGAGTTACCAGTTTGAACAACTTTAGATTCAGGTTCATCTTTGTACAACCATGATAGCACAGCTTCATCCTCTTCAAATTCTTGCTTGGATACTTGTTCTGCTACAAAATTCCTTTTATATGCCTCAAGAGGTTCTTGAGGTTTGGGCTTGGATTGTTTCAAAGATTTCCCATAAGACTTAGGCGAGATAGGGAGAGATGTCAAAGATAAGACTGGCTCGATAGTGTATTTTCCCATACTATTTTCTTTGATATTAACCTCTTTGGCAAGATCTTCCATTTTAGATGTGGATGCTTCTTTAGTTGGCTCTATGAGAGATTCTCTATTATTAGGTACAAGCTTATCTGCACTTTCCTTCAAGGTGTTGCAATTTGTATTCAGATCTACTAGGATAGTAACCTCGACTCCTTCATAAGGAAACTTCAAACATTGATGGTATGTAGAAGGAATGACTTGCATTTCATGTATCCACAGTCTCCCTAGAAGGACATTGTAGGCCAAAGGTAGATCAAGCACTTGACAGATGGTATCTTTGATAACTGGACCCACTCTGATAGGTAAGATAATGGTGCCTTTAGAAGATCTTTCTTGTTCATCATAGGCCTTGATAGTTATTTTCTTTCTAGGATCAATAGCCAATTCTGAAAATCCCAATTGTGTGATCAAGTTGTAAGAACAAATGTTTAGGCCAGCGCCCCCATCTATCAACACACATTTGACTCTACAGTTCTGGATCAAGACTTCTATATGAAAAGGTTGACTATGTGGGTGACACAAGGAGTTGTCATCTTCCTCTAAAAAGGAGATATATTGTGGAGATGTAAGATGTCCAACCATAGTCTGGAACCTATCTAAATCAAGGTCATCAAGAACATTGGAACTGAGCAAAGCTTTATCGAGAATGGCTCTATGAGCTAGAGATATTTGAAGCAACTCAAACATGGAGATTTTCACATTAGTGTGCTGGAGTTGTTGAACAATTCTATAAGACATAGGCCTTGTATCCTTTGGATTAGAAGATTTGGAAGCAGCCTTCTGTTTAGAAGCAGATGAAAGATTGAAGGGCACTTTAGGGACATTTGATGAATCTAGGATTTGTCCTTTCAGATGCGTTTGAGCTTGTGATCGAGTAACTATGTTAGCTGAGGAATGATCTTTGTCTCTTCATATGATTGTGATGACATTACAACTTTCAGAGAGACATGGTTCAACCATATTGATGACAGTGTTATTTCCAGGGTAGGCATAGTTGACTTTTGCCCCCATATTAGGCTGAGAAGTTGAAACCTTTTGACCATGTTTCAGAAATGGTTCTGTGAATGTTGTATGATCATTATTGCTCATGGGATTGTCAATTGTGATGTCTCCACTATCGATCAAATCTTGAATGGTATGCTTCAAGTGGTAACAACTACTAGTTTTGTGACCTTTAATCCAATGGAAATCACAAAATTCATTATCCTTCCACCATATCGGTTTGGGGTCCTGAAGATTCAGTCAGATTGGTGGTAAAGAGATGATGTTATCAGCTAGTAGAGTTTTCATAGCTGATTCTAAAGACTCTCCTAGAGGAGTAAATTTTCAATGCTTATCCCATTTTTTGAATTCTGGCTTCCTTTGAGATGGTTGAGAAGACTTTTGCTCGGAAACTTTAATGGCTTGAGTGCCAAGAGTGAGATTGTAGGCTGGTGCCTTTGATGGGGCATGGACAGTGTCTACAATGCCATCTGTGATGATGCCTTTGTTCTTGTTCCAATTTTTGTTCTTGTCTTTGGAACTAGATCCAGATTCGTACTTGTCTTTTTGGAGTGTGATTTCCCTTTTTTTTACAAGCACTTTTTCAATTTTGATAGCATTGTCCACCATCTTGTCAAAAGATGTATGATCTTGCATTTGTAAGGGATAATTGAGCTCTGGAACAAGGTTATTGATAAAGATTTCAAGTTTCTCCATTTCGGGAATTGGTCTAGCATATAGAGAGAACTTCTTTCGCCACCTCTTGAGGAAAGTTAAGAATGATTCTCCTTGATATTGCTTGAGATTACAAATATCAATCATGGTGACCAGATGCTGAATATTGTATGAATATTGTTGATAAAACAATTTAATCAATTCCTCAAACATTTTGATCATAGGAGGCAATCTTGAAAACCACTGAATGGATGCTCCACCTAGAGATCTAGGAAAAAGATGCATCAGATAGGTCGGTTCATGCATGAATTCCATGGATTGCATACAAAACTCTCTGACATGATCTTGGGGATCAGAGTGTCCATCATACTTATCATACTTTGGCATCTCCACTCTTTTTAGAAACGGCGGCATGTACAAGTCTTTGTTAAATGGAAAAGGACATAGAGCCTCCATGGAGAACTCTTTGGGTTCCTTCTCTTTCTTGAGATTGTTAAGTTCAACTTGTATAGCATGCATTTGTTTCATCATAGCTGTGAGTGGATTCTCTTCCTCATGTGTAATGATGTCTTCAACATTAAAGTTGGGAGGAAGTTTAGCTCCTTGATGAGCTAGTTGTAAAAAGTATGCTTCTCTATTTTCTTTCAAGAAATGTCTCATCATCTTGTTAAATTCATCATCATTTTGGTAGTGAGAAATTTCTTCAGGTGTGGGTTCCTAATCTGCACCATGTTGAGATTGAGCTCTTTGAGAGCCAAAATTTGTCCCTGCTTGAGACATGGTAGGAGTTTGTGGACTCCCTAGATTAGATTGATGAGGGGTATGTTGAGTACCTCCGTGAGTTGATGGAGAGGGTACGTAACCAGATTTCAATCGATAGTTTCCAAGACCGTCATCCTCGTAAAGACTAGAATTGATGAGTTGCTCAAAAGTTAGATTTTGGATAGTGGTAATAAATTTCTTGTGAGAGGAAGCTCTAGCCTCCACCATCAACTTTGAGTGAAACAAAAGAATAAGATTCAGATAATTGAAGAATGAATTGAATCAAGATGATCAGATGACACAACCTTGTCAAGGTTTGATTGATTTGAAGATTTGATTAGACATGGATGAAGGATACTATGCCCTAGATGTATGGGTAGGTTCCCAAAAGATAGTGGACAAGATATCACAACACTTAGTCATTTTGATGATTGATTGATTGAAGATTGATAGTTATGACAAGGTTTTGACACGAGATGATAAAGACTCAAATTGATTAGATAGAAGGCTGAATCAGATTCAAAAGGCCACTTTAAAAAAATGATTGGACTCTTAATAGCTACTGCTCTATTCCTGACACAATGATCCATTCGACAGATTTTGAAACTAGGCTGAAAGAGCTAAATATCTGGCAATCCTGACAATTTTTTGACAACTTTCAAAAATTTCCCAAATGACACTCTAAAAAAACTTGTACGACAGTGGGTAGGCTATGAAACAATAGTTGCACAACTTGTATGACAATTGCAAAGCTCATATGATAGTGGGTATGCAATGAAATGACAATTGAAAATCTCATACGACAGTTGTAAGCAGGATTTGATTTCTTGAAATATGCTGGCATGAAAACTCATACGACACTGGGTACTCAATCATACGACAGTTGGGTAGCAATGAAATGATAGTTGACAATATCATACGATAGTAGCAAGATTTTGACTTTGAAGATTTGCTGGCATGAAAACTCGTACGATATTGGGTACTCAATCATACGACAGTTGGGTAGCAATGAAACGACAGTTGACAATATCATACGACAGTTGCAAGATTTTCACTTTGAAGATTTGCTGGCATGAAAACTCATACGACACTAGGTTTTCTATCATACGATAGATGGGTTGCAATGAAATGACACTTGATGGAAACTCGTATGACTTTCTGACCTCCTGAGATGACTTTTGACCCCAGAAAAGAATTTGACTTCAGATTTTACAAATTTTGAGTTTTCAGATTTGAATTGTTTGCAAATTTCAATGTCTAGATTTGAA
Organism: Chamaecyparis obtusa; assembly: GCA_027943335.1. NCBI lineage: Eukaryota > Viridiplantae > Streptophyta > Pinopsida > Cupressales > Cupressaceae > Chamaecyparis > Chamaecyparis obtusa. The sequence continues at coordinate 1,863,110 of BSBK01004467.1, forward strand.
GATTGTAACAGATTTGTCCATTTTCAATAACCAGATAGATAAACAAGCATGCAAAATAGCAAGCAAGTAATTTTAAGCATGTCTAAAAACAATGAACAAGGGAAAAAGCAACCTTGTCCATGAACAATCAAGTGACTTATTCATTCTAATCCTCAGAACTGCTAATTGTGTATGTTCCAAAAATGTTTTGCAATAACACACATATACCCTATAAAATGAAAATTTGGCCTCGCTAGGGTTTTTAGTAATGGTTTGACTCTACAACTTTTATGATCCAAAGGAGTGAACTCTAATCTCGGTGCACCAGGGTTTTGACACAGTCTGAGAACTTAATCTTCAAGAGCTGCTAGGGAGATCTGACAACCCAACAATGAACCATACTCATGGAGATTTCTTCCACAAGGACATTTATATAGCGGCTCTCACTACCATGGTGAAAATGGCTATGATCGCTTGAGGTTCTGTCAATGTAGTTTTCCCTATGAAGGGATTGTCCGCTATGGTTAACCCTCTCTAAAGATGACTCACAATAGTATACCACAAGGGGACTTGGCTCCAGATCTAAGGTTTTTGACACCTTTTCACTTTTAACCCAAACAAAGCAAGCAGATTAATCTGACATGCTAAGACAAAGTTTTTCTTCACCAAGGTCTATGATGCCAACTCCACGTGATCTATCAACCTCTCCGAGGAGAGAATGTATCAATCAATAAGAGAAGGCACACTAACCAATTTTGATTCAACAAAGCTTGTGATGTCAACCCCATGTGATCTATCAACCTCTCCTGGGAGAGAATGTATCGATCAATAAGAGAAGACACACTAACTAAGTTGAATGTGAAATGCACTAAGTATCCTCCCTACCTACAAGGATTCTATCATCAAGAAAGATTTTTCTAGGAATCCAATCTCTCAAGAATCATGAATAGTGTTCATAGGGCCTAATTACTATGTGAGCACAGATATATTCCTGAAAGCAAATCTACCAAAAGTACCCAAAAAGTAGAAAGAGGAACACTTAACACTTAAAGTGAATATGAGATGAGTCCACAAGGTGGAACACTTAACACCTCACACAAGCTGAAAATGAGTCCCCAACTTAGAAAACAAGTGAGTTCCTAAAAGCACAAAAGGGTTTCCAAGTGGAACATTTAACGCTTCTATCTTATTGACCCCTCCCCTTTATGGCACTGAGATTGAAACCACGGGGTGGAAATGAGGGGCCAGTAGATTAGTGAGTCCAATAACCCAAGATAGCAATCAAGATCAATCACAAGTATCTAAGACTACTTAATGAATCCTTAAGGGGTCACAACCTAGTATCAATTATGCATGTGTGTAAAACAAAAGCATGAAAAGAATCACCCAAGCTAGACACACGAGAGATTTATTTTAAGTCCCAAATAAAAATGTCATTAGATGAAGGAGAAAACCTAGGATCCTTGCAATGTGCTTAGTAGATTTTACCTAATTTTTAGCAATTTTTGTTGAGCTTTACCATGCAAGCAAGCTACGAACTCTCCAACAAGCCAACAAGCAAACAAGATATGCAAGGTATATTCAACTTATGAAAACCCTAGGGTTAGATCTAAAAATCAATTGTTAAGAGAAATAATAACCAGCTATTTATCCAAATGACAACTCATATCATGCATTGAATAATATGAAAAATAAGTGCATACGCATCACAAAAATTTTAATTTTTTTGCACTGCATTTGACGTAGTCAACAAGATCTGATTTTTTTGATATGATTTTGGCCACAAAAATAGAAATTCAGAATAGAGATCCCTGATAAAAAATAGAGAGCTTTCCAAAAATGCAAAAATTTTAGAAAAATCTCTTCATTTGTGCCCTAGAGACCTATTTTATCAAAACAGACTAGTTTTTGTAAATTGACTATTTGAGCTATTATATCATGTTCAAATTTAAAACATAAAGAATGGAACCCCTGTATAATTTAAAGAGCTTTTCGAAAATATACATTTTTTTGAAAAATATGCTGATTTGCGTCAGATATTAATTTTTTCCTAAATTTCAAGAAAAAATTATTAAAAATTCAAAACATCTCAAAAAATTCTAAATTTTTTATTATAGCTTCACTGATATGTCAAAAACTTAAAAAAAGAATTTCAGACCAAAATGCTAACCCGTTTGGGAGATAAAAGTAAATCTTTGAAACTTTGGGGTTTTAGCTCCCAAAAAAAATCAAAACTAGCATGCAAAGGTGGGTTGCCCCACGGTGGGTGCCAGAAATGTGTGTGTGAAAATTGTACCTGATCTATAGACACAAAACTTCAGTAAAATATTAGAGGTTAGCAAAAATCAAAATCATGCAAAATTGAAATCTAATTTAACCAACCGATTTACTGCCTTCTAGTAGGTGCGAGATTAATGTTCTCAAATTGTTATCGAGATCAGTGACCTAGACGACACCTAAATGAAGGATTTGAATGCAAAACTGATATGAAATATGAATGCAATTGATCTATATTTTTATTTTATTTTCTATGCAATAATAATGAAAAACTAATATGAATCTATGCTAATATGGAAATTTATATGCTAAAATGATCTAACAATGATATGAAAAAGAATCTAAATGAATGTAAAAAAAACAAATTGATCTCACAATAGCCTTGATTCACAATAAGCTTTGATTCTCCAAATTTCAATTCTTCAAAATAGTTGTGCAATTCGTAGACGACTTTGGCAAAGTAAGCTTGCAAAATTATGAGATGAATTATGAAGAGCTAAAGCCTTATTTTTATAGAAATCCAAGGCTTTGGAGGTGCATGAGAAAAAGCCATAAATCACTCAAATAACTCAGGTTGATTTTTGAGTTATTTTTAAATAACAGATAATTAAGTCACAAAAATCATGTAAAAGCACAGTTCAACTCAAATTAGAAGTTTAGATCAACTTTAAAACTCAAAAAGATGTTGAGTTTCAAAAAGCTAACAACTTGCATTGATTTTCCAATTTGAGTTTAACTGGTCCTTGAATGTGCACATGGATAATTATGATTTAATAAATAAATAAAGTGATTTATGCTCAACTTAACTGATTTTTGAAAATAAATAATTGATTTATGGGTTAATCAATTATTTAATCAAACTTTTATTAAAAACTATATTATTAAATAATGACAACTTGCTTTAATCAATTAAATAAGAATTTAATCAATCATTCATAGGATATTTGATTGATTGTCAAAATTAAATAATACAATTAATAATAGATAGAATTAAATTTAATTAAACAATTAAGTGGCAAGATATTAAATCTAATTAATTAAATATGAAAATATTCAATTAATCAAACTTAGGATAAATGTGATTTATCACCAAATAATCATTAAATTAAAGATAATTAAGATAATTAGGAATATTGCTAGGAATATTTCCCGATGCAGAATTTAAGATAATCAATTATGATTCGATGATGTTTAGATGTGCCTTAGATTAGGACTTTGATGTCAATTTCATTCGAATTGTTGATATAGAAGGTTAATGAACTTATAGCCCATTTTTGGGGTATTACAACTGACATCTCATAATCAATATAGCTCTTTGGGCCTACAGAACAAGTATCAAAACACCCACTGGGGCTACTCCATTCACTTTAGTTTATGTGTCTAAAGCCGTACTACCTATTGAGGTTGAAATCCCATGACTAAGAATCAAAATGCATGGTCTAGTAACTAATGATGACTACAGAGTTTCTAGGTTCCAAGAACTTGAACTACTAGATGAGTGCAAACAAGTAGCCTATGATCATCTCAGAAAAGAATGTCTAGAGGCTACAACAAGAAATTCAGACACAAAGAATTTCAAGTTGGTGATCTAGTCTTGAGAGAAAATCCCCAAAATCAATCAGATCAAGAGTGCAAGGGGAAATTTGAACCCAACTAGATGGGTCTCTTTGTAGTCACTACTACTTTTGGCTCTGGTGCCTATCAACTCTCAATGACTGAAGGAGAACGGCTCCAAGAACCAATCAACATTCTCCATATGAAGAAATTCTATGCCTAAGGCATTCAGTCTATGGTAAAATGTCTTGAAAAAATCTTAAAAATAAAAAAAAGTCCTGAAAAAATGAACATCTTGGTGAAAAGCTAGCAATAGGTGCCTTGATGATTCACAAAAAAAATGAAAAAATTTGAGAAAAAATAAAAAAAAATTGAAAACATGAAAAATACAAAAAAAGAAGAAAAAGAAAAAGTGCCTTGGTGAAAACCTGGAAAAAGGGGCCTTGGTAGAGAAAATAGAATCTCTTCAAGATGGTGAAAACCTGATAAATGGGTGCCACTTGTTCAAAATGCTCCATCTATCAGCGCAATCTTGGTATTTCCCAGCTTTCAGTCATGCTTTAGTTTGTACATATCTCTTGGTTTGTTCCTGCATTCATGTTTTCAATAAGTCAATTTGTACACTAATCTGCTAGAGCATCTATATCCTATCAATTCGTAAACTTGGAGGGAAATCAATGTCATATCCTATGGTCTCTAGTATACCTCTGACGAGTCATATCTAGTCAGAGTCCTTTGAAGCTTCATCTGAGTCCTTTTGTTTGTCTCCTACCAGAAAGGATTTTGTAATCAAACACAAATGAACATCAAAATAGAATGAAAACAATATGTGCTTCACATTCTTTTATCTCCTTGTATGCTTACTGATTCACATTGATATTTCTACATATTTTGTTCCCTTGAGCTCTTCGATGATGTCCTTTAATAGATTTAGAGAGTGATGACTGGGGGAAAAATCTTTTCTTTGTCTTTTACTTGTATGTGAAAATCTAACAACTTTGACAAATCTGGATTGAAATGGTGTCCATCTTTAAGAGCCTCCATCTCAAATTGGATGGCCATGTGTACCTCGACCATTAATACCCAAAAAATTCAAGGAATTTTGATCTAACTATTGTCTTTTTGAGTGATTTCTTACTCCTATTGTGAAACATGATCTTACCCAAGGATGTGAATGATAAAGGGTCACTACGGGTAATTCGCATTGGATTTAGAATGATCTCTTACTGCAAAGCGTATTCAGGTCATCACAACATTTATGTTTTGATGCTTATACAAATTGCTATATCAAAATGGACATGATATTCAGGTTATCCTGGCATTTATGCCTTGGTGCTTATATTTAATCTAACATGCTGAAAACAAAATCAATATTCATATGTACATGGTTGTCTAGCTAGTGGGTGTTGTATTGATTCTTGAGCATACAACTCAATATTCATATGTCTATAGTTTCCTAACTAGTGGATGTTGTATTGGTTTATCTGGTTACCTAAAAACTTCAATGATGAAAACAAATCAACACATTATCAGTGACTAGGTCCTAGGTCTTAGATTTGCATTTCATTCTGCATGTCACTTTGCACTTTGCATATTTGCATGATCTCACAATTGCTGAATAAACTTGAACACTTAATGATTCTCCAAAACTATGCTAAACATGACACAAGGACTGAGCATTGTATGAAGTTCCCTCCAACAAAACAACAAGTAGAATCCATTTTCGGGATTAAAATCAAAATCTAAGATCGTTTACTTTGTCAAAATCATGATTTAAAATTTTTGGACCCACAACGATCGACTACTTACATAATCAACCTTCTAAACATCAAAAAAATCCATTTTTCAACTTAAATGATTATCTCACATCAAACTATCAAAATTTCAACTTGGTCAACCATGGTCAACTCATGTTCAAACCTAGTCAAACTTGGTCTTCTGGACCTTCAAATGATGCAAAATGCATTTCTAGATGTGTATAACCAATTCTCAAATAAATTACCTATTAGGAATAGTCGCAAGAGATAACTGAGAGGGGGGGGTGAATCAATTATCTACAAGTTTCAATTCTTTATGCAATTAAGTATACTTAAACATAAGCATAAACACAATGAAAGAACACTTGAACACAACACCAATATTTTGGTTACGGGGAAACCAAAATAGGTAAAAACCCTGGTGGGAATTGACACCCACTAATATTCTATACTAGTGTATTATGATCCTTGTTAGAAGATCCTTAACTCTGTTAGGAGTTTCTTTACAATATATTAAGTATAGTAGACCTGGTCAAGGGTCGGACTCTGTTAGGAGTCTTTTACAATAGTCCCTATTAGGGGAGAGGATGCACTGTCTGAGAGCACATTGATCAAAGGGGTGAAGGCTACAACCTTCTATTTAATAGATACACACTATATCTAGATCTTGGTGAACTACGCTTTGACCTTCTATTTAGATTAGTTCCAATGAATAGCACAAATACTTTACTTGGTCACATAGACCTTCTTTTGATGGCTCAACACTTTGCACACTCTTCTCTGCTCTTACTTTAAACCATGAACCACATCCTAGCAATCACAAATGACTACCTATAAATATCTTTCCTCTAAATGATATAATCAAGTCGGTGTATTAGAACCACCTTGAAATCATATTAGAGAAACCATAAAAAACTCCAATAACAATTCAGTTGGCTCTACTAAGCACACAACACATTTTAGGACTTGTCTAATAAGATAATTGTAGACACACGCTACACACTATTGACTCTACCAAAACAACTAAATCTTTCTCCTCAAACTGAATTACTTCATGCACTCTTAACCAAACATCACTAACTCTTCTCCAATATTAACTCCAAGGGTGCATACCGAAATGATAGGCGGAACACTAGAACCAATGAAATCTCTATTGACTCTTCTAAATAAACATAGGAAACTGCTACTGGCAAATAGCGACTGCATAACTTCACTTCTACTCATCATCAAACTCTACTTCCATGAATGTAACATTAATAACATGTCTCCATCACATATCCAAAGGTGCAAGGCTCCATGAAGACTGTACGGACAACCATATATAGAACACTACCTATTACTCTGTCTGGAACATTGTTGACACAAGCTGCTATATAAATGTCTATACTAACAGTTAACCTCTACACCCATGATATCATGTTCATATCATGTCCATGATACATATACTAAAAGCTTACTATATAAGTCTTCCATGTATGCTACTTACCATATGTTGTCATCAATGACAAACATACAGTTAGTACTGGCCTGCTAGAAAATCTCCAATAATTTCCCCCTTTGGCATTGATGGCAACATATGGAATGAAAAAATCCACCAATCCAAATGAATAATTATTTTATAATATTCTACATCTCCTCTTTAAAACTCCCCCAAGGATGAATCCTCCATCTGCTACAATATTCTTCAACAATCTCCATTTCCTCAACTGAACTATTGTCATAACTAAATACTACTCCCCCTTATTAAGTTATTCCTTCTTTGCTTCTATTTTTCATGACTCTGTATATTACTCCCCCTTTGATATCAATGGAAAAGGGCACCATTCATTTTAAGCACTGGTACTACTCTTGAGGTAGAGTAGTCAACCTTCCATCAGTCCCTCAGGACTGATGCTTTTTCTTCTTTCTTTTAAATAGAATCAGGGAAGGGAATTACTCCTAGCTTCTCCCTAAGATACTCAAAAGTATCCTTAGGAAAGGGCTTTGTGAATATGTCTACCAACTGATCTTTAGTACTCACAAAGTCCAACTTGACTTCTTTCTCTATCACTTTCTCTCTTAGGAAGTGATACTTGATCTCAATGTGCTTTGTCTTTACATGCATCATAGGGTTCTTAGACATATTGATAGTGCTAGTGTTATCATAATGAATAACAATAAGATAATCAATCTGAATTCTAAAATCCTTTATCATTTTCTTGATCCAAACAATTGTAGAACAATTTAGGGCTGCTGCAACATACTCCACTTTTATTGTTGACTAAGAGAGATAATTTTGTTTCTTTCTTATCTAAGTCACAATTCTATCACCAAGAAACACTGCTCCACTCGGTGTACTCTTTCTATCATCAACACATCCTTCCCAATCAGCATAAGTATATACATGAAGTTCAACATTTTTTGAATTAGGATACCATAGACCATAATCTATAGTGCCCTAAAAATATCTAAATATTCTTTTAACTACCATGAGGTGACTTTTTTTAGGCTCTACTGCAAATCTTCCAACTATGCCAACTACATTTGAAATATTAGGTCTTGTTTGAGTAAGATAAATGAGTTTACCAATCATATATTTGTACAATGTTATATCTACTTTAGGAGAGTCATCTTCTTTTGTAAGCTTGCATCCTATGATCATAGGTGTCCCAACTAGCTTGCAATCATCCATCTTGAATTTCTTTAATATTTCTTTCACATACTTAGACTGATTAATGAAAATACCTTTCTTTGTCTACTGCACATTTAGTCCTAAAAATTATTTGGTAGCACCAATCATACTCATCTCAAATTCACTCTACATTTCTTTGGAAAATTCTACACTCAATTTGTCATTACCTCCAAAGATAATGTCATCAACAAATATAGCTATAAGTAGTAGTCCTTCAGATGTTTCTCTTATAAATAGGTTACAATCTGCTGCTCCTTTCTTGAATCCAATCTTTGTTAATTATTCATCAAGTCTCTCATACCATGCTCTAGGGGCTTGCTTAAGTCCATAGAGGGCTTTCTTTAATTTGCATACCATATCAGATCTGTTTGATAGGGTGAAACCTTCTGACTTCTCAATGTATACTTCTTCTTTTAGCTCTCCATTCAAGAATGCTTACTTAACATCCATCTGATAGACTTTGAATTTTTTGAATATTGCATAAGCTAAAAACATCTTAATAGCTTCTAACTTGCTTACTAGTAAAAAAGTGTTTGAATAGTCAATGCCTTCTCTTTGTGCATATCCCTTACATACCAATCTTGTTTTAGTCCTTACTACTATGCCATATTCATTCATCTTGTTTCTAAATATCCACTTTGTTCCAATCACATTCTTATCACTAGGTCTAGGGACCAATTCCCAAGTATCATTCTTAATAATCTGATCTAGTTCTTCTTTCATAGCATTATGCCAATCAGAATCATTGCATGCATCTTCAACACTTAAAGGTTCAATATGAGATAGTAAACATACCACTTCATTGTTTGCTTGATCCTTTTCTTTTGATCTTGTTGTGACTTTGCTTCTCTGATCTCCAATAATGTCATCCTTAGAATGATATCTAGAAGTGAACTTTGGAGCTTTAGGTGATGTTGACTCATCAGCCTTTTGAGTTTCTGCTTCACTTGTCTCAAGGTCATTGAATAAGACACCAATGCTGTCAAACATTTCTTCAACAACTGTCTCACTAGTGGAGGGTTTGGGTTCTTCTTCAATCATGGGTGAGTAATCATGATATCTTTCTTGAACCATAAAATTTTCATCAATCTTAACATGAACACTTTCAATGATCTTCTTTAACCTCAAATCGTAACATCTATAAGCTTTTCTTTTAGTAGAGTAACCAAGGAAAATAACTTCATCACTTCTTGCATCAAACTTGCCTACTGCTTCATCCCTCTTGATGTAGCACTTTCTTCCAAAGATTCTAAAGTATTTTACTCTAGGAACATTACCAAACCATAGCTCATATGGTTTTTTATCTGCACCTAGTCTCAATTGTATTCTATTGATGGTATAGACTGCTCTATTAACTGCATCTCTCCAATAGGTGTGTGCAACTTTTCCTTCAATCATGATGGTACATGCTATATCAAGGATGATCCTATTCCTTCTCTCTACAATTCCATTCTACTAAGGACATCTAGGTGCACTCAACTATCTCTTTATGCTATGTTCTTTGCAGTACTCATAGAATTTGTCAGAGGTGAATTCTCCTCCTCTATCCGATCTCAAACATTTTATCTTTAGTTCAGATTCATTCTCAACCTTAGCTTTGAATATTTTAAATTTCTCAAATGCTTCTGACTTATCTTTTAAGAACACAACCCACATCATCTTAGTATAATCATCAACAAACAAAATGAAATACCTTTCACCATAGTATGATCTTGTTTGAGTTAGACCACGTAAGTCTGTATGAATCAGATCCAACTTGTTCTCTGCTAAATTGTGCTTTCTCCTGAATGAGTTTCTCACATGCTTTCCCATCACACATTCCTTGCATATAGTATCAACTAGCTTTGCTATGCAAGGTAGATCTCTTACTTCCTTTACATTTCTTATCTTTACTATGTTATCAAAATTGATATGACATAGTCTTTTATGCCACAACCAACTATCATCAATTTTAGCAACAAAACAACTTGCTTCTGAATTGAGTTGGAAAACATTACCTTTAGTCTTAGAGCTTGATGCAATCATAACACCATCCTTTTTGTTAATGATGCATTTGTTGTCTTTGAACTCCAGCTAATAACCTTTTTCAAGTAACTATCCAACACTAAGAAGGTTATGTTTCAAACCATCAACATAGAGAACATAATCAATATTTTTCTTTCCATCCAATGTGATAGCTCCTCTACCAATGATAGGTTTAGGAGTGTTATATCCAAATCTAACCATGCCACCATTGTATTTGTCCAGATGAAAAAATCTATCTTTATCACCTATCATGTGATGTGAACAACCACTATCTATAATCTAGTATGTCCTTATGTCTACTTGTGAAATCAATACTAGCTCTTGATCCTTTTTCTCCTCTTCATGATCTATCTTATTATTCATTTTCTTTATAATAGCAATGAATCCAATTTCTTCTTCAGTTGATTCATCATCTAAGACTCCATCTCTAGCATAGTAACATTCTTTAGAGTACTTAGGCTTGTAGTAATTTTTGAATTTTCTAGTTCTTGTAGGACACTTAGATGAAAAGTGACCAATCTTATTACATGAAAAGCACTTCAATGGTAATTGACCTTCATATTTTCCTTTTACTTTCTTTTCTCTTTTGGAAATCATAGCAATGAAATCATCTTGTGTTTTCTCTTCATCAATATCATCAAAAGTACTAGAAGTGTTTGCAAATTTCTTACCATGGACTATTGCTTTGAAGGTTGTCTCACTTTTAGGTTTTGTCTTCAATCTAGAAATCTCAAAAGATGAGATTTTACTGATCAAGGTCTCTCTCTTTGAATTGTATGTAAGCTTCATGGTCTCATCAAGGATGTTGATCGTAATTTCATATTCTAGAGTGAGACTAGTCATCAACTTTTCCATCATCTCTTCCTCTGAAATCTCTCCACCATTGTTCTTGATTCCAACAACTGCTTCATTGATCCTTTGATTGTAAGCTCTAATGTTTTCTTTAGGTAACATCTCTAATGCATTGTATCTTTTCTTCCATGTCTTTTTGCACGCATCCTTTCCTTGTTTATCTCCTTCAAACATGTCTTTAAGGTGCTTCCATATCTTGTGGGCAGTGTCTACTTTCTTTATTTCTAAAGACTCACTATCGGAGAGGGCGCTGATAAGAGCTTCTTTGGCTATTGCATTTTGATGAAACAATTCCTTTTTCCTTTCAGTAGCATCATCCTTTTCAAGGTCTTCCAAGGTAGGGATCTTGACTGCTTTGATGGTTACATCAAAAACTTCAAAAGAAATGCATTGAAAATGGGTCACCATCGTGTTCTTCCAATAAAGATAATTCTCCCCATCGAACTTAGGACTTTCATTTTTGAAGAATGCCATCTGATCAACCTCAAGCTATTAAAATTTCTCTCCGAGGCACTTGGCTCTCATACCAATTGTTAGAAATAGTCCCAAGAGATAACTAAGAGCGGGGTTGAATCAATTATCTACAAGTTTCAATTCTTTATCCAATTAATTATACTTAAACATAAGCATAAACACAATGAAAGAACACTTGAACACAACACCAATATTTTGGTTATAGGGAAACCCAAATAGGTAAAAACCTCGATGGGAATTGACACCCACTAATATTTTGTACTATTGTATTGTGATCCTTGTTAGAAGATCCTTAACCCTATTAGGAGTTTCTTTACAATATATTAAGTACAGTAGACCTAGTCAAGGGTCAGACCCTATTAGGAGTCTTTTACAATAGTCCCAATTAGGCGAGAGGATGCACTATTCGAGAGCACATTGCTCAAAGGGGTGAAGGCTACAACCTTCTATTTAATAGATACACACTATATCTAGATCTTGGTGAACTACGTGTTGACCTACTATCTGGATCATTTCCAATGAATATAACAAATACTTTACTTGGTCACATAGACCTTCTTTTGATATCTCAACACTTTGCACACTCTGCTCTACTCTTACTTTCAACCATGAACCACATCCTAGCAATCACAAATGACTACCTATAAATATCTTTCCTCTAAATGATACAATCAAGTCAGCCTGTTAGAACCACCTTGAAATCATATTAGAGAAACCATAAAAAACTCCAATAATAATTGAGTTGGCTCTACTAAGCATGCAACACATTCTGGGACCTGTCTAATAAGATAATTGTAGACGCATGCTACACACTATTAGCTCTACCAAAACAATTGAATCTTTCTCCTCAAATTGAATTACTTCATGCTCTCTTAACTAAACATCACTAACTCTTATCCAAGCTTAACTCCAAGGGCGCATACTGAAATGATAGGCGCAACTCTAGAACCAATGAAATCTCTGTCAGCTCTTCTGAATAAACACAGGAAACTACCACTAACGAATAGTGACTGCATAACTTCACTTCTACCGATCATTAGACTCTGAGTCCATGAATGTAACATTACTAACATGTCTCCATCATATATCCAAAGGCACAATGATCCATGAAGACTGTATGGACAACCATAGGCAGAACACTACCTGTTACTCTATCAGGAACACTCCTGACACAAGATGCTGTATAACTGTCTGTACTAACAGTTAACCTCTATGCCCATGATATCATGTCCATGCTACATATATTGAAAGCTTACTGTATAAGTCTTCCACATATGCTACTTTCCATATGTTATCATCAATGACAAACATACAGTCTGTGCTGGCCTGCTGGCAAATCTCCAACATTAACATGCTTCTAAACCATTTAACGCTAACTTTTCTTGTTAGATTTTGATTTTCATCCCAAAGGGGGCATGGTATTGTAGATCAATCAAATCTATAAATCAAATATCTTCTTTCAATGATCAAGACAACAACCACATCTAGTTGCTGATTCATCACAAGTCCTCGTCACTTGGGGCATATCAGATTCATTGAGATCCATATCAATCTGGTACCCTAATCAATCTCATAAACTATATTAGCTTTTCATAACCATTGGTTAATTAGTGTTATTTCCTTGGTTCTTTGTAACTGAAGGGTTCAGATGTGATACCACTATGATTCTTTTGATGATCAGGTCTGGAGTCAAGTCACTCACTTCTTTGTAATCATAAGGTTCAAAATCAGGCATTTTGATACTTTTTTGTAATCACCAGTTCATCATTGCTATAGTGAGCATCATCACAATTCTTGGTCAACCAGGACCTGAATCAGATTTTCCAATCTTTCAATCAATTTCTTTCTCAAAATCGGTTCATCTTTCAAATCAATTTCAAACATCTTTATCATACACAGATTATTCTTTGAACCACTATGCTTCACACACTGATTCAAAGAGGGGAAAAATGTTATACCCCAAAAATGGGCTATAGGTTCATTAACCTCCTACATCAATAAATCAAATGAAATCGATACAAAAGTCCTAACCTAAGACACATCTACACATCTAAACATCAAAACCCTAATTGATTTCATTCTAATTTTGCATCGGGGAATATTCCTTGAATATTCCTTATTATCCTAATTATTTTTAATTAAATATTATTTGGCGATAAATCTTATTTATCCTAAATTTTAATTAATTAAATATTCTAAATATTTAATTAATTAAGTTTAATGTTGTCACTTAATTATTTAATTAGATTTAATTCTATTTATTCCTAATTATATTATTTAATTTTGACAATAAATCAAAATCACCTACGGATAATTGATTAAATATTTATTTAATTGATTAAATCTAAGTTGTCAATATTTAATAATATAGTTTTGAATAAAATTTTGATTTAATAATTGAATAACCCATAAATCAATTATTCTTAAATTTAAAATTAGTTAAGTTGAGAATAAATCACTTTATTTTTAAATTAATTCTTAATTATCTATGCACAATCAGAAAAGTAGTCAACTAGAAATCAACAGCTAATTTTAAATTTAAACTCAACATTCAATTGTGAGTTGAAAATTGAACTAAACTCTATTTTGAGTTAAAAAGTTGTTTTTGCATGATTTTATGAATTAATTATTCTGATTTCTTGTTAACTCAAAAATCAACCTAAGTTTATCAAGAGTGATTTATGGCTTTTCTCCATGCACCCTCAAGCCCTGGATTTCTATAAAATCAAGGCTCATATCTTCATTTCAAATCTCTCAATCCCTTGAACTTTCATACAACTCTGGCAAAATTGTATCTGAAGAACAAAGTGCTTGCGATAGGCGATTTGTGAGATCAATCATAGTTTTTCCTAGCATGTCATTCATTTTCATAGGATAGCATTCATTGTTACATCAATCTATGTTAGAAATAGGGAATACTGAGAGGGGGGGTGAATCAGTATTCTGCAAACTTTATCTTTTGCCCAATTATGGATATAACCAATTATCTTTACACATGCATAACATAAGAAACTAAATAACATGCATAGCAATAACATCAAAGAACTCATAACACATTATTTGTTCAGGAGGAAACCCTGGCCAAGGAAAAACCCCGGTGGGGATGGTACCCACATAGATCCACTAATAAAAAGTATCTTGTTAAGGATGTTGACCCTTTTAGGAGTCTATTACAATCATATAGTGTATCAGTCCTAATTAAAGGACTATAGGCCTTGTTAGAAGCCTCAACCCTATTAGGAGTTGTCAATACAAAATCTGATTACCAGATGAGCCTACTGCCCAAACAAGTAATGTACACTATATATACTAATTACAAAAATGAATTTAGGTACATAATGTTATGATGCTTACATCAATTTATTTTCACTGCTCTACATTCACCTCATCACATTACAATTATCTTTCTCTATATCACTTCACAGTTACATATATTATATCACTTTCACTTCACATCATATCTCATTACTTACAATTACAATTACATATATTTATACAAGTTATTAAGGCTAATAAATTTACATGGTCGACTTCCATATATCTTTATCCAAGAGTAAACATCTAGGATGTCATCTTTTTATATTTTTAATTCATTATTTTGATAAACAAAATAATCCCTTAACTCTTTACTAATTCAGCGTTCATATCATGTCCTGTCAGCTTCACACTATCTTCGGTAAAACTATCATAACTAATTCCGTACATGTCATACTAACTTGCACTCTGAGATGGGTCATCATTAGTCATCATAGAGTCTATGTTCAAGTTCACAAGCACTTAGCTTACTCCAATCAACATTGCAAACAAAAACTCTATCCTAGTACACTATGAAAACATTGTCTAACACTTAGACAAATTTGCAATGCGCTCTGCTATACTTTCTCTAACATCTTTGCAATCTTCATGTGAATCATATGTTTCCATAATGACAACATCTATGTACTCACTTCAGCCAAATTGCCAACAATCTCCATCTTTGTCATTGGTGGCAACATATGAGAAAATTGGCTAAGTGTACAAGTCAAAATTTCAAAAATTGTATCAAAATTGTGGCCATAGTATAGAACATGTATACTATCCTTATAAATCCTCAAAATATAATATTCTAATACAATGATCCCCCTAAGATTATCAATCCTTATCAAAATATATCAATTTTCTACTCTAATATCTCTCCCCCTTTGACAACAATGACAAAATAAGGTAGGGAGGATTACAAAATTGTATCCAAAAAGATTATACCTTCATTTACTATTTGCAAAGATCGTAGGCTTGCAACAAAATCTACAAAATTAGCTTTCATAGCTTCCATCTCCTTTTCCCATGACTTCTTAATGGAATCTGCCACATTGAGTAATGTGCTTAGTCCATAAGCTACTATCTGACAAGCTTGGAGGTTATCAAATTTGAATTTCTGAAAGGATGTCTTAGCTGTAAGACATTCTCCTAACTACTCTTCAATGATGCTCAACTTCATAGAGATGTGTTCTCTCAAAAGAGTGAGTCTCCTTAGTTTTCTATTCCTCTCATCTTGTAGTATTCTTATTTCATCATATTGTTTCCTAATCTTCTTCTCAACATCTAGTATCTTCATATTAGGGTTAGAAAGAAGGTTACATTCATTCTGAATCTCATCTTTCTTCAACTTGATCTTCTTCTCTTCTTTCGCTATCAAAATTTCTGGTTTTGTACACTGAATGTACAAAGATTTTCCTATCTCTAAATGCTTCCTCAGGTTCTTGATACAAATATCAAAATTGCTAATATCATTTTTGATATTCTGACTGATGTTCAAAAGCATTTTAGCTTCATAAGTTGCTTGAGCTTTCACTTTTGTAATATTAGATAAGTTAGTAAATTCATTGTCAAAAGTGCTCATTACTTTCTTAGCTCTCTCTAAAGGGTTTGCTTTTGCAATTTGTGTAGTTACAATGCTTTGTAAATTCTCAGTAAGGTCCTTCAGACTCCCTTCAAGATTCTTCACTTTCTAGTTCTTGCCAATGATTTTGTTCAAAGAGGTGATCAGTTCCAACAGATCATCATCATCAACTTCCTTTCCTAAATCTTCAAACAAAGATCCAATTTCTTTCTTCTTCCTAGTCTCAGGAGTAAGACTGATGTCTTTTGTGGTAGGAGTGGGTGCTTGAATCTCAGTTTCCTTGGGTTCTTCACTGATAGATTTAGTCTTCTCTACTTCTTTAGTACTAATCAGTTCATCAAGAGCCGAATTGTCAATAATGTTTGCTAAGTTCTTGAATACATCATCAATATCCAAGGTGACCTTAGTACCTTCTATATTCATAGTTTCATCTCCAATGTTAATAGTTGAAGGATAGGGAATATCCTCTTCAACTACTTGCTCTACTGCAACTGATGGCTCTCCAACATTTTCTGCCATGACCTTGATTATAGCCTGCTTTGTTTCTGCATTAATTTCTTCATATCTACCTCCCATAATCAAAATGGTTCTCCTTTTGGTTCTCAAATGGGTGCTTAGGGCCTTTAGAATCTATTTCAAGTGTTCCTCATCTCTCACATCAAAAATTTTGTTCACAAGATTCTTTCTGATATTAGTGTCTTCTTCAATTGCTCTATGATTTCTATTTACAAGCTTGGTATACAATTCATCAGGTATCTGACCTTGAATAGAGTCAAATTTCTTGCCTGCAAAAATCATATGCTTCACAATAGCATTCTCCAAATTTAGTCTTTCTGAATAATCATAAAGTTTATAGTACTTGTTCATTTTAGTGAAATTTCCATCTTGTATGATTTCTTCATTTACTCTCTCAACTCTCGGTTTCCATGTCTTCTTCTTAACTTAAGTGTCATCATCTTTTACTTGTACAATTTCTCTTGGTACTGGTTGAACTAGAGTCTTCAGTCTCTTTCCTGTTCCAGTAGCAATTTCTTTCATTCTCTTGCTAGTTCTAGGTGTTACTTGCTCCTTTTCAGGTTCCTCAACTTTCACCTTTACTTGTGTAGGATCTTGCTACACTGCACTTGATGACAAGGGTGGTACAACCAATAATTCTTTTTGTCCAATATCCCTGATTGCTGCTTCTATCTGTTTAGCTATTAAGAATTCTTGTTCAGACATTCCTGAGTCTTTTAGTATTTTCTTGATTGTTCTGTCAAATCTCTTCTTAGACTGCCTTTCTTCCATTATGACTTTTGCTAAGTGGAAATTCTCTTCAAAAGTTCCAAATCTACTGCACTGAGTGTCCAATTTACATTTAAGTAACCTGCCAACATATTCCTTTATTTCAGCCTCAAATATCTCATAGCCAAGAGGGTCTATGAACTCAATTCTAGTTTCCACTGCTTCAATATAAGTAAAGTCAGTGTCAACCATAAAACATATATCATTTTTATACTTTTTCACAAGTGAATGTGAAATTCTTGATCTGCTAGTTACAATGTTCTAAAATGTCTTCAATACCAACATAGCACTCTCATTTACTTTATCAATAACATTTTTCAAATACATTCTATTGATTCTTTCCATAGAGTTTTGTCCATCATTCCAATCATTAGCAACTGTATAGGGAAATCTTCTTAACAGGTGGAAAAACATGTAAGTGATCAAAGAAGAAAATCTAAATTGTGCATACTTAGATTTCTTACTCTTCTCCAAGTTCTCAAACAATTGAATTCTTAAGATTTCACACAAATCAATAGGTACCTTATTAACACATATCAAATATGCTATATGTACCATACCAGCTACCATATCATCTTTTCTAGAATTTGCACAAAACTTAGTGGTTAGGATTTTGCACAAATATCTCACATCATCTTGCTTGATTTTACTGATTACAATTTCTCTACCATTGTAAGATGAACCTGTATTGTCAATCACTATTTTCCTCATATTCTTCTCATTTAAGGGCATAGCACCAGATTTAGATAATCCAGTTACATCATGAATCAAATCAGCAGTAATGTCAATTACTCTGTCCTCTAGCTAGAACTTTCCATCATGAATTCTACTCAAAATAATCCTAGTGCATTCTTCATCATCAAACTCATACTTCAATGAATACTTAACAATCTCATTGTCTTTCAAATACTCATATCCTTACTTTAATGACATATCATGGTTATAAATCTTTTGATATTCACTAGTAAATTCACTATCACTTAGGGTTTCAAACTTACATCCAATATAACTCCTTACATTTTCCAAATGCAAAACTCTATCTGGTACGGATGATAATGCTATCCTAGGGTCATCTTCTTCTAAGGGTTCTACTAGTTCTTTCTTCATTCTAGGTCTATTCTTATCTATGATATTGTGAACTAAGGATACATCCATGATTACTTTAATTTCCTTATACCGATTCAAATATCTTCCAAGATAAATACCTCAAATTCACAATTTTAGGGCTTCCACAGATTCAACGCTCAAATCTTTCACCAAATCACTGCAAAAAGCTTCCAATCTCTATTATTTTCTCTCCTAAACACTTCAATTCAATTTGATAATCAAATAAATTCAATCATAACCTTTTATCACTTGAATCTCATTTAGGTCTAACATCACATTCAATTCTTTTGCCGCTTCTTTCAAAAAAGTTGTTTCTTTCAACCTGCAAAACTTAAAACTTCTTGCGATCTCGCAAAACAAAATATTTTCTTTTGCGCTCTTAACCATAGCATCAGTACATCATAAACTACCTTCCATTAACTGTGCAAGACTAAATTCATCTAAAATATACTTCTATACTAATTCTAAGCTCCTAATCTAATGTAATTTACATAAATTAAGTACTTAAAGATAAGTCAGGTAAGGATTCACTCTTACCACTTGATACTTCACCTTTCTGATTACCTTCAATGCTAAATATGTCTCCTTGATCTGTGCCTTTAAGAAACTTCACTTCATCTTCATTACTACAACAACTTTTCTGTCTATTACCCGCATCTTCATTTCTTCTTGCATGATTCCTAGGGTTAGGGTTAGGATGAAAAATTCCATTATTCATTCTGCAAAACCTTGTTGTATGTCCAATCTTGTTACATATCTGACAAGTAATTCCATTGTTCCCATGTCTTGGTCCTTGCTGATTGATTTGTGATCTGCAATTCCTAGCAATGTGTCCTATCTTGTTGCATCTATAACATACTACTCCATTCCTTCTGTTCATATCTTCAGTAGGTCTCTTATCTGCATTGTTAGTATTCCTAAACATTCTACTACCATAACTATTCTCAATAACTTTAGGTTTTCTACATTCAATAGCTCTATGTCGAAAACCATGACAATTATAACAATAACCATTGAGAGGTTTAAATTGCTTACCTGTGCAATGTCTCTTCATGTGACCAATAGTATTACAACCAAAACATCTACCTTTGAATTCTCTTTGCATGCCTTTTGGTGATTCTTCTTGCTTTAGTGATTCTTCTCCTTTAGGTGTGTCTTCAAGTTTGTTGATCTCTTCTGACTTCTTTTCATCTAAGCTTTTAGATTCTTTTAGATCTGGCTCCTTGCTTTCATCATTTGTTCTGAATATATTAAATCCAAGTCCAGTCTTATCATAGGATGATTTTCCATAAGATACTTGTTCATCGATCTTCTCACTATTTGAATATAGCCTTTCATGTTGTTGTTTGGATTGAGTCAATTCACCTTTCACAATCTTATTATATTTTTCAAGTTCTGCATGCTGCAAATTTTCTTTCTCAAATTTAGATGTTACTTTGCCAAGTTTAGATTTCAATTCTTCATTTTCAATCTTCAACCTTTCATTCTTAGATCTCAGATTAGCTTCCTTTTTATCATTTTCATCTTTCATACTGAGCTTTAGATTTTCTATCTTCAGTTCATGTTTAAGGATCACATTTTCTTTTTCTAAATTGTCATCACAATCTTCAATAAGAATTTCAGATTCTTTTTCAGATTTTAGATCTTCTAACTTCCTTTTCAGTTTCTCAATGAGGTTCTTTACATCATTATATTTCCTTTTCAGAGTATCTCTTTCATTAGTAAGCATATCAATCTATTCAAGAGCTTCTTCAAGATTTTTTTGTAGTTGATCCATATCCATAGAGATCTTACTCAAGCTGCTAGGCTTTCTTTGAATGATTATTTTTTGAGTAACTACACTTTGATACCAATTGTTAGAAATAGGGAATACTAAGAGGGGGGGGTGAATTAGTATTCTGCAAACTTTATCTTTTGCCCAATTATGGATATAACCAATTATCTTTACACATGCATAACATAAGAAACTAAATAACATGCATAGAAATAACATCAAAGAACTCATAACACATTATTTGTTCACGAGGAAACCCTAGCCAAGGGAAAACCCCGGTGGGGATGGTACCCATAAAGATCCACTAATCAAAAGTATCATGTTAAGGATGTTGACCCTATTAGGAGTCTATTACAATCATATAGTGTATCAGTCCTGATTAAAGGACTATAGGCCTTGTTAGAAGCCTCAACCCTGTTAGGAGTTGTCAATACAAAATCTGATTACCAGATGAGCCCACTGCCCAAACAAGTAATGTACACTATATATACTAATTAAAAAAATGGATTTAGGTACATAACCTTATGCTGCTTACATCAATGTCTTTTCACTGCTCTGCATTTGCATCATCACATTATAATTATCTTTCTCTATATCACTTCACAATTACATATATTATATCACTTTCACTTTGCATCATATCTCATTACTTACAATTACAATTACATATATTTATACAAGTTATTAAGGCTAATAACTTTACATGGTTAGCTTCCATATATCTTTATCCAAGAGTAAACATCTAGGATGTCATCCCTTTATATTTTTAAGTCATTATTTTGATAAACAAAATAATCCCTTAACTCTTTACTAATTATGCCTTCATATCCTATCCTGTCGGCTTCACACTGTCTTCGATAAAATTGTCATAACTAATTCTGTACATGTTGTACTAACTTGCACTCTGAGATGGGTCATCATTAGTCATCATAGAGTCTATTTTCAAGTGTACAAGCACTTATCTTACTCCAGTCAATGTCATAAACAAAAACTATGTCCTAGTACATTGTGAAAACACTGTTTAACACTTAGACAAATTTGCAATGCGCTCTGCTATACTTGCTCTAACATATTTGCACTCTTCATGTGGATGATATGTTTCCATAATGAAAACATCTATATACTCACTTCAGCCAAATTGCCAACAATCTACATATCACTTCAATCCATTCTAGATTAGATTCATATCAGTTTTTCATCCTATTGCATAAAAAATATGAAAAAATAGATTAATTTACATTCATTCTCATTTGCATTAAATCCTTCATTTAGGTGTTGCATTGTCACTAATCTCAATTTCAATTTGAGAACATCATACTCACACCTACTAGAAGGAAGTAAATCACTTGGTTAGCTTAGTTTCATTTATATTGCAAATTTCAATTTTTGCTAACCTCTAATATTTTACTAAAGTGTTGTGTCTATAGCTAGGTACAATTTTCACACACACAATTACTAGATTTTCAAATAAGGATATTTGATCGGTGAATTTTTTTCTATATTGTCATGCCCCCTTATGATCAAAATAGAAATGAGGTACAAGGACTGAAGATTAGCCTAAAAAATCCAAGATAAGGAAGGTGGAAGCGAGCAAGGAATGATAGCATCAATAATCAACTACATTTGGTAAGGAAATTGATCATGAATTTTGATTTTGATCCAAAAAAATAGGATCAAAGATATTTTTTTGCAGTGAAATACCTTGATAGAGAGGAAGGAATGGTGAAAAGAAGGCATAGCTCAAGGGAACTAGAAATGCAAAGTTAAATGTAGTCTTAAAATAAAATGCACCCTAAGAGTGTAACCTAAGAATTTTGGAGTAGTCAAGTCACCAATCCTATACACCATTAGTTTTCATCATTTGAGCATTTGGGACATCAGAGGTTAGTAAAACCATCACTCATGCGAGAGAGACCATGAAGTTATGAATACAACCATTTCAGATGAGATGTAGGAAACATGCGTAAGCATCAAGACATAGGCATCAAGATGACCTAAACATGGTTTCCAAGTTAATGTTGTAAGATAACATAAGAAATAGACAAGGATATGATTCCAACCTCCCCTAAGTTTCCAAATAAAGAGGGTCAAGGTATGTGTGGCATTCCAATCATGATGGAGGCTCTTATCATAGACACCCACTTTATTAGACAACTAAGGATCATTAAAATCATGTACACTACTAACAAAAATCAAAGAAAAGATGTTATGCCCCCAATCGTAAATCTCTAGTCAAGTAGACATTGTTGAGCATCCTTAGAAGACATAGCAAGAAAAAATCAATGATAATGGACAACACACAAGGAAAATAATTCAGCATATCTAATTTTTTTTCAAATTTCTAAGATGTAATTAGTGTTGAGTGTTAATAAAACACCTTTGTGTGAGTGTCAAAGTGAAAGTGTGTGGTGAATAGTGTAAGATCCAATATGTGTTAAGAAATACAGGGAAGCCCAAGTAGGTAGTGTTAAGAAACATTAAAGGATTGGGATATTGAGAAACACCAAGTAGTGTCAGTGATAAAGTGTCTAATGGGAAGGACTGGTAACTGACTCAAGCTAAGTGTGAGAGGTCAACCAAAAGGTAAAACACAAGTAGCTCAGGTAAGCGTATGATTTCCCCTAGATGATAGATAGGAACCAAGGACAAGAAAAACACAAGTTCTTGCCCAATACGACACATGGGAATGAAGAGAGATGGATGAAAGGAAAAAGGGCTTAGCTATGTATTGATAGATGGAGCATTGATTGCAAGGTTTCACTACTTGGGTTGATTTCTTCTTTTCTAAATTTTTTTTTGTACTTTTTCAAGGAGAAATATATGCTTTTTAGGATATTTTCAGGATCATAGATTGTTGTATAGGAGAAAAAGCTTACCTGTTGAGCTTCTATAGAGGAAGAGCATTGAGAGGCTCTTTGAGAATAGTGCTAGTTGTTGTAGTAGTCAGCTGAGAAGTTTCATAACAAGAACTAGATGTAGTATTGATAATGTTAGAAATAGGGAATACTGAGAGGGGGGGGTGAATCAGTATTCTACAAATTTTATCTTTTGCCCAATTATGGATATAACAGATTATCTTTACACATGTATAACATAAGAAGCTAAATAACATGCATAGCAATAACATCAAAGAACTCATAACACATGATATGTTCTCAAGGAAACCCTGGCCAAGGGAAAACCTTGGTGGGGATGGTACCCATAAAGATTCACTAATCAAAAGTATCATGTTAAGGATATTGACCCTGTTAGGAATCTATTACAAGCATATAGTGTATCAGTCCTGATTAAGGGACTATAGGCCTTGTTAGAAGCCTCAACCCTATTAGGAGTTGTCAATACAAAATCTGATTACCAGATGAGCCCACTACCCAAATAAGTAATATACAATCTATACACAAATAGGTAAAGGTACATAACCTTATTCTGCTTGCATCAATGTTCCTTTTCTACTCTTATCTTCACATCATCACTATTACATTTGCTTCACAATTACATATATTACATTAATTTTTCATTGCTACTTCTCTTTACAATTACAATTACATATATACAAGTTATTAAGGTTAATAGCTTTACATGGTTAGCTTCCATATATATTTATCTAAGGGTTAACATATAGGATATCCTCCCTTTATATTGTTAAGTCATTATTTTGATAAACAAAATAATTCCTTAACTCTTTACCAATTCTACCTTCATATTCTATCCCGTCGGCTTCACACTATCTTTGGTAAAAATGTCATAACTAATTCTGTACATTCCATATTGACTTGCACTCTGAGATGGGTCATCATTAGTCATCATAGAGTCTATGTTCAAGTGCACAAGCATTGAACTTACTCCAGTCAACGTCACAAACAAAAAATGTGTCATGGTGCACTGTGAAAACACTGTCTAACACTTAGACAAATTTGCAATGCGCTCTGCTATACTTGCTCTCTATCCTGCATGATCGTCATGAGGATCATATGTTTCCATAATGACAACATCTAAGTACTCACTTCAGCCAAATTGCCAACAATCTCCCCCTTTGTCATTAGTGGCAACATATGAGAAAATTGGCTAAGTGTACAAGTCAAAATCTCAAAATTGTATCAAAATTGTGGCCATAGTATAGAATATATATATACTATCCTTATAACTCCTCAAAATATAATCTCTAATACATTTCTCCCCCTTAGAGTGTCAATCCTTATCAAATATATCAATTTTCTGCTCTAATATCTCTCCCCCTTTGACAACAATGACAAAATAAGGTAGGGAGGATTACAAAATTGTATCCCAAAAACATTATACCTTCATTTTCTTATTACAAAGTCGGTAGGCTTGCAACATAGTCTGAAAAATCAGCTTTCAATGCTTCAAACTCCTTCTCCCATGATTTCTTGATGGAATCTGCAACATTGAGTAATGTGCTCAGTCCATAAGCTGCAATTTGACAAGCCTAGAGATTTTCAAATTTGAATTTTTGAAAGGATGTCTTAGCTATAAGATATTCTTCTAGTTTTTCTTCAATGATACTCAACTTCATAGAAATGTGTTCTCTCAAAAGAATGAGTCTTCTCATCTTGCAATATACTTATTTCATCATAAAGATTCTGAATTTTCTTTTCAGCATCACATACCTTCACATTAGGTCTAGATAGAAGGTTACATTCATTCTGAATCTCATCTTCCTTCAACTTGATCTTCTATACCTCTTTTTCTATCAAACTCTCTAGTTTTGAACACTATATGTACACAAATTTTCCTATCTCCAAATGTTTCCTCAAGTTCTTGATACAAATATCAAGACTGCTAATATCATTTCTGATATTCTGACTGATGTTCAAAAGAATTTCAGCTTCATAAGATGCTTGAGCTCTCACTTTTGCAATATCAGATAGGTTAGTGAATTCATTGTCAAAAGTGCTCATTACTTTCTTAGCTTTCTCAAAAGGGTCTACCTCTATGATTTATGTAGTTATTTAATTCTTGTTAACTTCTCAGTTAGTTCCTTCAGACTACCTTTAAGATTCTTCACTTTCTTGTTCTTGCCAATAATTTTATTCAAAGAAGTGATCAGTTCTAACTGATCATCATCATCAACTTCCTTTCCTAAATATTCAAACAAAGATCCAAATTCTTTCTTCTTTCCAGTCTCAGGAGTAAGACTGATGTCTTCTGTGGTAGGAGTGGGTGCTTGAATCTCAGTTTCCTTAGGTTCTTCACTGACAGATTTAGTCTTCTCTGCTTCAGTACTAATCAGTTCATCAAGAGCCAAATTGTCAACAATGTTTGCTAAGTTCTTGAATATATTGTCATCAATATCCAAGGTGACCTTAGTACCTTCTACATTCATAGTATCATCTTGAATGTTAATAGCTAAAAGAGAGGGAATATCCTCTTCAACTGCTTGCTCTTCTGCAACCAATGTCTCTCCAACATTTTCTGCCATGACCTTGATTATAGCCTACTCTTTTTCTACATTAACTTCTTCATATCAACCTCCCATAATCAAAATGGTTCTCCTTTTGGTTCTCAAATGGGTTCTTAGGGCCTTCAATATCAACTTCAAGTGATCATCATCTCTCACATCACAAAGTTTCTTCACTAGATTCTTTTTGATATTAGTGTCTTCTTCAATTGCTCTTTGACTCCTATTTACAAGTTTAGTATACAATTCATCAGGTATCTGACCTTGAATAGAATTAAATTTCTTGTCTATCAAAATCATATGCTTCACAATAGAATTCTCCAAATTTAGTCTTTCTGAATAATCATAAAGCTTATAATACTTGTTCATTTTAGTGAAATTTCCATCTTGTATGATTTCTTCATTCACTCTCTCAGCTCTCGATTTCCATGTCTTCTTCTTAACTATAGTGTCATCATCTTTTACTTCTACAATTTCTCTAGGTATAGGTTGAACTAAAGTCTTCTGCCTCTTTCCTGGTCCAGTAGCACTTTCTTTCATTCTATTGCTAGCTGAGGAGGAAGTGGATCTAGTTCTTACATGTTCCTTTTCTTATTCCTCTACTTTCACCTAGACTTGTGTAGGTTCTTTTTGTACTGCACTGGATGACAAGGGTGGTACAATCAAGACTTCTTTCTGTCCAATATCCCTAATTGTTGCTGCTATCTTCTTTGCAATATCAAACTCATGCTCTGTCATTCCAATGTCCTTCAATATTTTTCTTATAGTGCTATCAACTCTCTTCTTAGATTGCTTTTCTTCTATTATAGCTTTTGCTGAGTTGAAGTTCTCTTCAAAAGTTCCAAATCTACTGCACTGAGTGTCCAATTTACATTTAAGTAATCTCCCAATATATTCTTTTGTTTTAACCTCAGATATCTCATAGCCAAGAGGGTCTAGGAACTCAATTCTAGGTTCCATTGCTTCAATATAGGTAAAGTCAGTGTCAACAATAAAACATATATCATTTTTATACTTCTTTACAAGTGACTTTGGAATTCTTGATCTGCTAGTTACCAAGTTCTGAAATGTCTTCATTACTAGTATACCACTCTCATTCACTTTGTCAATAACATGTCTCAAATATAATTTATTTATTCTATCCATAGT
This sequence comes from Chamaecyparis obtusa, assembly GCA_027943335.1. NCBI lineage: Eukaryota > Viridiplantae > Streptophyta > Pinopsida > Cupressales > Cupressaceae > Chamaecyparis > Chamaecyparis obtusa. The sequence continues at coordinate 1,890,311 of BSBK01004467.1, forward strand.
AGTTTGTCCATCATTCCAATCATTTCCAATGGTGTACGGAAATCTTCTCAATGAGTGGAAAAACATGTATGTGATTAAGGATGAAATCTAAATTGTGCATACTTAGATTTCTTAATCTTCTCCAAGTTTTCAAATAATTGAATTCTCAAAATTTCACACATATCAACTGGTACCTTGTCAACACACATCAAATATGCAATATGTACCATACCAGCTGCCATATCATCTTCTCTAGAATTTGCACAAAACTTAGTGGTTAGGATTTTGCACAAATATCTCACATCATCTTGTTTGATTTTGCTGATCACAATTCCTCTACCATTGTAGGATGAACCTGTGTTGTCCATGACTATTTTCCTCATATTTTTCTCATTTAAAGGAATAGCACCAACTTTAGATAAACCTATGACTTCATGAATCAAGTTAGCTGTAATGTCTATCACTCTATCCTCTAGCCAAAAATTCCCATAATGAATTCTACTCAAAATTATCTGAGTGCATTCTTCATTGTCAAACTCATACTTCCAAGCATACTTAACAATCTCATTATCTTTCAAATGCTCATATCCTTGTTTCAAACTCATATCCTGATTGTAAATCTTCTGATATTCACTGGTAAACTCACTGTCACTTAGGGTTTCTAACTTGCATCCAAGATAACTTCTTACATTCTCCAAATGCAAAACTTCATCTGGTACGGATGATAAAGCTAACCTAGGGTCATCTTCTTCCAAGGGCTCTATTGGTTCCCTCTTCATTCTAGGTTTGTTCTTATCTCTGACATTATGAATTAAGGATACATCTATGACTACTCTAAATTCCTTATACCGATTCAAAGATCTGCCAAGATAAATAGCTCAAATTAGTGATTTTAGGGCTTCGAAGATTCGACGCTCAAATCCTTCACCAAATCACTACAAAATGCTTCCAATCTCTGTTCTTTGCTCTCCTAAACACTTCAATTCACTTTAATAATCAAATAACTTCAATAATAACCTTTTATTACTCCAATATCACTTAAGTCTGACATTGCATTCAATTCTTTTGCCGCTTCTTTCCAAAATGTTGCTTCTCCTATCCTGCAAAACTTAAAAATTCTTGCGATCTCGCAAAACATAATATTTTCTTTTGCGCTCTTAACCATAGCATTAGTACATCATAAACTACCTTCCACTAACTGCGCAAGACTTAATTCATCATAAATCTACTTCTACTCTAATTCTAAGCTCCTAATCTACTGTAATTTACATAAATTAAGTGCTCAAAGATAGGTCAGGTAAGGATTCATTCTTACCACTTGATACTTCACCTTTCTGATTACCTTCAATGCTGAATATGTCTCCTTGATCTATGACTTTAACAAACTTTACTGTTAGAAATAGGAAATGTTGAGAGGGGGGGGTGAATCAGTATTTCAAAAACTTTTTCTTTTGCCCACTTATGGATATAACAGATTACTTTAGTGCATACAAAGATTATCAAGCTGATTAACAAACATAGCAGTAAATAGAAAGAACTCATAACACATGATATGTTCTCAAGGAAACCCTGTCCAAGGGAAAACCCTGGTGGGGATGGTACCCACAAAGATCACTAATCAAAAGTATCTTGTTAGGGATATTGGACCCTGTTAGGAGTTAATTTACAATATATAGTAGATCTGTCCTGGTTAAAGGACTTTAGGCCTTGTGAGAAGCCTTAACCCTGTTAGGAGTTAGATTACAAAACCTAATCACCAGCTGAGCTCACTGCCCAAATAGGTAATACAAAATGTTTCTGACTGTAAAATGGTACTGCTTACAACTTTGCATGAATAGCCTTTGCTACTATCACAATATACAACTATCGCAAGTTATCTTTGCTTTCTTTTTACATATCACATACATCCTGTCAATACATTTCAAGTATGCCTAATATATGAGTTATTAGAGCTAATCACTTTACATGGTCAGCTTCCAAAATATTTATCCAAGAGTAAACATCTAGGATTTCATCCCTTCATAATGTTAAGTCATTATTTTGACAAGCAAAAATAATCCCTTAACTCTTTCGCTAATACTGTCGCCAAAACTGTTCTGTCTGCAAAAACTATCTTCGGTAAACTTTGAATAAATTTGTCTGTACTCCTCAAAACTTTATGTGCACTGAGATGGGGTATCCTCATACTCTATACAAGCTTCAATTAATTGTGCAAACAAAAATATTGCTCCAGTGGACGTCGCCAACTAAATCTTCATAGAGATCATATGTTTCCATAATGACAACATCTATGCATCCACATTAGCCAAATTGCCAACAATCTCCCCCTTTGTCATCGGTGGCAACATATGGGAAAATTGGCTAAGTGTGCAAACAAAACCTCAAAGTATTCACACAAAATTGTGGCCAAAAGTTATAAAACACATATACAATATTGTACTCCATAGAATAGCTGCCCCTGTGAGTATCATTCCTCATAATATATTCAATTTTCTACTATCTCTCCCCCTTTGACAATAATGACAAAGATAGGGTGTACAAAAATTTCAAAAAAAACTTTATACCTTGTTATCAGCTATTGCAAAGCCGGTAGGCTTGCAACACAGTCACCAAACTCTGACTTCCATGATTCAAAATCTTTCTCCCATACCTTCCTAATGGATTCAGCAACATTGAGTAGAGTACTTAATCCGTATGCTACTGTCTAACAAGCTTGTAGGGAATTGAAGCTAAACTTTTGAAAAGATGTCTTTGCTGAAAGACATTGCTCAATTTGGTCTTCAACAATTGAGGTCTTGATTGAGATGTGCTCTCTCAAGATGTTAATCCTGAGCATCTTTCTATTCTTCTCCTCTGCTAACATTTTGATTTCATCATTTAACTTCCTTATGTTCTTCTCTACAGAACTTATCTTTACATTTGGGCTTGACAAGGTGTTTGTTTCAGCTGTAATTGCATCTATCTTCTCTCTGATCTTATTATCTTCTTCAGCTATTAGGATTTATGATTTTGTGCATTGTATATACAAACTCTTTCCAGTCTCAAAATGTTTCCTCAAATTCTTTATGCATACATCCAAACTACCAATATCATTTCGAATATTTACACTTAAATTTTGTTGCATTTCTACTTCAAAGTCTTCCTGAACTTTTATTCTAGCAATATCCTTTAAGTTAGAAAATTTAGAGTCAAAAGAGTTTGTTACTATTTTAGCTTTCTCAAGTGGATCTGATTTAGATACCTTAGTGCTGATCACACTCTCAAGTTTCTCTGTCAAAACTCTAACTTTTCCTTCAAGGTCCTTCACCTTCTTATTCTTTCCAATTATTTTATTAAGAGATGTGATGAACTCAAGCTAATCATCATCTTCAACTTCTTTTCCAAGGTCTTCAAAAATTGAACCAATTTGTCTCTTCTTATTGTTAGGTGCACTAGGGGTAGTGACCTCTGTCAAAATTTGTTTACCTTTAACTGTCTGTACTGCTGGAACTAATTCTGATACTGCTGGTGCTTCGACTACCTCTGTAATCTTCTCTTGCTCTTCTAAAGCCAAATTGTCAACAATGTTTCCTAGATCATGAAATACAGCATCATCTGACTCTAGTGTCACTTTGGTTCCTTCAATGTCCATTGATTCTTTGCCAATATTGATATGTGAAGAAGATGGAACTTCTTCAATACCAACTTCCTCTGCATGCGGTTCCTCTAATTGCTTCTGTTGACGGTCTGATTCAACATGCTTTTCTGCAACTATATCTACAAGAACTTGCATTACTACTTGCTATGTCTCTTTCTGTACTTCCTCCTTTTTGCCTCCCATTATAAGGATTGTTCTTCTCTTAGTTCTCAATAAAGTTCCAAGAGACTTCAAGAATCTCTTCAAATGATCTTCATCCTCAACTTCATAGAATTGTCTGATTACATGTTCTCTCATCTTTATGTCCTCTTCTTGTTCTCTCTATTTTCTATTCACAAGTCTATTATACAAATCTTCTGGGATCTTACCATGAATAGTGCTAAGTTTCTTATCTGTCACAATCATATGTGTAATCATTGCATTTTCAAAATTCAATCTATCAAATGATCCATATAGATCGTAGAATTTATTCAACTTAGTGAAGTCTCCATGCTTCAATATATCTTCATTAACTCTTTCAATTCTTGGTTTCCAAGTTTTCTTCTTGATTGAAACTATTACAGGTGGTACAATTACTTTTTGTCTCTTGCTGGGTCCTATTGCACTCACTTTTACTCTTTTTCTAGGAATAGGAGAAAAAGATTTATCTCCTTCATCTTTTTTAGGTACTTCAACTTTTACCTTTACTGCAATAGGATCAATAGGATATGCACTAGATGTCTCAAGTGAAATTACAAGATTTTCACTTTGCTTCAAGGCTTCTGCAGTCTTCTTAGCTATGTCAAACTCATGACTTGACATACCTGATTCTTTCAGTATTTTCTTCATAGTAGATTCAACTCTCTTACTAGATTGCTTCTTTTCTCTCAAACTTATTGCAGAGTTGAAATTCTCTTCATAGGTTCCAAACCTATTTGCATGACCATCCAACTCACATTTTAACAATCTATTCACATATCCTATTATTTCTACTTCAAATATTTCATAGCCAAGAGGGTCTATGAATTCCATTCTAGGCTCAACTACTTCAATGTAGGTGAAATTAGTGTCTACCATAAAACAAATGTCATCTTTATGCTTTTCAACTAAGGATTGAGGAATCCTTGATTTGTTCTTAACAATATTCTAAAAAGTCTTCAATACAAGCTTCACACTGTCATTAACTTTATCAAAAAGGTGCTTCATGTAGACTAAGTTTATTCTTTCCATTGTGTTCACATTGTCACTCAAATCAACTGTGTAAGGAAATTTTCTCAAAATATGGAAAAACATATAGGTTATCAGAGATGAAAACCTAAACCGTGTGTACTTAGTCTTCTTAATCTTTTCTAAGTTCTCAAATAACTGAATTTTCATAATTTCACATAGGTCTACTTGTTTCTTCTCAATAAACATAAGATAAGCTGCATGAACCATTCCTGTAGCCATGTTATCTTCCCTTGAACTACCACAGAATTTAGTTGTTAGGATCTTGCAAAGGTACCTAACATCATCTTGCTTAATCTTACTTATGACAATTCCTCTACCATTATAACTAGATCCAGTGTTATCTAAAACAATCTTTCTCATGTTCTTTTCATTTAGTGGAATCTCTCCAACTTTAGATAATCCAGTAACATCATGAATTAGGTCAGCAGTTATATCAATAACTCTATCCTCCATCCAGAATTTCCCATTGTGGATTCTACTTAAAATGATCTTGGTACATTCCTCATCATTAAATTCATACTTCATGGAATATTTGATAATTTCATTGTTCTCTAGGTTCCCATAAGCTAGTTTAACTGACATGTCTTGATTATACAATTTCCTATAATCATCACTAAAATCTGCATCTTCCAAAGTTTCAAACTTGCAACCTAAATATCCTTTAACATTCTCAATGTGCAATACTCCGTCTGGTATGGATGATAGTGCTAGACTGTTATCAATTTTAGTTGGTTCTACTAGTTCTTTCTTAATCTTAGGTCTATTCTTATCCTTAACATTATGAACCATAGAAATATCCATCTTATCAACTGATTAAAGATCAAAAAATACCTCAACTTTGCAAATCTAGGGTTTTGGTATGATCGTCACTGCAAACTGCTTCCAAACTTCTTCTAATCGTCCTCAACTCACTTTTTCTTCTTTCAAATCTCTTTTCAATCTCTTTGTAATCATGATAACTTTGATTTCAACCTTATAACACTTCACATTAACTCGATCTGACATCGCATTCATTCATTTTGCCGCTAAAACCTCAAAAAGTTGATTCTGCAAACCCGCAACCATAAAACTTTTTGCGACCTCGCAAAACACAATATTTTCTTTTGTGCACTTAACCATAGCATTAGTACAACATAATAAACCTATATCTAACTGCGCAAAACTTAACTCATTCAAATTCCTAATCTACACTAATCCTAAGTCCTAAACTATAGAAACTTACATAATTTAAGTACTTAAAGAAGGGTCAGGTAAAGATTCATCCTTACCATTAGTTACATTACCTTCCTAAATACTTTCAGTGCTAACTATACCTCCTTGATCTGTGCCTTTATCAAATTTTACTTCATCTTTATTGCTATAGCAACCTTTCTCTTTGTTTCCTGCATTTTCATTCCTTCTTGCATTGGTCCTAGGGTTAGGGTTATGATGATAACCTCCATTGTTCATTCTGCAAAATCTTGCTGAGTGTCCAAACTTGTTGCATATCTGACAAATGATTCCATTGTTTCCAAATCTTTGTCCTTGCTGGTTAATCTGTGACCTACAATTTCTAGCAATATGTCCTACTTTGTTGCATCTAAAACATACTACCACTTTTCTTTGATTCATTTCTTCAATAGATTTCTTATCTACATTGTTAGTATTCCCAATCATTCTATCATAATTATTCACAATTACTTTAGGTCTTCTACATTCGTTAGCTCTATGTCGAAAACTATGACAATTATAACAATGTCCATTAAGAGGTTTAAATTGCTTACCTGTGCAATCTCTCTACATGTGCCCAATAGTATTACAAGAAAAACATCTACCTTTGAATTCTCTTTGCATTCCTTTAGATGATTCTTCCTATTTTTATTCTTCTTGCTTTGATTCTTCTTTCTCTCTAGGTGGTTCTTCTTTAGGTGGATCTTCCAATGTGTTCTCATCTAGCTTTATTTCCTCCACACTTTCAGATGTCTTCAGATTTGGCTTCTTACTTTCATGGATTGTTCTAAACATACTAAATCCAAATCCAGTCCTATCAAAGAATGGTTCTTCAAAAGAAATTTGTTTTCCAGTCTTATCACTATTTGAATATAGCCTTTCAAGTTGTTGTTTAGATTGAGTTAATTCACCTTTCACAATTTTATTATACTTCTCAAGTTCCACATACTGCACTTCTACTTTTTCAGATTTGGATGTTTCCTTTTCAAGTCTTGACCTTAGATCTTCATTCTCAATTTTCAATTTTTCATTATCAGATCTCAAATTTCCATCTTTCATACTAAGCTTCAGATTTACTATCTTCAACTCATGCTTAAGGATGTCATTTTCTTTTTCTAATTCATCACAATCTTCAACAAGCATATTAGATTTCTTTTCAAATTTCAGATCTTCAATCTTACCTTTTAATTTGTCAATAGCATTCTTTGCATCTTCATATTTTCTTCTTAAGGAGTTTCTTTCTTCAGTAAGCATATCGATCTGTTCAAGAGCTTCTTCAAGATTCTTTTAAAGTTGATCCATATCCATAGAGATCTTACTCAAGCTGCTAAGCTTTCCTTGAATGTTCCTTCTCTGAGTAACTATGCTTTGATACCAATTGTTAGAAATAGGAAATACTGAGAGGGGGGGGTGAATCAGTATTTCACAAACTTTTTCTTTTTCCCACTTATGGATATAACAGATTACTTTAGTGCATACAAAGATTATCAAGCTGATTAACAAACATAGCAGTAAATAGAAAGAACTCATAACACATGATATGTTCTTGAAGAAACCCTAGCCAAGGGAAAACCCCAGTGGGGATGGTACCCACAAAGATCACTAATCAAAAGTATCCTGTTAGGGATATTGGACCCTATTAGGAGTCAATTTACAATATATAGTAGATCTATCCTGGTTAAAGGACTTTAGGCCTTGTTAGAAGCCTTAACCCTGTTAGGAGTTAGATTACAAAACCTAATCACCAGTTGAGCTCATTGCCCAAATAGGTAATACAAAATGTTTCTAACTGTAAAATGGTACTGCTTACAACTTCACATCAATAGCCTTTGCTGCTATCACAATGTACAACTATCGCAAGTTATCTTTTATTTCTTTTTACATATCACATACATCCTATCATTACATTTCAAGTATGCCTAATATATAAGTTATAGTATGTTGTCCCTTCATAATGTTAAGTCATTATTTTGACAAGCAAAAATAATCCCTTAACTCTTTCACTAATACTATCTCCAAAACTGTTCTGTCTGCAAAAAACTATCTTCGGTAAACTTTAAATAACTTTGTACGTACTACTCCAAACTTTATGTGCACTGAGATGGGGTATCCTCATACTCTGTAGAAGCTTCAATTAACTATGCAAACAAAAATATTGCTCCAGTGGACATCACCAACTAAATCTTCATCGGGTGTTGTGTCAGGATCACTGTATCCATACTTAGACAATTTCTTCCTTCAACTTGCCATACTTGCATTCCAGATTTTGTGCTCTCAATAGAGATCATATGTTTCCATAATGACAACATCTATTCATCCACATTAGCCAAATTGCCAACATTTACTTCATCTTCATTACTACAACAACCTTTCTGATTGTTTCCTGTACTTTCATTTCTTCTTTCATGATTTCTAGGGTTACGATTAGGATGAAAAACTCCATTGTTCATGTAATGTCCCCACCAGGGAACCCATAAGGAATCAGGTCTATGACCTAAAATTACAACAAACAATTTTTTTTTAACATTCTAACATATCATCATAACCATTCACAAGTACATTCCTTAAGGTTCCCTTAATGAATTCAATTACCATTATCACGTATTTCATCTAACAAATTCTATTTCCATTTCAACTTCAATTTACATTGATTCCATTGCACATCCAAACCAATTACATTAATGAACTAGTTGAATTAATTTTCTTTACCAAACTAACATGTAATTTACTTTTAGAATTGAAACAAGGACACATTACTTATCTCATCCGCTAAGTATATTTATTCTTTTAGGTTTATTTACTACTTAACATTATCTACGCTCAACTCAATTGCACCATTAAAACTCAATTAAACTTTTCCATTAAGAGTCCTTACTTCCTATTTTCATTTCAAGACAAGAATAGAAAGAGCGTAAAGTAATTAACCATATATCGATAACCAACACAAACCCCTCAATAAATCCTTCTTTTTCCATAAGTTTAACTTCCACAAATCATCATCTATAACCTTGTATAAGCCTAGTTAAGAACTAAGATTAAAACCTCATTTGAATAATCACACATTACTCGCATTGAACTACACATTTAAGAAATCACATCTCATTACTACTTTCAATAACATGCATGTTTCCTTTCCCTTATTATTTCACCTAGAGATGCCCTTCAACCCTTAGGTTATCTTTTCACTATTCCATATATCAAAACGAGTTTCCTTTTAAAGAGGTTTACATCCATAAGTACTTGCATTACAAAGGTTTTCATAGAACCATTACTTTCAATTTCATTTAAAATTAACAAGAGATATAAGGTAGGAATCACTCATTCATTTAACCATATTCAATCCCCTTTTCAAATTCACAATTCTACCCTTCCCTTATACATAACTTATTTCTTACAATTTCCTTTTACAAACATAATTACAGTTACTACACATTGCCCGAAAGCATATAGAAAATTAATTACATCAAGTTTCCCAAGGGCTTACAATACATCTTTACATCTTGATAACAAAAGATAGAGATACATGATACAAGAACAAAATCTTCACCACTGAACAACTCAAAATCCAAGCCATGACATGAACCACGAACAATACCTTGAAAGAGATTTGCCACCCAACCATCTGAAACTGATAAAGTTCCACCCCCCATGCTAGGAGATAGAACCAAGGTACTCTCAAGACCTTAAGGCAATCTAAGTCTCAAATACCAATAAATCCAAGGGTCAAAAGAATAAGAATAAATCACATAAAGTATCATCATAATATAACATGAAGGTTAAGGTTCTAGGAGACCACCTAAGTGAGTGTCATCACACAACCTATGTATTGAGATCCTCCCTGGCAACCATGTAACCCTGGTCCCCCCTTTATGAATAGAGATCCACCCTGGAAGTTATCCCTAGTCCCAGTACTCCAATTAGGTTTGTGTGGCCATTATTATATTTTCTTTCATTATCTTTTGAATCCCCCCTTCCCAGGTTAATTTTAAAGGTTATCACTTTTTACAAACCCACCCATAGGATCCTCTAGCAACCACTTTAGGGTTCCAACACCTATGGTGAGCCACTCACTTAATGTTCCTATTCCCTTACCCCATCACAAGCCACAAATACAAGATAACACTTCCAAGTCCCGATTCATATGTTTAGGAAACTCCCCTACGCACTCAAGCCCTGAGAGTGAGTCCTAACCCTAACCATATACATAACATGAACCATTGGAAGGATGTCTATCATAAGACACCTCAAAGAAAATCACAATACTTGCCACATGCATACGTACAAGTTTCCACAACTTATTTATAGGTCTAGAGAAACCTCTCGTGCACACAGGCCATCGAGATGAGTCCTAGCCTCATAAACTAAGCTCAATTATATGCCAAGTGCAAAACATAATAAGTACACCATAAAATCTCAACAAATAAAGTAATGCACATACATAGGGGATACAAACTTCCACATGAATTAACAAAATAGTATGATAAACTTAAAGCAATAAAATGAACGTTAAAAGATGCAGGCACAGACCAGGATCAAGCATGGAAGATATAGACCAAACCCCAAGCCAAAAAAGTACTCAAAATTGAAATCAATGACTTCAAAATTTACAAAATATGTCCAAATAGAACATAAAATTAGTACAAATTATAAACTAATAAATATTGATGGGGAAATGACTAATTCTAGAAACATATATATGACTATCATAAAATACAGTCTCGGTGCAGTGAGCATAACTTTTTTTTGAACTATTGGATTTTGCTAATTTTCACGTATGTTGGACAAACCCTAATCACACACAATATCACTGGAGAGATTTCTATAATAATTTTAGGTTAAAAATTTATGCACAATGTAATACAGGTATATGAAAATAAATCAGAATATTTTGTCTCTTTCCAATTAACATTTCCTTTTCCATTATCATCCTAATTAAAAATCATTCACAAAATAAAGTTTGCAGACCATATGAACAACATAAATATTTAAGAACACACACATATACACACATAAATATATCAAATTATAATTATATAATCAATCATAAACTTCCATGAAAGATTTCATAAAACTAAAAACTATAAAACATATATATTCACTTCCCGGAAACACATAGAAATATACAGAACATAAGACATTTATATTTTCTTTTTCAATACATAGTAAACAATCACATATCAATAGAATAACATATCATTTGTGTAAATAAACACACACACATAGAGGAGAATTGGATAATTCATCCTTGTATAGATCCTACCTGGGTCCTGTGGACAAATTCTCTTCTCTTGATTGGAGTCTCTCTGTAGATCTTCATGCCTTGAATAGATAGCCTCCTAAAAGCTTCCTTTGGCAGTCACTCCAAGAAATTCACACACACTATTCATCACCAAATAGAGACTCTTACACTCACAAAAACTTCAAATATATTTTCAGAAAATACTTGCAGGCGATTCCCAAAAAAATCTTCCATAAATTATTCTCTCCCAAACCTCCCAAAATTGCACATATTTATCCTCCAAATATGTGGTTGGAGGAGTTGCTTTATGGGAAGAAACTTCTCCAACTTCCTTAGTTGGTTGAAGATTAATTAAAAGTCTTCTCGTAACACATAATAACATTTTTAATAAATTTAATTAAAAATAATTTTTAAAGAAACCATAACAAGAAAGTAAAACAAATAACCTTCAAGAAAAACACATAGCACAATTGGAAAACAACTAGCCTAACTTCTAGGAGGTCTCGAGTTCAACTCCCTCCTAGATAGCTAGTTTTACTACAAAGAGCATTTATTTTATTATTACTATTATTAATATTATTTTTAATTTTTATTTATTTAATACACTTCATTGATTTCACTTCAAATAACATACCACTAAAATAATCAATAACTCCATACAAATATTATTATTATTTATATAAGCATGGGTATATGCGTGTGCACCCACATATACACATACCTATATAACATACAATGAATATAACACATACATAATAAATATATATATACATATACTTACAAGGATAATTCTAACTCACATCAAAAATCATAGAACAATGTCAAATCAAAATTCACATGACCATAACATGAACGGTATTCAAATTCCCCAACTAGCATAACCTCCTATACATAAATCTATGTCCATGGGTAACCTTGAGAGTAATCTTGGTAATACCTCCACACAACAACAGTTCAAAGATTTTAAAGGCACGCTCAGACCTGTGTAGCTAGGTGGAGTTGATGCCCGATACCTGCATCCTACAACACCAACTGACATGCATATATACATATATATATATATGTGTGTGTGTGTGTGTGTATGTATATATATATATACATATACACACACACACACACACACACACACACATATATGTATATATGTATATATGTATATATATATATATACATATATAGATAGATATATATACATATATACATATACACACACACACACACACACACACACACACACACACACACACACACACACACACACACACACACACACACACACACACACACACACACACACATATATATATATATATATATGAAAAACAAGGACGGAGAGTGCGACATCGTGTGGACCTCTTGTAGGAGTAACTACAATTGCCTCCCCTCATCCTACACTCACATCAGACAATGACATCAACAAAGCATAATGGATTAGTGTGGTTAGTACCAGAATAATCTCTTTTCCATATTGTATGATAAGAATGCATCATAACATATTCATGTAAATGTAAATCATCTATTAACTTTCACAAACCCATTTAACCATTAGACATGTACTCAAATGTCCCATTATCAAATCAAGATAAACAAATCATATAACCATAAATGCATTAATCATGACTAATCCCAAGTAATGTTATTAGAGAAGGTAACAGATCTAACCCTTAAGTGAATATAATCAATTAACCTAAGGTAAACACAAATATTACTAATGAGCATTTCAAAAAGAAGCATGTAATTCTATTAGGTGATCCTTTTAGCATTAAGGTCCTAAACTATCATTGACACACAAGAAGATGTATAGTAACATACCTATGCAATATTATTTCCCATATTAAATATGAAGTTATGGTGAGTTGGAAAAAGGTTCGGTTTAAGAAACCATCTCAAGAAGGATCATTCTCACATATAGTCCTTCCTAATTTCAAGTGAACATAACCAAGACTTGACAGGGTTGGAGGGGCATTACATCATCCCTCCCTAAGATTCAACTTACTCCTGGAAGTCAGAAGTTTCAAGCCATTGATCAAACATAAAATAAGGATATTAAAAAAATTTCTACTTTTAGTCTATCATTGATACATCAAGTATAATTTTCACCTTAGGAATTCTTTTAATAGCAAAAGATATTTAAAAATTCTGAAATGCAATTAAGAATTCAATTTTCATCCTCTAAACTAGATACAGATTTATACAGGGGTTATTTCTTCACAATGTGTATACATAAGATACTACTATTATACTACTGCCCTGGTAAATATTTTCAAACTAACAATCATTCAAATATTGAATAGCTCACAATTTTATGAGATAAGACAAAATCAATTCTCTTTATGCAACTAGTTAATTTTTCTCATCTAGCCTATGGTAAACTTATAGGAGAATCACTAATATCAAACTTACACACAAGATGGAATACACATCCCTTTTCAAATAATGCAACCTAAGATACTTTTTAGGATTCTATTATAACAATTTATTCGTGGTGTATTACAAAATATATTTCAAAGAAATTTTAACATGATTCATTAAACTAGAGTTTCATCAACATTACTTATTAACTAGCTATTTAACCAATTCCATATCGTACAAATTTATAATAAGCTTCTTACAAGTATATATATATTTTCCCAACATTAACAAGTTTGTTAGAATTTTTTACCATTTTCCAAAATAAAAGTCATAGATTCTTTAATATAGGGAGAGAAATACATGAGTCTTATGGCTACCCTCTTATTCAATCAAAATAATATGTACAACCCACTAACCTTTTTTACCTACATTTTGAAATAAAAGAACATTTGCAGAGTAACTACAAGTATTGTTATCCTTAAATACATCTTCAATATGACATCTATACTATTACCTACAATTTCACATTCTTCTAATATTTCCATTTTAGGATAGTTAGAAGGTTTGACATAAATTTCATTCTGATAGACATATCATTATTCCTTTCACAATAATTCATCATTCCTATATACTAGCAATGTTGTTAGATTCAAATTTTATTTCACACACAAAATTCCAATAAAGTAAATAATTACTACATAATTTTTTTTAATATCAAATTCCTTCATTATAGTTGATGATTTTTCATTGGCTCAATTCACACCACTTATAAGGATCATATATAATTCAGAATTCCTACCATATAGTCAAACATTCTCATTCAACAATTGTGTACTTCCATCCTATTTATTACAAAACCTTGGGGACATAGGTCCTTTACCCAAGGGTTTCCTCTAGCTAAGCACATTCTCCTTATCGACACATTGATTTTCCCTTATGCAATTTAGCCTTTTAAATATAATTCTTGAGAAAGAAGAGAGAGACACATATGATTTGACAATAGATTTAATTTCTTACTAAAGAGGGTATGTAAAAGAGAGAATCTTCTAAATTTTGCCATATTTTGAACTATCATATATTACCTAAGTTCAACATGTTATCTCAGTTTTTAAGAAAATATAAGTTCATAAATCCCTAAGTTCTTGAGGAAGGATAAAAGATACACTTACTAGACATGTTTTAAAACCATCCAATATTATAATCCTTTTTGTCTTAGAACCTAATCATCCCTTTTTCCCAACCATAAATACAACATGATTCAAATATATCTAGCCTTAAATAATTAGACATAACAATCATGGTGTTATCTAGCATTTATAGGGAAATAGAGTATATAACTTTTCATACTATTTTGGTAGTCATTCATAAGATCAGGAGATAAGATAAACAACTTTCCTTACAATTCTTTAAGATTTTCTTAGGAAAAGGATCAGAACACATACATACCTTTTATGTCTAGTGCTCAAGTTTGTTAACATAAAGAAAACTTAAAAAGAAGACACACAATGTATTCAAGTTTGGTAGGCCAAAAGAAAATATCAGATGGGGAAACACAATAGATTCAAGCATTACGAGTAGGCCAAGTGTGATTCCAAAGGTTTTTAGAAGAGAAACCTAGGGCTTATATTCTATCCTTATCATAATGGTTGGAATAAGTTCCCTCCTCATGGATAACTTTTCCCTCTGATGGGTTCTAGCTTTAGCCAAATTAGTCACTAGAGTTGTCTTATTCGAGATTCCTCTGAGTCATAATTCATGTTTCAATTCCTCAAATTCTCTACATAGAATTTTTGTGTTGAGATGGTGAGGGAGAATATTAATCTCTCTCCTAAGATCCTCTTCGGTGTTGGAAAGAATCTAGGGAGAATGTTACCACATAAGCATAGCCCTTGAGTTGACATAACTTAATAATAAGAAGAAGAAACTAAATTAAATGCAAATAGACCCTAGAGCTCCTAGTGTAGCAACCTAGGGCTCTGATACCAAATGTAATGTCCCCACCAAGGAACCCATAAGGAATCAGGTCTATGACCTAAAATTACAACTAACAATTTTTTTTTAACATTCTAACATATCATCATAACCATTCACAAGTACATTCCTTAAGGTTCCCTTAATGAATTCAATTACCATTATCATGTATTTCATCTAAAAAATACTATTTCCATTTCAACTTCAATTTACATTGATTCCATTTCACATCCAAACCATTTACATTAATGAACTAGTTGAATTAATTTTCTTTACCAAACTAACATGTAATTTACTTTTAGAAGTGAAACAAGGACACATTACTTATCTCATCCGCTAAGTATATTTATTCTTTTAGGTTTATTTACTACTTAACATTATCTACGCTCAACTCAATTGCACCATTAAAACTCAATTAAACTTTTCCATTAAGAGTCCTTACTTCCTATTTTCATTTCAAGACAAGAATAGAAAGAGCGTAAAGTAATTAACCATATATCGTTAACCAACACAAACCCCTCAATAAATCCTTCTTTTTCCATAAGTTTAACTTCCAAAAATCATCATCTATAACCTTGTATAAGCCTAGTTAAGAACTGAGATTAAAACCTCATTTGAATAATCACACATTACTCGCATTGAACTACACATTTAAGAAATCACATCTCATTACTACTTTCAATAACATGCATGTTTCCTTTCCCTTATTATTTCACCTAGAGATACCCTTCAACCCTTAGGTTATCTTTTCACTATTCCATATATCAAAATGAGTTTCCTTTTAAAGAGGTTTACATCCATAAGTACTTGCATTACAAAGGTTTTCATAGAACCATTACTTTCAATTTCATTTAAAATTAACAAGAGATATAAGGTAGGAATCACTCATTCATTTAACCATATTCAATCCCCTTTTCAAATTCACAATTCTACCCTTCCCTTATACATAACTTATTTCTTACAATTTCCTTTTACAAACATAATTACAGTTACTACACATTGCCCGAAAGCATATAGAAAGATAGAGATACATTAAGTTAAGTTTCCCAAGGACTTACAATACATCTTTACATCTTGATAACAAAAGATAGAGATACATGATACAAGAACAAAATCTTCACCACTGAACAACTCAAAATCCAATCCATGACACGAACCATGAACAATACCTTGAAAGAGATTTGCCACCCAACCATGTGAAACTAATAAAGTTCCATCCCCCGTGCTAGGAGATAGAACCAAGGTACTCTCAAGACCTTAAGGCAATCTAAGTCTCAGATACCAATAAATCCAAGGCTCAAAAGAATAAGAATAAATCACATAAATTATCATCATAATATAACACTGAGGTTAAGGTTCTAGGAGACCACCTAAGTGAGTGTCATCACACAACTTATGTATTGGGATCCTCCTTGGCAACCATGTAACCCGAGTCCCCCCTTTATGAATAGGGATCCACCCTGGTAGTTATCCCTAGTCCCGGTACTCCATTTAGGTTTGTGTGGCCATTATTATATTTTCTTTCATTATCTTTTGAATCCCCCCTTCCCAGGTTAATTTTAAAAGTTATCACTTTTTACAAACCCACCCATAGGATCCTCCGACAACCACTTTAGGGTTCCAGCACCTATGGTGAACCACTCACTTAAGGTTCCTATTCCCTTACCCCATCACAAGCCACAAATACAAGATAACACTTCCAAATCCAGATTCATAGGTTTAGGAAACTCCCCTGTGCACTCAGGCCCTCAGAGTGAGTTTGTAGTACCTCACTCCTAGTTCAATTTTATAAATGATAAGATTATTTTAGGATGATAAATTATACGTTAGGGAATCATTGATGAATATGATTTTACTGATCCCATACTGGCATGTGTGTAGTTTATGTGATTGTTTTACATTTCTATTTGATGTGCTTGATGTGGTTGAGAGACGGAGTCATAGTTACTTGCTTGCAAGATCCACACGATCAACCAATCACCGCCATTGTCTATTATATATTATCATATGTACATGCTTCATCTTGTGATGACAGGTTTGCAGGTACAGGGCACCGTCTTCCTTGAATTGGCAGGAGTGAGCATGCCCACAAACATTCATCTCAATGGTAAGGAGGGGAGATAACTCACAGACCCAAACCCTAACCCTAAGCCTAATTTGTCCTAGGTTTGGACAAGTACCAGTATGACTACCTTACCCGAATTCACCTGGTTGTCATGAATTCGTAAATCCCGTTCTTGAGTCTGTGCATGGTTTCAATTTGATTGATTTTACTATGCTTGATTTTATTGTGCTTGATTTTACTGTGCATGATTCAGTTGATGTGTGAATTATTTAGGTGATTTTATATGATTATTTATGTTAGGACTATAGTTGAATTTTATAATTTAATTATGTTCCTATGTTTAATTTGGAAAATTGTCTAAAGGCAATTATATGATTTATTGGAATTTATGGATTATTTAATCGAAATTAGATTAATTATGTTTGTGGGTGTAATTAAATAATTGACTATTTAAAGGCATGCTTTAGGATGAATTAAATATTTAATTTAGTTTTAATTATTAACATGTGCTCAAATGGTAAATGTTTAAAATTATGCTTGTTTATATTATTAAATAATTAAATAATTAATTGCATGAAATTTGTGATGCATTGATTATTTAATTTATTTAATAAATGAATTTAATATATAACATGTGCAAAATTGGAAAAAGAGTTTGTTTTCAAAAAGATAACTAGCTTTCAAAAGCCAAGTTGAGTTGTGCATTTAAACGATATGTTTAATTAATTAATTGTAATTACTTTCAATTTTAGAATTTGAGTTGAATTAGGAGTTGTCTTATGAGTCACTTTTTTGATTTGAGTTGAACTCCGAGTTAGCTGTTGAGTTGTCTTCTATGATTGCTTGGATTTTGGATTGGAATTCCTATTAGGAGATTTTTGCATTCATTTTTGGAGAGACAGGTTTTGGAGAGGAATTTTGGAGAAGGCTTGTGTTTTTGGCAATTTGGAGAATTGTGGAATGTTATGGTTGTTTGTTGATTTGAATTTCTCTGTGCATCTGGATTGGGCACCTGTTTGTAAATTAGCTTTCAGATCTACAGGTTGTGTTCAAATTTGGAGAGAATTTGGTTCTTATATCTACAGGGGTTTTCCATTTTAAATCTATTTCAAGGATTGGATCTGAGGTAGGTTTCAAAATTGTCTGTCAGATCTGTATTCTCATCTGTTTATCTTTCTGTGTTTTATAATTTTTCTATGTTTTCCATTTGGGTAGATCTGTGTTTTTGATAGATCTAGGTATTTAGAAACCCTAGTGCAGTTGATTTCTATATTTTATTATTACTTGGCATTGTAGTGTTACTCTGGCAAAATTTTGTTAATTAATTCTCCATGGTTTGCCTAGAAATCAATTAATCAGTCCTGGTCTATAGTTTAACTATAGAGATTGAGATAGATAAATTTTTATGAGGAGAAACTATTTGTTGTAAAAAAAACCCAATTTAGGTATAAAAGAAAATTCTAGAATAAAATTATTTCATTCTCTGATTAAAAAAATGTGCTTTGTTAAAAAAAAAATATAGTCTATAATAGACTAGTAAAATTAGGATTCCTAATATTTCTATTTTTGGAAATAAAGTAAATATACGAGACTATGTCTTTATTTGTAAAGTGCATTGATAAAGAAGAATTAAAAAAAATAAGTTAAAAAAATATTAAAAAATATCGCAGGCTATAAATGCATTGCTTATGTTTTTTTTTAAAAAAAATTAAAATGTTTAAGGGGTGGGGGGGGAGGGGGGGCGGGGCCACCAAACCCCCTACCCTACGCCCACATGGTGGCCCAGGCCATGCGCAGTCCCAAAAGACTGACACGGCAGCCCTGGCACTATTGTGCACAGTCCCAAGGGACTGACACGACAGTACCAGGGGGTACTACCGTGGCCCCATGGTGATGGGAGGGGAGCCGTGGGCTCCCCCACACCAAAAGGTTTGTTTTTAAATTTTTGTTTTATAAAATTTGTTTAATTTTATTTATTATTAAATAATGTAATTTCTGTTATTTGTTTTATATGTTAAATTATTTTGTGTTATGATAACTAATTTGATTTTAGTTTAATTAAGTTGATTTTGTTTTATGTATTGAATTAACTTAATTAAATTTAGTCTAATTAAATTAATTATTGTTGGAAAGTTTAGTTTGTAATTAATTTGTAGAATTAATTTGGCATAATTAATATGGTATATTTATTTTTGTTTGATAATAGACCAATTTAGTTGGTTATTTAAAATTGATTAGATTATCTATTTTGGATGCTTAAACAACTTTTAAGTATTGTTTTATTAAAAGAATAGAACATTTATGCTTACATTAGAGTATGTCTTTCTTATGAGATGTTTTATTAGATTGTTCTTTTGAAATTGAAGTGCATCCATTGAAATTGGGTCTTTTATTTTGTCAAAGACATAGGACAATACAAAGGTATAATCTCTAAATTGTGGTATTAATATATTGATTATGTTCTGATTATCCTAGTGGGGTTCTTTGTTTATATACTTGAAATGAATTATGTTCAAAATGGAATTTGAAATTCTTGTGAATTTAAGTGTTCTTTGATGCATTATGTCTTCTTCGTGCCTGAACTGTATTCATGTGCTTTATGTGATGATGGGCATTAGAATAACTTAGGGGAAATAGAGGCATGGATCTTTGTCGGTTGGTTTTGTTTTCAATATTATGTATGATGTGGGTGTTTGTTCTGATTATCATCTGTGATGTGAACTTATGGGATCTTGTTGGATATTATTTGTTTATGGTATCATTGTAATCCTGTCAGTTTCTTGTGTGTGAAATTGCATCTAGGATTACCTGGTTGTATACCTGTTGGTTGTTTGCGAGATCATGAGCCTAGGGGAGATTGAATAGGTGCATCTTAGGGGAGTGGCTTACATAGGGATCCGAGGCTAAAATGGGGCCAGTACCAGGGTAACCTATCATAATTTGTTTTAATAAGTGATAACCTAATAATAATAAACTTGGGGAATAATATTAAATACAAGATTGATATTCTAGTTTCGCATGGATTATGTTGAGGGTCTGCGGTCCAGAGTGACCAATCCAAGGTAACTCAACTTGATAGACGCTTGAGGGTCTGGGGTCAAGAGACCAGTCTAGGGTAACTCAAGTAGTCATTCGTGTGATGACACTCCCATAGTATGTAGCCTAAGTCATCTCCTACGTTTCTATTTATGCCTCTAGATTAGTGTGTTTCATCTTTCACTTTATTTTTGTAAACTTTGAGTAGTGAGCTTTCAAGATCCCTTGCTTAGTGGTTTATCCTTGTTTGGTTTTGGTCATCTGATTGGGGTTTGTGGTTATCTCCTCAGCACGGTGGGTAGGCCTTTGTGGTTCTACACGGATGGGTGGTAGTGATTCTTTACCATTTGAGATTTGACATCCTAGTGTCGGTGCTGTTGATACTTCTGGAGTTGGATGCCTGTATGTTTCTTCATTGATTCTTCATTGTTGGTTTCTTATCATGTCTTCATTATTGTTATCCTATATTAGAGTATCACATGTGATACCTAATCCGAACTTGTACTTCTTTGTTAGATTTATTATTTTACATACCCTGTGACATGTGTAGTGGATGTTAGTTTAGTTGGTTATCATGGATGTCCATGAGGATTGTAATTATTGATGTAAGTTGTAATTGTAACCTTTCTATTATGGAATCTTTTGTTGTTTTAATTATGTTTTGTTCTTAAGTAATTCTACATCATGGGACCCTCAAGATTTGTAATCTGTTTTGGTTCTTGGTTCAATGTGATTAAATGGTAATTGCTTCTACACTGTTATTTATCTTGCATTTTAACTTTAAAAAAAAATTGTTCACCAAACTTAGTACCATGTTATAGGTTGATCTCTCTTGGGTTCCCTAGTGGGGCATTACATCTGGTATCAGAGCAGAGTTTCTACACTGGGAACTCTAGGTGTGTACGCTCATTAGGTTTTGTGTAGTCTAAACATGAAACTAAACATGGACATATAACTATTTTATGTTTGAGAACCATTGAACTGAAACTGAACATTATGTTTATATTTTCTCTAAAACGGCTTTGAGATATCACTTTGACTAGTGATCATCACATGTGTTTTGACCATCTTTAGTGTTGGTTACCTTCTCTAATGCATCTAGGGTGAAGTACCTTTGGATGTCATGAAGTGATTACTCCTTTGAGTGTGGCTACGATTAGTCACCTTGTTATGTGGATTTATGTTTTAGGATTGATGATTTATTTTTGGTTGTTTGATGAATTGTCCGTGTTGTGTATGGGCTAGCATTGAAATTTTTGAACTTTCTTATGATTGGATTAGTCACCTAACTCCCTTTTCATTTTCTATTTTGTGACGTTAGTCATACTTAATTTATTGTTGAAATTGAGAGATCTCTCATGATTTAGTGTTGGACTTATGATTCCCCCACTTGGGTTTTATCTTTTTGTGTTTTGTGGTGGCTACTCCGAATGTTTGGTATTGTTGGCCCTGTTATATGATAAGTGTTGTTTCTATCATGTTCATCATGAACCCCTGATAGTATGTATAAGGGAGGACATCGCGGAGTGGTACAATGTTATTTTGTGTGAGATTAGTATCATTGTGTATCCTATATGCTTGTATAAGTGTTGCATTAACTAGATAGATTTTCATGAGCCTCTCAACTCACTATTTGACATAGTTATGAATGTGTTCTTTATGCAATTGATCCTAGATGTTTTCTATGATGATGAATGAATAAAGATTTTGATTTATTTGAATTGTTAATAAATAATTGATCAATGTGAATTTCAGTTATTCTTAACCAAAGATATATTGCTCATTATGACTGTATACCATGTTCTTATTTTATGGCTTGTTTTTAGATGTTATGTTTTGTTTTAGTAAATGCTTCGTGCTTGGGAGATATATATCCTTATCTATTTGCAGGCTTCCAAGAGTAAGCCTAATCCTAGGGGGGGTGGATGTAGTACCTCGCCCCTAGTTTGATTTTATAAATGATAAGATTATTTTAGGATGAAAAATTATATGTTAGGGAATCATTGATTAATATGATTTTACTGATCCCATACTAGCATGTGTATGGTTTATGTGATTGTTTTACATTTCTGTTTGACGTGCTTGATGTGGTTGAGGGACGGAGTCGTAGTTACTTGCTTGTGAGATCCACACGATCGGTCGATCCCTACCATTGTATGTTATATATTATCATATGTACATGCTTCATCTTGTAATGATAGGTTTGCAGGTACAGGGCACCATCTTCCTTGAATTGGTAGGAGTGAGCATGCCCACAAACATTCATCTCAATGGTAAGGAGGGGAGATAACTCACAGACCCAAACGCTAACCCTAAGCCTAATTTGTCCTAGGTTTGGATAAGTACCAGTATGACTACCTTACCCAAATTCACCTGGTTGGCATGAATTCATGAATCCCATTCTTGAGTCTATGCATGGTTTCAAATTGATTGATTTTACTATGCTTGATTTTATTGTGCTTGATTTTATTGTGCATGATTCAGTTGATGTGTGAATTATTTAGGTGATTTTATATGATTATTTATGTTAGGACTATAGTTGAATTTTATAATTTAATTATGTTCCTATGTTTAATTTGGAAAATTGTCTAAAGGCAATTATATGTATTATTGGAATTTATTGATTATGTAATCGAAATTAGATTAATTATGTTTGTGGGTGTAATTAAATAATTGACTATTTAAAGGCATGCTTTAGGATGAATTAAATATTTAATTTATTTAATTTGGTTTTAATTATTAACATGTGCTCAAATGGTAAATGTTTAGAATTATGCTTGTTTATATTATTAAATAATTAAGTAATTAATTGCATGAAATTTGTGATGCATTGATTATTTAATTTATTTAATAAATGAATTTAATATAAAACATCTGCAAAATTGGAAAAAGAGTTTGTTTTCAAAAAGACAACTAGCTTTCAAAAGTCAAGTTGAGTTGTGCATTTAAAAGATATTTTTAATTAATTAATTGTAATTACATTCAATTTTGGAATTTGAGTTGAATTAGGAGTTGTCTTATGAGTCACTTTTTTTATTTGAGTTGAACTCTAAGTTAGCTATTGAGTTGTCTTCTGTGATTGCTTGGATTTTGGAATGGAATTCCTATTAGGAGATTTTTGCATTCATTTTTGGAGAGATAGGCTTTGGAGAGGAATTTTGGAGAAAGCTTGTGTTTTTGGCAAGTTGGAGAATTGTGGAATGTTATGGTTGTTTTTCGATTTGAATTTCTTTGTGCATCTGGATTGGGCCCCTATTTGCAAATTCGCTTTCAGATCTGCAGGTTGTGTTCAAATTTGGAGAGAATTTGGTTCTCAAATCTACAGGGGTTTTCCATTTTAAATCCATTTCTAGCATTGGATCTCAGGTAGGTTTCAAAATTGTCTGTCAGATCTGTATTCTCATCTATTTATCTTTCTGTGTTTTATAATTTTTCTATGTTTTCCATTTGGGTAGATCTATGTTTTTGATAGATTTGGGTATTTAAAAACCCTAGTGTAGTTGATTTTTGTATTTTATTATTACTTGGCATTGTAGTGTTACTCTGGCAAAATTTCGTTAATTAATTCTCCATGGTTTTCCTAGAAGTCAATTAATTAGTCCTGTTCTATAGTTTAACTATAGAGATTGAGATAAATAAATTCTTATGAGGAGAAACTATTTGTTGTTAAAAAAACCCAATTTAGGTATAAAAGAAAATTCTAAAATAAAATTATTTCATTCTCTGATTAAAAAAATGTGCTTTGTTAAAAAAAAAATACAGTCTATAATAGACCTGTAAAATTAGGATTCCTAATATTTCCATTTTTGGAAATAAAGTAAATATATGAGACTCTGTCTTTATTTGTAAAGTGCATTGATAAAGAAGAATTAAAAAAAATAAGTTAAAAAAATATCGCAGGCTATAAATGCATTGCTTATGTTTTTTTTTTTTTTTTAAAAATGATTAAGGGGGGGGGGCGGGGGGGGGGGGCACCAAACCCCCTACCCTACCCCCGCATGGCAGCCCACGTCATGCGCAGTCCCAAAGGACTAACACGGCAGCCCTGGCACTGTCGTACGGAGTCCCAAGGGACTGACACGATAGTACTAGGGGGTACCGCCATGGCCCCACATTGATGGGAGGGGAGCCGTGGGCCGCCCCACACCAAGAGGTTTGTTTTTAAATTATTGTTTTATAAAAGTTGTTTAATTTTATTTATTATTAAATAATGTAATTTTTGTTATTTGTTTTTTATGTTAAATTATTTTGTGTTATGATAACTAATTTGATTTTAGTTTAATTAAGTTGATTTTGTTTTATGTATTGAATTAACTTAATTAAATTTAGTTTAATTAAATTAATTATTGTTGGAAAGTTTAGTTTGTAATTAAATTGTAAAATTAATTTGGCATAATTAATATGGTATATTTATTTTTGTTTGATAATAGACCAATTTAGTTGGTTATTTAAAATTGATTAGATAATCTATTTTGGATGCTTAAACAACTTTTAAGTATTGTTTTATTAAAAGAATAGAACATTTATGCTTACATTAGAGTATGTCTTTCTTATGAGATGTTTTATTAGATTGTTCTTTTGAAATTGAAGTGCATCCATTGAAATTGGGTCTTCTATTTTATCAGAGACATAGGACAATACTAAGGTATAATCTCTAAATTGTGGTATTAATGTATTGATTATGTTCTGATTATCCTAGTGGGATTCTTTGTTTATGTACTTGAAATCAATTATGTTCAAAATGGAATTTGGTATTCTTGTGAATGTAAGTGTTCTTTGATGCATTGTGTCTTCTTCATGCCTGAACTATGTTCATGTGCTTTATTTGATGACGAGCATTAGAATGACTTAGGGGAAATAGAGGCAGGGATCTTTGTCAGTTGGTTTTGTTTTCAATATTATGTATGATGTGGGTGTTTGTTCTGATTATCATCTGTGATTCGAACTTATGGGCTCTTGTTGGATATTATTTGTTTATGGTATCATTGTAATCATGTCAGTTTCTTTTGTATGAAACTGCATCTAGGATTACCTGGTTGTATACCTGTTGGTTGTTTGCGAGATCATGAGCCTAGGGGAGATTGAATAGGTGCATCTTAGGGGAGTCGCTTACATAGGGGTTCGGGGCTCAAAAGGGGCCAGTACCAGGGTAACCTATCATAATTTGTTTTAATAAGTGATAGCCTAATAATAATAAACTTGGGGAATAATATTAAATACAAGATTGATATTTTGTTTTCACATGGATTATGTTGACGGTCCGGGGTCTAGAGTGACCAGTCCAAGGTAACTCAATCTGATTGACGCTTGAGGGTTCAGAGTCAAGAGACCAGTCTAGGGTAACTCAAGTAGTCATCTGTGTGATGACACTCCCATAGCATGTAGCCTAAGTCATCTCCTGATTTTCTGTTTATGCCTCTAGATTAGTGTGTTTCACCTTTCACTTTATTTTTGTAAACCTTGAGTAGTGAGCTTTCAGGATTCCTTGCTCAGTGGTTTATCCTTGTTTGGTTTTGGTCATCCGATTGGGGTTTGTGGTTATCTCCTCAGTATGGTGGGCTAGGCCTTTGTGATTCTACACAGACGAGTGGTAGTGATTCTTTACCATTTGAGATTTGACGTCCTGGTGCCGATGCTATTGATACTTCTGGAGTTGGATGCCTTTATGTTTCTTCATTGATTCTTCATTGCTAGTTTATTATCATGTCTTCGTTATTGTTATCCTATATTAGAGTATTGCATGTGATACCTAATCCAAATTTGTACTTCTTTGTTAGATTTATTATTTTACATACCCTGCGACATGTGCAGTGGATGTCAGTTTAGTTGGTTATCATGGATGTCCATGAGGATTGTAATTATTGATGTAAGTTGTAATTGTAACCTTTCTGTTATGGAATCTTCTATTTTTTTAATTATGTTTTGTTCTTAAGTAATTCTACATAATGGGACCCTCGAGATTTGTAATCTATTTTGGTTCTTGGTTCAATGTGATTAAATGGTAATTGCTTCCGCACTGTTGTTTATCTTGCATGTTAACTTTTAAAAAAAAATGTTCACCAAACTTAGTAGCATGTTATAGGTTGATCTCTCTTGGGTTCCCCACGGGGCATTACATCTGGTATCAGAGTAGAGTTTCTACACTGGGAACTCTGGGTGTGTACTCTCATTAGGTTTTGTGTAGTCTAAACTTGAAACTAAACATAGACATATAACTATTTTGTGTTTGAGAACCATTAAATTGAAACTGAACATTATGTTGATATTTTCTTTGAAGCGGCTTTGAGATATCACTTTGACTACTGATCGTCATAGGTGTTTTGACCATATTTAGTGTTTGTTACCTTCTCTAATGCATCTAGGGTGAAGTACCTTTGGATGTCATGAAGTGATTACTCCTTTGAGTGTGGCTACGATTAGTCACCTTGTTATGTGGATTTATGTTTTAGGATTGATGATTTATTTTTGGTTGTTTGATGAATTGTTCATGTTGTGTATGAGCTAGCATTGAAATTTTTGAACTTTCTTATGATTGGATTAGTCACCTAACTCCCTTTTCATTTTCTATTTTGTGACGTTAGTCATACTTAATTTATTGTTGAAATTGAGAGATCTCTCATGATTTAGTGTTGGACTTATGATTCCCCCACTTGGGTTTTATCTTTTTGAGTTTTGTGATGGCTACTCTAAATGTTTGGTATTGTTGGCCCTATTGATAAGTGTTGTTTCTATCATGTTCATCATGAATCCTTGATAGTATGTATAAGGGAGGACATCACGGAGATGGTACAATGCTATTTTGTGTGAGATTAGTATTGTTGTGTATCTTATATCCTTACATAAGTGTTGCATTAACTAGATAGATTTTCATGAACCTCTCAACTCGCTATTTGACATAGTTATGAATGTGTTCTTTATGAAACTGATCCTAGATGTTTTCTATGATGATGAATGAATAAAAATTTTGATCTATTTGAATTGTTAATAAATAATTGATCAATGTGAATTTCAGTTATTCTTAACTAGAGATATATTGGTCATTATGACTATATACCATATTCTTATTTTATGGCTTGTTTTCAGATGTTATGTTTTGTTTTAGTAAATTCTTCATGCTTGGGAGATATATATCCTTATCTATTTGTAGGCTTCCAAGAGTAAGCCTAATCCTAGGGGGGGTGGATGTAGTTCCTTGCCCCTAGTTTGATTTTATAAATGATAAGATTATTTTAGGATGATAAATTATATGTTAGGGAATCATTGATTAATATGATTTTACTGATCCCATACTAGCATGTGTATGGTTTATGTGATTGTTTTACATTTCTATTTGATGTGATTGATGTGGTTGAGGGATAGACTCATAGTTACTTGCTTGTGAGATCCACACGATCGACCGATCCCCGCCATTGTCTATTATATATTATTGTATGTACATGCTTCATCTTGTGATGATAGGTTTGCAGGTACAAGGCACCGTCTTCCCTAAATTGGCAGGAGTGAGCGTGCCCACAAACATTCATCTCAATGGTAAGGAGGGGAGATAACTCACAGACCCAAACCCTAACCCTAAGCCTGATTTGTCTTAGGTTTGTACAACTACTAGTATGACTACCTTACCCAAATTCACCTAGTTGGCATGAATTCGTGAATCCCGTTCTTGACTCTGTGCATGGTTTCAATTTGATTGATTTTACTATGCTTGATTTTATTGTGCTTGATTTTACTGTGCATGATTCAGTTGATGTGTGAATTATTTAGGTGATTTTATATGATTATTTATGTTAGGACTATAGTTGAATTTTATAATTTAATTATGTTCCTATGTTTAATTTGGAAAATTCTCTAAAGGCAATTATATGATTTATTGGAATTTATTGATTATGTAATCGAAATTAGATTAATTATGTTTGTGGGTGTAATTAAATAATTGAATATTTAAAGGCATGCTTTAGGATGAATTAAATATTTAATTTATTTAATTTGGTTTTAATTATTAACATGTGCTCAAATGGTAAATGTTTAGAATTATGCTTGTTTATATTATTAAATAATTAAATAATTAATTGCATGAAATTTGTGATGCATTGATTATTTAATTTATTTAATAAATTAATTTAATATATAACATGTGCAAAATTGGAAAAAAGGTTTGTTTTCAAAAAGACAACTAGCTTTCAAAAGTCAAGTTGAGATGTGCATTTAAAACATATTTTTAATTAATTAATTGTAATTACTTTCAATTTTGGAATTTGAGTTGAATTAGGAGTTGTCTTTGTTGGAAATATAGATGCAGTAACTGAGAGGGGGGGGTGAATCAGTTAACCAAAAAAATATTACCACTGATCCCTTAAATATCTTTACAAATTATTTACTGTGCCACTCGGTAAATATACAGAGAAATGTTGAAACTTGATCCTTGAAGTGTGTAATAATTAAACTGTTCTTAAGCATTCATCACTGATTAACTTACATGAATAAAGAAAATACCATGAACACAAGAGACACCAGATTTACCGTGGAAATCCAATATGGGAAAAACCACCAATGTAACTAGTTACTATTTTTCACTCTTTTGAAGTGATGCCCGGTTAGAAGCCAACCCGGTAAAAGTTTACAAAACACACTGTTAGGTGTGACCTTGTTAGAGGATTTAATCACCTTGCTAGGAGTGGCCTTGTAAGAGGTCTTGAAACAATTCAATAGAATTGTCACCTTGTTAGAAGATTTACAAAATGGTTGTTAAACCAACTCGGTTAAGAGATTTTGATATCACTGCTACAATTGCAAGAGAGTAACAATGAAATGACCTGCAACTGAATTGCTGAATATAGATCTCTGTTCTGCTTCACTAGATCCTTACTAATCAAATAAATCTTTGCTGCTCCTCAAGGATATCTGACCATCCTTCAAAATTTGCACATACCTTTCTTCAAAATTATTTCTGTATGCTGTATATATTTTTTTATTCACCACTTGACCTTCTATATATATATGCCATTTCATTAACATTTAGATTGTCTATCGGCACTAATAATTATTATAACAGTCGGCTTGGATAAGAAAACTATAATAACAAAATTCTTTGAAGGGCTGACCTTGCTCGGTAAACATTAATCCTGAAAAGATTTTCTTTGGTGACCGAGTGAACTTGGTAACCATAGCGAATTCTGCAACATCCTTCGGAGACCGAGAGAGCTTAGTAACCAGTAATTTTCCTTCGATAACTGAGGAAGCTCGGTTAACACTGTTACCTTGTCATGTTTCCTTTAGACACTCGAGAGAACTCAGTAGACACTAAAAACCACCTAGCTAACCAACTGAGCTTAGTAGATACTGAGAACCGCTTAGCTGACTGACTGAACTTGGTAGATACTAAGAATGATAATTGATATGACATTTGTGTGACATCAAATACAACACATAGCTAATCCAACAATGTCCTTCAGACAATTGTATCCAACAATCTCCCTCTTTGGCATTGATGGCAACACAACATGTCATAGCACAATGAAATTTCACAGAGAAACCTAGAGTAAGAAACATATCCTTAGCTTCATTCTGATTCCCATCATCTTCAAACTTCTTTCTCTGATTGAGAACTCTCCCTCTTAACTTCTCAAATTATTCTTCTTAGAAATTTCTTGAAATGACAGCAAACTCTCCCTCTTTGACAACACATGCCAAAGACAACTTACACAGTTTCGATAAATATCGATGTACCTTATGTACTAATTCATATGCAATGATTCCCTGACTATGCTGCATCAACTGATTGATCTTCAACATGTTCTGGTTGATGCATCACTAAAAATTTATTTAGTGAACCTCGGACAGGGGAGTGACCCCTAACTTGCCTCTTAGATGCAAGAATGCATCCTTAGGTAGTGGCTTGGTGAAGATATCTGCAATTTGTTCTTTTGTATGAATATATTCCAATCTGATTTCCTTGTCCTGCACCAATTCTCTGACAAAGTGATATTTAATTACAATGTGCTTAGTTTTGGAATGCATTACTGGATTCTTTGAAATATTTATTGCACTTGTATTATCAAAAAACATAACAACTGGTTCTTTGATCTCAACCTTCATGCCTTCCAAAAGCTATTTAAACCATATAATATTAGAGTAGTTTACTGCTACAGCAATATATTCTACTTCTACTATGGATTGGGATGTGCAGTTTTTCTTTTTACTAGTCCAAGATACTAACCTCTTGCCAAGAAAGAATGCTCCACCACTTGTACTCTTCTGTCATCAATGTTTCCTACCCAATCAGCATCAGTAAACACTTTTAAATCCAGATTGCCTCCAAATTTATACCACAAGCCATAATCTTCAGTTCCCCTTAAATACCTCAAGATTTTTTTGATTGCCATCATGTGATTTTCTCTGGGTTTAACCGAGAATCTTGCCACTATACCAACTGCTAAGGCAATATCAGGCCTTGTGTGTACTACATACTGTAATTTTACAATCATTGATCTATATAAGGTCTGATCTACTTCTTTTGAATCATCATCTTTGGTAAGCTTCAGTCTAGTACACATGGGTGTACCAACTGGTTTTGAATCTTCCATACCAAATTTCTTAAGTATTTCCCTGATATATTTAGACTGAGTAATGTAGATACCATTTTTGTTCTGCTGAATCTGAAGTCTAACAAAGAATTTTATCTGACCAAACATAGACATTTCAAATTCTTTGTTCATATTCTCTGAAAATTCTTTGCACTGATCATCATTTCCTGTAAACACAGTATCATCCACAAATATTTCTGCCAAAAGAATTTTGTTATCTGATCCTTCTTTGATGTATAAATTACTATTGTCATTAGCTCTTTTGAAATCAATCTGAGTAAGATAGTTATGTAATCTTTCATACCATGCTCTAGGAGCTTGTTTCAGACCATATCCCTTTTGTCTGGATCAGTAAAACCTTTAGGTTGCTCAATGTAGACTTCTTCCTCAAGAATACCATTGAGAAAAGCAGATTTTATATCCATCTGATATACCTTAAATCCTTTATGTGCTACATATGCAAGTAAAGTCCTCACACCTTCTAATCTTACAATAGGAGCAAAATTCTCTCCATAATCTATTCCTTCTTTTTGAGAATATCCTTTACATACCAATCTTGCTTTGTTTCTTGATACTTGTCCATCTTCATTCAACTTATTTCTGAATACCCATTTTGTCCCAATTACATTTTTATCTTTAGGCCTAGGTACAAGAGTCCATGTCTTATTTTTCTCTATTTTCTCTATTTCTTCATTCATAGCCTCAATCCAACTTTCATTTTCCAATGCATCTTTGACATTTTTAGGTTCAAAATCAGCAAATAAACATGTACCTTTTAGTTTACTTTTTGTCATAGTACCATCTGATTTGTTTCCAATAATCTGATCTGGTTTATGATGCTTTTTGAAGTACTTGGCTAATACAGGTTCCTTGCTTCCTGAATGAGTTACATTGTCATCTTCTTCATCTTCAGGTTCAGATTGCTTGAGCTCGGTAGATACTTGCT
The DNA here is from genome assembly GCA_027943335.1 of Chamaecyparis obtusa. Classification (NCBI taxonomy): domain Eukaryota; kingdom Viridiplantae; phylum Streptophyta; class Pinopsida; order Cupressales; family Cupressaceae; genus Chamaecyparis; species Chamaecyparis obtusa. Next base: position 1,922,534 of record BSBK01004467.1, read on the forward strand.
CGGTAGCTTCAAACTGAGACTCGGTACTTTGTGACTCAGTCTGAACTTCTTCTTGTGACTCGGTTATTGTACTAGGCTCGGTAGATGTAGTCTCCTTATATGTGTCTGACAATGTATCAGGTTCAATGTAAACAAATTTTCTGTAGTCCTCTGGTTCCTTTTTGCTTTCTTCTTCAGTCTTTTCTACAAGCTCATCAATTCTCACATGTGCACTTTCTATGATTTTGTGAGTAGACAAATTTAGACATCTACATGCCTTACTTTTGTGAGAATATCACAAAAATATTCCTTCATCACTTTTTACATCAAATTTTCCTTTTCTAGATTCTTTTAAGATGTAGCATTTACTACCAAATACTTTTAGGTAACTTACATTTAGTTTGTAGCCATACCATAGCTCATACGGAGTCTTGAATGTGTCTTTTCTCAGCTGTACTTGGTTCAAGGTATGAACTACAGTGCTGATAGCTTCCTTCCTGTATTTCATAGCAATGTTCTTTTCAATCATTAGAGTCCTTACACAGTCCATGATAGATCTATTCCTTCTTTCAGCTATTCCATTCTGCTCAGGAGTTCTCGGGGCTGATACCTATCTTTTGATTCCTCTTTCAATGTAGAAATTATTGAATTCATGGGAGATGAATTCACCACCTCTGTCTGATCTCAAGCATTTTATTCTTTTTCCTGTTTCCTTTTCTACTCTTGATAAATACCATTTGAACTTCTCAAATGCTTCAGAATTTTCTCTTAAATACATAACAGTCATCATTCTAGAGTAATCATCAACAAAGAGAATAAATTTTTTTTCTCTGGTATAGCACTCAATTCCAATAGGTCCACATAAATCAGTATGCACAATTTCCAAAATATCTTCAGACTGATAGATTTTACTTTTAAAACTAGACTTTCTCATTTTACCAATTTGACAATTCTTGCATAGACCAACATCAGGTTTCTTCAAAGTAGGAATACCTCTTACTTTCTTGAATTTTCTTATTTTCATCATATTGTCAAAATTTACATGACATAACCTTTTGTGCCATAACCAACTTTCTTCAATTTGAGCAATAAAACATGAGTAATCACCAAGATCAAGATAAAATAGGTTACCTTTGGTTTGTTTGCCTGATCCTATCAATTTTCCTTTGTCATCCAATAGTCTTGCTTTGCCATTCATGAATTCAACCTTGAATCCAATGTTGATTAGCTATGCTACACTTAGAAAATTATGCTTTAGTCCTTTGACCCAATATGCATTATCACATATAAGTTCTTTGGTTAATGAAATTCATCCCTTTCCTTTTATACAACAGGGTTCATTGTTTCCAAACCTTACATTACCACCATCAAAGTTTTCAAAGTGTTCAAACTTGGTCCTGTCAGCAATCATATGATGTGAACATCCACTATCTATAATCCATGTATCATTCTTGCTTATATGAGAGATAAGTGCCATCTCATCTTCATCATTATCAGATTCATCTTTTACAACAATGAAAACAATTTCTTCTTCATTATCATCCGAATCTTTAGCTAAAAAACATGTTTTCTTACCTTTATCCTTGAATGATTTGAAATTTTTCTTGCCATTGTACTTGTAATTTTTCTTCTCATCTTTTCTTTGCTTGTTTGGACACCTAGCTGTAATATGACCAATTTCTTCACATGAAAAATAGATTAAGGGAGTTTTACCTTTGTATTTTCCTCTGCCTCTTGAATACTTCTTTGCAAGTAATGCTTCAATAACTTCAAGATCACTATCAGAACTTTCCTCTAATTCTTCTTCACTTTCTGATTGGATTTTCTTCCCTTTCTTGAGTGAAAGTTTGGCCTCAAAAGTTGATTCAATATTTTTAGAAGTTGGAACATAGTTTTCATAGTTATCCAGTTCAAAGGTTGTCAATCTTCCAACTAAGGCATCCAAAGTTATATTGTGATTTTCTTCACATCTTCTTTCTTGAATAGCAGAAAATTTTATTGCATAAATAGGAAGTAATGTTCTAAGAACCTTACTTATAATAGTTTCATCATCAATTTTTCCTCCAGAAGCTCTAATTGCACTAACACTTGTCTTGATCCTTTCAACATATTTTGCAATGTTTTCTTCTTCTCTCATTTTCATCTGATCAAACTGTCCTCTTAGGCTCTCTACTTTGGCTCTCTTCACATTGTCATCACCGCCATAGATTTTTTTCAGCTTGTTCCACATTTCATGAGTAGTTGTGCAGTCTTTGATTTCATCAAATTATTCGTAGCTAAGAGCTGATGCAATGTCTATCATCATAGTGTTATGGTTCTTCTTCTCTACAATGTCTTCAACAGTTAATGTGCCAGTAGGAATTGTATATTCTTGATCAATATATTTACATCCTGAATCACCAATGGAAGCTAGATGTAGTCTCATGAGACCTTTCCATGCTGAAAAGTTATTTCTGTTAAGCCTTGGAATTTCTCTTTTGTAAGACATCCTGATCTTTAGCTTAGGTCCTTGAAACCCTTCCTGCAAGCACCAAAAGCTCTGATACCAATTGTTGGAAATATAGATGCAGTAACTGAGAGGGGGGCATGAATCAGTTAACCACAAAAATATTACCACTGATCCCTTAAATATCTTAACAAATTATTTACTGTGCCACTCGGTAAATATACAGAGAAATGTTGAAACTTGATCCTTGAAGTGTGTAATAATTAAACTATTCTTAAGCATTCATCACTGATTAACTTACATGAATAAAGAAAATAACATGAACACAAGAGACACTAGATTTACCGTGGAAACCCAATATGGGAAAAACCACCAATGTAACTAGTTACTATTTTTCACTCTTCTGAAGTGATGCCCGGTTAGAAGCCAACCCGGTAAAAAGTTACAAAACACACTATTAGGTGTGACCTTGTTAGAGGATTTAATCACCCTGCTAGGAGTGGCCTTGTAAGAGGTCTTGAAACAATTCAATAGAACTATCACCTTGTTAGAGGATTTACAAAATGGTTGTTAAACCAACTCAGTTAAGAGATTTTGATATCACTGCTACAATTGCAAGAGAGTAACAATGAAATGACCTGCAACTGAATTATTGAATATAGATCTCTATTCTGCTTCACTAGATCCTTACTGATCAAATAAATCTTTGCTACTCCTCAAGGATATCTGACCATCCTTCAAAATTCGCACATACCTTTCTTCAAAATGATTTCTATATGTTGTATATATTTTTTTATTCACCACTTGACCTTCTATATATATATGTCATTTCATTAACATTTAGATTGTCAAGTCGGCACTAATAATTATTATAACAGTTGGCTTGGATAAGAAAATTGTAATAACAAAATTCTTTGAAGGGCCGACCTTGCTTGGTAAACATTAATCCTGAAAAGATTTCCTTCGGTGACCGAGTGAACTCGGTAACCACAGAAAATTTTGCAACATCCTTCGGAGACCGAGAGAGATCGATAACCACTAATTTTCCTTCAATAACTGAGGAGGCTTGGTTAACATTGTTACCCTATCATGTTTCTTTTAGACACCTGAGAGAACTCGGTAGACACTAAAAACCACCTAGCTGACCGACTGAGCTCGGTAGATACTGAGAACCGCTTAGCTGACCAACTGAACTTGGTAGATACTGAGAATGATAATTGATATGACATTTGTGTGACATCAAAGACAACACATAGCTAATCCAACAATGTCCTTTAGACAATTGTATCCAATAGTCTTATGAGTCACTTTTCTGATTTGCATTGAACTCTGAGTTAGCTGTTGAGTTGTCTTCTGTGATTGCTTAGATTTTGGAATGGAATTCCTATTAGGAGATTTTTGCATTCATTTTTGGAGAGACACGTTTTGGAGAGGAATTTTGGAGAAGGCTTCTATTTTTGGCAATTTGGAGAATTATGGAATGTTATGGCTGTTTGTTGATTTCAATTTCTCTGTGCATTTGGATTGGGCACCTGTTTGCAAATTAGCTTTCAGATTTGTAGGTTGTGTTTGAATTTGGAGAGAATTTGGTTCTCAGATCTACAGGGGTTTTCCATTTTAACTCTGTTTCTAGCATTGGATCTGAGGTAGGTTTCAAAATTTTCTGTTAGATCTGTATTCTCATCTGTTTATCTTTCTATGTTTTATAATTTTTCTATGTTTTCCATTTCGGTAGATTTGTGTTTTTTATAGATCTGGGTATTTAGAAACCCTAGTGTAGTTGATTTCTGTATTTTATTATAACTTGGCATTGTAGTGTTACTCTGGCAAAATTTCATTAATTAATTCTCCATGGTTTGTGTTGGTTCTTTTCCTTGCAGGACCAAACTTGAATCAATAGGTGGGCTTGAATCTTAGGTTAGGCACACAAGTTTGAGGAGAAAATAGTCTAATTGATGAGGATAAAGAACACCCTCCTTCTTCTTTGATCTCCACATCACTCAGGTGGGTATTGCCTTATCTGCACACTCAAGACACTTCCTTATAAACAATAGGCCTGCAGATAGATTATTGTGGAATAGTCTTCAAACCCTTTTAGGTATCCTATAGCTCAAATGAAAGCAACTCTTATGTAATAGCCCTAATCACAAAGAATAAATTTTAAGACTAGAGAGGACCTCCTACTACTACTACCAACATGAAAGGGAAAGGGTGGAGCATAAAGGAAATGATTTTAATGGTTTTGAAACGACCCCTGAGATACCCTAAGTCTCTCATAGACCAGTGCCTTGTCCAATGGGCCACAGAGTCAAATACCCTATTGCTAGAGAAAGCTATGAAACAAAGAGACAATATATTCAATATGTTGATGCCTTAGATCAATCACACACCATAACCAAACCTCAACTTAACAACCACCTATGTATTCAAGCATGTTATTACCCATTCAAAGGATTTTAACCCTCCCCTTAGAAGAGACCTATAAACAAATAATACATTAACCAGCATCCACTGGAAGACAAGCATGAGATACCCTTGATACCTTAGCTCATACATACATGAACACTAACCCTGAACCAGTTATCTCTGCGAAGACAACTCCACTTGCAAACACATAGGCAATACAAATAGAAAAATCAAACACCCTTGATGTATGATTAATGAATTCAGAATTCAAATGGAGATAGATTGATCATAGTAAGAATATATTAATCCTCATACATAGGAAAAATCAGTTACAATATGCATTATATTCTCTGAACTAGAAAGAGAAGAAAGAACACCCTATATGCAGAGAAAAGGAGAAATATCTATAGGAAAAGGACCCTTCACGGAACCAATTCTCCTCAAAAATTGCAGAAGAAGGAACCCCCACAAAAACAAACAACCTACTACTTATACCACTAGCCACCTTGGAACCCCAAAATAGGTTGCAACAAGCTACAGATGACTAGGGTTAGGGTTTTCACCCACCGAACCAACTGAAATAGTTCAAAATTTAATACAGGGAGGGAAAACCAATCGGCCATGCCTGAGAAAGATTTGCACTTATGATAGATCTTTGAGAAAGTACTGCAAATCAATGAAAATCTAAGTCAATCAGTCCTTTTAGCCACCTGCAACATGCCTCAAGCAACAAAAACCATACCCTCATGGCACAAAAACATCCCTACAGTCAATCATGGTACTCTAGACCACTCTGTAATCAGTCTGAAAGTCTTCTTCTACCAACCTCAGCCACTCAAAAATTGAATTCTGGTACTTTGTATCATTGCAAACCCTCCTCAAAAGTTTGAATTTCAAAAACAACCATCAAATTATGGTGCCTATAGTGAATCAGCGGTCCTCATTTGAAAATAATCTAACTTTAAGTCCTGGCCATCCAATCCTTTCTTTTTGTGGGTTCAATGTTTCTAACCCAACCAGACACCTTGGGCCATCTCTTAGTGAACACACGACAAAGCAAATCCTTATTCATGAAATGATTTTTTAACTCATCATTTAACCCCGCAAACTACCAACCAAAGGGACCTTAACTCACCGTAGCTACACTTGGTGAATTGGCAATCAAAGGTCTTTTCACCAATTCATGAAATATTTTATCCCACCACCAAATGACTTAGCTATCCCGTGAATACACGTTTAGTGAATCGCCAATTGGTTTGGAACACTGCCAATTTTCTATGTGAATGAGTGAAACCTTTAGGACTTTTTTGGCACCACTAACTTCATTTGTTAGGACCACCAAACTCTTAGACCCCTGCCTGGGCTCGCTTTATGTCACTTGTCACCACAGGATTCACTATTTTTGCCCAATCACCTTTGACACAGGACCCACCCCTCAAAAGCTCTTACAAGCTAGAAAATCAAATGACCATCATTATAAAATGACTCTAAATATCAAGCATCTTCATTTAGTGGTATAACAAAAACCGCATGATCAAACCATTCTTTAATCACCAGCACTCACTACTACCAACCAGGCCTGCATCTGGAAGATCGATGGCTAGTCTTATACCCTCATGTGTCAGAAATGCTCTATAAGATCATATGCCATTCGTCAATCTTTTGACAACATCAGGACCCAGTGACACATCTAGAAACCAGGTCCCACTGAAAACTACCTAGTCACTACCTCATGGACCAATGAGAGACCATTCCAGAAAGAAAAGCGCATGTGCCTTATGAAAGACTTAAGTGGCCCGAAAAGTAAATGCATACTGGAATCTAATCAGACGGTGGGCATATGATTGCATGGAGTGGTAATATTCCATGTGAACATATGCTAGCCATTAGATCTTGAATCTTCTATTGCTGATGTAGAGCCTGACCCCACTGTGCTGCATAGGATATTTCGACAAATGAGAGGCCACCATGTCACAAGATCCAGCAAACAAACACACAACTTTCTTCATTCATTCTTACAATCCTGCCACTTCATTAATTCTTTCAGCTAATAAGGAACTACCAACTATGCTGACATGTCAAGTGGACCCGCTACATAGAAAGGTTATGTCATGCAATAAAATCAATGGCGGGCATGATTTCGCATAGCCCTGACACAGTCTATAAGAACTTACACCAACCATCGGATGGAGAAACTGTCAAAGAGGGGGCCCAAGGAAATATTATGACCGAGACAAAGGGGTTTTTTAAAACCTAACCACATGAGAAGTGAAGGACTTTAAAAGGCACATGCGGATTAGGAATTTTAAGTGGCCAGAATAAAGTAACACAAAATTAGAAAGAAACTAGGGCACACTTAGGGTTTTCTCTTATAACGGCTAGATTTTTGAATTTTGCCTTAGGGTTTGAGCCAGAGATCATGAAAAAGATTGTAGAGACCAGAAGAAAATTGGTAAAGCCATGAAATTTTTTGCAGGGATAGACCATTTTCTGAGGATTTTTTCTATGACATGAAAATGGGCTAACAGTGGCTCTAGTTAGGGATGTGTGCCTCCTGTAGGCACAATAAGGACCTCAGATCTCTGGAAAAAGTAGACCACCCACTGGAAAAACATAGAGACCTCAAAAAGCATAGGAAATAGGAAGGGAAAACACATAATAGGAAAAAGGAAAATATTTACAAATATTTATAAGAGAACAAATTTACTTGATGGCCCCAGGCCACTAGAATGAAATTAATGACCCTCCTGAATCAAAGGCCTGATTTGCATCTACATATGTAACCAACCACCTAAAATTTTCTTGATCATCTTTCTACCAGCATATGTAGATATTCATGGGCTCAAAAATAAAACTATACTGATCACCACCCATGTCTTTCTAGTCATGATTGTTACATTTATGTTCAAATTCTAAGAAGTAAGGAACATCACTTACTTCTTGATGCCTGGAAAGGAAACTTACATCTAGTAATGTATCAAAAAATAAAACATGATGATCACCATGCATTACATCAGAAATACCTGGCTGAGAAGGACTAGGATCCTCTGATTTACCTTCATGCATTGTTCTAGCCACTGAGCAACTTGGTTCACCAATGACATCTTCATGAACTGGATCATGGACCAAGTGAAGTTTTATTTCAAAATCCTGGTGACAGGGGAAGAGCTGATCTGCATCATTATTTTCATCAAAGGAAATTATGTCCCAATTATTGAAGACAAGGTCTTCAACACTGTCACCATCAGTATCATATTTAGTAGAATAAGGAAAGAGGATTGAACAATAAATTTGTTCATCACTGTGATTTTGATGATAGGAAAACACACTATCATGTCTTTCTACCTGTTCCTCTGCAGAGTCACTACAAGAGGGGAGATCTTGTGTACATGGGTTTTCATGGTCACTTTGAACACTGGACTCATTATCAGTGTCAAAGATTATACTACAGGGGAGCTACAAATCAAAGTCCACACAAGTTGCATACCTTTGGAATTCATCAGCCAAGAGTGTTGATATCATTTTACTGCTCAATGGACTTTGGGCCTTGTCTTCATCTTCCTCAGCTTCACCCCTATTGCAAGCATCTACCTTGTCAGGAACAAGGATGGAGACCTTTGGCTATAAATCATCTTGTGTGAAGCAATCACTATAGGAATCATCATCTACATCATATCCATGTTCTTGCCTCTCACACAAAACATCATCAAATCGGGACAAGAAAACTGCCCTCTCATGTTGACAAGAAGAAAAATCTATAGACAAAAAGGAAATATTGTCAATCTCAGATTCATCTTCAGCACTCTCATATGCATTGACCTCAATGTTGGCTTCATAATCAATATCCTTTGCAAAATGAGAATCAACATCAAAATAACTAGCCTCCTCATGACCATCATCAGGAACCACCGGTCTTAGCAATCTTATGTCCCTCTCCAACTGCCAGTTCTCCATTTTCATTCTTGCTAATTCCTGCTTGAGAGTAGCAACTTTATCAAAATGCTCAATAAACTTAGCTCTCAACACATCCCAAGAAGGGATTAAACATGAAGGGAAGGACAAGAACCACTTCCTTGCACCATCAGAAAATGTATGCACAAAAAGCCTCATGGAAACATCTTAATGTTCAATATCCAATTCATAAAAAACATCAATGACAACATCAACATGCTAGCTTGCAGAAACAAATCCACCAGCCATGAATCTAGGCAAGCACTCCCCAATCTTAGTAGGAAGCTCATTAGGGGCACCTTCAATGCCATCAAAACAAAAGGGCCTAAATTCCTCCATGAGGAACTACCCACTACAACTCATCCCTTTATGCAGTGCTTAACACTTGATAGGGAAACATTCTTTACAACTAATTTTCATAAAAATAGGGCATATGAAAACCAAAATACCTGGAAACCTTGAAGAATGACCTATTGACTAGAAGGTAGGGTAGATCTAGAGCTCACCATGTAGCTCCATCATGTTCTTTTCAATATAGAGTCGCCACCTCCTTAGAGAGGAAAATTTTTGTACTTGTTCTTGTTTCTTCTTCCAATAAACACACAAAATTTACCAAGGTATACACTGTTTATCAAAAGACTGCACTGATCAAATAGAGACTTAGAGTCACCACTCAAGATGTAGTGAGAAGATGTTACAAATGTGTTTTTTCTATCTGACTCTATTCTAGACTCTCCTTAGTAGAGTCACCATTTTGTTTGTTCATTTCCTTGCAGGACCAAACTTGAATTAATAGGTGGGCTTGAATCTTAGGTTAGGCACTCAAGTTTGACAAGAAAATAGTCCAATTGATGAGGATAAAGAACATCCTCCTTCTTCTTTGATCTCCACATCATTCAGGTAGGTATTGCCTTATTTGCACACTCAAGACACTTCCTTATAAACAATAGACCTATAGATAGATTATTGTGGAATAGTCTTCATGAAACCCTTTTAGGTATCCTATACCTCAAATGAAAGCAACTCTTATGCAATAGCCCTAATCGCATAGAATAAATCTGAAGACTAGAGAGGACCTCCTACTACTACTACCAACATGATAGGGAAAGGGTGGAGCATAAAGGAAATGATTTTAATGGATTTGAAAGGACCCCTGAGATACCCTAAGTCTCTCATAGACCAGTGCCTTGTCCAATGGGCCACATAGTCAAATACCCTATTTCAAGAGAAAGCTATGAAATAAGGAGACAATATATTCAATATGTTGATGCCTTACATCAATCACACACCATAACCAAACCTCAACTTAACAACCACCTGTGTATTCAAGAATGTTATTACCCATTCAAGGAATTTTAGCCCTCCCCTTAGAAGAGACCTATAAACAAATAATACATTAACTAGCATCCACTAGAAGACAAGCATGAGATACCCTTGATACCTTAGCTCATACATACATGAACACTAACCCTGAACCAGTTATCTCTGTGAAGACAACTCCACTTGCAAACACATAGGCAATACAAACAGAAAAATCAAACACCCTTGATGTATGATTAATGAATTCAGAATTCAAATGGAGATAGCTTGATCACAGTAAAAATATATTAATCCTCATACATAGGACAAATTAGTTACAATATGCATTATATTCTTTGAACCAGCAAGGGAAGAAAGAACACCCTATATGCAGAGAAAAGGAGAAATATCTACAGGAAAAGGACCCTTCATGGAACCAATTCTCCTCAAAAATTGTAGAAGAAGGAGCCCCCACAAAAACAAACAACCTACTACTTATACCACTAGCCACCTTGGAAACCCAAAATAGGTTGCAACAAGCTGGGGATGAAGCTGGGGATGACTAGGGTTAGGGTTTTCACCCACCGAACCAACTGAAATAGTTCAAAATTTAATACAGGGAGGGAAAACCAATCGGCCATGCCTGAGAAAGATTTGCACTTATGATAGATCTCTGAGAAAGTACTACAAATCAATGAAAATCTAAGTCAATGAATCCTTTTAGCTGCTTGCAACATGCCTCAAGCAATAAAAACCATACCCTAATAGCACAAAAACATCCCTGCAGTCAATCATGGTAATCTAGACCACTCTGTAATCAGTCTAAAAGTCTTCTTCTACCAACATCAACCTCTCAAAAATTGAATTCTAGTACTTTCTATCACTGCAAGCCCTCCTCACAAGTTTGAATTCGGAAAACAACAGTTACATTATGGCGCTTGCAGTGAATTGGTGGTCCTCATTTGAAAATAATCCAACTTTAAGTCCTGACCGTTTGATCCTTTCTTTTCGCGGGTTCAATGTTTCTAACCCAACCAGACACCTCGGGTCATCTCTTAGCGAACACACGAAAAAGAAAATCCTTATTCACAAAATGATTTTTTAACTCATCATTTAACCTAGTGAGCTACCGACCAAAGGACCTTAACTCACCCTAGCCACACTTGGCGAATTGGTGACCGAAGGTCTTTTCGCCAATTCATGGAATATTTTATCCCACCACCAAATGACTTAGCTATCCCATGAATACACATTCGCTGAATCACCGATTGGTTTGGAACACCACCAATTTTCTATGTGAATGAGTGAAACCTTTAGGACTTTGTTGGCACCGCTAACTTCATTTGTCAAGACCGCCAAACTCTTAGACCCCTGCCTAGGCCTTCTTTATGCCACTTGTCACCATAGGATTTACTATTTTTGCCCAGTCACCTCTAACACTGGACCCACCCCTCAAAAGCTCTGACAAGCTAGAAAATCGAATGACCATCATTATACCACAACTCTAAATATCAAGCATCTTCACTCAGTGGTATAATGACAACCGAACGATCAAACCGTTCTTTAATTGCCAGCACTCATTGCTACCAACCGGGCCTGCATCTGAAAGATCGACGGCTAGTCTTATATCCTCATGTGTCAGAAATGCTCTATAAGATCATACGTTGTCTGTCAATCTTCTGACAACATTGGCACCTACTGACACATCCAAAAACTAGGTCCCACTGACAACTACCCAGTCACTACCTCATGGACCAATGAGAGACCATTTCGGAAAGAAAAGCGCACGTGCCTTATGAAAGACTTAAGTGGCCTGGAAAGTAAATGCATACTAGCATCTAATCAGATGGCAGGCATATGATCAGATGGAATGGGAATATTCCATGTGAACATATGCCAGCCATTAGATCTTGAATCTTCTACTGCTGACGTAGATCTCGGGCCCACTGTGTTGCATAGGATATTTCAACAAATGAGAGGCTGCCACATCACAAGATCCAGAAAGTGGACACACAACTTTCTTCATTCATTATAACAATCTTGCCACTTCATTAATTCTTTCATACAATAAGGAACTACCAACTGTGCTGACATGTCAAGTGGACCCGCTGCATAGAAAGGTTATGTCATGCAATAAAATCAATGGCGGGCATGATTTTGCATAGCCCTGACATAGTCTATAAGAACTTACGCCAACCGTCAGATGGAGAAACTGTTAGAGAGGGGCCCCAGGGAAATATTATGATTGAGACATAGGAAATATTAAGCACTAGACTTAGGGAAATTTAATTTGGCTTGAAACTTAGGACTTAGGAAAATTTAACCGAGGACCTTGACATACACTATAGTTGCATGATCGTATAGAATAAAAGGGGTGCATGAGATCATACGACAAAGGGGTTTTTTAAAACCTAACCAAGTGACAAGTGAAGGACTTTAAAAGGCACATGCGGATTAGGAATTTTAAGTGGCCAGAAAAAAGTAACACAAAATTAGAAAGAAACTAGGGCACACTTAGGGTTTTCTCTTATAACAGCTAGATTTTTGAATTTTGCCTTAGGGTTTGAGCTAGACACCATGAAAAAGATTGCAGAGACCGGAAGAAAACTGGTAAAGCCATGAAATTTTTTGCAGAGATAGACCATTTTCTGAGGATTTTTTCTATGACATGAAAATGGGTTAACAGTTTGCCTAGAAATCAATTAATCAGTCCTGGTCTATAGTTTAACTATAGAGATTGAGATAAATAAATTCTTATGAGGAGAAACTATTTGTTGTTAAAGAAACCCAATTTAGGTATAAAAGAAAATTCTAGAATGAAATTATTTCATTCTCTGATTAAAAATATGTGCTCTGTTAAAAAAAAAAAATACAGTCTATAATAGACCAGTAAAATTAGGATTCCTAATATTTCCATTTTTGGAAATAAAGTAAATATATGAGACTCTATCTTTATTTGTAAAGTGCATTAATAAAGAAGAATAAAAAAAAATAAGTTAAAAAAATATTAAAAAATATCGCAGGTTGTAAATGCATTGCTTATGTTTTTTTAAAAAAAAATTAAAAATGTTTAAGGGGGGGGGGGGGGGGGGCAGGGCCACCAAACCCCCTACCCTACCCCTGCACAGCAGCCCAGGCCGTGTGCAGTCCCAAAGGACTAACACGGCAGCCCTGGCACTGCCCTGCACAGTCCCAAGGGACTGACACGGCAGTACCAGGGGGTACCATCGTGGCCCCACGGTGATGGGAGGGGAGCCGTGGGCCCCCCCACACCAAAAGGTTTGTTTTTAAATTGTAGTTTTATAAAAGTTGGTTAATTTTATTTATTATTAAATAATGTAATTTGTGTTAATTGTTTTATATGTTAAATTATTTTGTGTTATGATAACTAATTTGATTTTAGTTTAATTAAGTTGATTTTGTTTTATGTATTGAATTAACTTAATTAAATTTAGTTTAATTAAATTAATTATTGTTGGAAAGTTTAGTTTGTAATTAATTTGTAGAATTAATTTGGCATAATTAATATGGTATATTTATTTTTGTTTGATAATAGACCAATTTAGTTGGTTCTTTAAAATTGATTAGATAATCTATTTTGGATGCTTAAACAACTTTTAAGTATTGTTTTATTAAAAGAATAGAACATTTATGCTTACATTAGAGTATGTCTTTCTTATGAGATGTTTCATTAGATTGTTCTTTTGAAATTGAAGTGCATCCATTGAAATTGGGTCTTTTATTTTGTCAAAGACATAGGACAATACAGAGGTATAATCTCTAAATTGTGGTATTAATGTATTGATTATGTTTTGATTATCCTAGTGGGATTCTTTGTTTATGTACTTGAAATCAATTATTTTCAAAATGGAATTTGGTATTCTTGTGAATTTAAGTGTTCTTTGATGCATTGTGTCTTCTTTGTGCCTGAACTATATTCATGTGCTTTATTTGATGACGGGCATTAGAATGACTTAGGGGAAACAGAGGCAGGGATCTTTGTCGGTTGGTTTTGTTTTCAATATTATCTATGATGTGGGTGTTTGTTCTGATTATCATCTATGATTCAAAATTATGGGCTCTTGTTGGATATTATTTGTTTATGGTATCATTATAATCATGTCAGTTTCTTTTGTATGAAACTACATCTAGGATTCCTCGGTAGTATACCTATTGGTTGTTTGCAAGATCATGAGCCTAGGGGAGATTGAATAGGTGCATCTTAGGGGAGTGGCTTACATAGGGGTCCAGGGTTAAAAAGGGGCCATTACAAGGGTAAGCTATCATAAGTTATTTTAATAAGTGATAACCTAATAATAATAAACTTGGGGAATAACATTAAATACAAGATTGATATTCTGGTTCCACATGGATTATGTTGAGGGTCCGGGGTCCAAAGTGACTAGTCCAGGGTAACTCAACTTGATACACGCTTGAGGGTCTGGGGTCAAGAGACCGGTCTAGGGTAACTCAAGTAGTCATCTGTGTGATGACACTCCCATAGCATGTAGCCTAAGTCATCTCCTGAGTTTCTATTTATGTGTCTGGATTAGTGTGTTTCACCTTTCACTTTATTTTTGTAAACCTTGAGTAGTGAGCTTACAGGATTCCTTGCTCAGTGGTTTATCCTTGTTTGGTTTTGGTCATCCGATTGGGGTTTGTGGTTATCTCCTCAGCATGGTGGGGTAGGCCTTTGTGGTTCTACACGAACGGTTGGTAGTGATTCTTTACCATTTGAGATTCGACGTCCTGGTGCTAGTGCTATTGATACTTCTGTAGTTGGATGCCTTTATGTTTCTTCATTGATTCTTCATTTTTGGTTTTTTATCATGTCTTCATTATTGTTATCCTATATCAGAGTATCGCATGTGATACCTAATCCAAAC